>OY882862.1:93644618-94367118 GCA_963693515.1 Pipistrellus nathusii
CTACAGGGACCCCTCCCCGCGGGCACATCACAGACTCCGGCATTCATGACCAAGTCTTCCTGAGGCAGGCCCCTTCTCCTCCTCCATGAAATGGGGACGCTCACACCCACCTCTCAGTGGTCAGAAGACAATTAAAAGTGGCCTCGTAGAGAATTGTAATGACCGTTGTCAATGCTTCCTAAATGCTGGACGCTGTCTGAGCCAACCGTGCACACATGCACAATTTTCTTTCACTTTTCTAATCTTTACTAATAAAAAGGTAATATGCTAATTAGACTGGAGAAACCAGATGTCTCCCAGACAAAGCCACTGTGGCAGGGGCAGAGGCGATTAGGGGCGATCAGGCAGGTGGTTAGGGGTGATCAGGCAGGCAGGCAGAGTGGTTAGGAGCCAGTGGTCCCGGATTGCAAGAGAGATGTCCAACTGCCTAGGGATCAGATCAGGCCTAAACCAGCAGTCAAGCATCCCCTGAGGGGGCCCAGATTGGAGAGGGTGCAGGCTGGTCTGAGGGACACCCCTCCCATGCACAAATTCTGTGCACTGGGCCTCTGGTAGTTAATAGGACCCACAAGGAAGCTGCTGCTTTAACCCAGTTTTAAAGATGATGGAGCTCAGGAACCAAGCGGTAAAGTAACTTCCTGACGCACATAGTTGGTAAGCATCCTGGCAATGTCTGGAGAACCTAGAACCCAGGCAGTGCTGTTCTAGAAGCTTCCATGTTGGTGGGAACCAGGAGCCCGCTGGCCTGGGTGCCCGCAGATGTGGCTGGAGCGTGAGCTCAGCAGCCGACCCATGGAGGCCGGGACTCGGTTTGGTCTTCTGGACTGTCTCCCCCTCTCTTTCCATCCACCCCCTGGAGGCACCAGGCCTGCTGTCCAGAAAGCAGGCGCTGGGTGTCCTGCAGACCCAGGACAGGGGAGGGTGGAGTGGCTGGGGGCGGGGGCTGGGAGGGAGGAAGGAGGGAAGGCAGAGGGCAGCCAGAGACCACTGCCTTGAGCTTGAGGGGAAGGGGTGTGGGCACTGGCGGTGGCAGTGGAATGGGGAGGTGGGTGGGTTTATGCAGACTTGGTCCGGGGATGGCACTGAGCCCGAGGGCCCTGGCTGTCCCTGGCCTCTGCAGCCCCCGTCCTGGCCCGCAGCGGGCAGTGGGCAGTGCTGGCTGCACGAGGCCCCGTGCCTTGGGCTTACGCTGAGCGCAGTTCTCCCGGGGCAGGCGAGGGGCCAGACGAGAGTGAGCGGCGGGTGGCTGTCTCAGCCCTGGCACCGAGAGCCGGAGCGTCAATGTCAGGCCCTGCCTGGCTTATCTAAATGACCACCACCCTCAGGGAGCCACTGCCGTTCCCCTCATCTCACAGACACAGAGCAGGCTCAGCGGTGACGCACCACAGGGACCAGTGCGGCCAGTCACACACAGGTGCTGGGAGCAGAGGCGGCCGGGCGGCGGGAAGCAGCCGGAAGGCCCAGCCCCCATGGCGAAGCCCCAGGCGAGGCGGGCACTGGGCCAGCTGGCTGCCAGGCCCTGGGCAAGCCCGCTCCTTCCCCCCGACTTCCACGTCTTTACGCCTCCTGGCTCGCCTGTTCGAGAGGGAAAGCGGTGCAGACGCTTCCAGATCAATCCCTGGTGCCCGGCACACTCCGTCCTGTGCGTGGCAGACCACGTGCGCTCTGCGGTCCCAGGGCCTGGGCCAAACCCCAGCCAAGCTACTTACTGGCTGTGTGGCTTCAGGCAAGTGGCTTAGCCTCTCTGGCTTTGGGGAGTGAGCAGACACCTGCAGAGGGGTGGCTGCGAGGGAAAGGCGTGAGGCCTGCACGCTGTCCTCGGTGGTGCCGTTCCCTTCCTCCCTGGGCCAAGAACGTGGCTCCGGGTGGACAGCTTGGCAGCCAGCTCAGAAAGTGACCCGAGCTGAGAGGGGTGGGGTTTCAGGGCCAGGGCTCAGGGGCGGGACATGTGGACTCGGAAGGGGCGCAGAGGAGAGACACTCTTGTTGCTGAATCCTACGTCCTTTCCTGGGTCTCCTGTGGCTTCCACAGAGGGTGCTTCTCTCTGCCTGAGACACGGGATCCGAGAGCCATCAGCTCCCTCCCCTCCGCCTTCCCGCCTCTCCTCCCTCCCCCCCGGATGGGGCAGCAGGAATGCCCATCTCTGCCACTTCCCTGCTGCTCTTCCAAGACCCCGGAGAGGTGCCCGGGGGAGAGGCTGTGGCTGGACAGGTCTATCACACAGGAATACAGTGACCACTAAGCAGCTCTAAAAACATAATTGTAAACAAAGTAGAATTTTCTGCCTTCAGATGGCAAAAGCCAGCGCTGCTGCTGGGGCTGCCAGTGCTGGTGGGAGCCGGCCCAGGTGCTCCTGCCGGTTACACGCCCGGCGCCTGCTTCCGGGGCTGTGTGACATTGTTTATAACATGACACGCTTCCCACCGGCAGGCCGTGGCCCCATGGGCATAGTGATGCCAGTTTGCAAAGGCCTGTGGGTATTTTACATGTTGGGAACAGCTGGAATGTTCCATGGGAGGGAACGGGTTAAATCAACTTGAAAATGAGGTGGGTTTGCTGGGGCTCCCGCCCAGGCACAGTGCTCAGTGGGAGCGGCTTCATGGAGCATGGCATGGAGGGCCCATCCATGGATTACATGTGCGTGTTTTATTGTCATAGAGAAGTAGAGGGGGTCGGCCCCTTTAAAAGCCTGGCAGGGAAGAGCAGGCCTTCCATCCGAGGCGGGTGGCTGACGCTCTGAGGTTGAATTCCTCGGAAGAACGGGAATAATAACGATGTTATTTATTTAATCCTCACCCGAGGACATTTCCCCATGGATTTTTAGGGAGAGTGGAAGGGAGGGAAAGACAGAGAGAAACATCGATGTGAGAGACACATTGATTGGTTGCTTATGCATGAGCCCTGACCAGGCCGGGGCCAGTAAAGAGCCTGCAACCGAGGTACGTGCCCTTGACCGGAATCGAACCTGGAACCTTTTGGTCGACACTCTATCCACTCTATCCACTGAGCCACACCAGCCAGGGCAATAATAACGGTTTTAAAGGAGAAAGTGTTGCAGGCAGGGTGAACCAGGAGGATGAACCGGGCCCCCAGCACAGTGCCTGGCACGCGGTAAGTGCTCAGCCGCCGGCCGTGGTCCTCCCTGCTCTGAAATCCCCTCCCGCTGCAGCCGCCAGCCTGTTTCAGTGGCCTGCAGGTGCCACTCCGTCTGTTTCTGGCTGCGCAAGTCCAGCTCACAAAAACACAGCCTCGCTCCAGTCAGCGCTTCCGCACCTTATTTTCTGCTCCTGCCAAGCCCGGGCCTTGCCTTGTGGGGGCCTCTTCATTATTGATCATCCCGGGAGCAGTATTTTAAATTTTCATCATCTGTACTTTGCGCCATCTGAACCGCCATGTATTACCCGCCAGGCCAGCGGAGGGGGTCCATGCAGATGAGGGGTCCTTTCGGGATGAATAATTTATCCCGTTTTCCCAATGCCGTCCTTCACAATTACGGTAAATGATGTTCTCCGTGCTGCCCGCCGCCCACGGGACCGTGGGACTGACACAGAAATAGGAGGAGAAAACACGTTCATTTTCTTTGCCCAAATCCACAGTGATATTTGAAAAATCTGGAGGTTCATTTTTTCCAAATATCTCTAAAGCCCCCCCTGAGTAACAGGCGAGCAGGGAGAGTTTCCTGCGCGCTTCACGTTTGCCCGTTTCTGTTCTCGTTCAGGGAGCTCAGGCTCTGTTTTGCTCCATTTTCTCCCCACTGCTGAGAACAAAGCCTGCCTCTGCACATTTCGTTTCCTCCTCTCTCTCTCTGCTTATGCAAGCTGATTCCTCCAAGGCCCAATTAATACCGATTGGCCAGCATTCCAGTGCTTTCCCCTGGCACTGAAAAAGGGGGTGCCACTGTGTCTCCTACAGAGGGGGTTTCTGCCCCCTCTCCCTGCGAACAGAGAGGAGCTCCGGGCCACACCTCGTAGCCAGTGGGTTCCATTGAGCTGCACTTTCCTGCTCTCCTCATCTCTCCTGTGTCCACTCCTCTCCCTGCGATGCACCTCTAACGCCCGCCCTTCCCTGCTCCGTACCCCTCAGCTCCTCACCGCCCTTCCGGGGGGCCTGGACCGCCATCCTGAGCTCTGCCGCCCTCACATGGCCTACCCGGTGCCCTCCGATCTCAGTGTGTGCTGCCCCCTCATTTCCCTGGGTTTGGGTCGGGGAGAGAGGAAGGGAAACAAGGAAGCTGGCAGAGCCAGTGTTCCTGGAGGGATGATGGCGCTCTGGACAGGGTGGCGGAGGTGTAACTGCACAAATGGGTCGACGTGGGAGACATTCCTGAGGAAGCAGGAGCTGGAGATGGAATGGGTTTGGGATGAAGGGAGGGGAGGGTCATGGGAGATTCCTGGATATGATCGGACATGCATGATGGTGTGGATAATGCTGGTTCTTCCTGAGCTGGGGGTGATACAGGGAAGAAAATGTCGAGGGGCAGGTGGGACAGGAGCCCAAGGGCTTTGCCGGGGACGTGGTGCACTGAGCCGGTCCAAGGGCAGATGTCCGGCGGGTCACCTGAGTGCTGGGTGAGGGCCCCGAGGTGCTGTGCAGTGTGAGCTGGAGGGGGCAGGCAGACTCGGAAGAGATGGGGGTGTCAGCACTCAGGGGAGAGAGAGAGAGACATCCATCGGCTGCCTCCTGCTTTGAGCCTGCCACCTGGGTAATGTGCCCTGACTGGGAACTGAATCAGTGACCTCTTGCTTCAGAGATCAACAGTCAACCACTGAGCCACACCAGCTGGGCTGGGAGAAGCTTTTGATTGAGGATAGAAATGGGAGCTGGAGAAGCAGCTACCAAATGTTTATTATGACAATTAGAATGACATTGCCTGACGTGATTATTCCTTGCCTCATTCCAATCATAGTATACTTTTAGTTCCGTCTCCCGTTTCAACATGTCGGTTACAGTACAGGCTCTTTTAAGTTATAATAGATGGAACAAGGAAGACGGTTTGGAGCCGGTGAGAAGCTTTGGGATAGACGTATATACAGATAATATATAGAGAGGAAGAGGGAAGGCCTGGGAAACAGATGCTGGCTCCATCTGCTGTGCGATGTGCAGGCACGTGGCCAGTCTGCTGGCGAAGAACCTAGGAAGGAAGGGAGAAAGCCGAGCGATCACCGAGATGGGCTTGGCATTGTGGGAAGCTGTATTCGTTTTCTATTGCTGTGTAACAAAACACCAAAAATTAAGTGGCCTGAAACAACACAAATGTATCATCTCACAGTTTTTGTAGGTCAGAAGTCCAGGTGCCGACGCTGGGTTCTGTGCTCAGGGTCTCGCCGGTCTAAAACCAAGGTGTCCGCTGGGCTGCATTCTCACCTGGCACCTGAGGCCTCTCCCAGCCTGCTCAGGTTGTTGGCAGAATTCAGATCCTTGTGGTTGCAGGACTGAAGTTCCCGTTATCTTGAGTGACCCCTTGTTGGCTGAGCTCACTTTCAACTTCTAGAGGCTGCCCTCAGGTACAGCTGTATGTCCCGCCCACCATGCCAGCTTCCTCCTTCGAGGCCAGTCCCTGTGGCAGATCTGCAGGTGTCGTCGCGTCATTAGAGGCGTGACTATCACATACACAGGCCCCACCCACACTTTCGAGGGAAGATAGTATACGGTGCCTGCACACTGGGTGGGGCAGGGGCGCGGGTGGGAACCAGGAGGGCCATCTTAGAATGCCGACCATGAACTACCTGCCAAGGCTCTGGCTCACAGGCACCCTGATGGTTACATAGGGGTTATATTGTGGTTATTGTCCGTGTTTCAGCGGCGAGGCCCTGAGCGTTCCCTGTCGTGCTGGGGCACTTGGCGATAATCACGGGTTATCTGTCAGGCTTCTCTCTCCCTCCGCTCTGCCTGACCGTGGGACTGCGCTCCTTCTGTACGTGTCTAGGCAGGTTGACAGCGTATCTTGATAAGATATTAACCACCTCTGCAACATATTCAGACTTTAGAAAAGTAACATACTAGTAGATCCAATAGACCTTCATGTTTTTGTTTGTGGAAGTCCCTGGCTCCATTCAGAATGGATGTATGAGCCAGGGATTAGCCACAGGATGCTCAGCACAGCTTGTGTGTGTGACCCGCACTGCGGAAGCAAGCTAAATGTCCAACCATGGCGATTCTGTGCGTACACTGGATATCAAGTGACATCAAAAGGCAAAATACATACTTGTCTAGGAGGGAAAATGTTAGCATAGTGTTGTGGGATAGCAGCAGGCTATAATTCATAAGAGTGCAAGCCATCATGAAAAGGATCTACGTATTTGCATAAAGAGCAAGTATGCATGACACCTGCATCTACATGCACATAAAGCGTCTGGAAAGGGGCGGCCCACATTGTTGGCCATGGCGGTCTCTGTTGGGATGGGGAAGCGTGAGGGAAGTTTGAATTTCCGGTTTCCCTGTGTGTGTGTGCGTGAGAGGCTCTCTGCTGCTCGGATGCGGGGCGCCATGATCCTGGGGAGGAGAGGAGGGGAGAGGATGGTGTGTTTGCGGTCTCCACGTGTGCTAACTCTGCTCGCACCTTCCAGGTGATCGTGAAGACCAGGACGGAGTATCAGCCGGAGCAGAAGAACAAAGGGAAGTTCCGGGTGCCGAAGATCGCTGAGTTTACGGTCAGTGTCTCGATGGTGTGAGAGGAAGAGGAAGGTAAGGCCGGCTCCGGCCGGCTCAGAGCCCAGCAGCTCCTACAGGAGAGCGGAAACGGAGGGCTATTTCTGGACCATCACTTGGGGCCACACCGTCTGGGTCACTGGGTCTAATCAAATAACAGACTCGCTGCCTCTGGAGGATGACTCACCCCTCTTCTGCTCCGGAATGTTTGGATAACCTCATAACTGATAACTGTATCTCCTTTCTCCTCTTTCCTCCCGCCCATCTCCCTGCCTGCCCATCGCCATCTCCAGGAAACTCGGATTTTACTCAGTTAGATCCAATGAGGACAAAGGGAAAGAAAAGCAGCCTTCTCGGTGGGAAAAGCAAATGGTGCCTTTCGGTTTCCTGGCGGGGGGGCAGTCACCAGGAAGAGGGACCAGCCTGTGTCCCGGGGACGAGGTGCCTGGGGGGACCCAGAGCCTGCTCTGTGAGCGTGGGAGCAGGAGCCCCTGGGAAGTTTTTTGGACTTCAGCGGCCGAGGAGAGCTTGGCTTGTGCAAAGGTCCTGAGGCCGGAGGGAGTCTGGCCCCAACATGGGATCAGAAAACGAGCAGGGAGGCCTAGGAGGGGCATAGGGATCAGGAAAGATGAGGCGGGGAAATGGGCAGAGGGCGGACAATCCCAGGTCTAGTTCACGCATGGAGAGTTTGGGTTTTATGCTAGAAGCCTCGGAAAGTCCTTAAAAAGGGGAGAGAATGGTTGCATTTGGGTTTTGACCAAAGCACTGACTTTTATGTGGTTGATGGGCTGCAGTGGGCAAGAAGGACCATGGGGAGGCTATTGGGCTACTGCAATGGTCCCAGTGAAAATCAACAGTAGCTCAGACAAGGACGGCAAGTGGATAGAGAGACGTGGGCAGACCTAATGATAACGGGGAGGCAGCAGGACAGGCGTCCTGAGTTGGACGGTGGAGCATCTAGCTGGGCTTGAGCAACGTGGCCCCGAGCAGGGCACAGCCTGTTACCAAACGGAGTAATAGGATTGCCGTGAGGGTGACGCAGAATACGCCAAAGCACTTGGCTCCGAGCATGGCAAGCGCACAGCTAATAGTAACGTTAGTGTCCACGGGACTGGGCGCTCCGGGAGGCGAACAGCGCTGGGCAGATTGTCTGGGAACAGTGGTGCACATGGACACATAGTGGGCTGTCCATGGGCCAGATCCGTGCCCCTGCAGCGGGTGTGCGAGCCGGAGGGCGTGTGGCATCTCCCCGAAGGGGCACTGCCCGGTGCTGACCCCTCTGTGAGAGCAGGGTGGCTGGTGTTTTTGGCTGTAGTCTCAGTGCCCGGCACACAGCACGGGCCCAGGAGACGCGGACTTGCCTGAACGGCTTGCAGGTGCGGGGGGAACAGCAGGCAGCTGTGTGGGAGGCGGGATAGGCCTGCCGTTCACTCACCAGCCTGGAAGTAAGCCGGCCTGTGTCCTGGCGGCAGGGGCTTCAGATATGTGCCCCCCTCCCGGGAAGACTGTGTGGGAGCAGCGAGATCAGCGCAGCTCCCTCTTGTTCGGTGTACAGGACCACACGCACGGAGTGGACCGTTCTAACCGTTTCCTAGGAGGCACTTTTTTAGAGTGTGAGCACCTGGGGAGACAGAAGAGGGGTGCTACCGCCCTGCATGTAGCTGGTCTGGAGCTCAGCTGCAGACTGGGTGGGACCTGGTGAAGTCAGGCACTCCTTGTCTCGGAACGGACACTGGTACACCCGGCCACCCTCCAGCATGTTGCTCAGGCAGAGGTAACCATGGGGATGGCACAGACGCATCTGTCCCTCATCCCAGTGCCTGCGCACAGGTGGAACAGCTCCAGCAATTAAACCGGAGAGAATGGAGGAGAGAGCAGGGCAGGCAGACACGGGCTGAGCAGGACTGGCCGGAAGGGTGGCCGGGAATTGTCTTCTCTAAAACCTAGAAGCACTTCAGTCATTGCGAAGGCTTGTGTGAGGAGATGGGGCCACAGAAGAAGTCCCTCCTTCTTTCTTATCCTGGGAGCTGGGTGCTTCTGAAGCTGATTTTGCAATGGGAGGGGCCGGTGCTGTGGGAGGGGCCTGTGAGGTGGGAGGGGCCTTGCCGTGGGAGGGGCCTGCGCAATGGAAGGGGCCAATGTTGTGGGAGGGGCCTATGCGGTGGGAGGGGTCAGTGCTGTGGGAGGGGCCTGTGAGTGGGAGGGGCCTGTGCTGTGGGAGAGGCTGATGCTTCAGGAATGCCTTTGAGTCCTTCACCTCCAGGCAAACCCCTACTCATCCCTCAACACCCAGGTCAGGGGCTCCTGGCTTGTGTGGTCTTGCCCGCTGCCCATGCGCAGTCTGTCCTTCCCCTGGGGGCCCGGCCCCTGCTCTGTGCCCTCCACCAGGTGTGGTGGTGGCCCCATGGGTGACCTGCCGTGCGTCATCTCTGCACCCGAGAGACTCGCCGTCCCTGGCCCCAGCACGGGAAGCCGTTATGTTTATTATGTTTAATAACCGGGCACAGGGCTGAGCGCACAGAAAGCCCCCGCACCTGACAGGCGCAGAGTGGCCGCCTGCACTCAGGATCTTATTAAAACCGGGGCCAGCTCTGCTTCCTGCCCGCGAGGCATTTCCATCAGCGCTGCGCCTCACACCGCTCCCGGAGGTGAGACCCCATCTTTAGCTTCGCTGCTCCTTCCCATTTCCCATCCCAGTGCCAGGGGCGCCTTCGCGGCTTAGCATTCTAACATTTGCTGACAGCAGCAAGTGGAGATAAGCTGTTTTACTTTATTATCTGCTGTCTTGGTTTTTATTGCTCTGCTATTTTTTTAAAAAAGGTTATTTTGAGGAGCGTTTAGGTAAGTTATTACAAACAATGCTGCTGGCGAGGAGCAGAGCGGTCACTGGGGGGAAGCATTTGCCTGTGGGGGTGCCTCTGGCTGGAGGGCTGACCGTCAGGAGGAAGATGCCGGTCTGGGTCTGGCCGGTGCTTTCTCGGCCGGAGCAGCTGTGCCGTTAGTGACCTTCACAAATCTCTGTTGTCACTGGCATTGAGAAGACAGGGTGGCCTAATGTATGTTCCCCTTAACAAACCCCATATGGCGCTGCGTCAGGAGGGACGTGCTGGGGTTGGCAGGAGGGGCTGGGTGATGGGTGGCCACGTGGGGCCAGCGAGGCTGCTTCCAGGGCCAGCTCCTCGTCCTCCCGGGTTCAGACCGGTCAAATCGGTCTGAACTGTGTGCGCAGCCGGAGGCGTGGCGAGTCAGTGAGTGCCCTGGCCCCGGCGCTCCTGCGGGGAAGGGCTCCCAGGGCCAATGAGTATAAGTCTACAGGCTGCTGCGGACCAGCTCCGATAGGAGTATTTACACCATGGAAACGGGCAAACCCTACCAACCAGGCCCCCTCCCCGCCCCCACCTTCAAGCGCTGCCCGCTCCCCACACTCCGTGGGGAGAGAGGCAGCGTGGGAGCAGGGAAGCGTGGATCGGGGTGCACCCTGGGTCCGTGTGACTAAAGCCACGTTGTCTCTGTGTGTCCCCGTCTGTAAGACGGGTAATGACGTCTACACAAAAGGCCCGCGGTGAGGACTGGGAGAGAGAGCATGCACTCACCTAAACGGGAAAGTGGGGCTGGAACACTAACATGTGGCTGCCTCTCCCTGCTACTTGAAAAGCATGAGGCTAATTTTCATGTGGCTTTTTTTGCTTCTCTCTTCCCTTTAAATATACTTTTGGCCGAACCCTGAATTGCACTGAGCCCAAGGAAAACACAAAGCAGAACCTTCCCGAGGAGAAATGCCACGTGGCCTGCCCCGCAGTCCCATCAGGCGGTGGGAGGGCCAGCCCCCCCCCCCTTCTCGTCCTCGGGGCCTCCGTGGCTGTAGTGTGTAATTACATTAAATGTGATTTTTAAAAATTGTGATGTTTAAGCTCCTGGAACTGTCAGGGGGAGACAGGTCCTCACAAAGTGCCTGTGTGTGCAGCTTGTGGTGTCACCACCATGTTCTATAATTATAGGAAAACCAGTTGTCATAGCAACTGCCACACAGACCGAGCCTCCTTCTGGAGATGCTGACAAGCTCCCAGCGCCGGAATCCAAGCCGCTCGGAGAGAACTGGGTTCCCTGAGGGGCTCGGCTCTCTCGGGAGATGATCACGAGCTCATTCTAACGCTCCACAGCCTGGACCTCGTGGCACCTGCAACCTGGCAGGCTGGTGCCAACACTGGCTCCGGAGCGCACTGGCTGTGTGACCTTGGGCCAGCCGCCTCACCTCCATGAGCCTGCCCCCTCTTTTGTAAAATGGGGTACCTGCGCCCCCTCGGAGGGCAGTTGTATTGATTATGTCTGTATGTGCCTTGCAGGTGGCCTGCGCACAGCCGTCTTCAATGCGTGTATATCACACACCTGCCGTTCACCTCTTCCCTGTGAACAAAGAAACAGAAAAATGGCTGTTTTCAAAATCTTTATTATAATAATTATTAATCTTGACGGTATTTGTAGCTAGATAACCAAATTAGTAAATAGAAATTCTAGCATGAATCATGCATATTAGGAAGAGGGAGGCAGAGAGGCAGGGAGGGAGAGGGAGAGAGAGAATATTCGGCGAGATGAAAGTGACTTCCTTCCTTCCAATGTTTTTCTGTTATCGGTTCCTCTGAGGCTAAGAAAAGAACCTCTAATCTCTTGTCTCCGTGTCTGGGCATCATGTTCTCGGTTGTAAAAGGAGGAGGCGGGTGGGCTGGTCCCAAGGGCTCTTCTGTCTGATGTTTGACGACAGTGGTTCTCCGGCAGGGAGGACTGCTCCGGGGGGGAGGGGGCAGTGTGGAGACATTATGGTTGTCAGGACTGGTGTGTGTGGGTGGCATTTAAAGGCATTTGATGGGTAGAGGCCAGCAGTGCTGTTAAGCCTCCTCAGGGACAGGAGGGCCCCCATCACAAAGAATTATGCTGCCCCACCTGTCAGTAGTGTCAAGGCTGAGAAGCCGGCCTAGGATTTGCCGCCACGGTTAGTGGTCTATAAACAGAAACCACACCGCTGTCAGCCCACCGGGGTGATCAGGTTGCGTTCCCAGCCACCTCTGGGATAAGTGAGGTCCCGGAGAACCAGTAGCATAAAGACAAAGACTTCCCAAGGGCCTGGGGGCTTCATAAACAAACAAACAACAAACAAACAACAAACAAACAACAAACAAACAAAAACACGAGAGGCTACGGGAGGTGGGATAACCCATTCCTTTGTCTTTTCTTTTCTCTCGATGCCCCATAATTCTAAAAGACCAGTGTGATTGTTTTCATGGGCGAACAAAATAAAACGCACAGAATGCCATTTCAGGTCCATAGATAGCTTTACCGCGATTTTCCTATGGAGGGTAAAGAGGAGTCTGGTGTAGAGTCAACGGGACCCTCATGTCCAGTTTCCATCTTTGATTTTGATATTCCAAGTCGTAGCCAAGGCGTGTCTGTTCTCAAAGTGACCACTTCCTTCTCCCGATTGAAACCATCTGGGGGCCTCCCCTGGCCTCCTGGTGGAATCTGGGCTTCTTGGTCCATTGGACCGGGTCCTCTGAACCGGTCTCACGCTCCTCTTCCGCCTCCTCTCCTTCCCACCTGTGCATCCTTCCTGCCAACCGACACTGCTCTTGGCACCTGACACACACCGCTGTAGGAGGCTCCCGCTCCTCAGCGTAGCTGTTCCTGCCACCCGAATGCTTCTCCCCCTCACCCCCCTTCATTGTCTAGTGCACCCTGTTCACCTCATAGCCCCGCCCCCAGGCATCCCCTCCTGCACCCACCTGTCCTCACAGCTGGCCGTTCCCTCCCTGGGCCGCACCACCGGGAGTTTGTCCACGTGACCTCCTCCGCGCAGTTCCTTCCTGGCCTGTGGACAGGGCCCTGAGGACAGCCCCACATCCCCTGTGACCATCGGCCCTGGGAGGCCAGGCCTTTTTCCTTTAAAGTAAAAGGATCACCATTACACAGGCATAGAAAGCATAAACTGGAAGTAAGTCTCCTTTCTCTCTCTCAACAATCCTTCTCACCCCAAACAGCCGCTGTCTATGCCCGTGCTGTCCACAGTGGCTCCGTGCGCTTAAATTCCTGAAACTGAACCAGAACTCCAACTTTAATTCCTCAGTCGCACAAGTTCCATTTCAAGTGCTCGGTGGCCATGTGTGCCTGGCGGCTCCCGGATGGAAGCTCGTGTCTGTGGGCCATTTCCATCATCACAGGGCGCTCTATCCGGCAGGTCAGAAATAGCTCTGATGTTCTCATGCGAGGCATTTTCTTCACATCAGCACATATATCTTTATACACGCGTGTATACATTTGAAATCCTTTTCATTTCCTCAGTGGGACCGTTTCACACACATTCTTCTGCACCTTGCTTTTCCTCTTAATGATGAATCTCTGCGATCTGTCTGCATCAGCACTTGGCGGTCCTTTCTGTTCTTGTTAGTGGCTGTGCTCCGAGGATGGTCCCAACTTCCTCAATCAGTCCCCATTGTTCTAGGGCTCAGTCCTCTGCAGCGAACTCCCCAGCCTCCTAGTGTGTGTCACACACACACACACACACACACACACACACACACACACACACCTTCCAAAGATTATGCAAGTATATTCGGAAGGTATGAGAATCTTCGTCTTAAAAGTCTTGCCTGAGACTATGTTAATCTCCAATTTTAATGGATTGTGCCATATTATCTTCCAAAATTGCCCCACCAATCCTTCCTCTACTATACCTACAGATGTGTCCCTCCCACACTGTCAGTTTTACCAATCCGATGGATTGCAAATGGCACCTCTGCCTTGTCTAAATGTGTCTTTTTTCATTCTTGGTGAGATTGAGACTCTGTCCATGTCCTCATTGACTCTTGACCTTGGCCTCTTGCCTGGAAAGCATTCTGTTTGGTTGGAGCACTTGTTAATTCTTCCTACTGAAGTACATGGCCTCTTCCCACAGCTAGGGACTTAGTCATTCTCACTTGTTTGTTCCCTTCTCCGTTGTCCTCTGCCTTGTGGTTTTGTTTATGGTGTAACTTATTCTCCAAGCCTGTGGGATTGCTTGCTTTTGCTTTGATCACACACTCCAGAAGGCATAAAGGAAAATATTGATACTCTATAAAAATCAAGGCCTTCTCCCACCCTAAACTCTTGTTTTCTTCTGGTGCTTCTTTCGTTTTATTTCTTATGTTAAAATTTGGATTCATCTGGAATTTGTACAGAGTAAGCTGGGATTCCAATGTTACTCCTTTGCGAATGATCAGTGGCCGGTGGTCTGTGGTCATCAGCTAATCCTCTCTCGGACTTGACATTCCTTCCTTTTAAGACACGGATTCCAATATGTGTTTGAGTTTACTCCTGTGCTCGCTTTTCTTCCATTGGTCTGACAACTATTTGGTATTGAAAATTGAGACAATACCAACTTTCCTCAGTTACACAGTTTTATAATATATCTTAAATCTATGTAAACTGTTCTTCCCCCATTCCTTTTACTTTTCAGAAACTCCTCACCCATGCTTGTTTCTCCATATAAATATTAATATATATTTAAGTTCTAAGAATCATGCTACTTTTTAATTTGGGTTTCATAAATGTATAGATTAATTTGAGAAGTTACATCTTTAAAAATGTAAGTCCATCTAGAAACAAGATTGAACTTCACCATCTGTTGAAGTCTTTGTTCAGGGTTCTCATGAGCTTTGAAATCATCTTTACAGTCTTATTTCAAAGCATTTCACTTATTTTTTTTTGTTGTTGACATTATAAAGGGTACCTTTTCCCCTTATATATTTAAACTGGTTGATATTTATACTTAATAAAAATGCTTTTGAATCTTGTACATTTTTTGGTAGGTATAAGATTGGTATTCGTGTACAAGTTACCAACTTTTCTTATTATTTCTAATAATTTGTTTAAAAAAGCGATCCTTTGGATTTTCTACGTATATAATTGTATCATCTGTCCATGATGCTACCATTGCTTCCTTTCGCTGGTATTTGGTCTTTTTACATTATTTCTTCTTTTCCATTTTCACGCTCCAAATCTCATTTTCTTATCTAATTGCATTGTCAGTACTCTCTGTCTACTGTTCCTACTGTTTGACCATTTTGAGGGATTCTTTCCTGCATATGGTCTGGCTTCTTTGACCTCAGATTATGGGGAATTATGCTGATAGAGTTTTAAATATTAAGCCATTCTTACATGTCCACCTTCGGTCATGGTGTAGCACTGAATTCTGTTTGCGAATATATTATTTAATGTTTTTTTCTTTCTTAATATTGTGAATTTGCATTGTGTGTGTGTTGTTGTTGTCCGTGTGTGTGTGTGTGTGTGCTGTCTTTGTCAGGTCTGATATTAGTGTCGTGCTGCCTTTGTAAAGATTACATACCTTTTTCTCTCACCAAGCTCTGGAAAATTTGAAAGAATAGGAAATTAATATGTTCCTTCAAGTTTGTTTCTTAAACCAAAAATGAATTAACCCACGGAATCATCTGGCTTAGTGAAATTTGGAAGGCTGCGGGCGGTTTTCAGTAATATGTGAAGAATTGATAGACAAATTCCATTTTGTACCTCGGCGCCCCTCTTAAACTAGGGCATTTTGAAACGAACCCATTGTCATCTCTTAACTGTAACTCCCTGCAGAGATGTGAACTCTCAGCAGGAACAGAGTAGCCGGCACCGGGGCAGGTGGTGTGGGCGATGCCTGGGGTCCCAGACCCGGCCACACTGCTGAAGCCCAGGCTCCTAAATCTGATTTGTGAGCCGCCTCTCGGAGCACGGAACATGGACCGAGCTCAGCGCTCTGCGCTCACAGTTACCGCGCTCTCTGCGTTAGTCACCAGGGACCCTCAGCCCAGCCTTCCCCGCGGCAGCACAGCCACGGCAGGAGCCCCCCTTCCCCCACACACACACACACTCCATGCTGGGCAGCCCTCCTCTCCGGGAGGGGAGCGGTCGGCCTGCCTCCCTCACCTGCTCCCCGTGTGGCTGGCTTCTCTCTACCCCTGAGCGTCAGGTCTAGCCTAGGAGGTGAGGACACGGGTGCTGTTCGTAGACGAGATGAGCTGTCAGGTGGAAAGCAGCGGGGTGCAGCGGGCACCTGGGAACCCCGAGTCCGCCTCCTCACCCTGGTGTCTCCCCGATACCTCGCCCAGCTCCGGGCTAGGGTGAGGACCGCCATGGGCTGTTTTTAGAGCCCAAACCTCGCCTGGTCTCCCCACTTCACCACGCCAGTCACCTGCCAACCAGACCGCCTAAGTAACTTCAAATCTCAGTGCGCCCCGCCCGTGAGCAGCAGCCAGCGAGCACCTGTTAGCGCCCTGGTCCTCCTGCCCGCTTCCCTCCGATCTCCACGCTCCCGAGCTGCCTCTGTTTCCCTTCCCAGCTCCCCCTTCACCGTCAGGCTCCGCCCTCAGCGCCAGGCCTTTGCACAGACTGTCGTCTCTGCCTGTCACCTCCCCCCTTCATCCTCCCACCCTCGCACCTCCCCTCCCCCATCCCTCCCGCCTTCCCCCCCACCTCCCACCAGTGCTTCTCACCTGGCCCCAAGGCTCCTGGGCAGGAGCTGCCTGTGGCCTTTCCGCCCCCTCCAGCCCCCCCACCCCCCGTGCCCGGCGGGGCCGTGGACGAGGGGTCCCGCAGCATCTGCTGTCAGGGACACAATCAGTCTCTGGGTTACATGGTAACGTGTGAATGAGCTTTTCTCCATTTCAGTTCTCAGCGGAGCCCTCGGGAAACGGCTCTTTAAAACACGAAAATGAAGCCAGGAGAATGGATTGCGCTCCTCGCTGAGCTGCGGGAGATGGAGGAGGCGTGACTCCCCGCCTCCCGGGCCCGCGATGTGGGGAGGGGGGGGGAGGGGGCACCTTCCTTCTAATGTGGATTCCAGCGGCGTCCAGGCTGGGAGTCAGCGGCCCGGCCAGCCGCTGTGGATTCAGGGCACAGGGACGCGACGCCCAGCACCTCGCACGGCCTCTCTTCCTTTAAGTGGCCGCGAGCTGGCTGCACAGCCCCAATCACAGCGCGACCGCCGGCCCTGAGGCCCCCTGCGCCCACAGCGGAGGAGAGGCAGAATGGACAGGAGGTGGTGCTGATGGCATATCGGGCCGGCCCCGTGCGGTGGCATCAGCCTCTCCTTGGACTCCAGGCGGCCCGGGGCCCCACTGCCACCCTCTGTCTGTGCAGAGTCAGCGCCCGGGGCACAGCCACCTGCCTGAGCCACCGAGTTCGGGCCGTTTGTGCCTCTTCTGCGCAGTCACTTATTACCATCGCTGGAGCCTGGCTGTTCTAAAGACCGGGTCCTGTCTGTGGTCAGGCTTCCGGGAACCCCAGAGCCAGCTCATCGCCCCACTGCAGGAGGGCACTGTGCTGAGCCTGCCTCCAACTCAGCGCCCCCTCCACCCTCCCCTTCAGTCACTACTGTGTCCTCCCCTGTGACATGGGGGAACGGTGACATGCCTGCCTCAGGACTGTTGTGCGACCACGGAGAGACCTGGCATGCCAGAGGCAGCCCTGGCACTGCCCGCCTCCCAGGCCCGCACGGTGCCCGCAGTCACTTCCGGAACCAGAGAGGGTGGAGGGCAAACAGGATGAATGAAGCTGGTCAGGTGGCACTGATTGACTTCTGATTGATTGATTAATTGATCGATCAATCAGACAAGCCCTGGGGCCTCCGGCGGGGCTTCAAGAATCAAACAGCTGGGTTCAGACTCAGGGCTCACCCCGGCAGGTGTCAAACCCCTTCCCCAGCTGCTTGAGTTGTTCCCTCTGACCCGGAGCTCAAACCTCCCACACTCCCTGCTTTATTTTCCGAAGCAGCAAGAGGCCTCACCCGAACCTCCCCTTCCCAAACCTGCAAAGGGCAGCTCCCCTGCAGGGAGGGGTGCTGACCCTTCGCTCTGGGTCCTGACACCCCTTACATCCCGCCTGCTGGGCCGCGGGGCGGGAAGGCCGAGGTCACAGGTGAATAAGCACAGAGCCCGGCCCGGACCCGGAGCGCAGCCATGGAACCGGCTGAGGGCAGGTCAGGTCACAGGGCCAGCCCTTGCCCTAGCGCTGAGCACAGAGGTCTCCCCTGCAGCCCGCAGAGCTGACTCTGTAATGGGCAGCTTAGAAGGGACAGGCACTCCCATCATGAGGAGGGAGCGGGGAGTGGGGAGAGGCGGGGCCTGGCTCCTCCTCCAGTGAAACCCGGAGAGTTCGTGAAGGCTGCACCTCACAGGCCGTCCTGATGCGATTAGGAGGCCAGCTGGGCACCTGCTCTTCAGGGACAGGAAGTCAGCAATGGCTCCGCAGGCCGCTGCCTGAGACAGGCTTTCAGCAGGGGTGCCAGCGCCCGGGCAGATGATGCCTAGCCCTGGGGGGGGCCTCTCGGCGGGTCTGGGGGAGTCCCTGTGTGCCTGGCGGTGTGCCTGGGCCGTGGGCTCGCCAATGAACCCCACGTCTGCAGGCAGGGAGCCCTCGGCCCAGAGATGGGGTGCCACTTGCTAAGTCACGCAGCCAGTCTGTTCCTGGCGCCTGATCCTGCCGGTCCCCCCGGTTCCCTCCTAAACCCTGCTCCCGGCTCTGAGCAGCCCGAGGGGAACTGCCGGCTCCCGTACCCAAACCCTGGGTTTGGGTCTCTGAATAAGCTCACTGTAAGCCGGGGAGCAGGGAGGGCGCGGGGCCTGCCTGCACGGAGCCGTCCCCTGCACGTGGGGCCGGGCTTGAGCCACAGTCACTTCCGTGGAGACAGCGAGGCCGGTGGCCTCAGCCTGCCGGGTCTCCCTTCCCCACCACAGGCTGCGGAGGTGGGTGAGGGCCTTCCTGTCTCTGGACGGCTTTTTACAAAACGCAGGCCATGGACAAGGCGCCTCCCCTGGCCCAGCAGCCCGGCAGGAGGAGGCCTGGGCGTGTGGGAGGTGTAGGAAGAAGGGGTGCAGCCTGGCCTGGCTGTGACCCGAGGAGTCCCTGTAAGACAGTTCCGCACAGGCTCCCTGTGCCAGGCTGCACCCCGGGGGTGGCAGTAGATGCTCCTAAATGCCAGGTCCTTGTTCTCCCCCCCCCCCCCCCCGCCACCTCCCGGCTCTGCGGGAGAGGGCGCTGGAGCTACATCCCGGCCCTTTAACCCGCCCGCCGGCCGGCAACGTGCGTCACAGGGGCCGCTGGTGCTTCTCCCGGACTCCCCGCGGGCCCATCGACCCGCTTCCAGAACAGACGGGGGCCGTCTGCTGTCAGCCTTCACTGCCAGCTGATCCTGAAACACACTTAGAAACCATGTTTCCTGTAAAACGGGTTTAAAAATGAAGGCATAGATGTGCATCCACTGCCCCAGTTTAAGAACTGAGAAGTTTAACGTACAGTGTGGGGTCTCTGTTGCTACTTTTTAAAAAAATAAATAAATATACTTTATTGATTTTTTACAGAGAGGAAGGGAGAGGAATAGAGAGTTAGAAACATCGATGAGAGAGAAACATCGATCAGCTGCCTCCTGCACACCCCCTACTGGGGATGTGCCTGCAACCAAGGTACATGCCCCTGACCGGAATGGAACCCGGGACCCTTCAGTCCGCAGGCTGACGGTCTATCCACTGAGCCAAACGGGTTTCAGCTCTGTCTCTTCTTGAAAAGCCAAGTCAGCCATTATCTGGGCCTCCTCCAGTCCTTGCCAACAGTCACTGGGGGAGATGGGGTGCGTTCCCTCCAGCTCCCTCACGCCCCTTCCTCACACCCCGACTTCCTCTCTGGCTCGCGGAGAGCTGGCTGACTTGCTGCGTCCTCAGGTGGCTGGCTGTGGGGACCTGAGCTTGCTGTCGCTGTCGCCCTGCGGGAGCTGGGCACTTGGACAGCTTCGCTGGCCCACAGCCCCACTGGCACGCTAGCCGAGCCACACACTGGAGCTGGAAGAAGGCGGTTTCTCATTTTCCAACCAATTTTGCTGACCTGATTTTCTTTTCTTTATCAACCCTGGTGCCAAGAAAGGGGATTGAAGAATGGAAGTAGCTTAATGGAATGCGCTGTGTGCTGCAGGGCCGTGTCTCCATGGTGACGGGATGCAGGCTGCATGCAGACGTGGGCTGAGATGCACTGAGACAGCTGTGCCTCTGATGGGGCGGGGTGCACGGATGGCCTCCTACACTCGCGTGGAATGCCGGTTCCTGGGCTCTGTACCGTCAGGGGGCTGGCACCTTGGGGTGCAGGCCCAGGACTGTGTAGCTGATCTCCCTCCTCCCATCGCTCTGAGGCTCAGGGAGTCACAAGCCCCTGGTGTCAGCCAGGAAGGCAGCCCACGGGGGATGTTGCCCCATCACCAACTGTTCAGAGGAGCAATTTGGGGAGATCCCTTCCTGCAGCAGGGGCCTTGGATGGGAGGGGAGATGGGAGGGGCCAGGGAGGACACGCCCACCCCAGGTGCCTCAGCCGTCAGCACAAACCACCAGCAGACCCTTTAGCAGGGCCCTCGGGCCCTTGGGAGCCCAAGGACCAAGGGCACAGCCCCGCCCTGGGGGCTGTGGGTAGTTGGGGGCACAGGTCACGGCTGATGGCCGCATGGTGTAACTCCTGATGGTCCTTGTGCCGAGGAACCCCGACCCAGACTGGCAGGGATCCTCACATTCACACGGTATCGCCACGGTCGCCCTGGCGGCCCTGTGTGCAGACTGGGGCAGTGTGAGCCATTTTCCGGATGGGAGAGCTGAGGCCTCCTGGGTTCTGCTGGACCCAGCAGGCATGCGAGGCGGTCCTGGGCCCTGAGGGGCAGAGCGAAGCCGCAGGAGGACACAGTCCTGGGGGACGCGTGTGCACAGGGGCAGGCGGGAAGCGAGTAGGAGGACCATGCCTGCCATGGTGGAGGGCATGATGGCTGTTTCCTCTTGGGCTTCCAACTTTGTCTTTTTAGTCCCGGCGATGAATTCTTAATAAAAACAACGCTGATGTAGTCAGAGACGCACTGGCAAGAGGACATGTAGTGGGTACGGACTTGGACCCGAGGTCCTAGCCTCACTCTGCCCCCACGCACGTGAAACCGTCCATTCCCTCCGCCTCTGAAAGGCCGTCCGTGAAACGGGCACAGGGATGGTACCCACCACACAGGCCCGAGGACGCGGTGGGTGACTAACGCATGTCTGCACCCCACGCGTGCTAGCTGAGGGCGTGACCTCGGGCAGGCCAGCCTGGTGCTCCGTGCACCGCCCCATTTTGCTCAGGATCACACTCGGGTTTGCTCAGGGGCACACTGCAAGTGAGCGACAGCTGTCCCCCCCCCCCCCCCCCCCGCCCCTCCATCCCCGCCTCCAGGCTTGGAAGGCCGCAGGCCTGAGGCAGGAAGCCGCCGGTGACCCCGCTCTGTCCCCCCAGGTCACCATCCTGGTCAGCCTGGCGCTCGCCTTCCTCGCCTGCATCGTGTTCCTGGTGGTGTACAAAGCCTTCACCTACGACCACAGCTGCCCGGAGGGCTTTGTCTACAAGGTAAGGCCTCCGCGGTGAGGCGAGCGCTGGGGCATTGGCAGCTTCTGTGGGAGGGTGACCCACGTCTTCCTCCCAAGGCGCCCGGGTTCTGGGTCCGCCCTCCCTGCGGACGGTTTAAGACGTGGCCGAGGGTTTCCCACTCGGCATGAAGGACTGGTCTCCGGGACTGCCAGTCCTCAGGGCACTCCCCAGGCCCCGCAGTGATGGGTGCCAGGCCGCTGCTGAGGGGACCCCGGGCCTGCAGCCCCACCCTGACGGCTCCTTCCCTCCAAGACCTGAGCCGGCGGCACGGCCCCCGGGCGTCTCCCCGCCCCTCTGAGCCTCAGCTTCCTTACCTGCCCGATGGGCGGGGACCATCCGCCCACGGGCTTTGGCGAGGCCTGAAGGAGAGAGGTCAGCGAGGGGCCTTCTAGATCAGCCGTCTCACTCCGCACGGACACCAGTGGCCCGGGGACACCGGGTGGCGACCGCTGATCTGGAGAATCGCTCTGCACAAACGTCCGTCAGAACAGACGTCTGGGCTGGACCTAGAGGGGACACTGGCCTTCGTAACTGCCCTTTCCCGGAGCCAGTGGGACGGTTCACACACGTTCCTGCGTGGAGCTGCCCATTGAGAAACACAGGGGTTCGCCCGTTTCCACCCGAGAGAAGGGGGTGAAGGGGATGAAGGGGGTCGGGGAGCAGTGGTTTCGGAGCCGGCACCCAGCAGTGCGAAGTGGGGGAGATGCATGTGGACGCCCCTTTAAGGCAGGCTCCCCAGGAAATGTGCCACGTGACCCCAAAGACACGTTCTGACAGGAGGCGGGCTCTGGGCGGTGGACACCTGTCATCGGGGCAGGTGCATACGCTGCAGTGTAGCCACGGGTGCTCCGTGCTGCGGTGACAGTAAGCGGGGTGGGGGGGTCTAAACCCCCACATGGAACCCCCCCAGGATAAGACGGAGGAAGAGGCGCTGCCGGGGGTGAGGAAAGGGGCGGGGCCAGTGTGCTTACAATGGCAGAAAGCAGCGCCCTGAGAACACACTGGAAATGAGGTTCTTGGGGGATGGCTGGGGCCCAGGGCACAGGGCCTGGAGCCAGGCTCCCCGCACATGTCTTGTGAATGCCTGCCCTTGACGTATTTCACAAATACAGAAAGAAGAAGGAATTCCTGAACGTTAAAACGAGCCAAACAAAGAACTGTATCAGGTTGGGGACATGAACTCACAAAGACTTTAAATATTTCACATGACACTCCATTCCCCCCGGGGATGTGCGTCCTAAGGACACGGAGCTGCAGAGACAGCACTGACGTCCGTGCCCTCAGCCGGCGTTGTTTGTGGCCATTTGCTGTGTGATGTGTGGCAGGACAATCAAATGTATAATCACATCAAGGTGTCAGGAAGCAAGGCTTTTCAGAAATATGGATTTTATTGACCTCAGAGAGGAAGGGAGAGGGAGAGAGATAGAAACATCAATGTTAAGAGAATCATTGATCAGCTGCCTCCTGCACACCCCCTACTGGGGATGGCACCTGCAAACCCGGGCATGTGCCCTTGGCTGGACTTGAACCTGGGACCCTCCAGTCCGCAGGCCAATGAGCCAAGCCGTCCAGGGCGGGAACCGAAGCTTTGATGGAGAGGAGTCAGAGAGCAAACTCGAGGAGATGGAGGGCCCCAGGCTGCGCGGGCAGTGCACGGGGGTGGGGGTCGGCAGCGCAGGTGCAGAGGGCCTGGTGGCCTGGCCAGCGACAGGAGGCAGCTGAGCTGGCACGGGTGCTCCCTTCTCCCGCCCCGGAGGGTCGGCTCCGATGGCGGTCACTGGGGAGGCCGGCGGGCGCTGTCCCTGCTCTGTGGCTGGGCCCGGGCGGGACGAGGGGGGGCGGCAGGGTGTGTGCGGCGCTGACCGGCTCTCTCGTCCGCAGCACAAGCGCTGTATCCCGACCTCCCTGGACGCCTACTACTCGGCGCAGGAGCCCGCCTCCCGGAGCCGCTTCTACACGGTCATCAGCCACTACAGCGTGGCCAAGCAGAGCTCCGCCCGCGCCATCGGGCCCTGGCTCTCGGCCGCCGCCGTCATCCACGAGCCCAAGCCGCCCAAGACCCAGGGCCACTAGGGCCCCCGCGGCCCGGCGGGGCAGGGCGTGGGGGACCCCGCTGGCTGAGCCAAGCTCCAGCCGAGGCTGTCCCCCGGGGTGGGGGGCGGGGGGCGGGGCTCCCTCCACCCCCACGCGCTGGCGTTGTCCCCACTGCTTTCTTTTCGTCCCGGTGTCCTCGCTTCTCCCCGTCAGGCTCGTGTACAAAGGCATGTTGCGTGTTGACCGTCCCCATGTAAGACATGTTCAAGGCCGCTGCTTAGTGTGTGTTAGGAACCATGGCAAACGGGAAAGGAGACAGAACGCCGACAGGAAAGGCCGGACGGGCTGCGTGCGGGGCGGAGGGCTGCTCAGATGAGGGGCCGGGCTCCGGGGGTGCCGGACCTGGGGCCTCACAGGCGGGGCTCTGAGGGTCACCGCTCCTGGCAGGGGTGCCCTGCAGGTCGGACAGCTGTGGGAGGGTTTCCCGTTCCCCAGCCCCCTGGGCGGGCGGGGGGGTCCGCAGACAGGAGCAGCGACTCCCTGCATCCTCGGTGTTCCTATACCCTCACCTGGCGCTGCCGCCTTCCTGAGGGGCTGGGCCAGGAGGTGTGTGTGTGGGGGGGAGGGAGGGTTGGAGATGGGGGGAGGGTTGAGGGGGAGAGTCTGCAGAAAGAGCGCTGTCGGCACAGGCACCCGATTTAAACTTGTTTGTTTCCCAAAGTGCTCCTAAGGATGAGAAGAACAGGAAGCTGGGAGCGGGGGACCCCGAGGTGGGGGCCCAGCCAAGAGAGCTGGTTCTAAAGGAAGCACAGACTCGGGGCTCCTGCCCACGCCGGGGTGTCGGCAGGGACATCCGTCCAACCCCCTGAGCTGGTTTAGACGCTCCTGACAAGGAGGCGCACTGGCCTCAGCAGCCTGAACCCCTCGGCACACCACGGTGCGCCCACAAACATCCTGGGGAGCCCCTGTGCGGCGGGGCCCCGGCCGGGAGCTGTCATGTGAGATGAGGTTTCCCCGCGGAGCCCCGCCGGCCAGGCCGGGCCGGAGGCTGCTGTGCGGCCTCATTACACAGCAGCTGGTCCCACAGCCAAGGCCCCCGCCCCACGCTCCCCCGCCTCCGCGTCCGCAGTCACCACCTCCATCCGTCACCCCGAGCCCGTGACGCTGTCCCTAGCCAAGCCGCTGAGCGCTTCTATTTTGTGGTGTATTTTTGTCAGTAGGTAGCAGAGGCTGAAGTATTTTTTGGTGTAATTCTTGAACTTTTCTGACAGGAAACAAATAAAGATAGATGTGTCTGAGAGTGTGGCCTTCCTTTATCCTTGCTCAGGGCCCGGCAGGGAGGGGCTGGGGCAGGGCCCCGGGAAATGGGGGGTGAGGGGACCTCCATCCTTAGGCCTCGGGACCTTTCCTCTCCCAGCGGTCAGAGAAGCAAGAGCCAAGAGAGGCCCCTGGCCACCTGCCTGCAGCCCAGGTCCCGCCCTGTGAGCGCCTGCGGGTGGGCCGTGCTGGCGGCTGTGCAGGGCGGGCTCCCAGCCTCTCCCTGCCCGTGGCCAGGAGGCGGAGCCCACATGGAGGCAGCAGGCAGGGCACAGAGTCTGCGCCCCCAGCCTGAGGAGGAGGATGGGGGTGAGCCGGCCACACGTGCTTACCTCACTTAAAGCTTCTCGTCACCTTGGGAGGTCGGGGTTATGGACCCATTTGACAGATGAAGAACTGAGGCCCAGAGGGCTGCAGAGGTGCCCGAGGGCTGTGGCAGCTGAGCTGGATTCAAACTCAGGTATGTGCTCCTTTGCCGCTCACCCCGCTGCTTCTGTGAGACCCTGAGCCGTCCGCCCGTCTGTCTGTCCATCGGTCGAGGCCGCGGCTCATCCTCAGACATCAGGTCGCAGTGTCCCCGAGGCGCACCGGCTGGTCCCCGGCCCGGTGTCCGGGGCTGTGTGAGGGCAGCGACGCCAGCGCCCGCGCCACGTGCCTCGGTTACGTGCCGTGTCCCTGTTCAAACACCTCCCGTGAGGGGGACCCGCGTCCTCATCGCTATCGTGTCCTCAGCACCCCGTCCGGTGACGGAGGAGATGGAGGAAGGGGCCCAGGAGGGCAGCCCCTGGCTCCCCGCCCCCACCTCGGTCAGGAGGCAGCCGAGCTGTGGTTCCCACCGCAGGTTCACCAGGTGCCAGTCAGCACTGACCGCTCCTCTCTGCCGCGGGCCTGGGAGCCGAGGCCTGGGAGCCGGGAGCTGTGCTCACCCCTCCTCTCCCACCGATGGCAGGCTCCTGGGGAGCAGGGGCAGGGGTGAGGAGGTGCGGGCCTGACCAGGCGGAGTGGGAGGATAATACAAGCTCACGGCTGCTCCAGGCTGTGACCGAGCCGGCGTGGCTCCCGCCCTCTGTGGCTGCCGGCTGTCGAGCGGGGGCTGTGAGGCAGCCCCCACCCACCCGCACCCACACACACACACCCTGCACACACACCCTGCACACAGCCTGGGCTCTGGCCCCGGGGGCAGGGGAGCTGGTCCCGCCAGGCCAGGGCCTGGGCCACCCTCCCCGCAGAGCAGGAGGTCCGTGTGGCCACGTGAAAACATGCTCTGGGTTCTAATAATCACCGTCAGCTGAAGACTGACGGGCACAGGTTCAAACGCTCTGTCACCAACGGCTCGCCGCTCCGTGGCCCGAAAGAGCAAACCGAGGCCGCAGGAGTGGTGGCAGCGAGCGTGAGGGGGCGGGGGCCCTCACGGAGGGACCCCGGCCCGGGGCTGCTCCTGGCGGGGTCAGGACTTCTCAGCAGAAAGAACCCCGAGGCCGGGAGGCCGGTTCTGGGAGAGGGTAACAGGAGGTGCCGCTGAGGTTCTGGGGGTGCGGTCTCTGGTTCTGGGGGGCACAGCCGCCTGGCAGACAGAGGGGCGGAGCCAGGACGTGATCAGAAACAGCAAACGGCACGCTGGTTCGCAGAGCAAGCTGTGCGTGTGCCTCTGCATACTTTCCCGATCTCCCGCCAACACGGGGCCGTGCCCCACAGAAGCTCACCGAGCGGGCACCCCGGGCCGACCTCCGGGCAGGGGTCCCTGTGGGGGAGCAGGCCTCAGGCTGGGGGGGGGGGGCCCAGGGAGGGCGGGGAGAGGAGACCGCACAGCCTGCTGCCTGCCTGGGACAGCCTGGGTGGGAGGGCGGCTCCTGGGTGCCTCCTGGGCCAGGGGGACACCGAGACCCCGCAGGCCCGGAGGCTGCGGGCGCCGCGGGCTCACAGTCGGGCTGGAGAGGCCGGGACGGCGCCTGGTGAGCCCGTCCGTGACCAGCTCGGGAGCCGGTCAGGGAGACAGCCATTTTCCTGGAAAACGGAGGGACCACCTGCCGGAGCGACTGCCGATGAGTTCGCCCCCTCCCGCCCGCCTCCTCCCATCGGGGAGCCATGCGGGGAAAGGAGAAAGAAATGCCCGATGATGTTTCCGAGATGCACACGGCACCACCTCAGAGAGAAAAGAGAAATCAGCCTCCTGAGCCGCTGCTGGCAAAGGGCTGGTTTCCATGGCAACGCCGCGCTGGTCCCTGCACCCGGCTCGGCCTGGCACAGCGGGCGCTGATCTGCCTGCCCTCCCCTCGGGAAGGATGTGTGTCTGAGAACCCGGACTCACCCCTGAGCTGCCCCCCGAGGCCTCCCTGCTCTGGCCCGGTCTCCCTCTTCCTCTCCAGCTCCCTCTCCTGATCGGTCCCTGTCTGTGTGCCTCTCTAGGTCCCGGCCAGCGCCTCGCTGGGCGTGGGGGGAGGGGGGGCCCGTGGCAGAGGGGAGCCCCGAGCTCCAGCCTCCACCACCTCCAGCCCCTCCCTGAGCTTTGCCTCCATCTTTGAAACGGGGGGAGGGAGGAGGGACCATTGTACCGACGACTCTTTTTGCGAGACCTCGATGACATATTTTTAAAGATTTACCCGTAGCAGGTACTCAACCAGTGGTAGCTACTGTATCGTGAATAAGCGTCTTTCACAGCCCCGGTGTTTTCAACTGTAAGTGGGAATTATTCACAAATAGCCCTGCCCCCTCGGAGGGCTGCCCCGGCTTCGGACGAGGAAGTGGCTGTGATATGCCGGGACCTCTCCCCGAACTTAGGATGCTCAGGGCCTCAGCCACGCCCGCCAGTGTCCTCAGGCCTGTCTCCCAGGCGTGGTGGGTGGCATTATGGGATGGGTGTCCTGTGGGGCCGTCTCCTTGACCACCTGAGCGGGTGCCCCAGGAGTGGCCCCCGTGGGGGGCAGATGGCGCTGCTGCCGCGGTTGAGCCTGGACTGCCGTCGGCCGCCCACCCGCCCCGGGTGCAGGCTGGGCAGGTGCTGCCCCCACGGAGCAGGACTCGCCCCCGCAGGGCTGCTGCCGCCCAGATCGCCCCATGTGCCCCGCGGAGCGAGCGGGCTGCTCTGATGCTCTGAGGCTGGCCCCTGAGGGGGTGGCTCCGGGGCCTCTGGGGAGGGACCTCGGGCAGGCGATGTCCGTCGCTGCCTGGGCCTGGCCCTGGGCTGCCTGTCTGTAGCTGCAAAGTGACCAGTGTGTGGCCGCTCTGCGGGCCCAGCTGTGCTGGAGGCAGGTCCCACCCGAACCCCACGCCGCCCAGATCGGTGGCTGGTCTCGCCCTGGGACTAAGATGGACCCAGGAGACAGGACACAGGGTGACACACAGCTCGGAGGGGACTGTGGGGGGAAGTGCCCCACAGCCTCAGGGGCCAGGGGCTCAGTGTGGCGACAGGGAAGATAGTCCATGGGGCCCTCACAGCGTGCCCCACTCCCTCCCCCCTCCTCCTGCCCTCCCCATGAGCCTCCTGGTGGAAAACAATAGGAGAAGCCTTGCTTGGGCCACAGGAGCTGGGAACAAACTGCCGACAGCCAGCTTCGCTGCTGGCTCACCGACGCCCGGGCCTCCTGAGTCAGATGAAGCAGCTTCTCCATTTTGGCTTGAAGCCCGCAAAGGGCAGGGCATCTAACTGCGTTTGGGAAGAAAACAGGCGAGTCTTCCCAGGTCAGTGCGGCTTCTCCAGCACCAGGCGGGGCTTTCCCGCGTCGCTCTGTAGCCCTTTGCTCCGTGACACAGGGGCAGCCTGGTGGAGCCCCCCACCCTTTCCCCCCACCCCCCGTGCCCCCCACTCTGCCCGGCCTGGGGACTGCACCTGAAAAGGCATCGGGGATCTGGTCCTCTCTGACTCCTCTCACCCAGGCCCTCAGGCAGCGTCACGGTGGCCGAACGAATCCTGGGCAAAAGGATTTCCTTCCTCAGAGGCAAAGGGCCGGCTGGGTTGTTTTTGGCCCTTCCTGCGATGAGAGGGGGAGGGCGCCGGGCACTGGGCGCTCTGCAGAGGAGCTGTGATCCGAGGGGAAGCAAGGCCCCCAGAAGCCGAGTTTGGAGAAAGGTGACAGCCAGCGGCGGGCCCTTCCAGGATTCTGCTTCGAGGCCCCCTGCCCGCCGTGCGGTAGGGAGCTTTGTGGTCCCTTATTGTGTCCGGTTCATACGGAGATTCCCTTAAACCACAAGCTGAAAGGGCTGCAAGAGATGGAAATGACTGTTTCTTGTCGGTTAACTATTTGCTTAAGGACTGGATGTCATTCAGTTTTGAAAAAGATCTGCCCCTTGCCTGCATGGTGAGGCCATTTATTTCAACCTCCAGCCAAATCACACTGTTCGAAAACACCTGACTTCATTGCTCAGTTCACACAGATTTGAACTTGAGACAACTATAGCACTTCTGAATTCTAATTTTAAGATAGACGGATAGATGAATAGATAGATGATAGATAGATAGATAATAGATAGATAGATAGATAGATAGATAGATAGATAGATAGTAGATACAAACAGTCTTGGCTACCTGTCACCACCACGTGAGCCTCATTTTCTGTAAATGACAAAAACAAAAACAAAAAAAAACACAAAACCTCCAACAGGGTCGTTGGAGAACAAGTGCAATGACTTTGGTGAGGTGTCTGGCACATGGCAGCACTCCGTGCGTAATTAACTGCCGACTCACTGTCACTGTGCCCTCCGTCCTGTCTCTCACCACAGTGCGTCCCCACGGCTGTCCGCACGCCAGGCTCTGACCTCCACGAGGGGGTGCCCGGTGCAGGGTGGGCGAGCGCCAGCCTGCCCGTTCTGTCAGCGAACTTGTCCTGGAGCAGGCACCTCCCTTGCTTCTGTGCTGTCGGTGCTCCAGCAGCGGGGCTGAGCACTGGGGACAGAACCCACACCACCCACGAGGCCTTAAATAGCCGCTCTCTTGCCATTTGCAGAAAAGTTCGCTGATCCCTGGCCTAGAATAATGTCTAACTGATAGATGCTCATAAATAAATAAATAAATAGATAAATAAATAAATAATATAAATAAATAAATAAAAATTCTTCTATGGAGAATGGATGAAGGAATGAATGGATGGATAGATGGATAAATGCAATATACTGAGTGGCCAGATTATGATGATCTCTGAATGCATAATAATCTGGCTACTCAGTATATATATATATATATATATATATATATATATATATATATATATGTTAGAGGCCTTGTGCATGAATCCGTGCATGGGTGGGGTCCGGCCAGCCTGGCCAGGGGGAGGGGACATGGGCGGTTGGCTGGCCGGCCTGCTGGTTGAACTCCTGGGTGAGGGGACAATTTGCATATTAGCCTTTTATTGTATAGGATATACACCGAGTGGCCAGGTTATTATGCGTTCAGAGATCATCATCATCTGGCCACTCCGTGTATAACAGCATCCTACAGGCTGAGCACTATGGCTGTGGGAAGGGGTTGGCTCCACTGGAATTTTCCTCTTGCTGGATTTTTCTTTTTCTTTTTTTGACACATAGATTCTCTCCCTTGAGTTAACTGGTATTTAAAGCTGACACCCTGGTTATTAACTTCATCAGCATGTGGCTGGCTGTGTGGGTGGTGAAGCTCTGGAGAGAGGAAAGGAGAGGGAGACTGTGCAGGGCAGAGCCAGGAGGAGGCACAGAGAGAGGAGACTCAGAGCTGCCCCCTCACCCCGCTGAGCTGCCTCTGCTGGTGTCAGGCTCTTGTTAAATCGAGCTGGGACTGGTGCAGGGGCCCGGCCCACGGCTCGGGCCTGGGAGGCACTCAGTAGGTTTTGAACACATGAGATGGCTCCACATGGAGCTTCGACAAGAAAGCAGGAGTGGAAGCCAAGCTGGAACTTACAATCCAGCTCTTCCCGGGAGAGGCTCTGCGGGATCCGTTACCTCTCTGCTCCAGCGAGAACCCAGACCCTTGTCTTGCTTCCCTCTTAGGACTGCAGGGAGCAAAGAAGGAATGAGTGGGCACCAGAAGGAAGAAGGGTTGTTGATGGAGCAGCAGCTATGCACTGGTCCCTGAGGTGACGTTTCATACACTTTCATCCATGTTCTCAACCAGCCACTGAGGTGGACGTGAGTGGAAGGGATTTTGCTGACCTCACATTTCATCCCCATTCCACGGATGAGGAAACTGAGACTCTGGGTGGTTAAAGGGGCTTGTCCCAGGTCACAGAGCAGGTCAGGGCAGGACTGGAATCTCATCAGGGCGGCTCAGACCACTAAACGAACTGCTTCTCCTTGTATGACTTGCTTGTCATTATTAAAAGGTTTGCTTTCTTTTCCTTCCAGAAAAAGAGGTCCCCCCTGAGTGCTTCTCGGGAAGGATGATGGATTATGATGATTATAATATTGTGCAAGTAGAGTTTTCAGTGCTTAGACCCACACCACAAACAGCCCGAGCAGCCTGATTCATTTGAAAGAGCTGTTAATTGCACACCCTGTTTTCACAGAGGTAAAAACACACACGATTTCTCACATTGAGGGAGCGTTCGTTATCGATTGTCAGAAATGAAAACCACTAAATGCAAAGCCCTGTCTTTGGGGGCTGGAGCACATGGCGTGTATGGCCAATGGCGTTGCACCTAAAGGGCTTTTTGCTTTAAAAGACGCTGTAACTGACACACACAAAGGCTCAGGCAGGCTGGACGTCAGGGGGGATCGCACTGACCGTGGCGGGTGCTCACGTGAGCGTTTGCAAGTAGCCCGCCCTGCTCAGCACTGGGCTGCGAGCTTGGTTGTTGCCTCTTCCCAGCATGCATTTCCCCCTCCTCTTTGGGGCGCAGACCTCCACCTGGAGTGTGAGGAGTGGAAGCTGGGACTTTGCTGACCCCCCTTTTGAGCTCTTCTGTGGCTCCAGCTGATCTGGGCAAGTGATGCGAGGTCTGGAAGCCTCAGCTTCCCAACCTGTACAATGGGCGCAAGGCTCCCACCTTGCACAATAAATAGAACGGCTGTGAGGGTAAAAAATATAAACCCGGGGGTTCCTGGCACACAGTAGGGGCTTAGGAATGTTAGCTATCATCACCATGACCGTTGCTTGTCCTGGCTAATGAAATCATAGTCACATTCTTTAAACTGTGAAGGTAAACACAGGACCATTATCACAGGTTTCTCTGAGGATTTCACCATGGGCACCTCCTTGCCCAGGGGCTGGGCACACGCCTCCGTTTCCTTGTTCTGTCCTCTACTCCGTGTCTGACCCGCTTCTGAGCATCTATTTTCTCCTGGGCCAGAGGGCCGGTGGCTCTGTCCGCATCTTCTCTCTTGGTGACAGTCCGGCGGCAGGGGACTCACCGATGGGTATGGTTGACAAGATGTCCACGTGAACAATAGCTGGGTGTTGAGCAGCTTTAAGCAGTGGGTTCGGCCTGCATGTCGCTGTCCGTGGTGCTGAACTCTCGTTGCCATGAGCCTCCGGCCCCCCGTTTCTCCTGCCCCAGCCTCTTTATTGGACCCAGCTATTCCCTGTGCTGCTGTTTCTATCCAGCCTTCAGGGGGACCAGCCTCAGCTCACCTGGGACCGAGGCGTGTCCAGGCTCATGGGAACTCATTTCTCCTCTCCCTCATCCTGGCGTGGCAGCAGCAGCCCTCCCAGACCCTGTATGTGGCACGTCCTCCAGCCCCCTCCTTCCTCCTGTCCCCGACTCTCTAGCCTGTCCCTCACCAACCCCAAAACACCTCAGGCCTAAAGAGTGGCAGGACCAGAGCCTCTGCAGCCCCTCGCCCTGGCCCTGCCCCGTGCACCCTCCATCACTTCACCCTCACACGCCCTGGGAGGCCAGCCGCCCGGCCTCGGTCACAGGGCAGGCGGCTCGTGAAACTGGACTTGGCATCCAGATGGGTCCCACGCCCAGCACACACCCAGCTGCCTGCCAGGCACCCCGCCTCCCTCTGGGAAGGGGTGGAGGTGGGAGTCAGCGCTGCCGAGAATCAGAGCGCGTTCCGTTCCTTCCACCGCCTGCCGGCTGCTCTCGCTTCATCATCCCTGATCGGCGTGAAGCTCAGAAAGCATGCCTGGCACGGCATTAAGTGTTTTACCCACACCGTTTTATTTGTGCCCTGAAAAAAAATCCCACAACCACCGCAGACGGCGGCTGTTAAAGAGCAGATTCTCCTGCTGCTGCGGAAGCCAGTTCCTCGAGGCGAAGCCGTGGTCCTCGGGGGACCGGACTCTGTCCCCAGGGCCTGGAGGGGCTGCCGCCTCGGCTGGGCACCCATCGAGGGCAGACCTTCCTTCGAAATCCTCACTTTTATTAGTATATAATAGATAATTGTAGGTCTTGCACAGTTCTTATTAGATTTGTTCCGGGATGGGGATGTATGCTTCCTTGTTGTGAATGGGAATTCTAATTACATGTTAGAGTGGATTATTATGTAGTAAAGAGAATTAATTTTTAAATGTTGTACAGATGTCTATCTTCTTCCCCTTTACTGATGTCTCATATTAGTTTTGTTATTTTGTTAGCTGATTTTCTAGGGAAATAACACATTAAGATTGCCTACAAATAATGATGCTCTTCCTTGTTTGAAATTTTAATCCTTTTTTTTTTTCTTGCTTTATTGCATTGGCAGGGACATAGAGTAAAATATTGTGTGGCAGGGTGATACCAAGAGCATCCTTACCTTCAAGTCCTACGAGGGAATAGTCCTGTATTTCACCAATAGGCCTCATGTTTGTTAAACATCAACTATTAGGTTATGGCTTTATTTCAGCAGAAACAGGTGTTTAATTTTATGGAGTTTTTGAAATCCCCATTGAAACCATCACATTTTATTTTCTTCTCTTATTTGTTAAACTGGTGACATTTATTAGTATATTTTTCTGACATGGAAGAGTAAAATATCTTTGGCACTAACATTTTGATATACTATTAGATTTGATTTGCTAGCATTCTGTTCAGCGTGTTTACAGCTATGTTTATGAGTGAATATGGCCTACTGTTATTTTAACTTTAGTTTTGATGTCAGGGTTATGCTCACAGACTAAGGAGGATTGATTTCCATCTTGTTCTATGTTCTGGAATAGTTTATAGATCATAGCCAATGTAATTTTTTAAAAAAAATTTGGTGGCACTTGCCATAAACTACTAGAGTTTATGTCCTTTTTAAGGGACAGGTCTTTGCTTACCTTTTCAACTTCTCCTATATTTCTTCTATGTTTATTTCTCTATTTAGGCTGACAACCACTTCTTAAATCAATTTTAATAACTTATATTTTCCTACAAAGTCATTCATTTCATCTCAAGGCTTTCTTCATTGACATTAAGCTATGCCTAGCATTCCTACATTTTTAGTATTAATCTTATTTATAGTTCCTTGCCTTCTCTCACCTCCAGAGTTATTTTTAAATGTCTTCTCTCTGATTTTCTTGGTAAGGGTTGCCAGAAAATAATCTACATTATTGGTTTTTTCAAAGGACCGTCTTTGGTGGCCTTGATCAAATGTACCTGATTCGTTTTGTGTGCATTCTATTTTATTAGTTTCAGCTGCCATCTGACTTAATTGCCCCTCTCGGTTCAGAGAGTGACTTGTTTTGTCCTTTCTGCTTTAGATTCATGTTAAGTCCTTTCCCCCCCCCGCACCCCCACCTTGTGGTTTTCTAATAGATGCACTTGGGACCGTAGCTTTTTCTCCGAGTGTGTGGGGTGGCTGGAGATGCTAAGGATGGATGCTCCGTCAGACGAGACAAGATGGTGCCCATCCCCGGGCACACCTGGGCACCCACACTCTGCGCCGGGCACTGTTGCAACATCGGATCAGACTTGTTTCTGTCACACAAGTCACATTCCAACCCCGGGGAGGTTTCTAAGGAGGAAAGGAGCTCATCCCAGCACTATCTCTTGTTGGTTTAGCTTAAAACATGCTCTGTTCACCTGTGTGCTTGTGCGTGTCAATCACTTACATTCCGAGCATCTGCTGTGCTCAGATTGTAGTAGCAAAGCAGACGCCGTGTCTGCCTTCAAATGCTCACAGTCTGGTGTGTGTGTGGGGGGGAGGGGATATAAATAGGCAATTTCAGTAAAAGAAAGAAATGCTCCGAGTCTGAGTATTTTATGGTCTGAGAGGAGGGATGGGCTTAGCCTGCATGGAGGTGAAGGGACTAGGCATTAGGGAAGGTGTTGCCAGGGAGATGGCCCAGGCTGAGGTTGGATGTCGTTCAGTCGGGGGTATGGGGCTCGAGGGGAGGGAAGTGAAGGAAGAGATAAGAGAGAGAGGGACTGTCTGAGTCATCAGGCGGAGCTCAGTGTGGCTGGAGCCATAAGCTCATCTGGGGTGGGGGACGAGGGGGGTCGGGGGTCCAGGACTGGGGCATGACTCTTCCTTTTCCAGGATGTTTCATTGTTGCTAACATCCATTTCATACAGTTTAACTAGAGGCCCGCTGCACAAAATTCGTGCACGGGGCGGGGGTCCCTCAGCCCAGCCTGCACCCTCTCCAATCCAGGATCGCTCTCCCAACCTGGGACCGCTGGCTCATTCTCGGGAGAAGCTGGAGGGTCAGTGGTGAGGACGCTGGAGAGGCCCGGGGGGATGCTAAGGCATTGGGACGCCATCCTGTGTGGTCCGGGCAGAGGTGCAGCCCGGTGAGGGGCTGGGTGGAGAGATGGCCGTGAGGGGAACCACGGAGGCGAGATGCATTCTCCTGGGAGATGGCGTGCAAGTGGGTCCCAGAGCCAGCTGGGGCCGGGCTGCTTCCAGCTCTGCATTGGCACAGCTGTGTGGGGGGGGGGAGGGGGGCGGGGGGCGGCAGGAAGGCGCCCAGCATCCACTCCTTCTCCCACAGGCACCTGCTCCTGAATCAGCTGCTGAGGCCCATGCGTCTCCCAGGAGAGCTGAGTGGGCGTCGCTCTGAGAAGGGCTCCCAGTCCCGGCCTCCCCTCCTTGGTGCTGGGACCGGGATGGCTGTTCACCTCTCTCATGTTGCTCACCTGTAAAACGGGCAGCTGGCAGGGTCCACAGTGGTGCCCGTGAAGGCCTTATTGTTATACAACATTGTTCTCATTAAGGTACAGGTTTCCCCGTTCCCAGGTTGGGCTCGGAGGCACGCGGATTAGTCTTGATTTTCCCTTCAATAGGAAGGCGGTCAGTGTGACGGAATGCAATGGCTCATGCATTTTATTTAAGAGGAAAGCGGGGAACCGGCTACCAGAGGGGTCCTGCCCCCTCGGCGATGCCGCCAGCGGCTGGCACAGCCTCCCCGCTCCCTTTGTTCGCCGCCTCCCCTAATGACATTCCGGAAGGTGGCACAGGAGAGCTTCTGGTTGCCACGGCAACCGGGCACCAGGGAGCATCGGAGGCCTGCAGCCGGGAAGGCTGCGGATTCCCTCCCCTGCTCAGGGAGGGCGGGCTGCGGAGACAGCGTGGGCGTGGACCTGCTGCTGCTGGCCGGTCCGAGGAAAGGGGGTGCTGCGATGCCCGAGTTGTTGTCCCTTTCCTCTGGGTCACAGCCAAACCCATCTGCCTAGGAGACGGGGAGGGGGGGAGGGAGGGAATTCTCTCCGCAGCTGCGGCCGCTGCACCCACACCCAGCACCCAGCGCCCAGCGCCCAGCGCCCTGCAGGGCCTCTGCCAGGGGCGAGCCTGAGATGCCAACATCCCTCCCTGGGCACGTGGCCGGCCACGGCAGAGGGCTTTGCAGGGGTGCTTAGGGGACCCCTCACCTCCAGGTGGAGCCGTCTCTCCAGGTCCTCCGATGGGGTGAGGGGAGAGGGGAGAGGGGGAGGCAGCCCTCCATCCCCTGCCTCCCCCAGTGCTGGCCACGCGTGTGTTTCTGGGAGCACGGAGGGGCCTGCGGCAGAGCTGACCTGGGGTGGGAGCTTGGCTCAGTGAATGGAGGGTTTTGGGGGGCCTTGGCCCCACGTCCCTGACCAGCCTCCCAGCCAGAACGGCCCGGCGCAGGCAAGAGCCCGGTTAACTAGGAAAGTGGTCCCACCTGCGCACCGTTGGGGCGAAGATTGGATTTCCGTGATGGCAGACAGCTGGGCTCGCCTCGCCCAGGGATGGCGCTGCGTCCATGGAAGACAGGGGGTCCTCCCATCTTAGGCTAAGGTGACCACACGTCCCGCTTTCGGCAGGACAGTCCCGATTTTCAACAATGTGTCCTGCGTCCCGCGTTTTAAAACAGTCCCGGTTTTTTGTTATAAAACACCACGCGGGGAGGGGGTGGGGGGAGGTGGTTGGGGGGGAGATAAAATACGTACACAGATAATAATTTAATAAAATAAAATAAAAGAGAAAGAGAAATTAAGCAGTGCCATTTATAATTGTATCCTATATAATAAAGAGGTAATATTAAAAAAAAATGCCGTGGGACAAATTGTTAAAAATCAAATCTTTTAAAAAATTGGGACTTTTAAATATATTTTATTGATTTTTTTATAGAGAGGAAGGGAGAGGAACAGAGAGCTAGAAACATCGATGAGAGAGAAACATTGACCAGCTGCCTCCCGCACACCCCCTACTGGGGATGTGCCCTCAACCAAGGTACATGCCCTTGCCCGGAATCGAACCCGGGACCTTTCAGTCTGCAGGCTGACGCTCTATCCACAGAGCCAAACCGGTTTGGGCAATCGGGACTTTTTTAAAACATCGAGAGACATGGGACAAACTGTTAAAAAGCGTGATTGTCCTGCCAAAAGCGGGACGTCTGTCACCTGACCTTAGGTGGGAGGCCGCAGCGTGACGGGGCCCGGTGTCTAACGGGTGAAGACCGCCAGGGACCGGGGCACAGAGCGAGGCCAGGTCTCAGACGGCAGCGGGCCACGGGGCTGTGGCTCCGGAAGCTCGTCCTGCTGGCCAGTCTGTCCGACGCTGACCCTGGGGGACAATGGCCACGCCTGCCTGACGCCCAGCGCCCTGTGTTCAGTGACAACCCCTGATTCTACCGCGGGGCCCTCCTGCCACCATGGAGTTTCCTGGGCGCCAGCCTGGGGGCAAATCAACCGCGTGGAGCCAGGGCCTCCTCCAGCTGCCGCTGGGCCTGGGAGTGGGCTGTGCTCACCGGCCCGGCAGAGCCCCCCGCCCCCCCCAAGGCCAAGGTGAGGCCCCAGTCTGTCCCGTGTGGACATAGGTAACACGTGTCCTCATTGTCTCCTGTTGCTCTGCCTCATGTTAATGTGATTGTTAGTCAAACAGGGAAACCTGAAGGGCGGGAGGGAATTCGTTTCCTCTCCCGCGGTTTCTTCCCGAAACCCGGGACCTTCTCTCCCCACGCCCCCTCCCTGCCTCCCTGCCGCTGGGAGAGCGCCGGGGCTCAGTCACACAGCGGGAGGCAGCTCCCTGCCCCCCCGGGCTCCGGCTTCCGTGGCCTTAAACTTCAAAGGGCCCAGGGCGCATTTGATTGGATAAAGGTCATCTTTACTGCGTCTGTCCCTGAAACATGGGTCCCGGCAGCCATTTTGGTTTTTTGTGTGTGTTTTGTTTGTTTTGTTTTTTTTTTTTAACAAATATTTTATTGATTTTTTACAGAGAAGAAGGGAGAAGGATAGAGAGCTAGAAACATCGATGAGAGAGAATTATCGATCAGCTGCCTCCTGCACACCCCCCACTGGGGATGTGCCTGCAACCAAGGTACATGCCCTTGACTGGGATTGAACCCGGAACCCTTCAGTCTGCAGGCCGACGCTCTATCCACTGAGCCACAAGGTCAGGCGCCTGGCAGCCATTTGCAGGCCTGGCTGTCCTTTATTTGTACCGGGTCGGAGTCGTAAGCAGCCCTCCTTCCTCCACCACCAGGAAAATTTTTCCAAAGAAACGATTGCCCACCCTCCCCCGCCCCCAGGAAGCAGGGCCCGGGGTGGGCACAGTGCCAGGGCCCGGGCTGCTCTCGGACCAGACCGGGCGGCAGGCGGAGATGGGGGTTCGAGGACAGGCCAGCGGGCAGGAGGGGGAGGAAGGAGAGAGGAGAGTCAAGGTCGAGGAGGGCAGCATGGAGAGAGCCCGGAACGGAGCCGCAGCCGGCTGGGCTTTGGGACAAAGGGTGGAGGGGGTCAGGACGCAGGACTAGCAGGCGGAGCGGGTGCTGAAGGGGAAGGCCTGGCTCCTGGCGCCTGGTCAAGGTGGGGAGGGCAGAGAAGGCCGGCTTCTGCGCGGTGTGAGGCGGAGGGTCTGGAGCAACAGGCTGCGAGGGTGGACTGTGGTCGGCCGCACGCTGACTCGCTGTCTGCCCTCCGGGAAATGAAGGGGAAGCGATAAAGCCCGTAGCCCAGCTTTAAAAGCCACGTCAGGACGGCAGCCCAGCTGAAACCGGTGTGGCTCAGGGGATAGAGCGTCGGCCCGAGGACTGAAGGATCCCGGGTTCGATTCCGGTCAAAGGCATGTTCCTTGGTTGCGGGCACATCCCCGGTGCGGGGCGTGCAGGAGGCAGCTGGTCAGTGACTCTCATCTATGTTTCTAACTCTCTATCCCTCTCTCTTCCTCTCTGTGAAAAGTCATTAAAAAAAAAAAAAGATGGTAATCCACTGAAAGAGGGGTCCTCAGAGGTGGGGGGGCAGTGGGCAGTGGGCGGTGGGCAGTTGGCGGTGGGGGGGCGGTGGGCAGTGGGCAGTGGGCGGGCGGTGGGCAGAGGGCAGTGGGGGGCGGTGGGCAGAGGGCGGTGGGGGGGCAGTGGGCAGTGGGCAGTGGGCGGGCGGTGGGCAGAGGGCAGTGGGGGGCGGTGGACAGTGGGCGGTGGGGGGGCGGTGGGAAGTGGGGGGGGCAGTGAGCAGTGGGCAGTGGGGGGGCGGTGGGCAGTGGGCGGTGGGCAGTGGGCGGTGGGGGGGCAGTGGGCAGTGGGGGGGCAGTGGGCAGTGGGCGGTGGGCGGTGGGCGGTGGGCAGTGGGCAGTGGGCGGTGGGCGGTGGGCGGGCGGTGGGCAGTGGGGGGGCGGTGGGCAGTGGGCGGTGGGGGGGCAGTGGGCAGTGGGCGGTGGGCGGTGGGCGGTGGGGGGGCGGTGGGCAGTGGGCGGTGGGCAGTGGGCGGTGGGGGGGCGGTGGGCGGTGGGCGGGCGGTGGGCAGTGGGCGGTGGGCGGTGGGCGGTGGGCGGGCGGTGGGCAGTGGGCGGTGGGGGGGCGGTGGGCAGTGGGCGGTGGGGGGGCGGTGGGCGGTGGGCGGGCGGTGGGCAGTGGGCGGTGGGCAGTGGGCAGTGGGCAGTGGGCAGTGGGCGGTGGGCGGTGGGGGGGCAGTGGGCAGTGGGTGGTGGGCAGTAGGCGGTGGGCTGTGCGGAGCTGATGGTCTGACAGCCGGGGCGTCCAGGGCACCGCATTGTCTGAGGGCACATAGAGGAAAACTGCTGAGCACAGGACTCCACCCGGTAAACACACGGAGGGCAGAGGGGTGAGCGGGCACCAGGAGGAGCTGGGGAGGGGGGGTCAGAGCCGCGGCTCCTCAGTGCGATTCAGTGAGACTTGCCGCCCGCCCGCCCGCCCGCCGAGCGCGCAGTAAGCAGGCGGCGGTTTGGATACCCAGCTTCTGGTTTCACAGCCCACGCTCAGGAGAACCTCTCGGTGTGCCCCCAGTCAGCCAGCTACCATCCTCGGCCTGCTGGCCAATCCCGTCAGACCTGCTCGGGGCGGTCGCCGGGGGCAGGCTCTACTGCATCGTGGTTCTCAGAGGGGGCGGCTGCCCCGATGGGACCAGGACTGGCGGGAGGCGATCGGAGTTTCAGTCCCAGATCTGGGACTCGCCCCTGGCGTGGGGGGTGGGCGTGCGTTCCATTACCACGGTGACCTTGGTTCTCCCTGCCCTCGGGCTCCGTGGGGGTCACTGGGGGAAAGGGCAGGGGTCACTGGGGGAAAGGGCAGGGGTGCATGCCGAAGGCCATGGCTGTGCTTTGGACAAAAAGGCAGAGGAAACGAGGCGGAGAGGGGTCATGGATGCTGAGCTGGAGCAGAGACCGCACATTTAAGAGGATGTCGGTGAGTGGCAGATCCTGATCTTCATTTGTGTGGGGAAGAGATGACATTTCCAGCCTTTCTTACCCTGGAACTGGCTCTTCCCTCAGCTGGGAAGGTGCCCATGTGCCTGCCTTTCCCCCACATAACTGCTTCCTCCTTCTGCCGACTCAGGGTAACGGGCTGCACCTGCAGCAGCCACCTGAGGCCAGGCCAGGTCACCTGAGGCCAGGCCAGATCACCTGAGGCCAGGCCAGGTCACCTGAGGCCAGGCCAGATCACCTGAGGCCAGGTTAGACTACTTGAGACCAGGCTAGACCACCTCAAGCCAGCATATAACTCTGAGAATGGATGCTATGAGCAAGTCCTTAATATAAGGTGACCAGACGTCCTGCTTTTGGCGGGACAGTCTCGATTTCTAATTAGAAATCGGGACGTCTGGTCACCTTACCTTAAGGCATCATGGCATCACACTAGCTTTATAGTGCTCCCATATTTCTTTATGTGAGAGAGAACTGTATTTCTAGCTTTTCAGTGTTTTTTTGTTTTGTTTTGCTTTTCTGTTACAAGCAGCTAAACACAATGCCAGCAGCCTGCACCTGAGTGGCCTCTGCCCCCAGCATCCATTCCCTCTCCGTCATCATCCCCTTTTCCTGTGGGGCCCCCCTCCTCCTCCACGTACCTCCCGTGTTCCTGGAGGAGGCACTGACCCAGGGCCCAGCCATCCAAGTGCGATGACTCCCAGCGACAGTGGCCGATGGATTCGGGCAGAGCGTGTGCCCTGAGATTTCCCCTCCCCGGGGCTCCGGCGTTTGCTGAGGAGGTTGCCGGGCGAGGCTTACCGGCTCCTGTTGGCCTTGCACTTGACACATGGTCCCCGGGACCACAGGGCAAGAGCTTGCGGGGAGGCCACAGACAGAAAACGGGGCTCATAGTGGACAGAGAGGCCCATTCTCGTCATGTGATGTTAGCCCTGTCCAGCCGTGCCTGAGGCCGCAGGACTGTTGAGTTCTGTGAGCTGGTGCATTTCTATTATTGAGTGCCTCCAGGAAGGATTTTTTTCTGTCACTTGCATCAAAAAAAGCTCCAAGGGATGATAACATTGGTTTAAAAACAATAGTCAGTGTCCCTGTCGGCAAAGTATAGACATTCCAAAGGAGGCAATACTGGCCCTTGAGGAATGATACTGAGAAACAGGACCCCCCCCCCCCCCCCCACTTCCTTCCAGGCACTGAGTCCCACATTTTAAGAGTTCTTGGTTGTGAATGAGATGCTCTTGTCCTTCACCTTCCAAAATAACGCTGCAGCCCTGTCCCCTAACGTGTGTTCACCGAAGAACACGTTAAGTCCCGAAGAGCCACGGAGGGGCCGCGTGTGGCAGAGACGGGAGCGGCACGTGCCAGGGACTGAGGTTTGAACCCTCAGCGGAGAGCACCGCGCCCATGTCACAGAGGAGGACGATGAAGGTCGAGGCTGAACTTCCACGCCCTGGATCTGTCCGTCAGCCCCCGTCCCAGGAGGCAGCACCCCTGCCTGCTGCCCCGGAGGAAGCCCGGCCCACAGACTCTCCCCCGGGACCTGGTGCTCGGGCCTCCGTGCGGACGGGGACGCCGCCCCGCCGGCCGCAGGGCCGGGCTGCACAGCGGTGATAACTGTGCAGCCGAAGCGGAGGAGAATGGAACCCCGACCTTGCCGAGGGCAGCGGGTCCTCCGGTGACCGGCTTCCAGGGAAGCCTAATTAATCCCGTTGCTGATGCTAATGCGCAGCTATTTTAAGACGCGGGGTTGGTGCTGCAAGCAAATTTCCCTCCGGTTTAGGCTTTGGAAAGAAGACAGAAGCTCCGTCCCAGAGTGCCGGATTACGCTCGGGGCTCCGAGCACTGAGCTGTCACGGGGCGGGCAGCCCCCCTAAAATCCCCTCTTCCTATTGTGGCCGCTCTCCAGAGACCTTTCTTCGTCTGAATGGTCTTTGGTGAATTCTCACTCTCTTCACGTGCTTTTTGAAAATGTGGAGACGAAGAGCCAAGCAATCGCATACATTTTGTGCACACGCCAGCAGAATAATTGTCGTAATAAGCACAATGATCATCATAGCTGCCATTTATTTAATTCTCTCTGCATGCAAACATTTCAGTATTTGGAAACAGTGGAACTACAAGAGACGTTTTCTGAATGTTGATTGTGCGCCGGGCGCACGGAAATGGATTGGACCTCAAACGTCCTTGGGGAAGAAAGGTCAGTGAGAAAGGTGGGTCCATAGGACTCTGGCAAAGTCGAGGAAAGCTTTTCCCAAAGCGGACTATTTGGATCGGGTGTTGAGGCATGGCTAGGAGTGTGCCACAGGAAGTGTGAGGCTCAGTGGCATTGCTTGCCCGGGGGAAGCCTACGCAAAGGATCACAGAGTGGTAGTGTAAGGTCACATGGCTACTGAGGGGCAAATCGGGGATTCAAATCCAGGTGTTTTGACCCAAAAGCTCTGGCTGACAAGTAGCATGCCGTTCTGTCAAGGAGGCAAACTCATACAACTGGAGGCTGCACAGCAGCGAAGGAGGAGCGTCCACTTTGGGCACCTGGATGGGTGGCTGGGGCAGAGGCCACAAATGGCCACCAGAATCCGTTCCCCCGCCCCCTTCCTTCCGTAAGAAAGCCTCCGGGTTTTCGCTGGGTGCTGGCACAGAGGCTGTGTTTTCGCGCACCCAGGAGGGGGGCTGTCACCTTGCTGTCGTTTTCTGTCGCTGAGAGGCTAGAGCGTTTCTTTCTTTTAAAATATATTTTATTGATTTTTTGCAGAGAGGAAGGGAGAGGGATAGAGAGAAACATCGATGAGTGAGAAACATTCATCAGCCGCCTCCTGCACACCCCCCACCGGGGATGTGCCCGCAACCAAGGTATATGCCCTTGACTGGAATTGAACCCGGGACCTTTCAGTCCGCAGGCCGACGCTCTATCCACTGAGCCACGCCGGTTTCGGCTGGAGCGTTGCTTAGTCTATGCTGTTAGTTATGTGACCCATTAATGTTTCCATCTCCCTCCGCCCCATCTCCTTTGGCCTCCAGGAACCGGTGGCTAAACAAGTCCATGTGGAGGCTGAGCATGCACCCTCCCCCCCAATCCCTCCCCCCCACTCCCTCCCCACCACGCCCCAACTCGGTCCCTATTCCTACTCTCTGGGGTGGCTCTTCTTTCCTTCGGCCTTGACCCGTTTCTGGCCTGCACTTCGTAGAAAGCACTCCTGTGAGCGGCCTTGATGCCTTCAGGGGTGAAGCAGAGCATCGAGAAATGAAATATTGCCTTTTCCCAGAAAGATAACATGTTGGGAAATGAAAAGTCTTTTTTCTGAGCTGGAAACAGCAGATAATGGGAAGATTATCCAATTTCACGGGCTCGGCGCTCCGGAGAACAGAGGACGGCGACGCTCGCTGGTGAACACACGTGCCGCGGCCCACGTCCCCGGACCGGGCCACTGTGCCGGCTGCTCCCCTTCCCGGTGCCACCACGCGGGGCAGAGCAGGATTTCCTGCTCTTTGTTCGGCGTCAGGTTTGCTGCGATGCCCGTCGTGAGGAGTGACACGTCCCGTGTCCCCCCCCCCCCCCCCCCGCCGTGGGGGTCCGTGTTGGCGAGATTGAGTCACAGCAGCTCTGCCCGTCCCCACGGAAGTTCCCGTCACCCCAGATACCCTCCCCTCCCCTCTGCCCCGCTCCTGGACTGGCTGCAGATAACAAGGCCGCGGGGGTAGCTTTTGTGTCTGGTGTTCAAGGAGCATCCCCTTTTCCAGAACCATCCGTGTGGCTGCATCGGTCAGGAGCCGTCCCTCCCTGGAGCTTAGGAACGTGTCGCCGTCCGGACGCGCCATCGGCTCATCGGCGGAGAGGCGTTCGGAGGTCTCTGTTTCGGACGGTTCTGACCCCAGCTGCTGGGGCCGTCTGCTCACAGGCCTCTGGCTGGCGTGTGTTTCCGTGGCTTTGGGGCAAACATCTGGAGCAGGGCGGCTGAGCACAGAGAGGGTGACATGCTGAACATGGGAGGTCCCCGAACCGGCCTTGCTCGGCGGCGGGAAGGGCCGTTAGGTAAGGTGACCAGACGTCCCGCTTTCGGCGGGACAGTCCCAATTTTTAACAGTTTGTCTCGCATCCAAAAATCGGGACTTTTGTAAAACACGGCAGGACGCAGGACAGATTATCAAAAATCGGGACTGTCCTGCCGAAAGTGGGACGTCTGGTCACCTTACCGTTGGGCGTCCGGCCAGCCCTGTGTGAGTGTCCCGGCGGCTGCCTCCTGAGGGGTGTGTGTCTGAGACTGTCCAGGCTGCTTTGTGCACCACCCCATGGCAGGGAGAGGCGGGCAGAAACCACCCCATGGCTGTGTGCTCGCAGCCCAAAGGTGGACGTCTGGCTCGCTGGGTGCACACAGGCCCTGGCGAAGGACACTCGGCCCCACAGAGCCCATTTGCTCGGAGCCTGAAGCGGCGAGATAAGCTGCTGCTCGGCTGGCCGAGCGTCCAGGAGAGATAAGGAGAACAGACGCGCCCGCCCAGAGCGAGGCGCCTGTTCTCAGCGGCCCCAGCCTCCCGCACCTCGGGCAGCGGGACTGGCCGTGCGTCGGCGGAGAAGCTGATTAAGTGCGTGCACATCAGCGCTCACCCCTCCACCTGAGCGTGTGGAGGAAACGGGTGAGGGAGGAAATAAGCCTGGTCCTCTTCCCACGGAGGCAGCACGCACGTGGCTGCGGATTTCAGCTCTGATCGCGGCCGGCTGGCAAACTCGGACGAGCTACTTCATTCCTCTGAGTCCCGGGCCTTATCGGCGGAGAGGAGATAACACCCAGGGGAGGCAGCCAGGCCGTGCGGCGAAGGCTCCGAGGACAGCCTTACACACAGGAAGTGCTCAGTAATGCCTCCGGGGTGCGGACTCACCTTGTGACTGAGGTAAGCTGCCCCAGGGCTGGGGGACGCAGGTACCGTTACTGGCTGGAGATCGAGGTAATTTTCGTTCAGAGCCTAGCAGTTCCCTGGGGCCTCCTGCCCACAGGGGTTCCCATCTCTAGGATTCCTCTCCGTGTGACTGGCTGTGACTGCCGGGGTGCTGTGTGGGGAAGGCTCAGGGCTTAGCAGGAGAAGCAAGGTCCAGGTCAGCCAAAAGTGGTCGCCTCTATGGGCAGCAGAATTTGATGTCCCCCTCTCTGGAATAAAGCCCGCAAACACTTAGTATCCTGACTAATACAAGAGTAATATGCAAATTGACCATACCTCTGCTACACCCACTAGCCACACCCATCAGCCAAATCAGGAGTGAGTATGCAAATTCAACCAAGCTGCCTGTGGCCACGGTGCAAGCAGGAGGCTTGGGTTTCCTCAGCGATGGAGGAAGCCAAGCTTTCCACCTGCCCTGACTTTCCCTGGCCTTCACTCAAGGCTACAAAGTTTCAATTATAGAAGATACATAAATCCCAGATACCAAGGCCTCTGCTTGGGTTGCTGGGGGACGTGACCAACCTGCAAACCACCACAGGCCCCTCCCCCAGGCCACCTCATGCCCAAGGGAACCCCCACCCTGATCTGGGACACCCTTCAGGGCAAACCAGCCAGCCACCACCCATGCACCAGGCCTCCATCCTATCTAATAAAAGAGTAATATGCAAATTGACCATCACTCCAACACACAATATCACTGTCCCCATGTGGTCAAAGATGACTGCCCCCATATGGACACCAGATGGCCACCACAAGATGACCAGCAGAGGAGGGCAGTTGAGAAGGACCAGGTCTGCAAGGGAGGGCAGTTGGGGGAAACCATACCTGCAGGAGAGGGCAGTTAGGGGTGACCAGGCTGGCAGGGGAGGGCAGTTAGGGGCAATCAGGCTGGCAGGGGAGCAGTTAGACATCTATCAGGCTGGCAGGAGAGTGGTTAGGGGTGATCAGGCTGGCAGGCAGAGATTAGGGGCAATCAGGAAGGCAGGCAGGTGAGCAGTTGGGAGCCAGCAGTCCTGGATTGTGAGAGTAATGTCTGACTTCCCTACTTGGATCAGGCCTAAATGGGCAGTCAGACATCCCTTGAGGGGTCCCAAATTGAAGAGGGTGCAGGCTGGGCTGAGGGACACTCTTCCCCTGTGTACAAATTTAATGCACTGGGCCTCTAGTCTATATATATAAAAGCCTAAGTGACCATTTGACCATTAGCTGTGACATGCACTGACCACCAGGAGGCAGACACTCAACACACAGGCATGAAAACATGAAGCAGACTGATGAATCTCAGAGGGAAGAGGGAAGGGGAAGGGCAGGACGAGATTAACCAAAGATCTTACATGGATACAAGAGGCCCCGTGCACAGATTTGTGCACTGGTGGGGTCCCCTGCCTGGCCTGCGGGGATCAGGCCAAAACCGGCAGTCTGACATCCCCTGAGGGATCCTGGCTTGCGAGAGGGGACAGGCCACGCCTCTAGTTTAAAATAAACTTCCAAATAACTCATGAGTTAAAGATGAATTCATAAAGACAATTAAAAAAAATGCTTAGAACTGAATGATAATAAAAAAGCTTTGTAACAAAATGCAAGAGGCAATTCAATTGCTTTTTAGAAGGAATGTTATAGCCTTAAATGATTATGTGAGAAAAGAAGTAGATGAGATGGGAGGGAAATGAGTTAAACACCCAACTTAAAGCAGTTAGGAAAGGCACAAGCCGAAAAACTCAAAGCAATTAGAAAGAATGGCATATAAAGATCAAAGCAAAAATAAAATACGAAAAAACAAAGATAAAGAGATGTAATAAAACCTAAAGTGTTTTTAACTGTAAAAAACAAACAAACAAAAAAACAACTAGCAATATTGGCAGATCTCAAACAAGACAGAGGACTCAGATTTTAAAAAGAACTAAGGATGAGGAAATAGGCATAAATGCAGATTTAGAAATAAGAAATAAGAAATAAAGGAACCTATGCATAATTTTATCTCAATAATTTAAAATCAGGCATAATGGACAAATACTAGAAAATATAAATGATTAAAACTGACTTAAAAAAAAGAAAGAAAGAAAACCTGACTGGCCTTTTAATTATTATGGGAGTTGCTGGTAAAATCACTTTTTTTTTTCTCATAAATAAAACACCAAGTTGTATTTAACATTGCAGAAATAGATAATTTCTAGCTTCACACAGATTTGGAGAAGGGAAAAAGAAACATTGCCCAGGTCCCTCTCTGAAGTTACTACAAACGTGGCATCTAAACCGGGTGGGGTAATATCAGAAAGCAAAAACACGACCAAGGTCATTCAAGAATGTCACTGGAAAAACCCTAAACCAAATATCAGAAAACGGAATTCAGCAGTGGATTAAAAAAAAAAAATACCATAATTCGGTTGGTTTCATTTCAAGAAAGCAAGGTTGATATAATAGTAGAAACGCTATTTATATAAATGAGCAGATTAACAGATGAAAGAAAAAATCTGATCATCTTAGGTGCAAGAGGATTTGATAGCATTGAGCCACACACACACACACACACACACACACACACACACATTTCAGAGAGGAAGGGAGAGGGAGAGGGAGAGGGAGAGAAACATCAGTGAGGAGAGTAAGTCATTGACCGGCTGCCTCCTGCATACCCGACACCGGGGACGGAGCCCACAACTCGGGCCTGTGCTCCGTCTGAGAATTGAACCATGACCTCCTGTTTCACAGGTCGATGCTCCACCACGGAGCCATGCTGGCCAGGCCACACGTCACCTTTCTGCTCTGCTGAGCCGGGGGAAGGAAGTAAGCATGCCACCTCCTGGGCCCCCTGGACAGCAAGGACACACCTGGCCACTCTCAGGCCGCCCTCCCCTCGCTCAGCCTTGGCCGTGGGCAGGTGGGTACTTCCTCAAGGACCCCAGCACCTTTGTCTCAGCCCCCCCCCCCCAACAGGTCCTGGGTCACATCCATCCAGGCCCCTTTTCAGGCACAAGAAGCCACAAGTGCTGCTGGGTAAGTTCACACACACACACACACACACACACACACACGCACACACACACACACACACACACACACACACACACACACGCACCCGCCCCCGCCCCATCTCACGTGCTTCCCAATCTTTCCATCTGTCACCAGGATGCCCGACTTTGGAAACCTGTGAGAAGGCAGGGCGGGGTGAGGATGAGCTCCCGACTCCGCCCCGCAGGGCGGAGTTATCCCTAGCCCTCACCCAACCAATCAATTAGCCGAGGCAGTGACATCACCATCGACCTGAGTAAAACCCCTGGACTGGAAGAAGCTCGCTCTCTTCCGCCATGCTGCCGGCATGAGTGGGGGGGCCCATGCTAGCATGGTAAAGGCTCTTTTGTTTATTGCATCGGACTCGGCTCCCTGGTGGTCCTTGGGGATCATGAAGTCTGGGCGTAACATATGGGGGCTCGTCCGGGATCCCTAGGGCCATGAGGAACCCGATCCGGAGAGTCTGACTGGCCACGGTAGGTGTGTGCGCGCTCTGGAGGGACGTAAAACCCCTCATGGAATTGGTGCCCGAAAACGCCTGGTGGACGCACCATGAAGGCCACGGGCAGGAGGATCAGAAGACGTTCTGACCTCCCTGGAGGGCCCTAGAGGGACCCTCATGGGGAGAGGAATGAATCCTCTCCAGGACGAGGTGAGCGGCGTGAGCCGTTGCCTCACCTGCGGAAAGTGAGCCTTTCCCAGGTCTGAGTTTGGTATCTGCGGGCGACATGGCGCCCGAGGATGGAGCCGGCGAAGTGTGGCCGGCGTGGCGGTGCGGGGCCCCCTGGCGGCGTTGGGCCGGAGGGGGGGCTCCCGCGGGGCTCAGTCTGCGCGGTGGAGCGCGGCTGGGCAGTGGTGGCCTCGCTCGGGGAGCAGGCACCTGGGTTAACTTGCTGGCTGCCTGGAGAAGGGGAGGCGGAGCCGGGAAGCCGCTGGGGCGACCAGTGCTTTCTCCTCGGGGGGGCTGCCTGAGTAGCGTGGCTGGGACGGCCAAAGCAGCCTTGCCCTGGGGGCCTGGGCCCTGGGGGCCTGGGCTGGCATGGAGGCCTCGGGTCTGTGGCAACATCCTATGGAAGAAGAGCTCAAGGGCGAATCTCTGTGCTCAGTAAAGAAAAAAGGCCAGTTCAAAACGAGTGCGCATAGTTTTGGGCTGTGCTTAAAAACGCTTTTCTGGGTACAGAATAAGTTTTAAAAGTGGTGGAGATAACTGGGAGATAAATTGAAACTGGTTTCCCAAGTCATTGTACCAGCTTTTGCAATTCCCCACCTTGAGGCGGAACCTAGATGGTAATGGCCATGGCCGGGGAGTCTTCAGCTAAAGAATGTGTTCATTTGCATTTGAATTCCAGTGATCTGCAGGGTGGAGCAAATGATAACGTGGTGAAGCTGCCTAGATGGCCTTGCATACAATGTTTAACTTCCTTGTCATTGGTATCAGCTAAGCAGGATGTATTAGAAATGTAATGTTATTAATCTAAAAAAATGCCAAATATATTTGACTTGCCAGCTTTAAAAGTCCAAAGTATAAATTGAATTAGGAAAAGTTAATTGCAGTAACTAGATGCCTAGAATATGACAGGCTAAACTGTATTATGTGTTAAGAATAAGCAGTAATGATCAAATATCTCAAGGATTGATTTATTTTCATTTGTCAGATGAAAAAGTATGTAATGCTTAAACTTAAAAAATTGTTTTAAGTCAGTGATGCAGTATTTTTAAGTCAGTTTTTCTGAAGTCATGTTTAATGTGACATATGAAACTTTTATATTTGATCTGTTTTGTTTTGCTTTGCATTGTAAGTTTGAATTTGGGCTTGTACCTGCATCTTGTATTTTGTTTAAACTTTGGGAATCATTTTTGGTTTCAGTCATGTGCGTAGTTTTAAGTAGACTTCATCACAAAGGTTTATAATTTATTTAGAATTGTGTTAAAACAATTATTTGTATGATTTAACCCCCCACGACTGCTTGGACAGTTTTCACCGATGTTCTGCGGGGGGAGTAGAAGAGGCTTAGAAATGCAGATAGATCTGTATCGGTTGGAAAAATGTGGCATTTTAAATTTCAAGCGGCTGGAGGCCTGGGAACAGAGTACTGGACCTGCTCCCTCCTCCCTTGCCTTTAAAATTTGAGGCATAGTTATATAGAAAGAAAGTTTAGAAGTTGATTTGAAATTAAAAGACCAGCAACTAATAGGAAGGAATTAGTATGTTTATTGTAGAAAGCAGGGAGCATCCTTGGACATCGAAGAAGGACTATGGCCCTCAGAAGAAACATGTACAGAAGGAACGCAGCTGCTGAACTGGACAATGGACCTTTGAGGAGCTAAAGGAGGCTCTTATCTCAGCAGCTGCCCTACCCTTGCCAGACGTCTCGAAGCCTTTCCACCTCTACGTGAGTGAGGTAAGAGGCTTTGCCAAAGAGGTTCTCACTCAGACTCTAGGTCCCTGGAAGGGACCTGTTGCCTATCTGTCTAAGAGACTGGACCCTGTGGCGGCGGGGTGGCCAGTGTGCTTCCAGGCAGTGGCCACCACAGCATTGCTGGTGAAGGAGGCAGATAAGTGGACTCTGGACCAGGAGCTAACCTGGATGGGTCAGGCTTTTCTCCTGGACCAGCCCTGTGTCCAGATTCATAAGACTCTGGCCATCAACCCTGCCAGCCTGCTTCCAGATGATGATGGAGGAACCCATTCATGACTGCACAGAGGTAACAGACGACAAGGTACTGTTCACGGATGGGAGCAGTTATGTTCAGGATGGGACCTGATATGCAGGGGCAGTGGTAGTCACTCTGGACCACACTATTTGGGCACAGTTCCAGAACTTTTGGCCTTAATCCGGGCCCTTTGATGGAGACACTGTGCCATCCACAGAGAAAAGAGGGTTACCAACTGCAGCCGGAAGGAATCGGCTGAACAGAAGCAAGCCACTGAAGGACCAGATGGTTGATGGACCCTCCAGATGACAAGACTGTTGGTCCCAGAGGCTCTAGGTCAATTTGCCCGGTGACACCAGGTTAAGTGTCACCAAAACTTCTGAACTTCTGTGAGGCAGAGTTGCTAGAAGTATTGTCTGTACACAGGTAAATGCTAAGCAAGGTAAGGGGGTCCCCCTGGGAATTCGGGTCCAGGGAACTTCCCCAGGAGAGCATTGGTAGGTGGATTTCGAAGATTAAACCACCAGCATTAAGGTCTAGTTTTTGTAGACACTTCAGATTAGGTTGAAGTATACTCCACTAAGACAGAAACTGCCTCTATAGTAGTCAAGAGATTACTCCAGGAGATTATACCTAGATTTTGGCTGCCAGTATCAGATAACAGCCCCATCTTGGTAGCTAAGGTATCTCAGAGTATAGCTCTAGCCTTAAGACAGGAAAAGTGAGACTCTAGAAAAAGGGATTTAATTAAATGTGTCCTAGAATCGGTGAAAATTGGACCAACCCCCTGTCCTTTGCCCTCTTGAGGGCCAGGTGTACCCCTTACTAGGACAAGTTTCCCCTTTTTGGGAGGGGATCATGTATGGTAACCATTCCCTTGCTCGAGTCCTTACAGGTTCTGCAGTTTGCTTGTTCCAGATGCACTGCCAGTGCCCACCGCAGACCCTGTAGCCCCGGAACTCAATGTGGGTGAAGAAATTCGCTGCTCAAGGACTCAAAGGAATGCTGCACTGTTATCCTGAGCATGCCCACTGCTGTTGAAGTAGATGGCACCCAGACCTGACTACATGATTCCCAGCTCCTGCATGGCCTGGATCCTGGCAACTACAGGCCAAGAGGAGAACTGATGCCTGCAGGAGAGGAACTGGACTTAGTGAGGACAATACTGATGGGAACTGTGGTACTAAGGGTCTTGGTAACTGTATTTGTTGTTTATGCTGAAAGGAAGTAGGCTGAGTCAATGATTTGACTAGGCACATGAGACAAGGGGGGAATGAGAAGGCAGGGCGGGGTGAGGATGAGCTCCCGACTCCGCCCTGCAGGGCGGAGTTATCCCTAGCCCTCACCCAACCAATCAATTAGCCGAGGCAGTGACATCACCATCGACCTGAGTAAAACCCCTGGACTGGAAGAAGCTCGCTCTCTTCCGCCATGCTGCCGGCGTGAGTGGGGGGGCCCATGCTAGCATGGTAAAGGCTCTTTTGTTTATTGCATCGGACTCGGCTCCCTGGTGGTCCTTGGGGATCATGAAGTCTGGGCGTAACACCTGCATTTCTGACTGTTTTGTTCTGTAGCTGCAGGGGGCCCTTCGCTCCTGAGATACAGTGGGGACAGGTGAGACCTTACAAAAACGCCCGCCCGCTGATCTTTCACAAATGGCTTCGCTGCTCCATTTGGGCCACAACCCGAGGGAGAGAGTGTCATGGTTCCCATTGTCTCACTCACGTTTCCCCGTGACATCTGCCGGAGGAGCCCCGTTTGCCCCAGGGTGATGTGCCATTCAAACTGGCCCCATGGGCGGAACCCAGGCTGCGGAGGAGGGGGGAGGGGGGAGGAGGGAGAGGGGGAAGGGAGAAGGGAGGAGGGAGGAGGGAGGGGAGAGGGGGGAAGAGAGAAGGGGGAGGGAGGAGGGAGGAGGGAGTGGAGAGGGGGGAAGAGAGAAGGGGGAAGAGAGAAGGGGGAAAGAGGAGGGAGAAAGGAGGAGGGAGGAGGGGGAGGGAAGGAGGGGGAGGGAAGGAGGGAAGGAGGAGGGAGGGGAGGGGCAGCTCTCCCTTCCCCACCCCCCTCCTCACCCCCTCCCCACTAAGGCTGCGAGCCACACCATCTGGAGGCGGGAGGGGGAGCAGCTGAATAAATATAAGGTGTAAAGGCGCGGAGCGTAAAACGCATGAAATTGGCAATGACTAATTCATCATCTCCCAATCCGTCTTACAAAGTGAAATAAAAATCACGCCGGTGTGAGAAACGCAGGGGGGGGGGGTGGCTCAGCCAAGAATAGCTGAGGAGGGGGAGGGGACGGGAGCTGGGGGGAAATATGCAAATGCAGGAAATTGGCAGATTCCGATGGCACTTAGGGGCGATTAGCATGCAGATTGGTGCGCTTAGGGGATCAGGAAGGAAGATCACATTGTATTCTTTTTTTAAAAAATGAAGCAGGACGAAAAAGAGCCAGGCACTCCCTACACGAGGCCCCCCCGCTGGGCCTTTGAGAAGGTGAGAGGTGCTTTTCCAGAATGTTCTCCGCACCAGGGAGCTGCCCCGGACACCAGCCTGGCATCAGCGGTTCATTTCTGTCCTCTCTCATCCTGTGAGGGCTTGATAGCAGCTGCTCTGTGCCCGGCACGGGGCCGGTTCTCCGGCACCAAGACCGATCACCACATTCCCGGCCTGGGCCTCCCGGTTTGGGAGCGAGAAGGACCAGGCGGGTCCTGGCACGGCACTGCCAGCCCCTCTGCGGGAGGCGGCCCCCCGGGGGTAAGGAGGCGGGAGCCACGAGGGAGGGCTGGCTCTGAGCGGACTGAAGGCTGCACGGGGTGTGCCATGGAGAGGTGGGCCTGAGGCAGAGGAACAGCGTGCCCAGAGGCATGGAGGCCCCGGTCTCTGCACCGGTTTCTGGGATGACGAGACACCAGCACGCGCTTCTGCCTGAGCCCGGCTGCTGGGTGGCTGGTGGGGCCGGGTGCTGAGCTCCCAAAACTCAGCGGCAATAGCTGCAGCAACGCCCTCGACGGCAGGCAGAGCCCGGGACTCATCAGCAACCGATCAGACCCCCCAGCTTCCGGAACGCGGGGTGCCTGGGGGCTAGGAGCCCCTCCTTTGCCAGCCTCACCTCGGGTGGCCCAATAGCAGCTGCCAGGACTCTCCTGCCCGTCAGGCCGCATTCGGAGGGGCCGGGTTAGGGCCTCAACTAAGGTGACCAGACGTCCTGCTTTGGGCAGGACAGTCCCGATTTTTAACAATTTTTAACAATTTGTCCTGCGTCTCTCGGCGTTTTAAAAAAGTCCCGATCAGGACTTTTTTAAAACGCAGAGAGACACGGGACAAATTGTTAAAAATCGGGACGTCTGGACACCTTAGCTTCCGCGTACCTTTGGGGGCACGTTCCCCAGCTGCCTGTCCTCGGCCAAGGCTGAGAGCCAACCCGCTGGCCTTGTGAGGATGCGACGGGCCGGGGCTGCGCCCGGCAGGGCTGGCGTGGAGCTCTGGTCAGAAACTCGGGAAGCTAAACGCTCACTGACACCGGACAGCGATGGGCCCGCGCTGCTGTCCCTGCTGCAGCCAGCTCAGCAGAGACAGGGTGAGTCATGTGCCCGGGTGGTCCAAGCCCTGCTGGCAGCGTGGAGAAGGCAGGTCCCCCCATGAAAACCTGCTCTGCCACCCGCCCCCCACTCCTGAGCCAGCTGCGTGCACTGGGCGGGACGGAGATGGCCGGGGAGGCAGGCATCACTCGGAGAACAGGTGAGGGATGATGGTGGCAGGTTACAGGCCATGGGGTGTGCGTGGGGGCGGGGTTGGGGGTGGGACCGTCACAGAGGGCGGTGCCTCCTGGACCAGTTCTCGGAAAGGGCAGACGGACTGCACTCCAAGGCCGACTCCCCCCCCCCCCCCCCCCCCCCCCGCCCGGCCCCGGCCGGTCAGCATGTGCTTTATCGACCAGAAGGAACCATCATCGTCCACAGAGCACGATGACTCTTCCCTCTAACGACGGCCCCAAACAGTGTGAGAACCTGGCTTCCACTCCCTCCTTCTTTTCCTGGGTGCCCCCCCCTCCCCCCCCTCGTGCACAGGGGTGCTGTCTTGAAAGGACAGCCCCAGCAATCCCATCGTTCTATGGGATCACAGCTGTTTTAGAAACCGGTGTGGCTCAGCGGATAGAGCGTCGGCCTGTGGACTGAAAGGTCCCGGGTTCGATTCCGGTCAAGGGCATGTACCTTGGTTGCGGGCACATCCCCAGTAGGGGGTGTGCAGGAGGCAGCTGGTCGATGTTTCTCTCTCATCGATGTTTCTAACTTTCTATCCCTCTCCCTCCTTCTCTGTAAAAAAATCAATAAAATATATATATTTTTTTTAAAAGAAGGAAGAAAGCATCTCTCTGCCCACAGGTCCACAGGGTCCAGCAGGAGGCCTCGCTGGCCGGCTGGGGCACGTGCCCGCCCGGGAGCCATCCCTGGCGCAGCCTCCGGAGAGAAAACTGCGAGGAGGCCTAGGAGAGCCCCCCTGGCCCCTGCAGAGCCTGGTCCGCCTCACAGGGTCACGGGTGACTTTCCTGGGGCCCCTGGGAGCCGCCCCCGCGGGGCTGCTCACTTCATTCCGGGTCCAAGGACTCTGCCCCGCGGCTGCCTCCCCGGCATCACCCGATTAGCAGGTTCCAGGCGGCGAAGCTTTTGTGCTCCTCACCTTTTCCCTTGTTGCTACGGCAACGGTGAGCGCGGGCGGCTTGTTGCCATGTGGGCCGCTGTTTCTCCCTGGCACCGCTTAGCGCTGCTCAGCGAGGGCGGATCCGAGCTGCAGGGACACTCGGGGGGCACGCCCCCGGGGGAGAAGCAGCTGCTCTCTTTGTGGGTCTCCTGGTGCCGCCCTCCGCTTCCCCCTTCTGAGATCGGGGACCAAGGGGGACACGTGGGGAGCGCCGCCTCCAGCCTCAGCGGCATCTCTCTGCAGATCTCGAGATGCAGCCGCGGAAGTGGCTTTGGGGTCAGAAATAGAAACACAGTGCCCCTTTGATACGGGTCTCTGTGCCAGTCACCGTGCTAGGAAATGGTGTATCCGCCAGCCGTGCTGCGTAACAAATATCTTCACCACACGACCACTTAAAACAGCACCGTCTGGCTGTCCTCTCCGGATCTGCGGGCCAGGACCTGGGCGTGGCTCCGGGGGGCCTCTGCCTCGGGGTCTCTCCCAGGCGGCAGTCGGGGTACCGTCCGGGGCTCTCGCTACCTCAAGGCTTCATCCCTCCCTCTCCCAGACCCCAAACGTGAGAGGCGTTCCGGGACCTTCCACACGGACGCCATCAAAGCCCCTTCAAGCGCTAACCCATCATTTCCCCGAGGGAGCCAGGCCAGGCCGGGGGTGTGAGGGGGAGGGGGCAGGTGGAGAGGGATGGACCGGGGAGGGCTCTGTGCCCAGGTCTGTCCAGGCTTGTCCCTGCCACTGAGGGCAGGGGCTGGGTCCGGGGTCCCAGCCCAGGGCAGGCGGTGGGTCCGGGTGAAGCTGGCCAGGCTTAAGCTCGGCCATTTTAACTTGCTCCGTGTTCCCATTGTCTTGGGCCTGAGACCCACCAAGGTCCTGTTGGGCCCTCCGGCCGGCCCCCACCCTGACCCTCTCCCCGGGAGCCGCCTCCCAGCCTGCTTTCCTTTTCCTCCAAAGTGCTTCTTCCCTCCTGCCCCAGGGCCTTTGCACGTGCCATTCCCTCTGCCTGGGAACAGCACCTCCTCTCCCTCTTCACCACCCCCCTTCCCCTTTCCCCTCTTCCCTCTCGCCTCTCTGCTCTCCGCTCAGCTCACACTTCCCTCCAGGGCTCAGAGCTGCTTCTCAGGTCTCCGGCGTCCGTGTGGGATAAGAAAGACAGCTGTCCCTCAGGGCAGAGGTCTCACACGTCTGTCCACCTTTGGGTCTCTGGGCCCGGGATGGGGATGGGGTGGGGGTGGAGGTGGGGGTGGGGGTAGGGATATTGGGGTGGGGATGGGGGTAGGGATGGAGGTGGAGGTGGGGGTGGGGGTAGGGATGGGGGTGGAGGAGGGGGTAAGGTGGGGTGGGGATGGATGTAAAGGTGGGGGTGGGGGTGGGGGTGGGGGTGGGGGTGGGGATGGGGTAGGGATATTGGGGTGGGGGTGGGGGTGGGGATGGGGGTGGAGGAGGGGGTGGGGGTGGGGATGGGGTAGGGGTAGGGGTGGGGGTGGGGGTAGGATGGATGTAAAGGTGGGGATGGGGTGGGGGTAGGGGTGGGGATGGGGATAGGGGTAGGGGTGGGGGTGGAGGGAGGGGGTGGGGATGGGAGTGGTGGAGGAGGTGGGGTTGGGGGTGGGGAAGGGGGGTAGGGGTAGAGATATTGGGGTGAGGGTGGGGGTGGGGGTGGAGGAGGGGGTCGGGGTGGGGGTGGGGATGGGGTGGGGGTAGGGGTGGGGTGGGGATGTTCCTGACAGCCAGGCTTTTCTCAGCGCAGTCACGGTAACGGCTCACCCACCCGCTGCTTCCGTACTGGCCCCGAGACAGCCCTGTACCTGGCAGTGAAGTGTGAGTCACCGGAGAAGCCGTTATGTAAGGCAGCAGCACACAGGCTGGGTGTCAGGAGCCAGAGTTTGGGCGGCGGGGCCCCTGTGGTCCTCGACCGACCAGGCTCACCCAGCGCCCTGGGCACCTCCCACAGCAGCTGCCAGCCTCCCCCTCCTCCTCCCCCCTCCTCCTCCCCCTCCTTCTCCCCCTCCTCCTCCCCCTCCCATCCTCCTCCCACCTCCTCTGTGCCCTCTGAGCACCCCAGCCGCCGGAAGCCGAGGCCATGTCCACACCAGGCGCCGGACCTGGCTGGGCCCCGTCTCCGCTGAACAGGAGCTGGACAGGAGGGTGACCGCTCACCTGGACAGGCACATCCCAGGGCTCCAGACCCACTGGTCAGTGCCATCCCCGTAGCAACCAAGATCCCTGCTGCCTCCCATCGCCCCCCGGGGGGCAGTTAGGGAGGCCGGGGCTGCAGCCACCGGTACTTGATTTGCTGGAGGCTGTCATGACTCTGTCTCATTAACAGGAGAGGCCTCAGCCAACCCTCTGCCCCGGTCACACTGCAGCCTGTGAGAGGCTCAGCCAGCACCCACGCCCTAGAACCCCCTCCTCTGCCCCCCTCTACCCCCTTCTCTGCCCCCCCACCCCCATCTTCATGTGGTTCACACCCAAAGCAGCTTTTTGTTAAGCCTCCTGTTCCAGTCCTCTCTATTTGTGTGATTAAAACATGCACGTCTTTGCCATACGTGCGTGTCATTTCATGTTTATGGACTCTAAGCAAATACACTCTGTGGACGTCTTGATTCACATACATGAGAAACGTTCCTTCTTTCCCAGACTGCCCGCATTCTGAGCCTGGGAGTCCTCGCAGGTCCCACGGCGATGGGGTGGAGTGGGGGGTGGGGGGTGGGGGGAAGGTGGGGGTGGAGTGGGAGGTGGGGGGAAGATGGGGGTGGAGTGGGGGTGGGGGGAAGGTGGGGGTGGGAAAGTTGGGGAGGACGGGGCGGGTGGGGGCAATGGGCCCTGACTTGGCACCACCGGAGGCCGCCTGACGGGCTGAGACGCCTGCTCTGTGGACCAGGTCACCTCCCCTGGGCAGGGCTCCCGGGGGCTGTAAGCCTCCCAGCCTGGACCCTTCTCCGCAGGGAGAGGCCACTGAGGACGCCCGGCCTGGGCACCCGGAACCACACGGGGCACCCGGAACCACACGGGGAACCCCGGAACCACACGGGGCACCCCGGAACCACACAGGACACCCTGGAACCACACGGGGCACCCCAGAACCACACAGGGAACCCGGAACCACACAGGGCACCCCGGAACCACACAGAGAACCCCAGAACCACACAGGGAACCCCAGAACCACACAGGGCACCCCGGAACCACACAGGACACCCTGGAACCACACAGGGCACCCCAGAACCACACGGGCACCCCAGAACCACACAGGGCACCCCGGAACCACACGGGCACCCGGAACCACACGGGGCACCACGGAACCACACAGGGCACCCCGGAACCACACAGGACACCCTGGAACCACACAGGGCACCCCAGAACCACACGGGCACCCCAGAACCACACAGGGCACCCCGGAACCACACGAGCACCCGGAACCACACGGGGAACCCCGGAACCACACAGGGCACCTGGAACCACACGGGGCACCCCGGAACCAACAGGGCACCCCGGAACCACACGGGGAACCCCGGAACCACACAGGGCACTTTGGAACCACACAGGGAACCCGGAACCACACGGGGCACCCGGAACCACACAGGGCACCCTGGAACCCAATGGGCTGGACCCCGGAACCCAGCGTGGTCAGCGCGGGAACATGCAGGCCCTGCTGCTCCCGGGGAGGGTCCAGGAGCGCCCCCTGCACCCCCAGCCTCCATGTCCCCGAGGGCGGCTCTGGGCTCAGTGCGGGCGGAAAGGGGCGCTGAATCCCCACCGCCCAGCACGGCCCTCGGGAAGGGCTGTCACGGGGTCGCTGGGCCCAGGGCTGTGCACACCCAGCCCCGCGTCACACCCAGCCCCGCACAACCAGCCCCGTGTGCACACCCAGCCCCGCACAATCAGCCCCGCGTCACACCCAGCCCCGCGTCACACCCAGCCCCGCGTCACACCCAGCCCCGTGTGCACACCCAGCCCCGCACAATTAGCTCCGTGCACACCCAGCCCGGCGCGCACACACTGCAGGGGCTCCGCACAGGCGCTGCCTGAGGACCTGGGCCGCCCGGGTGCAGGCGGGAAGGAAGGCGGGTGCGGAGGAGGCCTGCGGGCCGGCGTGGGGGCCACCCCGTGACCTGGCTGCGGCGGGGGCCGGGGAGGGGGAGGGGGCGCGGCGGGGGCGGGGAGGAGGCGGGGGAGGGCGCGGGGCGGGGACCCCTGGACAAAGGCGCGGGAGCGCGGGCGCAGGCTGCCCCTGGCGGCGCGATGCTGCCCCCTGGTGGCCGGCGGCGCCCGCGCAGCCCGACCGCAGCGGCGCCTTTGTTTCCCGCCGGCGGGCGGTGCGGCTGCAGATTCCCACGCAGAGGCGGTCCCCAGGCCTCCCTCCTCGGCTGGCAGAGGGCTGTGCCCGGTCTGTGTTCCTGTGTTCACATGCGTTCCTTTTCTGTGTCTGCGTCGTAATTGCCTCTTGTTATACGGGGACCCATCATACTGGATTGGGGCAGGGGTGGGGCAGGGGCAGGGGCGGGGCAGGGGCACCTAACGACCTAGTTTTAACTTAATTGTCTCTTTAAAGCCCCCGTCTCCAAACACAGTCACATTTTGAGGTGCTGAGGGTTAAGTCACCACATGTGCACGTGTGTACATACGTTTGTGTGTGTGCGTGCACGCATGTGCACATGTATGCCAGTGCGTGTCTGTGGCATGTGATGGGAAGGACAGGAGGAGGGGTGTTAACGGTGCCTGGCCTACCCCTGAAGGGCCAGACCCGGCTGGGGCGATGCTTGTGTCCAGAGAGGCAGCTGGAGTCCATGGACCTCCTTCCCCAGCCAGGAGCCCCGGCAGGCACAGCCCGGCTCGCCCCGCACGGTGGCCAGCCTGGCCCAGCCCGGCTCGCCCCGCACGGTGGCCGGCCTGGCACACGCTGGGCAGACGAATGTGAGGTGCGGGCAGAGCTAACGGCGGCTCCTTTGTTGTAAGCAGCCCCACTCGCCGCCACCGCCTCTGCCGGGGACTCCGTGACTGCGGGTCTCACTGTCCAGGGAGGGAATGGGGTCGGACAGGGTGCTGTGCCCCCTCTTCCCCAGGGAGCCCACCCGGAGGCAGGGCTGGGGCGGGGGGGGGGGGGGTGCAGGCTGCAGCTCCTCCGCTCTGTGGCCTCGGCTGTGCTGTGTCACTCCCTTCTCTGTCCCTCGGTGTCGTATCCGTGAAACGCAAAATCACAGCATCCCGTCCAGAGGCTGAGCCAAGCAGGGCTGAGGCCCTCGGCAGAGACAGGAGCAGACCAGCCGCGGGCTCGCAGGTGCCGGCGCCAGGCGGGCTCTGTACACCCCTGTCCCTCGGTCATCGTCACCACGAGGCCCCCGGGGCCCAGTGCCCCATCCCTCCGGCCTCACAGCCGGGAATCCGCTGGCTCGGAGGGTCACAGGCTGTTCTTTCCAATCCCGAAGTCAGCGATCCGGGGCGAGGACGCTGACGTGTGGGTCCCCCCTCCCCCCCTCCGTTTCCAGGGGAGGGTCCGGGAACATCACATCCCACATCTGGGGCCCAGCTGCTGCCAGCTCCATCCCATGGGCCCTGCCAGGGCGGAGGCCTGGCTGGGCCACACTGCCCTCTGGTGGCGAAGGCGCGCGCAGCCGCCTGCTCAGCTCCGCCCCTGGGAGGGGCGGAGGCCCTGGATGGTGGGCGCTGACAGGTCTCCTCTGCACAGGAAACGAACCAGTGCCCATGCACGTGCGGTGTGGGCACTGAGCAGGGTTTGAGGGGAGCTTCTGGAGACATAGGGGCTGCACCCCTTTCAGCCTGCCCAGTGACAGGCTGGTGAAGGCGTGACCACACCACCCTCACATGCACCCTTTCCCAGTGCCCCTGGTGTGGATGCTACCAGCAGGACCGCTGCAGGTGGGGATACAGGGGGGGGGGGGGGGCGGGAGGGGGAGGGGGACAGAGCCGGGGTGTGGGAAGGGGCGCTCCCCGCTCCTCGTGTTGACCCCGAGAGCTCTCCGCACCCTGCATTTAGGGATTTCCTGGAGGCTTGAGCGATCCATCATGAGCTCCGTTTTCAGCCCTCTCCCTTCTGCAGAGAAGTGGGGTGTGGGAGCTGGGAACCCCAAGCTTCTTATCAGGCTGGTCTTCCCGCCAACACGGAGCCCGCAGAGCCACCTGGCGAGAACAGCAGACACTTGTCATCCGGGACGCGGGCTTAGGAGCTGGTGGGTGTGGGCGGTGGGGAGGGGGTGGGGGCGGAGAGGGTCTATGCCCCCACTGTCTCGCACACCTCCAGCCTCCGTGCAGCCGGAGGAAAGGAAGCCCGCCGCCCCTCCCCGCCGCCCACTTCTCCACCAGCGGGTGCCAGGAGCAGCTCACACAGTGCGGCCTGCAGCCCGGGCGCCCCACGTCCTCGCCCCACTTTCGGGTGCCCCACGTCCTCGCACCCCGGTAATCCCAGGGTCTCACCGGCCTGTTTCGCGTGTTGCCCTCGGTCCCCAGGAGCAGACGGAAACGCTGGAGCCCCCAGAATCCGGAGTGGCCCCAGCGGCTGTCCTCCTCACCCCATTTGCCACCAGCCTGCCCACCGTGCAGAGGCAGAGACCTCCCTGTCCAGGGCTCCCCGAGAGCATCCGATGACACTGTCAGATCATGGATCTGCTCACTGCCCCCTTAAACACACCTGCTCTGGAAAAAAAAAAAAAAAAAAAAAAAAAAGCCGAAACCGGTGTGGCTCAGTGGATAGAGCGTCGGCCTGTGGACTGAAAGGTCCCGGGTTCGATTCTAGTCAAGGGCATGTACCTTGGTGGCGGGCACATCCCCAGCAGAGGGTGTGCAGGAGGCAGCTGATTGATGATTCTCTCACATCAATGTTTCCAACTCTCTCTATCCCTCTCTCTCCTCTCTGTAAAAAAATTAAAAAACAAAACGAAAACACCTGCTCTGGCCCCGAGACCAGTGGAAACGGCAGGAAACGGCCATCCAGGCACAGGTGTGGTTGGAAAGCATGTGTGTGAGGTTTGGAGCTCAAGCAGCCGCCTGTGTTTGGCAGGAGACTGTTCCTGAAAGTGAACGGGGTGGGCCTGGCCCTTTAGGAAGGAAAAGGGCGATACTGGTCACAGAGGCTGACATATGAACTTGCCCGTGAAGACGAGGACTGGGAAAACCTGCAGCCTCCGCCACGAGGCTGACAGTTTCCCAATCACTAAACCTTCCTGTAAGACTCTGGTCGTGTTAGCAAGCGGACCTTCTGACATTTTTAAGATGAAACTGTGCGGGGATGGGCCCGGCCTGCGTGGCTCCGGGGCTGATGTTTTCCAAACAGGAGTGCGTGGCGGTCAGTCAGGCCCGAGCGCAGGGCCCCGGAGCGGGAACAACGGGCGTTGATTAAGGTGACCAGACGTCCCGCTTTGGACGGGACAGTCCAGATTTTTAACAATGTGTCCCAGGTCCCGCCAGCTGCCTCCGGAGAGCCAGAGAGCTGCCCGCCCTGAGCGGTGCCACGCCCCCTCCCCCCCATGTGTTGTGTCAAGAAACACAATTACTTTTCATAAAGTTCTGTCATGCCAAGTGTAAATGAGCTTGAAAACGAGTTAGACTGAGTAGTTTGTAAACGTAGCTGTTTTCATTTCTGGTCCAGTAAATATTGATCCATGGGACGCACATTAAACAATAACAATGAAAACTGTAAATTAACAGGAACCATCACATGACAACTAGAGTGACAGGAAGCAACCGTTTTCAGGGATGAGACCCGAGGTCGAAGCGCCCTGAAGGCGCTTCCCAGGCTGCCTGGCGCGTCATTGCGACTGGCTGTTGTTGCGTGGAGCTGCAGGCAGAGGGCGCCGCGGTCCCACAAAGAGGCAGCCAGCCAGGCGAGCCTTTAGTGAGAGTCTGGCCAGGTTTCCGCGGGCCCAGCCTGGGGGAATCTGTGTCCCTGTCCCAGGGCTGCAGCCTCGGGCTGGCTTTTCGTCATTTCCAGGAGTAAATGCTGAGCGTGGGGTGAGGTCTTGGCCTGGCCACCAGCTGTGCGGAGGCCATTGCCCCAATGATGGAAATGGGATGTCCCATGTGGAGGCACAGGCACAGAGTTCGGAGCCTCCTGCCGCCCACAAACCAGGTGTTCTCACCTGTGAGCCCTCCCTGCGAGAACTCACTGGTCAGCGCTCCTCCTTTCACCTCTCCCTGCCCGCCCTCTGGCCCTGCTTCCTCTCCTCCCTCCTCCCTCCTTCCTTCCTTCCCTAGGAATAGCCCGCCTGCCCCGATGGTTCCTCTGCTCATGCCCATGCCACATGCCTTTGCCCCGTGCATCTGTGAACAGCCCCCTCCAGCCTTGTCTGCCTTGTCTGCCTCGTCTGGAAAAGGTGGGGACAATGGCCAGCAGCCAGCAGTGCAGCCAGGAGGACCATGTCAGGACCCAGCTCCTCACCTCGGCCTGCGAGGCCCCCCACGGCCTGCTTGTCGCTGCGGGTTCCCGTCGGCGTGCCCGGCCTGCTCTCAGCGCTGACGACCGGACGGGGCCGGTTTGCCCGGTGCCCTGGCGTGTAGGGGGTGCGTGACACACAGTGGGCCGTGTGGGTCAGGGTGGATCAACGGGGATTGCGTGGCGTGGTGTGTGTCACCCAAAAGGCACTCCGTGAGGCCCGTCCCCCCGGGAGTGAGGCACTGTGTGTGGGTGCTGGCCGAGCTGACCTATCGCCCCAATGAGGCAGAAGGCAGAACCAGAACCAGAACCAGAACAGAACCAGGAGGAGTTTTGCAAATAGCAGCACAGGTTCCCAGCGTCCCTCTCCCTGTTCTTAAAACAGAGGACTTTCTGCTGGGGGGGGGGGGGCAGTAAATGAAAAGCCGCCTGCATGGAGCGCAGGGACCGAGGGCCAGAGCCCCCGTGGCTTCCGATGGCTGTCCGCGCCGGCGCCAGGAAAGCCTGCGCTCCCAGCCCCGGGCAGGAATAAACCAGCACCGTGTCTGCGGGGGACCCCGCCCCGGTGCATTCTGGGGAGGCCCCTGTGACGCTCTGCGGGAGACCCCGCCCCGGTGCATTCTGGGAGGCCCCTGTGACGCTCTGCAGGGGACCCCGCCTCAGTGCATTCTGGGAGGCCCCTGTGACGCTCAGCCCAGATACTGGGAACGGAGGGGAGCGGGGACTGAGGGGGGGAGGTGGAGAGAGGGGAGCACCCGTTCTCACACCTTCCCCAGCCTCGGAGCTCCTGGCAGGCCCGCACCCACACAGGAAGCCAGGCTTCTCCTCTGGCCCAGAGAGGGAGCGCGGATCCTCAGGTCACACAGCAACTTAAAGCCAACTGCGACCCCTCAGGCCAGCGCCCCGGGCAGAGGCCCGGCCAGTGAAGCTGACCCCGCTTCTACGGTAACGTTCGGCATGTGGTTCAGCGTGGAGCTTTTGCATTAACTTAGACGTTGGAGCACGTGGAGTTAAACCATTACTCTTGATGAGTCGGTTTTTCGGATGCCCCCTTTTTATTTTTTTACAATTCTTATAAGCTCTTATTGACTTTTTAGAGGGAGCGCGAGAGGGAGAGAGAGAGAGAGAGAAACATCCATCGGTGAGGAAGTAACATCCATCCGCTGCCTCCTGCACCTCCTGCCTCCCGCCTGGAGCCCGCAACCCAGGCAGGTGCCCTGACCAGGAATCAAACCAGGGACCTCTTGGTTCATGGGCTGATGCTCAACCACTGAGCCACCCCAGCCGGGCCGGATGCCCCTTTAAGTCCTGCTCCGGAGGCAGATGCCACGCGCAGCGCCGTGGAGAGCCAGGGCACAGTCTTGCGCCCGCCCCCCCGTTTGGGAGGTACCTTCCTCAGACAGGTGGCATACCCCCGGGCAGAGCTGCCCCTGCCCACCCCAACGCCCAGTCTGCAGACCTGGGCAGGTCCCTGATGTCTGCAAAGTTCACTTTTCTCTTCTGAAAACGTGCCAGTCCCTCGTCCATCCAGCCAATGCGTTTAGGGTTCTCCCGTGTGCCCGGCATCGTGCCCCGTGCTGGGCATGGGGGGCAATGGGCCCACGTAAGATGGGACAAAGCTCAGGATGGGGCCAGAGCCCGGAGCCCACCTCCGCTCGGCCCTTGAAGAGAGTCTGTACTGGATGCTGAGGCCCGCAGGCCGCGGCCTGGTGCTGTGGGGGGACGGGGAGGGCCGGAGTCCAGGAGGCACAGGGAGACCCAGAAATCTGACCTGCAGCCTCTCCACCCCCCGCACCCCTCGCCCCACATCCCGACTCCTGGCGGGAGATAGCCCGGCTCCGCTCCGCTGCCCCGGAGATGGTCATCGTTGGTCATATTTACTCTGACGGGCGGCAGGGCGGGCCGGGCGGCAGGCTCCTGGCCACAGGGGGTGGTTCACGCTGCCCCCTCCCCGCTGTGATCCTGGGGCCCCCTCGGAGGGCCGGCTGCTGACAGGCCGTCACGGGCGCTGATTGCCGGCCCAGACCCTCGCTCCGGGCGGACTCGCAGAGGCGCGGCAGCCGGCCTGTCTGCGGCGGCGATCAAAGGCACGGGCGTCTGTTTAGTCTCTGCTCTCCCCCCCGCCCGCCCCTCCCCGAGGAAAACAGTTACAAGTAATTTATGAAACCAATACCTGCCTCCTGCGGAGGCCGAGGGGGCCCCGGGGGGACGGTCACGGCGCTGCTGGGCGGGTCACCTTATAATGGAACACGGAGCTCGAACCCACTCCCGAGACCTGTCCCCCCAAACCTCTCCACAGGGCGTGCGACGGGGCCTGACCTTCTGTCCCCAGAGAGTTTCCTGGGGAAGATTACCGCCCCCCCCCCCCCCCGCCCCAGCCTGGGCCCAGAGGTCTGTCCTGCCTGGCTCCCCCTCCCCTGCCGCCCCCACATGGGCCCCCAGCCTATGTCTCCCGCTTCCTGGGCCGTGCCCCTGCCCCAGAGGCCCTCAGGAGCAGATAGCGGCTCTCTGCTCCCTTCCTGATAAGAGGGCGGAGGAGCCTGGCAGCCTGGACCGGTGGCAGGAGCAGGGAGGCGGGAACATGGCTGCTCGGTATCAGCACCCCCTTCTGAACACCCCTCCCGCCCCCACTCCCTCACCTCCCCACTGCAGTGGTCCTCCCTGCGTGGGCCACAGTGCTCCTCCCACCATCACCCCTGCTCCAGGGGCAAGTCAGAGCCCATCAGCCCACCCACCCACAACCTTCACTCTCCCTTCTGCTTCCCCTCCTCCCCTTCCTCCTCCCCCCTCCTCCCCTTCCTCCTTCTCCTTTCCCTCCTCCTCTTTCCTCTCCTCCTCCCCCTCTTCCTCTCCTTCCTCCTCCCCTTCCTCCTCCTCCCCCTCCTCCCCTTCCTCCTCCTCCTCCCCCCTCCTCCCCTTCCTCCTTCTCCTCCACCTGCTCCTTCTGTTCCTTCTCCTCCTCTTCTTCCTCCTTCTCCTCCTCTTTCTTCTGCCTCATTCTCCTCCCTCTTCCTCCTCCTCTTCCTCCTTCTGCTCTTTCTGTTCCTCCCCCTTCCCCCTCCTCCTCCTCCTCCTCCTCCTCCTCCTCCTCCTCCTCCTCCTCCTCCTCCCCCTCCTCCTCCCCTTCTTCTTTCCCTTCCACCTCCTCCTTCTGTTCCTCCTCCTCCCTCCTGGTGCCTGGCCCGGGGGTCACAGTCTGTGGGACTTGGACCAGAACACATAAGTCGTGTGTGTGTTTTCCCTGTAACACGTGTTCCTGAAAACACGCGTGCTCGCAGTGACAACGCAGCTGCCACTGAGCCACTCGCCGTCGGCCCCGCGGCTCGCGGGTTCCGTTTCACGAGGACGGCTCCCTTTGAAGAGCTTGCTTCCAGAAGCCTGTGTCTGTCAGCACCTCGCCGACGGGTCTGATGGGGCGCATCCTGGTGAAGACGCGTTGGCTGGAGGGCGCTCTGTCCGCGGTCGCCGTGGCGGTCGTGACCCAGGCCGGCGTGCGGGCAGCGGCGGGGGCCGTGGCACCGCGTGGGCAGCAGTGCTGGCTGGCTGAGCTCAGTCCCTCTGGGAGCCAGATTCTGGGACTCGGGACAGGAGGAGGCTCAGAGCAGAAGGAGGCCCGTGTCCCACCCACTGTCCTTGCTCCGGGCGGCCGGCCCTGTCCCTGCTCCAGCGCCATCTCGGGGGGTGGGGGGTGGAGGGGACCCCCGCTGCCCGGCCACCTGCACCCCATTAGTCGCAGGACTCGGGGCGGGCCGGAGGGTCTCGGGCTGATTCTGCAGTTACGGACTTTATTTGTTAAACTGGAGCAGGTGAGGGCCCTGTTCATTAACCGTTTATGGATTCCTAGTATTTATGGGAGCGGGCAGAGGAAGAGGAGGCAGAACAAAGGGAATGAACAACCATCATGCGCCTGGTTTTTAACCAGCAAAGCCGGCCAATAGGACACCTCTCTCTCTCTCTCTCTCTCTCTCTCTCTCTCTCTCGCTCTCGCTCTCGCTCTCGCTCTCGCTCTCGCTCTCTCTCTCCCCCCTTCCCCCCTCCTCCATTGGGTGGGGTGCCAGCCAACTTTAAAGGGAAAAGGGTGCTTTAGTTGCTCTTGAGCAGCGATTTTTTTTAAACTTTTATTTATTGATTGATTTTATTGATTATGGTATCACATAATTGTCCTCATCCCCCCATTCCCACCCCAAACCCCTCCCCGTGTATTGAGCAGCGATTTTCAACCTGCTCCTTCGAGGGAGCGGACATGGAGGTCAGCCAGGCCCGCAAGCGGCAGACTGTGCTCCAGGGCTGGCTGTTCCCGATGCCCCCCGCCCCCACCCCCCCGGGCCTGCAGTCACAGATCACAAGCTGTCAGCGCGGCAGGGCCTGGGAGGAGCTGGCCGTCCTGCTGACCTTGCAGCGCGGGGTGTCCCTGTGCTCTCTAAGGCGGTGTCCCCTCCTTCCCTGCCCTCCTGTGAGCAATGCCGTCTTCCTGAGCACACACAGCTCTGCTCCTGGCGGTCCCCGGCCTGCCTCAGCGAAGGGCCGGGACACTCCCAGCCACATGGACCCTCCCTCCCAAGAAGTGGAATCCGAAGCACAGAAACCAAGGACCGAAGCGACCTTCTGGGCACAGGCCTCGCTCGAGGGTCCGCGTCTCCTCTCTGGAAGGGAGAGCCGGTGCTGCCCTGGCCACGCCTGGTCCTCAGGGTTCTCAGTCCACGGGCCCGGGCAGCCTTCCTACGTAACTTTTCATTGCCAGCGTGGAGCCAAAGCAAACCAATGACCGTGGCGGCCGGGAAGGGGAAACTGGAGCAGGCGAGGGCCTGCACAGGGCGAGGGCGAGCGGTCAGACCTGGGCGCCCCGCCCGCCACGCCAGGGCCGGCTGACCCGCAGGCTGAGCACCCAGGCCGGTCCCCTGGGAGAGCAGGGGCTGAGCACCCAGGCCGGTCCCTGGGAGAGCAGGGGCTGAGCACCCAGGCCGGTCCCTGGGAGAGCAGGGGCTGAGCACCCAGGCCGGTCCCCTGGGGAGCAGGGGCTGAGCACCCAGGCCGGTCCCCTGGGAGAGCAGGGGCTGAGCACCCAGGCCCAGTCCCCTGGGAGAGCAGGCGGGCGGACTTCAATGGAAGCCAAGACGCAGCCCCCATTTGTCTCCGCACCCTCACCCACGTGGTGCGGCACCTTGTGGAATCTCACAGCCTGGCGCACCCCACCTTCCCTGTCACCAGCACCCCACCGGCGCGCCTTCGTCAGGAGTCCCAGGTGCCCTCGGAGCTGATCTCCCTGAGGTTTTGGCGGGACAGACAGGCGGCCGGACAGACGGCAGGCTGTATCTACTGTAGGAGACCTAGCTGTGTGTGCACCGAGAGGCAGGCCCTCGGCCCTGTCTCTGGGGGGCCCTCTGGGCTGTCCCCCTCAGCCTGGGTGTTGGCCCCGGGATTCCCGGCTGCCGCTGTGGTTGGCAGCCAGGGGCGTCGTGGGGGCTGGGACGGGGGTCGGAGCTGCCGGGACTTGACTTGGGAGCTCAGACACTGCCGGTCTGATTGGCATTCTGCAAGGTTCTAGCAGATCCTCCCTGCCCGCCCCACGCCCTGCGTCCACCCCCCGGGCGCTCCCTGAGGAGCTGGGGTCCGGGGGCTCCAGGCAGAGCCCAGGGTTCCCGCAGGAAGAGCTGCGTGTCAGGAGCCTTTCGGCTGAGAGCCATGGGGAGGACGGCGGAGCTAAACTTGGTGATGGTCAGCCCATGGCTCTATGTACCCAGCCACCTACCGAGGGGTCAGATCCCCAGGTCAAAGCCAGCCCCCCCGCCCTAGAGGTCACCCCCTGCACAAGCCGGGGAAACCGAGGCCCAGGGAGGAGATGGCTGGCTGGACAAGCATTCCCTAAGCCCCTACTGTGCGCCAGGACACCCGGGACACAAGTGGCGGGTACAAGGCCGTCTTCCTGGCGGCCCTCTCTGTGCTCCTGCTTCTGGTTAAACGGGGAGCCTCGGTCTGGGCTCCGGTCTGTACCCCTTTATGACTTCAGACGAGGAAACGGTCCTGTGAGCACTTACTCTGTGCCGGAGGCTCTCCTGGGCATTTTGCAGCCATTAGCTTGCTCCATGCTTACCGAACCAAAGGGGTACACGTCACTACCCCCATTCTGCAGAGGAGAACACTGAGGCCCGGAGAGGCCCGTTACCCTGCCCACGCTCGCGGTGCTGGCAGCGGGCAGAGCCGAGCCGAGAGCTGGGATCTGTCTCCAAAGCCCGTTCTCTGTCCTGGCCGGCGAGTCTCCACCTGCTCAGGCTCAGCCCTCTGTGGGGAGCCCAGAAACTCCTCAGTGAAGGGGTGCAAAGGGGTGCCAGGCCCCGTGGAAATGCTGCGGGCAGAGGGCCTGGGAGCCCCCTTCCCTCAGCCTCCCGCCCACGTGGAAAGGGGGAAAGTGAGGAAAGTCCTGAACCGGTGTCTGGACAGATGGCGGGCCGAGTACCTCAGCTGGGTACCCACAGGACAGACGGGGCCCTGAGCTAAGGGGCCGCCCCCGGAGATGGTCTCATTGTCCTTCCAGGATCAACGCAGAGACCCTGAGGCTGGAGCGCCGAATTACGTTCCTAAGGTCCCAGCGGGCAGAGGCGATGGGAGGGTCGCCGTTCTGTCTGAGGGTAGAATGCTAGCCCCTTGTAATGACTTTCTACGCTCCAGACACCCCTGCCGACTGGAGAGCTGGAATGACTTTTTAAAATCAGCCTGTGTCCATGTTCGCCGCGTGGCTGACAGTGAGCTGTCCCAGGGCAACCAGCACCGGGCCTGGCACGTGGCAGGCTCAGGGACTGAGCGTGGACCTATGACTCAGGAGGTCACGGTTCAATTCCCGGTCAGGGCACAGGCCCGGGCTGCAGACTCCATCCCCAGCGGGGGCCACGCAGGAAGCAGCCCATCGATGATTCTCTCTCATCAAACTCTGCCTCGAGGTACACCGGGTCGCCAAGGCCCACACCCGGAGGGCTGCAGGGAAGAGGAGGGCAGGCCCTGAGGCCCCGTGCTCCCGGGAGAAGGCTCCTGTGGGCGGCTCCTGCCAAGTTTGTCTCCTCTGCCTGTGCTGATTCCTAAGGGCTGAGCTCACTCCCTGAGCCCTTCCCCGGGGTTATGTCACCGCGGAAACAAAGCCTCTTTTCAAGGCCCCGGAGAAACCAGATTATGTGATGGGCCCCGAAAATTAAAAGCCAGGAGAGGAGGCCTCCGAGCTGGGGATAATCACCACTGGTGCTCTGTTTGATGGCTTATTCTGAGATAATTAGAGCTTCACTTTCTTTGTTTGAAACAACCTCTTCTGTTTCCTCTGGTCCCCGCCCTCCAGCCGGGGCTGACTGGGGGACACCGCGGCGAGGCCTGTGACGCCGGGAGATGCCCGTGGGGTTGCCATCCTCACCAGGAGCTGCCAGGCCACCGCCAGGGGAGCAGCTGTAAAGTCTGAGGCAAGTGATGTGGGTGAGACAGTGGTGAAACCTTCGTTCACGCAGTTTTCTTTTTTAGAATATGTTTTTACTAGAGGCCCCATGCACGAAATTCATGCACGGGGAGGGTCCTCAGGCCTGGCAGCAATAAAGGCCAATCTGTGGGGCGACCCGCGGGGTGATGGGGGAGTAAGGGGGGTCCCAGTGGCACCCGCCTTGGCCAGCCTAGTGCTGCCCGCTCGCTGGCCCTGCCCCCCATTGCTGCTGATCATCTCTCTCTGCAGGGTAACTGGCAGAGCCTTGGGGGGGAGGTGGCGCTGGCACCCGCCTTGGCTGGCCTGGGGCCTGCAGGATGGGGACAGCTCCTGAGTGGAGCATCTGCCCCCTGGTGGTCAGTGCGTGTCATAGCGACCAGTGTCTCCACCAGTAGTACCAACCTTCGGTCAATTTGCATATTAAGCTTTTATTCTATAGGATTGGTTCAGAGAGGAAGGGAGAGAGAGATAGAAAATCAATGATGAGAGAGAATCATTAATAGACCACCTCCTGCACACTCCCACCAGGGACGGAGCCTGCAACCCGGCATGCGCCCTGGCTGGGAAGTCACCATGTGGTAGGTCAATGCCCAGCCACGGAGCCGCCACGGCCAGGCTGTTCACATCTCTAGTAGACCGGGTTCTGCCTCGTGAACACACAGCGCTCCGGGCGTGGGGACACAGCCTGGAAAGCCACACTCTGCCTCGAGGCTGCAGGCGCCAGACCCACCAGAAATAAACAGAAGGTCAGCAAAAGTGTGTCTGGAGCTCTAGCTGGTTTGGCTCAGTGGAGAGAGCATCAGCCTGCCGACTGAAGGGTCCCAGGTTCGATTCTGGCCAAGGGCACATGCCTGGGTTGTGGGCTCCATCTCCAGTGGAGGGTATATAGGAGGCAGCGATCAATGATTCTCTCTCATCATTGATGTTTCTCTCTCTCTCTCCCCCTCATATATAAATATATATATATATATATATATATATATATATATATAATCATAGAAGAATATATATATATATATATATATATATATATATATATATATATATATTAGAGGCTCAGTGCACAAAATTTGTGCACTTGGGGGGGGTGTCTCTCAGCCTGGCCTGCACCCTCTCACAGTCTGGAAATCCTTGGGGGTTGTCTGACTGATGGCTTAGGCCTGCAGGGAGAGGCTCCCACCACCGCTGCTGCACTTACCAGCTGTGAGCCCGGCTCTGGCTGAGCAGCACTCCCCCTGTGGAGCGCACTGACCACAGGGCAGTTCCTGCACTGAGCATCTGCCCCCTGGTGGTCAGCCTGCATCATAGTGACGGGTCTTTCTGCCATTAGGTCGATTTGCGCTTTAGCCTTTTATAAACAGAATATATGTCTCTCTCTTCACATGGCTGCTAACCTCGCCACAGTGGGGAGTGGGTAAGGAAAATCGGTTCTAACCGGACAAAAGCGTGATGGTCCCCTCTGGGATTCACAGGACGCTGAAATTCAAGGAGAGGTACTGGTCTCGGGTTGGGTTTCTCAGCGATTGGAGTGGGACTCCGATGGCGGTTCTGCTTCCCTCTGACGGCGCACCTTTTAAAGTATCTGTTTTCCCCCAAATAATTTCAGTCCTCCGAGCCCCTTAGCACATTTTTTGTCCATCTACTTTCCCTGTCATTTTCGAGTCCATGTCTCCTGGAAAGGAAATTTGATTTAAATGTTTTCGATTCCTTTGCATAAAAGTATTGAAACTCGAGTTAGCTAGGACGGTCAAAGGGCCCACAAACCCTCCGATGTCACATGAGCGTCACCTATTTTTCTAAAAAAAAAATGAACTCATGCTTTGCCAAAGTGTCAATAACATGCTGGCTCTGTGGGCTTGAACTTAACCACCTGCAACGCCAAGCAGCTGGCTACCCTCATACCAGACGCTTTTTTTGACGCTGGTTTGGAAGACTGACTTGACCATTTCCCACCCCCTCCTCCGTGTCCCTGAATTGCAAAATCACTTTCTGTCTGGCAGACGTGGAGACGCGGGGAGAGAAAGTGCTGAATTCAGGTAATTTCTTTAAATGCCTCGCTGTGACCGGAGCCCCTGGTCTCCAGTTTCTTCCTCCTTCGATCCGGGCTGCCCGGGCTGGGGTTACCTCACGGAGCCGCTGAGCTAATCTCATTTATCCCCCCCTTGCTAGCTTTACCTTTTCACCGCCTTCTTATTACCATGTTTCCCCGAAAATAAGACATCCTCCGAAAATGAGACCTAGCGCATGGAAAGAGAAGTCATCCCCTGAAAATAAGACCTAATGCAACTTTGGGAGAAAAAAATTAATATGAGACACTGTCTTACTTTCGGGGAAACGGAGTACCTTTTGATGGATCCCACCAGGCCACTGGCCGCCTTGCAGGCCCGAGTTCCAACCTGTTTTCCCACTCTTTCTTCCCAGATCCAAAGTCTGCGCACAGGCTGGGCGCTCCACGCACAATGCCCTCCCCTGGCCCAGGCTCCGGGAGACCCCATGTCCTCCGCGTTGGCCCATGACGTGAACCATCGCCGCTCGCTGCCCGTTCCGGGGTGAGTGCTCAGCTCACGGACTCCCCGGCTGGGCCGGGGCCGCCTCGGACTCTCCCCACAAAGACTGGCTGCCCAGCCTCTGGCCGCCCGTTTGCCCCTCTGCTTCTCCGAGCTCCTCCAGGGCAGGGGCTCCAGGGAGTGCCTACGGACAGGAGGCAGCGCAGAAGTGACCGGAAGTACATGCCGCCTCGGTCTCCGGCCACCCCGGGCTGCCTTGGCTCTCCGCTCAGCCGTGTGCGCACGCATAGGCGCACAGCAATGTGTCCGCGTTATTGCTTCTGGGCCCGGGGTCGGCAAGCTCATCAGTCCGCGGAGCCAACCATCAGCAGGACAGCGACTGACATTTCTTCGGAGAGCCCCATTTTTTCACTTAAACTTCTTCCAACGCCACTTCTTCAACATAGACCGGCCCAGGCCGTGGTAGTTTGTGGAAGAGCCACACTCAAGGGGCCCAGAGCCACATGTGGCTCGTGAGCCGCGGTTTGCCGACCGCAGGCCTAGAGCAATGACCTCTGCACGGGGCCGGCCTTGGCGGAGAGAGCCGGAGCGCGGAGGCGGGCTCCTCTCCGTGCTGTGTTCCTGGAGACGGCACCTCGGACCCGCGCAGGAGAGACTGGAAACAGCCACACCGCCCTGCTTGGTCTGAGGGGAGAGGGGGCCGCTAGGGAGGAACCTGTCCTTTTAGCTAAAAGCAGAAGGAGCTGAGCGAAAGGGGCAGGGGCAGCCCCGAGACCCTGCATTTTTTACCAAACTCGCCCCCCGCCCCCCGCCCCCCACCCCGCACTCACGTGCGGCCCCCAGCCCGGCCCCCAGCCCGGCCCCCAGCCCGGCCCCCACTCTGGCGAGAGGAAACGGAGCCGCAGAGGCCCAGGGCGAGCCCGCGCGGAGAGCAGCCAGCGCCGTCACGTCCAATTACCGTCAGGGGCGCGGCTGTGTTCCGCCCGCGTCGCTCCCCACACATTCCGCAGCCCCGTGTGGACCGCGGTCGCCGTCAGGGGCGGCTCTGCCGGCTGCGCTCACTCAGGCAGATGGGGTGAGGCCGCGGTGCCCCCCCTCCCCCCCCTCTCTGAGATCCTGTTGCTGGGCTGGGCTGTCTTTATGGAATGGATATCGAAAACGCACAAAAAGAGGAGGGTAGAGTGGGGTGTGCGGGTGTGTGTTTCTCTCTGTCCTCTCTCTCTCTCTCTCTCTTTCTCTCTCTCTCTCTCTCTCTCTCTCTCTCTCTCTCTCTCTCTCTCTCTCTCCTCTCTCTCTCCTCACCACAGACAGGCATCTGGTGTCTTTCTCCGCGTTTCTCTTTGGGGTTGAGCTGACGCGGACAGGTTCCATCGTCTAGCACAGCCTCCAAGGCTCCCATCCCGGCTGGTCCCACCTCATGGGCAGGCCAGGCTGGCTCTGAGGGCCCCGTTGGCCCGGACACCGGGGGCCACACACCCTCGTCCCCAGTGGGGCCGGGAGGCTGGCTCTGCACTCACCGGAACCCCGCAGCCCTGGGTTCCGAGCGGAAGATGCTTTAAAATTCTCACGGTGCTTCCCAGGAGGCCCCCAGGCATGGGGGACATGGGAGCCGTGGGCTGGGGCAACGAGGAGACGGGGATCCGTCAGTGAGCTCGGAACCGTCTGGCCTGCCAGGCTGTTTACCCACACGCCCGCGCCCACGGGCTCCATGCTCCGCATTGCGCTCCGGGACCCCTGTCTCCCCACCCCTCGGGGAAGCCCAGTTTAGCCCGCAGGCAGGACCAGAACAGCCAAATCCGCCGGCAGGGGAAACCGGCACCACGGCAGGAGGGGTGTCGGACGAAGGCATGGCCGAAGTGGAATACTATGCAGCCGTTAAAAAGGACACCGGGCAGCCGGAGATCCCACGTAGACACTGCCTGTGAATGTGGTGAAAGGGACATCGCAGACGTGGCCGACTTCAGGGTCTAGAGACGGGAGTGTATCCTGGACCACCGTGTGGCCACCCCAGGGGCTCTGACAGGGAGCTGAGGGCTGGACTGCAGAGGAGGGTGGTGTGGGAGGGACAGGGGCAGGAAGGCCGAGAGGAGGGGCAGGTGGGCATGAGCCAGGGGTGAAGACAGCATCCTGGACCGGGAAGCACAGGGCAACCAATTCCCGAGACCCATGCAAGAGTCAAGGCCTGGCTGGGCCCGGGACCTTGACCTTGACCTTGGCCGAGGGAAACCCTCCTGGGCCCCTGGCCTGTGGGACCGTGGGAGGAATGGGTCCCGATTTCTGCCACCGACCTGTGGTCATGTGACAGGGCAGCCGGGCGAAGACAGAGAGGTCACCCCTCCCTGAGCCTGTTGCTCCTCCACAGCGGGGTCTGGGCTCCAGGCTGCTGGCAGGCTCAGAGCACAGACAGCACTGCAGCAAGCACTATGTGCACACTCCCTCCGGCCCCTCACCCACCGGGACTCCCCCTCCAGCCCCTCACCCACAGGGACTCCCCCTGCCCCCCTCCGGCCCCCCACCCTCCGGGACTCCCCCTCTGGCCCCCCCCTCACCCTCCAGGACGCCCCCTCCGGCCCCTCACCCTCCGGGACTCCCCGTCTGGCCCAACCTCACCCTCCAGGACTCCCCCCTCCGGCCCCCTTCCCCCTCTGGGACTCCCCCTCCGGCCCCTCCCCTTCCGGGACTCCCCCCTCCCCCCCGGCCTGTCACCAGGCGGCTCTGCAGGAGGCGTCTGCTTCCAAGTCTGGCCTGTGCCTGGACTTCGTGCTCGGCGCTCTCCTCCCCGGGACAGAGCCGCCCGTGGCCAGCGCTCAGGACACCGTCCGTGAGACGGCGTGGCTTTCCTGCAGACAGGCCCAGAGCCACGGAGCCCCGGGGCCACGGGGCCACGGGCCCGAGGGACTGGGGCAGAGGCAGCTCCTGCTGGTTCCCTCCCGCTCACCCCGCCCCACGGCGAGCGTCGGAGGGCCGGCCGGTCTGTCAGGAAGTGCGGTGTCAGTCCGGCCGCAGCTCCCAGGGCACAGCTGGCTCATCTTTACCTTCCCAGCGCGGTAACCCCCTCCCTCCTGCGCTCGGGAACTGCCTGACGGGGAGCACCCAGCGTGAACCCCCAGATTGCAGAGCCTGGCACTGCAGACCAGAGCAGACAGGCGCTGAGCCGGGAGCCGAGCTGGGCCCTCCGTCCGTCCCGTGTCAGGCAGAGCCTTTCCTGCCGGCCCCCCGCCTTCCCCTTCCCCCCGGGCGGGCTCCGGGGACGGCGGCTGGAGCCGGCCGCCATGGGCTCACACGGACGCCACGCCTGCTGTCAGGTTCGGTCTGAGTGAGCCGGGCCGGCCGGCGGCGATGGCACCCCTGTGCTCTGTCAGCCAAAGCCTTCGTGACAGGCGGGGCCGTGGCTGCGGTTCGCTCTGCGCCTGGCCGTGACCTTGCGCAGCCTCCCTTCCTCTGAGCACGCTCTGCGCAGCCGGTCTCCGTGCACTCGGGACGGCTCCCGTTGGGCACGCAGGACTGGGCTTAACCTCGGCCGAGCGGTGGAGAAGGGACGGGTAGGAAGAGGCAAGGAGCCAGCAAGCCCACCGCGGGGCCCACGCCAGGGGCCTGGGAGCGGGGCCTCGGACACGTGCTTCCACCGGGACCGGAAGGCGGGCCCACCCCGCTGTCCATCGCCGGGTGAGAGAGCATACGCCATAGCCACACAAGGGACTAGTACTCAGTCACAGGAAGGAAGGAAATGCTGATGCGTGCCACATGTGGCGTGGACCCACCCGGAGACACCGTGCCATGGGCAATAAGCCAGCCGAGAAGGACGCGCATGGGGCGACCCGCTCACAGGAGGTTCCGAGACTGTCCCCGGGCCGCGGGCCAGGAGCTGGGTGAGGGCACTGAGCCCACAGGTGCCGCCGGGGGGAGCCTGACTAGCAGGGCCCACGTTGCTCTGTTCCTACCCACCCCCATGCTCCCCTGGGCCCTCTGCCGGCGGGTCCTCCCTTTTTTAGGGTGCATGAGGCTGCCCCCGTAAAATTATGAGGGGGCAGTGCTGGTCTGAAGCCTCCACGTCCTGGTCCCGCCCTGCCTTCATTGGCTCGCGCCCCGTTCCCACTTTGCCTCTCCCACCGTCTGCACTCCTACCTGGGCTCAGGTTCCGCTGGCCCGTTCATTAGGATGTGAACCCAAGTTCAATGTCGTCACTTACAGCCGCCATCGACAAGATCCACCCTCCCTCATCGGGCAAACCGGTCACCGCAAAATGAGCTCAGAGAACCCGACCCTGATCGTTTTATACTGTAGTATATACTTTTATTGATGTCAGAGAGGAAGGGAGAGGGAGAGAGAGGGAGAGAGAAACATCAATGATGAGAGAGAATCATTAACTGGCTGCCTCCTGCACGCCCCCTACTGGGGATCAAACCCGTAACCCAGGCATGTGCCCTTGGCCAGAATCGAACCTGGGACCCTTCAGTCCACAGGCCAACACTCTATCCACTGAGCCAAAGCAGCTAAGGGTCTGACCCTGACCCTTTGGCCTTTTTGTAGACTTAACCTTACATCTGACCCGTGGCCGGGGAGCAGGGGGCAGGGGACTCTGAGGACAGGCCACCCAGATTCTCTCTGGCCTGTGAGCACCCACGCCCCGTCTGTAATCTGTGGCTGGTAACACCCCCTCTGCAGCTGACATAGAGATCGAAACAAGCCCTGGCCTGTTTGGCTCAGTGGATAGAGCACCAGCACGTGGACCAAAGGGTCCCGGGTTCGATTCCTGTCAAGGGCATGTACCTTGGTGGCAGGCTGCTCCCCAGTCCGGGCCCTGGTCGAGGCCTGTGCAGGAGGCAAACAACCGATGTGTTTCTCTCACATCGGTATTTCTCTCTGTCGCCAAAACCGGTTTGGCTCAGTGAATAGAGCGTCGGCCTGTAGACTGAGGGGTCCCAGGTTCGATTCCGGTCAAGGGCATGTACCTTGGTTGCGGGCACATCCCGCAACCAAGTGGGGGGTGTGCAGAAGGCAGCTGATCGATGTTTCTCTCTCATTGATGTTTCTAACTATCTCTCCCCCTTCCTCTCTGTAAAACAATCAATAATATAGATATAGATATAGATATATAGACATATAGATATAGATATAGATATAGATATAGATATAGATATAGATATAGATATAGATATAGATATAGATATAGACATAGATATAGATATACCTTTCTCTCTGTCTCTCCCTCTCTCTAAAAATCAATGGAAATATCCTCGGGTGAGGGTTGAAATTTTAAAAATCATGGAGACGCTGTGTGCGGGGCTGACAGAGGGCGGGCGTCACGGGCCGCTCGGTGGGTGTACCGCGGCGGCCGTCACCGTGTGACCCAGAAGCCCCGGCACCGGAACGGGGAGGCGCGGAGCAGCCCGTCCCTGCCGGGCAGGCTCCACACACGGCCCCGGCTCGGCCTGCTCGGCCTGCTTTCACCGCGAAACGTCCTTGGCCGACGGCAGCGGCGGAGAGGAAATCGTTTTCCGCGATGGGGAGAAGAGCGTCCTCCGCCAAGCGGCCCCATTGCTGCCGGGATGGCTCAGGCCCGCTCCCCGGCTCCTGGAGAGCCAGCTGCGGGCCGGCACTCGGTTCGCCCGGGAATGTTCTAATTTCTCGGCGTGATTACGCATGGGGACTACCAGCTTCAGCCAGCTCCAACCGGACAGCCCGTCCGGGCTGAGGACAGAAACAGGCCGACCCACTGCTGCCCCAGGTTCCCCGGCCCCCAGGCCGCCCGCCCGCCCGCCCGCCCGCCCGCCGGGGTCTGGCTGTGCCCGGCTCCCCCTGGGGAAGCACGCAGCACCGAGCGCGTGGGTGCCGGACCCTTCATGAGGTCATGGCCGGCGAGCGCTATTCCTCGAGAATCCGAGGTACAAAGTTTCCCACCATTCGCTTCCCCTTTTGGCCTTTTTCTTCCTTCCTTCCTTCCTTTCGCGAAGGCTTTTATTAATTTGCAAGCCGGCTAATTGCCGCTCCTGCGGGCGGGATAACTGCGCTGGCACGGTAGCCGGGCGGTGCTCCCCTGCCTGCTGCGCACATTGTTTTAGGTGATTAACATCCACTTTGTAGTGGCGGCCCTGACGCCGCCCTGTCTGACGGCGCCTTGGCGGCGGCCCCGCAGCCGCAGCCGGGTGAGCTGCTTGCACAATCGCACGGCGCTGTTATATAATAAACTCCCCGGCGGCTGTGCCCGGCTCCGTGCGGCTCCCGGAGCAGGCGCACCCGGACGCAGAGGCTGCTGGAATGGGCGTTTGCTGGCGGCCGGGCCGGGGCCTCATGCGGGCTGGGTTTGAACTCTGGTCCCTTTGCCGCCAGCGGAGAGAAATAGTCTTGGGGAGCCTCCGTGGGGAGCATTCAGTGAGTCCCCGACAGGACCTGGTAAAGGGCGAGTTCCCCGTCCACCAGGGGGCACTCTCTCCTCCGGGGCTACTGCAAGCAACCATCTCCTGGCACACTCTGCTGTTGAGGCTGCTTTCCGTTGTATTCTGGGGTCTCCCTGCCTGTAGGCGCCAGATGGAAGAAACATCTAGAACTCTGGGCCAGCGCCACATGGGACAGGTGTCACCACACAGCAGCAGCAGCAGCCACGCAGCCATGGCCATGCCGAGCCCCTGGGGGCAGCAGGCCTGGATCTCCCACGGGCTTGGCATCAGACCCTTCCTTCATGAGCCACCAGGGTGCGCTCTCTCCTCCACCGCTGGGGAAGTCAGAAACAGCCGACCTACCGTAGAACCGAGGTCTGCAAACTACGGCTCTCAAGCAGAGCCACGCGCGGCTCTTTGGCCCCTGGAGTGTGGCTCTTCCACCAAACACCACGGCCTGGGCGAGTCTATGTGGAAGAAGTGGCGTTAGGAGAAGTTTAAGTTTAGAAAATGTAGCTCTCAGAAGAAATTTCAATCGTTGTGCTGTTGACGTTTGGCTCTGTGGGCTAATGAGTTTGATGACCGCTGGGCCAGAAGGACGCTGGACGACTTGACTCGTTCAGTCGTAAAGGCCCACGGGGGATCCATTCCTTACCCCCCTCGCCCCACGCCTGTCTCCCGGGACGAAGCTCGCGGGGCAGGGCCGGCGGGCTGGCTCCGAGGCGGGCAGATTACAGGGAGGAGGTGGGGAGGCGAGGCCTGTCTCCGGGGAAGACCAAAGGCCGGGGTGGAAGCGCCCAGATCAAAGGCTCTGCAGGTCCGGACAGGGAGGAGGAGGGAGGCGGGGAGGAGAGGTTCCCAGGGCAGGGCGAGGGGTCCCGGCTCCCAGATGGTCCCTACTGGAAGCCGCCCGCGTCCTTACACTTCACCCCACAACCTGGATCCTGTGAGGGGCAGTCAATGTTAACACTGATATCAGTAACTTCCAAAACAACAGACTCGGAGCAGGCGGAGCGACTCACAGAGTCACACAGCAGACACGGGGCGGAATTGGGATTCGAACCCAGGACCCCCTGAGGCCAGGCCCCGACGGCACAGGAACACGTCTCCCCCTGTGGGAAGCCGAGAGTGGGAAACCTATTTGGGGAGGAAAAGGGGAAGGAAAAGGTGGATTCAGATGTCTGTCCCCAGCTGCTGGCCCAGGCTGTCCCTATCCATCCCCCTCCTTCCTCTCCCCCCAACCCCGCCCTCCCCCCCCCCCCCGCCCGGGCTCTGTAAACCCATGTCAGGACCGAGCGGGGACCCTGCCGTGCAGAGCCCGGGAAGGCTCAGGTGCTCCCGGTATGCCAGGTGCGCCCCAGTGCACAGGGGCTGACAGGATAGCAGCCTGGGCCCAAACTGGCTAAAAGATATATATATATATATATATATATATATATATATATATATATATGTAATTGATTTTTTTACAGAGAGAAAAGAAAGGAGAGGGATAGAGAGTTAGAAACATAGATGGGAGAGAAAGATCGATCAGCTGCCTCCTGCACACCCTCTACTGGGGATGTGCCCGCAACTAAGGTACATGCCCCTGACCGGAATCAAACTTGGGACCCTTTAGTACGCAGGCCGACGCTCTACCACTGAGACAAACCGGTTTCGGCAAACGCCACTTCTTCAACATAGACTCGCCCAGGCCGTGGTGTTTGTGGAAGAGCCACACTCAAGGGGCCAAAGAGCCGCCTGTGGCTCGCAAACCACAATTTGCCGACCGTGGATCTAGGGGGTCCCAGTTGCCAACTTGCATGCGTGGACAGACCTTCTTTCCCCGTGACCGAGCCTTCCCCATGCGCCCCTGCTTGGGGATGGGAGGAAGGAGGGGCGAGCCGTGGATTCTGTTTCATCCCGTGAACTCGTTAGATCTTCAGCTGTTTCTGATCGTTGGGGTAACAACACTCCGATATTCAGAGTCCTCCCCCTTCCTGTGGGCAATAGTCTCAGTTCCAGGAACAGCTTGAGTTCTCACATGCAGCACTGCCCGGTGGGGCAGGGGCAGCACCGGGTGGACAGAGGCTGAGCTCAGAAGCCCTCAGCCGATGACGCTGCCACCCACAGGCAGCTGTGCCAGACGCGCCTGCACGGCGCTCTCCGTGCTTTCTGGTTCACTGCCAGCTCCTTGGTACTATCCTCCCGGGAAAGCCAGGCTTCCCGGCTTCTGTGGGGCCTGGGCCTGGGCCTGGGCCTGGGCTCCTTCTTCAGGATGAGAAACAAGGCTTGGGAACCCAATGGCTCCACACAGAGATCCGGTTGTGCAACCGGGGAGCTGTGTGACCTCAGGGAAGTTGCTTAACCCCTCTGAGCACCGGTCTCCAGGCCGACAAAGGGAGGATTAGGGATACCTCCCGCACAGGGTTGCTGAGGGGATTAAGCAAGATCACGTCTTGAATGTTCCTGGCACAAAGTGAGCATTTAACAGCAGGTGCCAGTTACGCCTCGCTGACTCGGACAGCCCCTGAGCCCCCGGATTCCCCTCATCCCGGGAAGGTGGAGGGACAAGCAGCAGCTGGCACTGTGGCGTCCATGCCCGGCGGCTCTGTCCCTGTCTCACAGCCGCAAAGGCTCCGAGTTCACCGCCCGGAAAGCCTGTGGCACCTTCTGGGCATGTCACCCCGTGGGGGGGAAGCAAGGGGAAAGCAAAAAGGAGAAAGTACATATTTTGCCTTAAGAGAGAGAGAGAGAGAGAGAGAGAGAGAGAGAGAGAGAGAGAGAGAGAGAATTCAACAACCCCCCAAGGCAGTGGTTGGCAAACCGAGGCTCGCGAGCCACATGCGGCTCTTTGGCCCTAGAGTGTGGCTCTTCCACAAAACACCACGGGCGGGCGGGTGCGTACAGGGCGATTGGAACTTCGTGGCCCATGCGCAGAAGCCGGCTTTCGGCCTGGGCGAGTCTATTTTGAAGACGTGGCGTTAGAACACTCAAGGGGCCAAAGAGCCGCATGTGGCTCGCGAGCTGTGCCTCGGCCTTTCCCGCAGGGCTCTCAGGTGGCCGGGCTCCATTCCCAGAGTTCTGGATTCCGTCTGGGACAGAAATTTGGATTTCTAGAAAGTTCCAGAAGGCTCCCAGCTGATGCAAAAGCTGTTAGGCAGGAGATGACGGGGAAACCATTGCCTTAAAAGTTGAATAACGTTGACCTGATCGGTTTGGCTCAGTGGATAGAACGTCGGCCTGCAGACTGAAGGGTCTCAGGTTCAATTCCGGTCGAGGGCATGTACCTTGGTTGCGGGTACATCCCAGTAGGGGGTGTGCAGGAGGCAGCTGATCGATGTTTCTCTCTCATCGATGTTTCTAGCTCTCTATCCCTCTCCCTTCCTCTCTGTAAAAAAATCAATAAGATATATATTTTTTTAAAAGTTGAATAATGCTTAAGAGATGCTGTGAAGGCCCAGGGGGTCTTTCTTGTACAGCAGACCCAAGGGGGCAGCAGCTAAATGGTCCGCACACACCGCGCGATATTCCGTGTCTGCTGTCCACAGCTGGAGGGAGACGTGCTCGGGCGTGGTCTGGGTTGTCGCCATTGGGGCGGCCGCGGCTGGGGTCCCTCCCCATGCCCTCTGCCCACTGCCCATCCCGGGTGGGGCTGGTGGTCAGCGATGCTGCTCCCTCTCAGCCGCTGCTGGGAGGCCCGGCAGCGACTTCAGGAACGGGGGTCTGACCAGCGCTGGGGCCGGAGTAAAAGCAGCCCCCATGAGTGGTCAGCCTCTCCGGACCCAGCACCCCTGCCCCAGCAGAGACCCCGGGGCCCAGGCTTGTCCAGGAAGCAGAGCCAGGGTTGTTTTTCACAAAGAAAAGCTCCAAGGAGCCTGGGTGCCCAGCCCTCCGGAGAGCGGCTGCCCGGTGGGGACCCACCACGTGGGGGTGGCCGCGGAGTGAGGGCGCTGGAAGGCCTATGATCCCCTCACCGTCTGTGTGAGGCGGGCGCGGACTCCTCGGCTCCCTCTGCTCCCTGCGCTCAGAGGAGGGGAAGGGGGGCGGCTGGTCCTGAATCCCCCGTGTCTCCAGCAGCCCAGGCCGTCCTGGCGGGAGCCCCCTGGACACCAGAGGGCGCTGCGGCACCAGCTCCTGCCCTAAGCTCCTTCCTCCCAGAGCAGGACCCCTGCTCCCAACCCAACGCCCCCCTGCCCCCCACTCCCAGCCCCCCCTCCTACCCCCACAGGTAGGGCTACAGCCAGAGCGCTGGGTCTGGTGGCTTTGCTTCCTCCCAGCTGCCATGGAAGCTTTCCTGGAGGAAAGGTGATAGATACCGAGATTCACTCCTCAGCCAAGTTTACCCATAGAAGTCAGGCCAGGTCAACAATAAATGGGTCCCTGAAAGCCAGAAGAGGAGGTGGGAAACTGGGAAAACCCTGCCAGGTGTTTGCAGGGGCTGTGTGCAGGGGCCGTGTGCAGGGCGGGTTCAGGTCCGTGTGCAGGGGCCATGTGCAGGGCCGTGTGCAGGGCCGTGTGCAGGGTGTGTGCAGGGCCGTGTGCAGGGCCGTGTGCAGGGCGTGTGCAGGGCCATGTGCAGGGTATGTGCAGGGCGTGTGCAGGGATGTGTGCAGGGATGTGTGCAGGGTGTGTGTAGGGCCGTGTGCAGAAATGTGTGCAGGGCGTGTGCAGGGGCCATGTGCAGGGCCGTGTGCAGGGGCCGTGTGCAGGGCCATGTGCAGGAATGTGTGCAGGGCGTGTGCAGGGCCGTGTGCAGGGGCCATGTGCAGGGCCATGTGCAGGGATGTGTGCAGGGCGTGTGCAGGGCCGTGTGCAGGGGCCATGTGAAGGGCCGTGTGCAGGGATGTGTGCAGGGCGTGTGCAGGGTTCGTGTACAGGGTCCATGTACAGGTGTGTGTGCAGGGCTGTGTGCAGGGTGGGTTCAGGGACGTGTGCAGAGCCGTGTGCAGGGGCGTGTGCAGGGCCGTGTGCAGGGCAGGTTCAGGGATGTGTGCAGGGGCCATGTGCAAGGGCCATGACCACAGGCACGCGTGTACGGATCAGGAGATTCCCAGGTGCCAGGGACTGGCCCAGACCAATGTGCCTGGGTTCGCGCTGGGTAAGGACCAGGCGGTTCGGCCCCGCTGAGGGGTGGGCACGGAGGCTGGCAGTGACTGGGCACACCTGGCCACCAGCTGGGAGCTGCAGGGGCATACACTGGCCCGCCCTCTCCCCGGAGACCAGGGAGGACAGCTCCCAGCAAAGGTCTCACTGGCTCCGGGCAGCTGCGGGCCGGTGGCAAAATCCAAACCCAGATCCGTGGCACCGAGCCACGTGCTCGACCCGTGTGCACACGGCCCTCAGGCCTCGGTCACTTCTGTCCTGGCCATGCCTGCCCCACCGGTGCCCAGCGGCAGGGCACCTTACGCCAGGCTGGATGCCACCCCGCAGACGGTGGGGACACGGTCAGCCTGGGAGTCCCTGAGGCCTGGAGAGGGGCAGGTGTGACGGACATGCGGCTGCATCTTTCTGTGCGGAAACCGAGGGACCAGGGCAGCCAGTTTGAACTCACTGCTGTGTCGTGTCTGCCGCGGGCAACAAGGCATCCCACGCTCAGTCTCCTGTTATGAAACAGGCGCTTCCGGGGGAACTGAGACTAGAGGTAGGAGCCGGGAGTCTAATCCAGGCTTAGCAGTGACCACATCACCCACATTTATGAGATAATGAATGAAAAGGCTATTGAAACCAGGAACCCGCACAAAGAAAGAGAAGACTGCATATGTGACTGGATCAAAGGATGCCTCTCTCCTTTCTCTCTCTCTCTCTCTCTCTCTCTCTCTCTCTCTCTCTCTCTCTCTCTCTCTTTCTCTCTCTCTCTCTCCCCCCTCCTGCCTCCCCTTGGACGAGCGGCATGGACACTGCAGATGACCTGAGCCAGCAGTGAGTTCAGATCTCCAGCCGCACAGCCTCCACTGGCCTCGGACGAGGCCCCCGGCGCCACGGAGCAAGGCCACAGGCGGGCCCACGCTCACCGCGGGCCACGGGCCACGGGCCACGCCTGGCGCCCACTGCTCTGCTCTGTGCATCTTGCCAACACCAGGGAGCAACCACGGCTTCCCCCTCCAACTTCCCCCGAGGGGGAGAGGCCCAGAGGCGCCCAGCACCTGGCCCGGACACAGCGCGCCTGCTCCGCGCAGGGAACTCCACTCCCCGCTCCGGCCCACCGGCCTCCGGCTCAGAGCTTCGCCTCTGGAGTTGGTCCAGAAAGCCTCGGGGATTGGATACGCGAGGGGCTGTCTCGGGGTGGCCTCGGGGTGGCCTCGGGGTGCCCTCGGGGTGGCCTCGGTGGGTCTCAGTCCGCCCCTTCTGCGTCTGGGCGGAGCTCCGAGCAATCTGGCTTGGATTTGCCGGGCAGACCTCTCCGCGCGGTACATCTGTTTCCAGGCATGTATTCCTAATAAACGCGCGGTGATTAGGAAACTAAAATGTGCCCCGGTTCCCCCTTGGAAACCGATCCCGTCCGCCGCCGCCACCGCCCACAGGGGACCCCGCGTCAGAGCGGGAACACGCAGACATCCAGGCACCGGGCCTGGCCCAGGCCCCTCGTTCCCGACCCAGGCACGTCCCTACCAACCGCTCCCTCTCTGCCAGGCAGCCCCCGGCATCAGCCGCCTGGAGCTGTGGGGGCAGAGGTGCCAGCCAGTGGCCGATGCCCGCGCCCCGGAAGGCTCCCCAGAGGTACTGGGCCCGGATGGGCGAGTCAGAAGCCCCCCTGGTGGCCACTGCCTCGCTGGGTGCAGATTTCTCTCGCAGTTTTGGTTGCTGTGCAAAAAGGCAGGTAGAGTTGCTTTACAATTTCACAACATGCACGCCTCACACACCGGAGAGTGTGCACTGTCCCCGAACTACATTCAAGAGAAAGTTCATTTACCTCTGTTTGCCGAGCACTTACTCTGATAATAGCCCTGTCCCTGGGCTGGGCCTGAGCTCTGGGCCAGGCACAGGGCGAGGCTCGCAAGCAGGAAGGTGGGGTCACCCGTGGCTGCCAGCAGCACTGGGAAGGGGCCGGGGTGGGGTCTGAGCTCAGGAATGGCTCCTGCGTCGATTTCTTGTCTCAGAGCAGCATGCTGGTCTTTTATTTATTTGTTAGTATATGTTTAGTGATTTCAGAGAGGAAGGGGGGGGGGAGAAAGAGAGAGAAAGAGAGAGAGAGAGAGAGAGAGAGAGAGAGAGAAACATCATCAATGATGAGAGAGAATCATGGACCGGCTGCCTCCTGCTCACCCCGCACTGGGGATGGAGCCCACAACCCGGGCCTGTGCCCTGACTGGGAATCGAACCCCGGTCACCTGGTTCATAGGTTGACGTTCAAACCCTGAGCTACGCCTGCCGGGCTGGAGGCTGATATCGTAGAGATGCGGCGACGGCCACACTTGACCGGGATGGCGGTGCTGGCGCTGACACCTGCGTGCGCTGTGTCCTCTGAGCCTGGCCGGGAAGGGGTGCTGACATGAGGAGGCTCCTCGGTGCGCCCAGAAAACCCCCTGCGAGGCCAAGAACCCAGGCCCTGGGTCTGTGCTCTCCCTCCGCGCCCAGCGCTCTGCCTGCAGGTGGTCAGGTGCATGGCCATCTGAGGGGGGAGCGGAAGAGGCCGCGCAGGCCCCGCCGCCTGTGACGGCCTGGCCACCGAAGCGCCGTGGGCCGTCCGCCCCCGTGGAGGGCGCTGCCTTCAGCGAGGCCGTCCCCTGGTCGGGAACTGCTCGGCCTGCCCGGCAGGTAGAAGTCACAACACAGTTAAAACTCAGTGGACTTAATCTAGGCAATAATAAAAGCAATAATGGCTCAATTGCTGGCAGCCCTGCGCCCTTTCACGGGCGCTTTCATCTGGAATCAAAGTGGTTTGGGAGCGGAGGCCTCGCCGGGCTGAGCTCACGGAGGCGGAAACGCGACATCAGACGCCAGAGGACGCGCCGAGGTCAGGCCTGAGTCAGCACCCCGGCCGGGCAGGCCTGGCTCCTCGCTCTCCCTCCCTCCCCGTCTCCGTGCCGGGCACTGAGGCAGATCTGTCATCTGAGAATCGCAGATTAATCTCCCAACAATTATCGCCATTCAGCGGTGGCCAACATGAAATCCCCACCCGCCTGCCAAGCCGAGGAGGCCCATCCGGTGCCGCCTCCCCTGGGCCGGCAGGAGGCTCAGCGCCCAGGGCTCTGAGCGGGGCCGGGGTCCCGGGTCTCAGCCCTCCGGGGGCTGGGACCCCACCACCAAGAGGCCAGAGCTGAGCAAGGCAGGCCCAGGGTCTGAAGCCATTTCCTGTGTAATGATTCTCACCGTGGTGATGGCCACGGGGGCCGAGGAGCGGGGGGGAGGACATAGATTTCTGGGTCTGATACACCTGGACCGGAATCTGGACTCTGTCCCTCTTTAGCTGTGTGCCCTTGGGTGAATTGCTTGGCCTCTCTGAGCCTCAACACCTTCGTGTGTAAAATCGTTACGGCTGTGCCCAGGGGCCCGGCAGCTCCACCGGCCGTGTGCTCGGTGATGAAACCGCTGTAAATGAGCATTTGGCACGGACAGTGCTTCGCAGATTGCTCACCGCTGTGCACAAGGCCCACCTGGTCTTCGGGCAGAGAGGAGCAGGCTGGGGGCCACGTTGGGACTTGTCCAGGTTCTCAGAGACGGGAAGCGGCGAACGGGGCCTTGTGCTCCCTCCAGCCTGTCTGACCCCCCAGCCTGTCTGACCCCCCAGCCTGTCTGACCCCCCAGCCTGTCTGAAAATGCACTTGATGGAGAAGATTTCAGTGGGGGAGGGTGTGGGATGCTCAGCAGGAGAACCAGTCTTCCTTCCATGATGAGCAGTCTCAGCGGCGAGCCAGCCTCCCGCCCAGAGCAGAAATGGCAGTGAGGGAGAGGGTCGGGGGTAAAGTCCTAACCTTTGCTGAGAGTCCTTGAAAGATTTCTTATCCTGTCGGCAGGCAGGAGAGCATCCCTCAGAACTGGCTAGAGAGAGACATCAGCCCATTTCACAGATGAAAAAGTCAAGGTCCGAGGAGGAATAGCCATGGGAACATCCCCAGATGGAGAAGATGGTGCATTAATTCTCCATCTGGCCTTTAGCTGGCCTTCCCATTCATTCTTCATTCATTCATTCATTCATTCATTCACTCAGTAATGATCTAATCGTTTATGGAGCAGCTACCACAGCCCAGCTGGTCTATTGGACGGAAAGCCGGGGCCATGGAGTCTCCCCTCCCGCGCTCCCATTACAAATACTGACAACCGCGGACGTGCATTCAGCTCGCTGTGGGCCGGGACTGTGTGCAGAGCCGCCCCCCCCCCCCCCCCCGCTCCGCCTGCATTATCTCACTTAATCCCACAATCACTCTCACGGGAGGTATAATTGCTCTTGTCTCCACTCTACAAACAGAAAATTGGGGCTTAGGGTGATTAGATGACGTGTCCACAGTCACCCAGCGGGCAGGGGTGGCGCTGAGCTCGCACGGGCCTTTCTGAGCCGGGAGGGCAGCGGCGGGCACAGGGCGGCCAGAGGGGCAGGCGCCGTCCCCGGACCTGCTCTGTTTTTTTTTTTGTTTTGTTTTGTTTTGTTTTTCATGAGGCCAACATGCAAAATCAACTCAGCCTGAGAGGCAGGTTTGAAAACCCCGCTGTCCTGGCTTTTCTCTGAAAGGGCGAGAGATTGGGCCGCACGAGGCCTTCCTCCATCACAGCGCCCTGAGCAGCTGCACCCACAGACACCCTGCCGGTGGCCAGCAGTGGGCAGCGGTCAGGGCGGGGGCGGGGGTGAGAGGGCGGGGGTGGGGGTGGGGGGTTCTTCCGGGTCTGCCTCTGTCTTCCACGGCGAAAGGCACCATCAGGGTTCGGGCTGTGTGACCCAGGATTGGGGCTGCGTGGCCCCAGGATGGGGCCAGAGCTCCGGCCGGGAGAGGGCCCGGTCCCTGCCGCTTGGCCACGCCCGTGGGAACCCACAGACACAGCGGGGTCGGGCGGTAAACAGCCAAGCACGAACCTTCTTCCCACGGCGCCAGGAAAATGCCCCCTCCCCGTCTCCACAACCCCCCCCCCCCCAGGCCCGTCTCTCACAGCAGCCCGCGGCCACCCCACGGCAGGCAGATAAAGCACTTTCAACAAGATCGCCTTTTATCTCCCCTCCGTGGGCCCCGGGAATAAAACGCGCTGCCAAACGCGAATTAACGTGCAATTACCTCCCGCGCCTGAATCACTCCTTTCATGTGTCGGAGCACGCCGAGCCGCAGACCACGCCTCGGCCTCACGGTGGAAGCCAGGCTCCGAGCCACGGACAGTCCTCCTCCGGTGCCTCCTGCAGCCTGGCTTCCAATGAGAAGCAGCCGGCTGTCCCCCACCCCTACCCCCACCCCACCCCTTCCTCCTGCTTTTAAGGAGAAGAGACACAGACTGGGGAGGTGTCCAGGCTGCTGCCACCACGGCTGTGGCTGCTGGGCCAGGGGGGAAGGCACCCACCCCCCAAATATAAACACCACCCCCGACAGGTGCCTGAGGGGGCCAATGACTGTTCTTCCCGCCTGTTCACCGGGGGACTGAGCACAGTAGTTACAGTGTTTGCTTAGTGAGTGTGAGACCTCCTCTCTGCGCACTGGAGCTACGCTGGGATCATGGCACGGCACGTTGTTCCTCTGCTCAGCGGGCCTTGAAGTTTGAGTTAGAGGATGCTCGGCAGGGAAGGGAGGAGGGAGGGGTCACGGGGTGGCCCAGTGGGGGCGCCTCCTGAGCCTCGAAACCTGTGCTTTATTATTTTTTTTTATTGATTTTTTTATTGATTTTTTTACAGAGAGGAAGAGAGAGGGATAGAGAGTGAGAAACATCGATGAGAGAGAAACATCGACCAGCTGCCTCCTGCACACCCCCCACTGGGATGTGCCCACAACCAAGGTACATGCCCCCGACCAGAATCGAACCCGGGACCCTTCAGTCTGCAGACCAACGCTCTATCCACTGCGCTGGGAGCTTTTTCAGAGCCTTCCTTCCTTCTGCCTCAGACACCAGCGACCGCCCAGCCACACCTCACCTGGGGGGAATCCCTGCCTCTGGTCATGGGGAGGAATTGGTGGGTGGGGACGACAGCATCCACAGACACGGGTGGGGACCAGAAGCCCCTCCATGGATTGGTCCCCTCCGGTCCCTCAGCCTCGGGCAGGACAGTGCCACCAAACAGGGGTCCCACCTGTTCGCCCTGGGCCTCCCCAGGGGCGGAGGGAAGATGGGAAGGCGATAACTTCGCTTTTCTTTAACGAACATGTGAATTTGGGACCCGCTTTGAACGTGAGACAGCAAACGCCTGGAGCCCAGGCAGCAGGGTGTCTGCCTGTCCTGGTGTTCACTGCGGCGAGCCCGGCGCACGGTAGGCAGAGCGAACACAGCTGCGCATAGTAGGTGCTCGGCACGCGTGGTGAGCAGAGGGGTAAAGTCTGCATGGATGCACATCTCACAGGAGTTAACCCTCCATTCACCCAGCCACACGTGCGCGCAATTATCCAAGATGCTGAATGCCCACTTCTGACACCGGAGATACAAACCAGAAAGAGGCTCCAGCCCTGCTCTGGAGAAAAGTCCGGAAGAGGTGGGCACAGGCGGAGAGTGTCAGGGGCTCGGGCTGCTGCAGAGAGAGTGACCGCGGCTCAGGTGGCACGGAGGGTGCCTCCCCGGGGTCTGGGGCGAGCGCCCGTGACCAGTTCCCTGCGGGCAGATCTGACGTGGCATCTTCTGTGACGTTAGCAATTAAAGTAAAAACCAGGATGACGGCGAACCCCCCACCTTGCTTATCACCGATGTGGGCAGCTCCTTTGCTAAATTGAGCACTAGCTTTCAAACACGGGAAGGGTATTTTGGGGGACCGTTGGCACAGGACTGGCTACAGACACGACCCCCTTGCCACGTGGTGCTGCGCTGTTGATTTTTCTCTCCCATCGCTTTCTGAAGTCCAGACAGCCAGCATGACAGCCAGCGAAGCCCCAGCTGGCGCTATTCGCCCATTTCCGTGGTGTAAACACTCCGCCACGGCCGATTTCGGAGTTCCCGGGGTGACCCCGCTGAACAACACATAAGCAGAGCCCCATTATACAGCATTTCCACCCAACAGACGCAGGCGGTGTGAATAATGGGCACAGCACAGATAGCAGTAAAACGTAATAAACCAATTAGAAAGGGATGAGTTTTGAGCATTCATGGCCTTTGTTTTTCATCTGATTTATTTAATGATGTGTTTATAATTTAATGTTTAATAATTGCAGCGCTTAACAACCAGCTTGCAAAATTCCCGACAATTTAGTAATTGACTCCCAGGCCGGCAAGGACAGGCCCCAGCACATTCCTGTGCCGAACCCAACACAGGGAGGGCTTCTCGGAAGAGGAGGCTCCTGAGCTGAGCACCAGGCATCGAGAAGACACTGGTCTCCCAAGGCCAACTGTCACGTTTCCAGCCCCAGGGCTGCCTCTTCCCGGCTCTGAGGCCTTTTGCTCGTTGCTTCATCTTGTACCTCGGTTTCCTGTTTCTTCACATGCGTCTGACAATGCCTGCCTCGCAGGGTTGCTTCGTAGGTGAGGTGTCTGACCCCTAGGAGGTGACCTCACATGCTAACACTTATTAAAAGACAGGTGGGGCCCGGACAGGATGGCTCAGGGGTTGAGCATCGAGTTATGAACCAGGAGGTCACGGTTCGATTCCCAGTCAGGGCACATGCCCGGGTTTCAGGCTTGATACTAGTAGGGAGCGTGCAGGAGGCAGCCCGTCAATAATTCTCTCTCATCATTGATGTTTCTATCTCTCTCTTCTTTTCTGAAATCAATAAAAATATTTTTTTAAAAAGAAGAAGGAGGAAGAGGAGGAGGAGGAGGAGGAGGAGGAGGAGGAGGAGGAGGAGGAGAAGAAGGAGAAGAAGAAGAAGAAGAAGAAGAAGGAGAAGGAGAAGGAGAAGGAGAAGAAGAAGAAGAAGAAGAAGAAGAAGAAGAAGAAGAAGAAGAAGAAGAAGAAGAAGAAGAAGAAGAAGAAGGAGAAGAAAGGAGGCAGGGAGAGGTGGGGTAGACAGAGAGCTGAGGAGCAAAGGCAGAGAGGAGAGCTGGGGGCTTGCGGGAAGGACCTGTTGCCCCGCAGATTCTGCATCTGTGAGGAGCCAATGGCTGCTGCGGAAGAGGCGGGCCACCTGGCCCTGCCCATGGGCCTGCACCCGGCGCCAGGCCTGCAGGTGCGTCCCCACCTTTACGGTAGAGCTCACTGGCCCGTCACTCAGGGTGACCGTGAGAGGAGCCGCAGCTGGCAGGTGCTCGGCGCGGACACTGAGTTAGCTCTTCATTGCCGCTGTCAGCACGGCCAGGCCGCCCGGCCATCCCTGGAGGTCTGGGCTGCTTTGGGCCACCACGCGCTGCTCTGCCCTATCTCCCCCCTCCCCCCCCCCCCCCCCCGCCGCCCCTGTGCCCATGTGGGAAGGTCCCGGCAGAGAGCCGAGCCGCCGGGCCCAGGCTCAGGCTGCAGGGCCTTTCCGGGCAGAGATTTGGGGCCGAAGGGCCAGCACCTGGGGGGGCTGTGAGTCCCTCCCAACGGCTAAACCACGGTGTGCCCTCAGCCACGCGAGCCGCTGCCAGGGCCCAGCCGCCGGCACTGGGGTGTGGATGCTGCACCTCGCTCCACCCACGGCCCCGAGCCCCGGCGGCCACAGCCCCCCCCCCCCACACACACAACATGCTGCACAGCCGTGGGGCTCGTCCCCGTGGACACAACCCAAAGGCAGCGGAGACTCGGGGCAGTTCTCAGGGTAACGCTGCTCCGGGGTGCGGGCCGAGGACACAGGAAGCTCTTCGGCTCCGGGGTCCCCTGGCCTGGCCAGACCCAGCCAGGAAGCTGGCTGCTTCCTTAATTAAGTACCTACTGTGCGCCAGGCCTTCCGCACACAGGCGGTCCCAGACGGCCACCCACAGCGGGGAGGCTTCTGGAGATGAGCCGGGTGTGTGTGTGCCCAGGGAGACGCTGGCTGCGGCTGTCTGAGGGAGGAGCCCCGATGGCTCGGAGGGGCTGCTTGTCGGCCGCCTCAGAGACACGGCCAGTGAGAGGCAGAGGCGGGGGCTCACGGTAACCATGGCTACGGGCAGCGTCTGGACCGTTGCATTCCGCCTCACCTTCTCCGCCTCACCTCCTTCGCCTCCCCTCTTCCCCAGGCGAAGATGGACGCTCAGGGGTCTTAGTGCGAAGTGATGGACCAGGCTCCCCTGCTGGTGCCCGGCCAGGCTCCCCGCTCCTGCCTCCCGGCTGGCAGCTGGCAAGTGCCCGGGCCGGGAAGGTGCGGGTGGGGCGAGTTGCAAGCTGCTGGTGTGTCTCTAGAGGCTGTGTCCCTGCCCTGCCCCCACTGCTGCCATCGCCTCTGGCCTTGGGGGGACTCTCAGCCCCCCGGGGGTGCAAGAGCATGACCTGGGCCAACGTGGGCGCCGGCGGGTCAGGCTCACCTCTGCCTCGGCGTCCACGTGAGCCAGTTCTCCCCGTTTCCAGATTCCAGTGCGGACAGAGGAGACAAGCCATCCTGTGCCTCCCCTGTCTCCGGGCGGTCTGTGCCCAGGCGGGGCTGGAGGGGGGGCAGTGGGCCCTGGCACCCAGGTTTGGCTCTGCCTCCAGGAGACCGGCCAGGCTGGGAGCCGCCAGCTTGGTGTCTTTCCTGCAGCTGCTGGTTCACCTGGCCCGGGCCCCCCAGTACATCCCCTCCCGCAGCCTCAGCCTCCGCTGCTGGGCTTTCCTCTCTGAGGTGAGCTCTGTGGGGAAAGGGCTGTGGTTGATAAACCCTCGGGAACTGTCCACAGGAGGGAAGAACCCCATCCCCGGATCTGTGGCCTAAAACCAGCAGAGACCAGCTCCATCGACGTGGCCACCGAGTTCACCCAGAGAAGCCCGCCTCGTGGACGCTGCTGGTGCTGCCTCAGCCGCCGAGCCACGGCCGGTGACGGATCAGAAACGGGAGCCCATGTGAGGGCACCAACCGGCTCAGGAGCTGTCCCGAGGATGCCCGCCGTCTCCCGGGAAGACCTGAGCATTCCCCCCTCTCCCAGATCAAACGCACCTCCCCAGGGGAAGCAAGCCCGCTAACCGGGGGCTGCTGTCCGTGGGGTACCCACCCACTGCTTCACTGATAGACTCGTTTCCACTTCAAACTGCGGCTCACGCCCGGATTCTTTCCTGCGTGACGCCGGGAGCCCACAGCAGGTGGCGGGTCCGAGGGCCCAGGACCGGCATCGCTCACACCCGTTCACACCCTCTGACGTGAGCTTCTCCAGCCCCAGCCCGAGGAACCAAGCAGGGAGAGCGAGAGGGGACAGGGCTGGGGCACAGGGAGACCCAGGACCCAATCTACGCCCGTGGTCCATGCCACTGGGAGAGGGGGTCCCCGTGCTTCCCTCTGGCCTCCGCGGAACCTGTTTTCATCAGGAAAATGTGGCCACGGATGGCTGGTGGGCTCCTCATCTCTGAGGATCGGTGTGTGTGTGTGTGTGTGTGTGTATGTGTGTGAGTGTGTGTGTGTGTGTGTGTGTGTGTGTGTGTTTGAATGCGAAGTCACTGGAACCCCAGCTCCCCTACCTGTCGCCGTGTGACCTGGGGCAAATGTCCTCACCTCCCTGGGCTCTGGCAGCCCCTCTGGGTACAGGCCGAGCCAGTTAAGTCTCCCCTGAGCTTCTCAGGGCTCTGCGTGGGGAAGCCGCCAACACGCCCTTTCACAGATGAGAAAACTGAGGCACAGAGAGGTTACAGAGCTGGGCCTAAGTCATAGGAGTAGGAAGCACCATGGTCAGGATTCAAACCCAGGCCCTCTTCCCCACGCACTCACATCCCCCCCTTCCTCTGGGGCTGAGTGCGGAGGTGGTAACTTCTGCGTCATGGCCCTCCCCTCTGAGGATCTCAGAGGCCCTTCCCCGGACACAGCAGAGAGGAGCCCACCCCCGCCCCACCCCCACCCACCCCGTTATATAGAACCCTCTTCCATCCCCCACCCCCACCCCACCCACCCCGTTATATACAGACACCTTTCCGCTGTAAAACATTTTCAAAGTGGAGTTAAGCCAGAATAAGAAATTACAACCCGTGAGTAATCCCACCCACTCCAGGGTAACAGCTCTTAACTCCCGGAGCTTCCTCGCAGACATCTCTGTGTGTATATAAATATGTGCTTTTAACTACGGTATCCGCCGAAAAGGCACTGCGGGATACCCAGCGCTTGTTTTGGCTCCGGGTGCTGAGGTGGAGCCAGCGCCGTGGACTCGGTGAGCGCGGACACACCGTGAGAGCCACGTCGCCGTTGCAGGAAACCACAACGAGCCGCGTGAGAGACCCCGGTTCCCTCGGTGACGCGTGTCTCCCCCTCAGCCTCCCGCCAAGCTGCACCGTGTATACACACCACACTGTTTTTTTTGTACAAGTGGGGCTGTATTTGCCGTTTTTGTGCGTAGTTATTTTCTCTGTAATAGTATAGGGTGGGCGCTTCCCGTGTCAATAAATACAGCCCTGCGGCCCGGTTTGCAATGGCCAGACGGTGTTTCTTTCTCTGCACGTGTCAGGAGCCGTTGTTTAACGTTCTCCCGTTCGGATCGCTTAGCTTGTTTCTCACGTTTCCTGCTTGCAAACCGTGCCGCGGTGCCGCCCCATATGGCCCAGCGTGGAGCGAGCTTGGTCTTGGCCGGAAAATGGACCCCGGGGTCAGCAGCGCTGCGTGGACAGGTGCGCTGGGGCAGCGAGGCAGGGGCCGGGGTGGGAACCCTGTGCCTGGACGGGACGCGGAGACTTCGGGAGGAGCCGCTGTGCGTGGGACCCGCAGGCCAGCGCCCCCGCACGGGGTGGAGGCCTCCGGGGGGGACTGAACCATCCGCGCTCATGTCACCCGACAGGGAATGCTGATTCCCAGCAGGGCCTGGTCTCCTCCTGGTTCCCATGTTCCCGTCATGCGGTTCACCCTCGTAGCTCAGGGGCCAAGGCTTCAAGCTCTCGCCTCCACATGCATCGACTCACATCACCACGTCATTGTCAGATCCTGACTCCCGGGAACCGAGTCCCAACCTCACGTCACCCTGGCCACGTTCCCTCCGTCCCTGCAGAACCTTCCGGGGATGCTTGCAAGGAATAATGTTCACCCCCCACCACACCCCCGCCATCTCCACACCCCGGAGTCTGCCTCAGGCACAGTCCTGCTCCCAGGACAAGGTGTCTGACTCTGCCAGGGACCACGCAAGGCACCTAGTTTGCCACCTACCAATCTCTCCCACGTAGGCTCCCTCGAGGAACTCCCGATCGGTTCTGGAACATTCCCCTAGGTTTCCAGCCCAAACACGGTGCCTGGGCATTTCTGGTAGCGCTCTCCAAAAGACTTTGTTGAGTAAACGTCTCTATATTTGCCTTACAAATCTCCATTTTCCCCCCCTAATGCATCTATGGGATGGACTCAACATTTTTTTAACCGTTTGCTCAACTGTGCCCACCAGCCTAAGGACCGTCCTCAGAAATCCCAGCACTGACCTGCTATTCACACTGCCTCTCCCAGCTAGTGAGCACCACTGCCCTGTGTGTGTGTGTCTGATCCGGGTCTGGAGTCATGCTGAGCGCACATCACACCAATAAGAGGAGATGAAGCAAGATTTGGGAAACTTCAGTTCTTTTCTCTACTTCCCGCCTTGTATTGTGATTACTCCATTACCTCTGTACCTCCTTGTTCCTCTTGGGTGATGCTTTTTTTTTTTTTTTTTTAATGCGACATCCACAGGTTTATTTTATTTTATTAATATATTTTATTGATTTTTTGCAGAGAGGAAGAGAGAGCGCTAGAAACATCGATGAGAGAGAATCATCAATCAGCTGCCTCCTGCACACCCGCCATCGGGGATGTGCCCGCAACCAAGGTGCATGCCCTTGATCGGAATCAAACTCGGGACTCTTCAGTCCGCAGGCTGACGTTCTATCCACTGAGCCACACCGGTTTCGGCGGGTGGCACATTCTTAAAAAAATATTTTTTCAATGGTTTCAGAGAGGAAGGAAGAGGGAGAGAGAGAAACCTTGATGAGAGAGACACATCAATCTCCTGCACATGCTCTATTGGGGCTCAGACCCATCCCCACCGGGGCATGTGCCCTGGGACAATGCTCCGTCCACTGAGCCACCCCAGCTGGGAAGCTTGTACATTTTTTCAGAGCAAAGGCAAAACCACTCAATTGGGGCTCCTCGCCCCGTGCCCCCGGCCCCAGCGCGGTGCTGGAGAGAAGTGCCTGCAATAAAAGCGCCTCCATCTCTCGGGCGGTGGCGTCCCGTCTCAGGCGGGCCCCCCGGACATCAGCGCGGCTGCTCACAGGCCGGAGTGACGCAGACCCGGCCTACAGGAGCGGGACGGATGTTGGTGTTTCCATCTCAGAAAGCGGGCTGTTCTGGTGCGAGCATGGCACACGCCCAGACGGGCCAGTGGAGACCGGGAGCTGGCTACTCCACGCACGGCGTCCCTCCCAGACGGCCCACCCTGGGACCCGTGTCCGCCCTCGGCCTGGGCCTCCTGCCGCACCCAGGTTGGACTCGCTGTGTCCGCCGGAGGCTGTTCCCCGCCACCACCCCACAGCTGCCGAGAAGGCAGCCATCGCGGGCCTGGCCGGAGCCCCTCTCTCTGGGCCTGCAGGGCCATCCTCTCCCACCCTTCCTCCAGAACCCTCCCATTTCACATCGTGTTTTATCTCCTTTTTACCCTTACAATATTAACGTCGACAGGAAAGGGGCTTTCGAAAGCCTTCTATAAATGCTGCAGGAGCCGAGGCCTGGAAAACAATCCTCTGACCGTCAGAAACGATAACCTCTCCTTTCGCGGCCGGAGCTCAGGGGCCCTGCACCCCCGGCCTGGCAGCCCTGTGGCGTGGTTATCCTTCTAGTCCTTACGGCGCCGCCGTGAGGGAGGAGCGTGGGGCCCACTGCACAGACTGAGGCCCACCGCAAACCGAGGCTCGGGGAGAGAAAGGGACCAACTTCTAGCACCGGACAGGGCACTGCCCCTTCCTCTCCGCGGCCCCGGGGCAGCCTGGGCGGCGGCAGTGACATCGGGAGGCCTCAGCCACGGGCCCTCGGCACCGGCTCCGGGGCTCCAGCTCCCGCCTCTCCTGTCCCGCAGGGGTCCGGGCTCCCTGAGGTCAGGGGCTTTGCAGTTCCGTCCGGGCCAAAGGCCACACAGCCCAGGGCATGCCGGCCTGGCCGGGACAGGTGACATCCGTGCACACGGCGTGTGTGGTGCACACACGGGCTCCCCGCCAAAACCCGATCGCCCGCCCGCCCGCCCGGCGGCCACCGCCTGGCCTTTCACTTCACACCCGCGCGCAGAGGCGTGGGTCCGCCCGCCACGGGCCTGGTGCCGGCCGCGCCCTCTCCGGGGTGGCCCGCGGCGGCACGGCCAGAACGCGGCGCTTCTCACCCAAATAGGCTGTCGGCGTACTGATGACTCCGGACGCCGGCGGGCTTTGATCAGGGTGTCGGCACCGGCCCCGCGTCGCCGCCGACACCTCCCCGCGGCTGCTTCTCATTACCCGCGGGCTGCACGCCGGCCCGGCTCTCACAGAGACGGGGGAGCCGGTCACGGCTCGCCTGCCGGGGCCGGGACGGCTGGTTCCGCGCGGCTTCCCGTCCGGGCCTCTCGGAGGGGCGGGGGCTGCGGCGATGGGTCCCGTGTTCTCGGGCGCCCGCCGCAGCCGACCCCGCCGTCCCGCCTGTCTCACGTCTATTAGGGAGCGTGTCAGGGCTCCGGCTGTCAGAGCTGGATGGGGTGCGAGGGCCGGAGCTGACACGGCAGGGGCCAAACCGGCTCCTCTCGGCCCACCGCTAACGAGCTGGGATTTGTGAGGGTGTTTCCGGGTGACAGATGCCGGGATGGTAATGGCCTCTAATGACGTGGGGCGGGCGATCCATCACGGCCTGCGCGGCGCACCGCGGTTCCCACACGGGAGGGGCGCGCCTCCCCCGCACACGGTAATGGTGAGGAGGGGATCCTGGGAGCCTCCGCAGCGAGCTAACGAGCCGGCTCCGCGTCCCCCCTCGGAGGACGGGCATCCGGGAACTGGTGGGAGTGAGGCTGATTTTTTTCAGACGGCACGCTGAGGCCGTAAGGTGTAGGAGAGGCCGCGGGCGGCATCCGGGCCTCAGTTTCGGTGGCTGTAAATCAGAGACGAGATTCTGCAAAGGGGCCTGGGTCACCCCAACTCTGTGCCTCGGGGCCCCCCTTCCTGTTGGAGTCCGGGGGCAGAGGGGGGGCGGGATTTGCTGGGAAGGGCCCCGGCCACAGGGCTGGGCAGCCTGGCCTTCGAGATGTGAGCGCAATGGGTGGGATGGTGGCTCCCGGAGACGTGTTTGTACCCTAGTCCTGGGACCTATGGAGGGGACCTCGTCCGTGAAAAGGGTATGTGCTGGCGTCATTAAGAATGTTGAGCCCCGGCCGCTTTGGCTCAGTGGGTAGAGCATCAGCCTGCGGCTTCGATTCCGGTCAAGGGCTCGTACCTCGGTTGCAGGCTCCTCCCCAGCCCTGGTTGGGCACACGCAGGAGGCAACCCATTGATGTGTTTCTCTCACATCAGTATTTTTCTCTGTCTTTCCCTCTCTCTCCCACTCTCTCTGAAAATCAGTGGGAAAATATCCTCGGGGGGAAGACTAAAAAAAAAAAAAAAAAAAAAAAGAACTTTGAGATGAGGACTGAGGCGATCATCCTGGATTAGCCGGGTGAACCCCAAACCCAGGACAAGGCTCTTTACAAGAGAGAGAAGCGGCCGGGACCGGTTTGGCTCAGTGGATAGAGCGTCGGCTTGGGGACTGAAGGGTCCCGGGTTCGATTCCGGTCAAGGGCATGTACCTTGGTTGTGGGCATATCCCCAGTAGGGGGTGTGCAAGAGGCAGCTGATCGATGACTCTCTCATCGATGTTTCTAACTCTCTATCTCTCTCCCTTCCTCTCTGTATAAAATCAATAAAAAATATATTTAAAGAGAGAGAGAGAGAGAGAGAGAGAGAGAGAGAGAGAGAGAGAGAGAGAAGCGCAGGCCGTGAGGGCTGCCGAGCTGCAGACGGAGCAGCGAAATCTTGAAGAGCAGATGGTGACGTGCGGCCTCAGTGACGGGCGGAAATCTCGGTTTTCAGACGCGGAAAGCTGGGCCAGAGGCAGAGGAAGCCTCAGGTGGCCTGTAGCGATGGTTCTACGTCAGGAGCGTGCGGCCTGGCGATGCTGAGGACGCAGCACTCACGGCAGACGGCGGAGGCGGCCACACTCTGTCACGGAAGGGGCTCTGGGTCCGGGGGTGGCGCCCAGCTGCAGGCCGAGGCCACGGCCGGGCACATGAGCCCGGGCGGCGTCCAGGATCCGCTCCCCGGAGTGTCACGTGCTGCCAGCTTGTGTTCTTACACCCCTGGTGTCCCCGAAGGCCTGGCACCCTCTCATGGAGGGGGAGCAGTAGTCACTCACTCATTCATTCACTCCTTCACTCATTCGTTCATTCGGCAAGCACCAGCTGGTCTCCTACTGGGCGCAAAGCCCTGAGAAGGTGTAAAGATGGACCCGAAACGGTCCACGCCACAAGGAAACCAACGTTTCCACGGAACCCGCCGGAGAACTCGGGGAGATGAACAGCGGTCTCTCCTGCTGGAGCTCACGGGAGTTGTAAGCAGAGCACTGGGGCGGCCAGACCCGGCGAACCCTGGGTGCCCACCCCCAGGCCACCAGGCCCGCACAGGGCTCGTCACCCTGCCCGCACTGCCGCTCCCCCCGGCCTTCTCCTGCTCTGCGGGTCCTGGGGGCAGAAACGTAGATTCTTTATCTGCTTCATCCCAGGGAAATAGAAACCATCTAGGCACCTGATTACCTGACTTAACCCTTACTGTCCCCTCAGAGGGTCATTACTTCCCCCATGGTGCAGGCGAGACAACGGAGGCCCAGAGAGGTTAGGTCATTTCCCCAGGTCACACAGCGAGGGAGGGATGGGACCCATTTGACCTTGGGCAGTCTGGGTGTATAGCTGCTGGGAAGCAGACACTACACGAGATGGAATACAGCACGTGGCTGTGAGCAACTACAGAAGGCACATGGGGCCGATGTGGGCTGCAAAGCCACTTTCCAGGCCGTGTGTGTGTGTGTGTGTGTGTGTGTGCATCCATGGTCTGCACAGGTGACAGGGCTGTGTGTGTGTGTGTGTGTGTCCACAGTCTGCACAGGTGACAGGGCTGTATGTGTGTGTGTGTGTCCGCGGTCTGCACAGGTGACAGGGCTGTGTGTGTGTGTGTGTGTGTATGTATGTATGTGTGTGTGTGTGTCCGCGGTCTGCACAGGTGACAGCTGTGTGTGTGTGTGTGTCCGCAGTCTGCACAGGTGACAGGGCTGTGTGTGTGTGTGTGTGTGTGTCCATGGTCTGCACAGATGACAAGGCTGTGTGTGTGTGTGTGTGTGTCCACGGTCTGCACAGGTGACAGGACTGTGTGTGTGTGGGTGTGTGTGTGTATGTGTGTCTGCGGTCTGCACCGGGGCCAGGGCTGCTCCAGCACAGAGGGCAGACCACGCCGAGGGCTTGGCTCCGGGGGCAGAGGACGTTCCCTTCCCGCCCGCCCCGCCCGCCCCTGAGCCTCCTGGGCTCAGCCCGGGACCAGGCCTCGGGGGCAGGCGTCAGCTTCCTGCAGATCTGATGGCTCGTTGGTTTGCGCCCGTGCCAGGCGCTGCTCCGTACGTTCTGTAGGTACGCGTTTCCTGGTGTTCCCTGGCACCGTGCCCTTCCATTCGGGGAGCGTCCAGCACATTCAAACGGTCCAATCAGGCGTGAGAGGGGGGCCCTGTGCTGAGCGTCCGAATCGGGGTGTGTCCTTCTGATCCCCTCCAGGCGGCCGGGGGCACGGCAGGCGTTTCCAGTTTCCTGCTTCTCGTGGCAGTGAAATGAGCGCAGCTACGGGCAGCCACGCGCAGCCACGCACAGCCACGGGCGCAGCAGGGCAGACACCTGCCGACCAGGGCAATGAGCGAATGAATGAATGAATGAATGAGTGAATGAATGAGCTATGTGGTCCTGCCAGTGTCCTAGGGACCAGCCATGGACTGGACCAAAAGTGAGCTTATGGCCAGGTCTGGAATCAGAGTATGAATTTGCACCGTGGCTGGCTGAATGCTGGAAATACAATAAGATAAAATACAACCAAAGGAAGCAAAATACTAGAGCAAACACCGTCCCCCCCCCCCCATCAGCGCTCCGTGTCTCAGAGGGAGCCACCTCTCGGGTGCATCTGCTGGCGTCTCACAGTCACTGACCAGCTGACCCTCCTGAGGCCCGGGGGCAGGAACTGGTCGCAAACGCGGGAGGAGGGGCCACTCGGCTAGATCCCAGGCCCACAGCCGCCAGGAGCACAGAGCCGAGGGCGCTGACAGAGGAGACGGCTCTGCCTGCCCCGTCTGACGCCCCCCATGCCTGACGGACAGACGGACGGTGCCGCTGACTTAAGCCCAGCAATTGTGTCCTTAGGAGGCTCAGCGCAGGCGCCGGAGGGAGAGCGACCACTTGCTGAGGGATGGGTGGTGGTGAAGGGCTCAGAGCCTGAGGTTCCTGACTTGTCCTCACACAGATCAGGGCTGGCTCCTCCCAGCTCGCCTCCCCCCCGCCCGGTGCCTGGGAAGGGACATCCGTGTTCCTCTGCTTCGGACGGTCACAGGTCCCCCCAGCTCCGGCCCTGCCCACTGCCCGAGAGCCGGAGGGCGGCTCCTCAGGAGGCCTGTGTCCAGTGCTGCCCCTGGGCCGGGGGTCCCTGCCGCTCCGCGTGGGCCCTGCTGACGGCTGGAGCAGCGGAGAGAGGGGTGGGCAGCGGGGGCGGGACAGGTGGCTGGCCCTGGGCTCAAGGACAGGGTGGAGGGAATTGACACACGTGAGCCTGTTCCTGCAGGAACCCCCGTTAGACCCTCACGCTGTTCATGGTGACGTCCTGTCAGAGGGACACCCCAGGGGTCCACGGCACAGAGACAGGTCACGTGGACAGAGGTGCCTGCACACGCGACGAGAGGGCACTTGACTCCAAAGTCCTGTCTACTGGCTCAGGGCCTCTGTACACGCCGCCACCGCTGCCTGAGACACCCTTCCCTGCACAGCCCCTCCCCGAGGTCCCATTCATGATGAGAAGCATGCACACATGTTACATGTATGTTTGAGGGTGAGAAGCATGCATGCACATTGCACGCCGGAGACGGTGAGAAGCACGGGGAGACGGCGGCACACCTGGTGCAGGTGCAGCGGGTGGAAGGCCACGGCCCCACGCGGTGAGCCTGGTCCTGGGCCCCTCTCTCCCCATGTCTGCTCCTGATGCCCCGCCCCCTCCCGCTGACGTGCGTGCAACATGCATGCATGCTCCTCACCGTCTCACGTGCATGTAACATGCATGCATGCTCCTCACTGTCTCACGTGCGTGCCACATGAGCTGCCCCAGGGCCTGGGTAAAACATTGACCTCACACCCTGCCGTGACCTTCGCTGGCCTCCCGTGTGTCTGATCCTGCTTTGCTTCAACCTCATCGCCATGGGGCACACTACATGTTCTCTTATTTGTCAGATGGGCGTCTGCCCTCGAGCCTGAGAATGTAAGCTCTGGGGGCCGGGACTCTGCCGGGGACAGTCAGCGAATTAATGAACGAATTAGGTGATTTGCTCACAGTCATCCTAAGCAGGAACCAGAACCGAAAATTCCAGATGGAGGAGGCACGACCCTCCCCATCCCAGTCACAGACGGTGTCCAGGTGGCAGTGGGGACCAGGGAGCAGGGGCAGCCGCGGCAGGAAGAGGATGGCCCGTGCCGCTGACACCTCGCGGGAAAGCCTGCTGCCTGCCTGTGCCCTGAGGCCTGTCTGCGGGAGGGGGCGGGGCGTCCGGAGCGGACACGGGAGAGAGAGGGGCCAGGACCAGGCTCCCCGCGTGGGGCCGTGGGCTTCCGTCCGCTGCACCTGCACCAGGTGTGCCGCCTCTGCCCCCTGCTCCTCACCGTCTCACATGCGTGCCACATGCACGCCACATGCATGCTTTTCACTGTCTCACGTGTGTGCCACATGCATGCTTCTCAATGCCTCACGTGTATGCCACATGCATCATGCTCCTCACTGTCTCACATATGTGTACCATGCATGCATGATCCTCACTGTCTCACATGTGTATAACATGCATGCTTCTCACTGTCTCACGTGTGCCACATGCATGCATGCTTCTCACCATCTCACATACGTGCCACGTGCATGCTTCTCACCACCTCATGTGTGTGCCACATGCATACATGCTCCATACTATCTTACACATGTGTAACATGCACGCGTGCTCCTCACTGACTCGCATGTGTGTAACATACATGTATGCTTCTCACTGTCTCACATGTGTGCCACATGCATGCGATGAATGGGGGGTTCGGTCCAGAGCCTCTCTGTGGCGGGCTCTGGGAGCGCCTGGGCACCGGAGGGGGGCCTCCCACGGGAAAGTCTGGGCTCCCAGGGAGGCGCCCTCCCCCAGGGGCGTGCCTGAGCCGCCGGGCGCTCCCAGGGTGGCCGGGCGGGCGGAGGGGAAGGCATTTCCTCCCCGCGCGGTGCGTGGAGCCAAGGAGCCGGGATTCACGGCCAATTAGGCTGCTGATTTGTACAATAAACAAGGTTAATTCCGCCCATTAGCCGGAGCCGGTTCAAAGCCTGCACGGCGAGGAGCAATTAGTGTCTTTGTATTAGTGGGTGTGGGCGGGGCGCCGGCGCTGGGGTGACGCTGCCCCGTGTGATGTCATCGAGGTGAAGGACCTGAGGCTGCGTGCTAATTACCGGGCCGGGGAGGGCCAGGAGGGCCACCGCCACAGCCCACCGGACCTGGGAACCGCTCTGTTTTGCCATCAAATAAAGAGGCTGGATGGCGGGAGACCGTATCATTCGCTGCCGTCTGGGTTTTTAATTCGCTTCCAGCCAGAGCCCTTGGCGCCGGCAGGCGCCGCACACCTGCCGGAGCCGGCTGCTCGGTGAGGACGACGGTCGTGGCATCGTGTCCCCCGAGAAAGAGCTTCCGCTCCTCGCCCCGCACTGGGGCTGTGACCTGGGGCCCCGGCCCCCAATCGGCACGTCTGCTGTCATGATTTCCCCATTTCCTCCTAAGACAGTGGTTCTCAGCCTTCCTAATGCCTCGACCTTTTCATACAACTCCTCGTGGTGGTGACCCCAACCATAGAATTATTTTCATTGCTACTCCATAACTTTAATTTCGCTGCTTTTTTAAAAATATATATCTTATTGATTTTTTACAGAGAGGAAGAGAGAGGGATAGAAAGTTAGAAACACCAATGAAAGAGAATCATTGATCAGCTGCGTCTTGCACGCCCCCTACTGGAGGTGTGCTCGCAACCAAGGTCCATGCCCTTGACCGGAATTGAACCTGGGACCTTTCAGTCCGCCAGCCGATGCTCTATCCACTGAGCCAAACCGGTTTTGGCATAATTTTGCTGCTGTTAATGAATCGTTATGTAAATATCTGTGTTTTCCCGATGGTTTTAGGCTCTACAGCGACCCACAGGTTGAGAACTGCTAGCAGGGCCGCCTACGACCATCGGAAAATACAGATATTTACCTTACGGTTCATTAACAGCAGCACAGTTACAGCTATGAAGTAGCAACGGGAATAACGTTATGTTTGGGGTCACCCCCACACGAGGAGCTGTGTTAGAGAGTCGCAGCCTTAGGAAGGTGGAGAGCCGCTGATGTGAGAGGTTTGGCTCTCGCATCCACCGTGAATTGCACGTGGCATACGGTGTGAGGGAAGGGTCCCGCCTGGGGTCCTGGGTTCTCCCCCACGGGGAAGAGGCGGCTGTGTGGTTGCCATGACGACTGTGTGACATCGAAGCGCTTCCCTCACCCAAGGGAGAAGGTGCCCCCCCTCTCCCTGCGGGTCCCTCTGGCTGTATCGAGAACCGGTCATCCAGTGCCCACCTGTCCTTAACGCCCCTCCGAGCAGCCGCTAACTCTCTCTCAACGCCAGTCTGTCTGGCAGGCAATAGTAACAATACAACAAATGACCATCTGTGTTTTCCATGGATCTACCTGTACAATCACCTCCCGTCGAGGCTGAAGGATCCATCGGGGTCTCCATCCCTGACAGAATTCCCAGGGTCCGGTTATATCTCGCAGTAGAAGTGCTGGGTCGGGTGTTGAACTCAGGGAGGGGTGACGGACCGGGACAGCCGTGGCCGCGGTGGGGCTCAGGGTGACACACAAACGCCCGCTCCTGTTCCCGCAGCGAGAGGAGCGCCTTCCTCCGGCCGTGAGCGCGCAGTCAGCACGCCGCTTCCCTCCGCGGGCACAGGGGTACTTGCAGACCCCGAGAGGTGCCAGGAGCCCCCACCTTGTCCCATGGGCGTGTGCCCCACCTAACCTCTCCTGGGTCTGTGCCAGGCCTGCAGGTGCGGGGGCCGCAGCGGCACTGGGCAGCGGGAGTGGGACCAGGGGTGAGGGCGGGCTCCAGGCTCCAGGCCTCACACACACTCCGCTGTGCTGTCAGACTGCAGCACACACCCAGATTCAAAGGCAAAATTATGGCGTCGCCAGACGGTGGCACAGGGACTGGGATTCTGGGGGAAGGAGGGGGGAGGGGAGAGGGGAGGAGCGGGTGGGGGGAGAGGCGGTGGGGGTGGCGGCCCTCCCCCACGTCCTGCTGAAGGTGATTGACTTCCTGTGTGTCTGTCTCCCCGCTGGCTGTGGCTCTGGGGCTGAAGACCTTGATGTGACTCATTTCTTACCGCCTTTCCGTCGTCACCAAGACCCATTTCCTCTCTTCTCGCCTCCCCCCACTCATGTGGCATCCCTGATGTCCTGCTCTGGGCTAGGGATGCTCATTGGATGGCGATGATAATGATGATGATGAGGAGGAGGAGGAGGAGGAGGAGGAGAGAGGGGAGGAGAACAGCCAATGTTTGTCGAGATCCTCCCTCACACCAATCACTTGGCGCCTGCTTCCCCGTCAGTCCTTCGACTCTGCTCATGCGTGTGGTCTTCCCAGCCGAGGTGAGGGAGCTGAGGGTCAGAGACGCCAGGGTCAGGTGAGCAGCCCTGAGCCGAGCCCCGAAGCAGGTGAATCTGACCCTAAAGACAGACCCTCTCCCCCACCAGACCCCAGAGACCCCAGCGGGTGTGGCTGGGGAGGGCAGTGCCCGAGCTGGCTGAAAGGGGGCGTCTGGCACTGCTGGGTGCGGGGACCAGGGGGGCCCTCGGGGAGCCTCTGGGTGCCCGGGGGCTGCAGGGAGAGGAGGTGGGCCTCGTAGCTCGGGGCTCCGCCTGCACAGAGCGCCTTTGTGCGCTGAGCCTCCGCATCCGACCCCGTAATTAGCATTGGCAGCTTCATATGGAGCTTTTGTTTCCACAACTCATTTGCCTACGATGACATAATAAAAGGAATATTGATTCAATCCCAGCTCCGCTTGGCCGGAGGCCCACATCAGCCAATAAAAAGGAATTGCTAATTGCCGAGCTTGCTTGCCCAGCGAGGCCTGAGAGCGGCTGTGCGGATGGGGCGGGTGGGGCGGGGCAGGAAGCAGGCGCTCCCTGGGCGGGCACCCTCTCTGCCCGGCCCCATGGGCAGAGCCAGGGAGGAGCAGCCTGGCGGCCTGCGGGCAGGTGTGGTGTCCCATGGATTGCTCCTGGCTTAGACGCGCCTTTGATATTGATTGGTTCCAATTGGGGGCTGGCTCAGTCCCCTCTGAGTCTCCAGGCCGTTGTAACCCTCCTGCCAGGAGCCCCCCGGGCGGGTAACAATGGGGTCCCCTGGGATCAGGGTGCAGAGGGAGACGGGCCGGGGGCATTACAGCGGCGGGCGCACTGCGGGGTGATCTGGGAGGAGGACTTGCGGGCCGATAAGAAGGACCCAGTGCTGAGACCGGTTTGGCTCAATGGATAGAGCGTCGGCTTGGGGACTGAAGGGCCCCGGGTTCGATTCCGGTCGGGGGCATGTGCCTTGGTTGCGGGCATATCCCCGGTGGGGGGTGTGCGGGGGGCAGCTGATCGATGACTCTCTCTCATCGATGTTTCTGGCTCTCTATCTCTCTCCCTTCCTCTCTGTACAAAATCAATAAAATATATATATTAAAAAAAAAAAAAGAAGAAGAAGAAGGACCCAGTGCTCCTTGGAGCCGGGCGGATTAGCGGCACAGGGCTTCCTGGGCAGGAAGTGAAGGGGTGACGGGGGAAGGGGGGAAGGGGGGAAGGGGGGAGGGTGCTCTCTATTGGACAAATAGTTCGTCTTTCCCCACGTCTCTCCTGAAGTCACTGTAGGAGGCCATGTGGGTATAGGAGTCATGGTCCTCCAGGTACTACCAATTAGGACCTGTCTGGGGGGACGGGGGGGGGTGTAATGAAGACCAGAGAGCTGACTCTGGGGGGGGCACCCCCACTTCCACCCTGCTCTCCCTGTGGGGTCAGCGCAGCCCCGCTGACGTGGTAGGCTCGGCCGGAACAGCATTCTGGGTCCTCAGGGAGCTCAGGTGACACGGGAGGTCCCCCCAGAGCAGGCTCTGCGGGCCCCCACGTGAGTCAGAACCGCTGCGCCCGTCCTCCTCGTGACCTCGGTGGGCCGGTGGGCCGCAGGCCGCGCTGGGGCCCCCGGAGTCTGCACTGAGCACCGCCTCCTCCGACCGTAGGACCCGACTGTGCCCTCGGTGTCGCCAGAGAGCCTGCGGGGTTACAGAACAGGCCCTTCTGCCGCCGGACCTGCAGCCTCGCCCCGATGCCCGCCCTGCAGGGAGCTGCCGCTCCCATTTCGCAGGTGAGGAGACTGAGGCTAAAGCGGTCGGAAACTTCAGAGGCACGGTCTCCGTGTCCAGGGGGCGAGGCCGTGTGAATCTCAGCGGCTGGGCAGGGGGAGAGACCCCGAGCTCCCTGGTATCAGACCTCCTGCCTCTGCCCCCTGAAGCAGGCAGTGGGGAGGGGGTGAAGACCCCCGGGGAGGCCCCATCGCTGTGGCACACACGGGTCCTGCCGCAGCCTGTGTTCCCCGAGGAAGCTGGGACCGACTGCCAATGTGATAGCTTTACTGCCGTAGAAGAAACTCAATTTGGTGAGACGGGGGCCAGTCAAGAGCCCCCCCTCTAGCGGGGGGGACTGCCGCCAGGCTCTGGCCTTGCTGTCCCTTTTATTGAGACTGTGGGATCCACCCATAGCCCTTAGGCAGGTAATAAGAGAATTACCCTATCAGTGAGGATTTACATGATTACAAGATGGGGAAGGGGCCTCAGTTACCATTGTCTCCATTAGACGGGCAGCTCTGACCTTTCAGCGCTTCAAGGTTGAGCAGCCTTCTACATCTTTCTATTAGTGAGACAACGGTCGGTTTCTGGTACGCACCGTGTAAATAGATACCCATTTGGTTATTAGGGGGTAAATCACCACAGGTGAGCAACACGTCCACATCTGGCACCCTACTGTGAGCAGGGCACGTAGTAGGTGCTCAGGAAGTGCTCCCCACGTGTGTTCAGTGCCTGCCCCTGAGTGCGGAAGCAAGGTCATGCCTCAGGGTGCAAACATGGGGGGGAGGGAGAGGGGCGGAGAGAGGGAGGGGATGGGAGGGAGGCGGGGTCCCTGCCCTGAGCTGTACCACGGAGCCCCAGTTGGGTGCCTTCCGGTTGGACGGGTTACAACCACCACCACCACCAAGCAGCGTGTGCAGCTGCCCGAGTTCCTCCGCCTGCTGTCCCCCGGAGCCTGCGGCCCAGTCACCTCAGAGGAGGGGCTCCGAGGCTCCGAGATCCTCAGAGCTGCTGGGCAGAGAGGCAGCTGACAACAGGACCTTTCCTGCCTTCACCATCTTCCTCCATCCCTCCTCCTCGGAGAGAGAGGGAGAGACGGCGCACCCGGTCTGACTGAGTGCCCACATGTGGGGGGGGGGTGCCCAAGAGGAAATGCAGGGAGGGGAGGGTGGGAGCAGCTTACGCTCATCCCAGAGGGCCAGCGGCCGTCCGGGGTGCCCCTCCCCCCGGAGCACCTTCCCGGTCTCTGCAGGGACACGCCGGCTGGTGCCGAATCCTATTAAAGTGCATTTAATTAAAAACGCATCAAGCCTCCCGGCGTGGGCCACACCCTGCCCGCATTCAGAGCCTCCCATCACCTCTCCCACCATTAGAGTGAGTCAGCCCGACCCGGGGCACAGCAGGGGGGGGGGGGAGGCGTGGCTCTTTGACGACGCAGCCCGAGGGTCACGGGCACTAATGGGTTTCCATCGGGGATTAGGCCCGTTCGTTTGGTCCCAAGGTTCAGCCGGCATGTGGAGCCTCACTGCGGGAGATGGCGGAGGGCCTGGGGCTGGCTGGTGGCCAACCACAGGTGCTTTGGGATCCTGTGGGAACGCACAGGTGACGAAAACCCACAGACAGCCTGGTGGGCCTGTTCACCATTATTCTGCCCTCTGAGTCGGCCGTGTTTCTACAGACCCAGCTACTCCTTCTGGGGGATACTCCTCCTGGGGGATACTGCTCCCGGGGGGATACTCCTCCTGGCACGTTATTGCCACCTGGAGCCCCTCTCAGGGTGGCTCTCGCCTTCTTATCCTCCCCCTCCTCCCCCGAGACCTGCCTGAATGACACCTGAGGAAAGGGAGTGACTCGGGGTTTCCAAGAAGAGACATAAACCTGGACACAGGCGAAATGCAAAGGGTGTCACACACACACCACCACCACCACCACCACCCCGGCTCTTCCCCCATCCTCTCCCTGGGACAGATGTCACTGTCAGCCCCTTTTGCAAAGCGGTTTCTAAGGCGCCAAAAGGGGACATGGAGCTGCCAAACGCCGGGGAGAGGTGAGGAGAGGTGAGGGGCAGAGCTGGGATTCGAACTGCCCTCTCCAGCCCCAGTTGGCGCTGCCTCTGAGTAACTTCCCAGCATCTGGCTTCCTGGGCCCGCTTCCGGAGGAGCTGGCGGAACCACTTCCTGCCCGGGCGGAGCAGAGCAGAGCAGAGCGAAGAAAGCCAGTGCTGAGCAGCGCCCGGGGCGGGGAGCAGGGCGGCCGAGGCGGTGCCCACTGGCTGTGTGGGGGAGCCTCGGCTCCGCCACGGGGACCCCGGTGCACAGGCCACCTCGTGGGGCCGCGCACGCTTGGCTCATGCTCAGCTCAGTCACTTCTGAACAAGGCTGACCCTTCCATTTGGCACCGGCCCCTCTTGGCACTGAGGGCAAGCTGGGTGCAGGCCACCCAGCCCCACGGGGACGCCCTGGCGGCTGCCTTCTGCTGGCGAAGCCCCCAGCACCGCACGGGCATGGCGCAGGTATGCGGCCAGGAGGCCAGGGTTTGCCTGGTGTGCCGGCAGCCTGGTCCTCCACGGATCCCGTGCACACTGCCGCCCTGACTGGCACTTCTGCTCGTGGCAGGTGCGTGAGCCGGAAAAGCACTTCCAGGCCGGCTCACACAGGCCCCGTGCTCATGGGAGCTTGGGAAGACGCTCCTGTCATCCCCATTCCGAGTCCCAGGGCACATCCCTGTGTCCGGGCACTGAGAGGGCCCGCAGCCAGGGGGCGCTCTGCTCTGGGGACCCCAGCCTGCCTCAGACAAACGTGTGTAACTGAGGCCACTCCCCATCCCCCCACCCCACCCCACCCCCATCCCCCATGCACTTACTCACATCCCCTGGAACAGTGGTCGGCAAACTCATTAGACAACAGAGCCAAATATCAACAGCACGATTGACATTTCTTTGAGAGTCACATTGTTTAAACCTAAACTGTATGGGTAGGTACATTGTCATTAACTCATTTAGGGGACGTGGTATTTTCTGGAAGAGCCACACTCAAGGGGCCAAAGAGACCCTGCCTGGAACATTCAGGAGGCAGTTATCTGGCTGTAAAACAGTACAGCCCTAACCGGTGTAGCTCAGTGGATAGATCCTCGGCCTGCAGACGGAAGGGTCCAAGGTTCGATTCCGGTCAAGGGCATGTACCTTGGTTGTGGGCAGATTCGCAGTAGGAGGTGTGCAGGAGGCAGCTGCTCGATGTGTCTTTCTCATCGATGTTTCTAGCTCTCTATCCCTCTCCCTTCCTCTCGGTAAAAAATCAATAAGATATAGTTAAGAAAAACACAGTGGAAACGGAGCTGTGGGAGGAAGATGCAGGTTGTAGCGGGGCCTCACACCCAAATCCGTGTCCATCACTATAACCAGCTGGCCAAAGCGCGGCAGCTCGTCCTCTTTCTTGGACTCTGGTTTTCTCCAGGACAAGCCAGTGGCTCATTCACTGTCCAGCCCCCGGGCCCCCAGCTGCAGGGACCTCGCGTCTGCAGGGACCTCTCTGTCTGCAGGGACCTCTCTGTCTGCAGGGACCTCTCTGTCTGCAGGGACCTCGCGTCTTCAGGGACCTCTCTGTCTGCAGGGACCTCTCTATCTGCAGGGACCTCTCTGTCTGCAGGGACCTTGCCGTCTGCAGGGACCTCTCTGTCTGCAGGGACCTCGCGTCTGCAGAGACTTCACCATCTGCGGGGACCTCTCTGTCTGCAGGGACCTCACGTCTGCAGGGACCTCGCGTCTGCAGGGACCTCTCTGTCTGCAGGGACCTCTCTGTCTGCAGGGACCTTGCCGTCTGCAGGGACCTCTCTGTCTGCAGGGACCTCGCGTCTGCAGAGACTTCACCATCTGCGGGGACCTCTCTGTCTGCAGGGACCTCTCTGTCTGCAGGGACCTCGCGTCTGCAGGGACCTCTCCGTCTGCAGGGACCTCGAGTCTGCAGGGACCTCGCGTCTGCAGGGACTTCTCTGTCTGCAGGGACCTCTCCGTCTGCAGGGACCTCTCTGTCTGCAGGGACCTCGCGTCTGCAGGGACCTGCCGTCTGCGGGAGCGGGGCCCAGAGGACCGGAGCGGAGGCACGTTGGGGCTGGGACTTGACAGCTGCACGTGCACAGTGAGGTCAGTCCGGACAAAGCCATCAGAGTATCGGATGGTGTAAACACGCCACGTCCGAGCACAGGGCGCGTGTGCTGCCGCCAGACACCCACCGGCCAGCTGTGCGGCAACCCGATCCCGGCTGCGCTCCGGGCGGGTGTGGAAGGAGGCCGTCACCACAGAAACTCTAGAACCCGAGGCTGACGAGGCCCGCCCGTGCGAGCCGGCCCGTCCACGGTGCGCCTTTCAGAGCAGATGGGCCCTCTGCGGCCGGGGGCAGTGATGGACGGAGCACGGACCTGTACGTCCCCTTCCAAACCGGTGCCCCCTCGGCCCCCTCAGCGCTCAGCACCCAGACCAACTCTTCCTGCAGGCGCAGGGACCAGGGCCCAGGGATGCCACCCACCGAGGCAGGGAGTGGGACCCTCCCGGCTCCATGCATGGGGGCGGGCAGCACTGAGGCACGTGGCACACACTGTCCTCGCGGTCGCTGTGACTGGGTGTGCACAGTGTCCCGGAGGCCTTGCCCAGCCTGGGGCATGCTGGGAATTGGTCCCCAGGTTCAGGGTCGGGATCCAAGCCTCTCAGCCCAGCTCAATCAGCGTGCTTGGTCAGGAGATGAGGGAGCCTTACGCTGACTTCTCTGCCACCTCTCCCCTGCCCTCAGCCCGGGCAGGGCTCCGTGCCTGTGGCCCGTTCCCGCCCTGCAGACCTGGTCTGAGATGTGGCGAGGGCTCCTTGGCGTTCAGCCTCCCCAGTAAACAGCGTCTCCTTTCCTCTCGATCTGGACGGCGAGGCCCGGCGGGCAGATCTCGGGGTGATTCCCTGACACCCCGCCCGCCCACCTCCGCCCCGGGGTCCATGGCAGGACACAGGAAGTCCCGGCCAGGCCCCGGCTCTCTTCAAAGCGTTTTCCTGCTACCTTCGGTTTTTACTGGTGTGTGTCTGTAATCACACAGGTTGCTGCGCCTCTGGCTCGGGAATGGCTAATGCGGTGCGTGTCCGGCCAGCACCGGACAGTCAGCGAGACAGCGGCTCCCGTCACTCACTCCGTTCAACAGGGCCCTTTCGCCCTGATGTCAAAACTAAGCGACACCTGCGGGTCTAACATCGGGTCGGGAAGAGCCAGGTACGGGAGGGGTGACTCTGAGGCAGGGGCAGAGGCAGGAAGGGCCTGGGGGCTGCGGAGCAGAGGCAGAGGGGTACGTGGAGGGGTGGGGAAAGTCCAGCTCATTACGTCGTTTGTATCCGTAAGGAGAGCAGACATTTAGGAAGGGTTCACTCAAGGTAAAGCCCTTTGCCTGCGGAGTCGTCATTATTGCTCCCATTTTACAGATGAGGAAACTGAGGCTGGCCCACGCTCACGCCGCTGGGGACTGGGAGTGGAGCCAGAAGAGGAGCTCCTGCAGCCCCCCCCCCCCCGGGCCCTGCCCTCCGGCTCTCAGCTCCCCACGGGGCGGTGCTGGGAAGTGGGGGAAGCCGGCTCCCAGGGCCTGCGACGGGGAGAGAGGGCGTGGCTTGTTCAAGGTCAACCTTCGGGCGGTGATTAAGAACCTGGGTCTCACCCAGCCCTGCCACCTGCTCCCTGGGCGGCCTCAGCCCAGTGTCTGAACTCCTGTCTGTTTTTCCAGGACCGTGAGGGGAATAAATAAATAACTAAATAAACAAATAGAAACAGGCCAGACAGCCCTTAAGTTTGCTGGACTCTAGGGGTGGGCTCATGGTTTGGGCCAGCGGTCGGCAAACTCATTAGTCCACAGAGCCAAATATCAACAGGACAACAATTGACATTTCTTCTTCTAAGACACGTCTTCAACATAGACCCACCCAGGCCGTGGTATTTTGCAAAAGAGCCACACGCAAGGGGCCGAAGAGCCGCATGTGGCTAGTGAGCCGCAGTTTGCCAACCACAGGTCTGGGCCTTCGGGAGTAAACAATCAAAATGTTGGCTCCTCCTCCCCCTCTTCCTTCCCCCGCCCCATCCTCTGTACACCCTCCTCCCCTCCTCTCCTTTGCGCTTAGTAACGGCCAGCTCCTAGAGGGGACATCAGGACACTGTCAGTGTCGCACTGCCCTCCCCAGGCAAGGTCACTGCCTTCCGGGGAACTGTCCCAGAGCCATCATGTCTGCGTCATCAGCGGACAGGTGGCTCCCAGCAGGTGACAGGAATCCCAGCGGGAGCCCCTTTCCGGCCGGCTTCTCCTGGCCTGGCTGCAGGACGCTTTACCTGGTAATTCCTTTTTTAAAATATATTTTTTGATTGATTTCGGAGAGGGAGAGGGAGAGAGAGATAGAAACATCAATGATGAGGGAGAATCATTGATCGGCTGCCTCTTGCATGCCCCCCACTGGGGATCAAGCATATAACCGGGGCCTGTGCCCTGACCGGGAATGGAACCAGGCCCTCCTGGTGGATGCTCAACCACTGACCGCCTACCTGATAATTCAAAGAGGATTAGCCGAGCTCTGAGCACCAGGCCATTCAGACACAGAGGCGTGTCTCTGGGAGGGGCCCTCAGCCGCCCGCAGCAGGTCCGCCAGAGAGACCGAGCCACACCCTCCCCTCGGGCTCTGACGGAGGGGGGGCGGGGACGGGACTGTGTCTGGCTGGGAACATCCAAACTGGGAGCTCTCGGCCTTGTTAGCTCCTCCTGGTTTTGGTTTTTGTGTATTTTTTCTATTTCCATTTTTCTTCTCTCTCCTGGGTTTACTGGGACGAGCGTTAGCTGTAAGGAGGTGTCAGAGGCGGAGTGACCCGGCTGGATACGGGAAGCTGCAGGCGACCACCTGCGGACTGTTCTCTCTGTCTAGTGGTTTAAAACACGGAATTAGCCAAAACCGGTTTGGCTCAGTGGATAGAGCGTCGGCTTGGGGACTGAAAGGTCCCTGGTTCAATTCCGGTCAAGGGCATGTTCCTTGGTTGCGGGCATATCCCCAGTAGGGGGTGTGCCAGAGGCAGCTGATCAATGTTTCTCTCTCATCGATGTTTCTAACTCTGTATCTCTCTCCCTTCCTCTCTGTAAAAAATCAATAAAATATATTTTAAAAATAAAATAAAAAATAAAATAAAACAACGAATTAGTGAAAATCAGGAGACTGGATGTGGAGCCCCAACCTTGGCACGTTTGTGAAAACGGAGCCAGACTTCAGATGGCCTCAGGGTTGAACAAGACAGCGCCCGGGGCTGAGCATGGAGCCTGGGCCCACAAGGTCCTCTTGCGGCTGCCATGGTTACGCTGCTGCCATCCCCGCAGCCAGGGCCACGCAGGTTCTGCCGCGTGGTGCCCGCTCCGCGGGGAGCGGCCCCTTACTCCTCTGAGGCCCCGGGGGCGTCTCCTGGCCGGCCACGCTGAGAAACACAGACCTGCATGCGGAGCGCGTGTGCGTGTGCATGTGTGTGTGAGTGTGTGTGTGTATGAGTGTATGTGTGCATGTGTGTATGTGTGAGAGTGTGTGTATGTATGAGTGTGTGTGTGCGTGTGCTTGTGCATTTGCGTGTGTGTGCGTGTGTGTAAAAGGAGCCGGTTGCACACCGGATCGGCGTTTGGCAGGCCTTGACTCATCCGTGGGGTCCGGCTCCCCGCAGCTGATGCAGGAATGAGCCTGAGCAGCCTCACCAAGGAAACCTGTCAACAGTCAGCACCGTCTGCCCCGTGAGCGTCCTGCAGACACAGCGTGAATCACCTGCCAAGCACGGGGCGCCGGCTGCCAGAGTCCCTCTAGGGTGGGCCTCCCCCCGGGGCCTGAGGGAGCGCTCAGCGTGAAGGGTGAAGGTCATTATCGTCAAATGAAAAACAATCCCCCCAGACAAGGGAAGGCCCTTCGAGAGGATCCACGCCCCCTCACCTGGACCTGTTCTTTCTCCGATAGAACGCCAGCTTCCGCTTCCTCTTCAACCCCGTCCTCTCCCAAGGGCCTGGACAGCAGCACTGCTCCATCCCTGCACCCCCAGGTGTCCCGCCTGCCACCCCGAGCATCCCAGCGCTGCTCCATCCCTGCCGCCCCGAGGTGTCCCCCCCTGCCACCCTGAGCATCCCTGCGCTGCTCCATCTCTGACGCCCCGAGGTGTCCCCCCTGATACCCTAAGCATCCCAGTGCTGCTCCATCCCTGATACCTGAGGCCTCCCCACCTGCCACCCGAGGTGTCCCAGCGCTGCTCCATCCCTGGCACCTTCCTGAGGGTCCCCACCTGCCACCCCGAGCATCCCTGCGCTGCTCCATCCCTGCCGCCTTCCTGAGGGTCCCCACCTGCGCACAGCTCCTGAGATCGGGGCAGAGACAGGCCTGTTTCTCCCTTCTGTGTTAACCACACATCGGTGTGTCCTCTAAGCACGCATTGCGCTCAGGAGGTGCGAGGGGCGGAACGGGTTATCATCAAACGATAAAAACAGACCAGGTGTCCTGTTTGCGGATCACCCGGGCCTCTGTCCTGCCTTCAGCACCCACTGAGCTCACCTGAGCTGGCCGTGCACCGGGGTGGGGGGGAGGCTGAGCACGGGGAGCACACGGCCCCGGCCCTTGTGTGCGAAGAGACTGAGGTGGAGGGAGAGGCAGACAGCCAGCGTTGCCTGCCCATCGGCCACGACGCAGCCACGGAGCTGGTCCCCGGTAGCCGCACTCACAGACGCTCCCACGGCCAACTCTGCTGGGCGCTGCCCACGCCTGGCCTCACCCCCCCCTCGGAGCCACGCCCGGCGCCAGAGCCTCCTCCCCGGGGAAGGGGACTGAGCCTCGCTGGCGGGTCCCAGCCGGGCCTGCGCTCCGTGTGCGAGGCCGACTCCGCCGCCAAGAGCCTGGGGCGGGAGCCGAGGCCGGCCCGTGACCCCCGGTGCCGCCAGGCCAGGCCTCCCCTCTCTGCTCAGCCCAGCTCCGTGCAGGACCTCCTCCTGTTGCCCGTCACCGTGTGGTGAGATGTGGGGTCACACCGGGATAAAGGGGGGCCAGGAGGTGCAGGGCGGACAGGCCGGTGCGGAGCCTCCGGTGGCCCTGCCCGAAGGGCCCCGGACAGGCCGCAGGCTGGAGCCACGCCCCCGGCCTCCTCCTGGCAGAGCGGGAAGGGTGTGGGAAGGGCTCAGGGCCGAGGGCACAGCTGGCGTCCTTGGGGAGGCACGGGGAGCGTGGCTCGTGGTGACAGCGCCTGCCCTCCTGCTCTCACACTTGGACTTGGACGGCTGGCAAACAGGAAACTGCCGGGCCCTGCAGGTGACGGATGGACAGGGGAGCTCCGCGTCCCACCCTCGTGGGGTCAACGCTCTCACCATGGTAACATCATGCTACCAACACGCCTGCACGTAGCACACAGAATTCCTCGGGATTCAACAGCAGCCCAGGGGCTGCAGGCCGGCCCCAGATGTCAGGGCTTGAACCTGCTCTTGGCTGTGATCCTCAGCTGAGGCCACGGAGCACGAGGGAGAGGCATGAAGTGCAGGCAGGGACCTTGAACTTGGAAAGCATCTCCGGGCAGTGAGGCCGCCCGGAACTCAGGGGCACCAGGTGCTAAGGGGTCAGAGGCTGTTGGGAGCACCCCCTTCCCAGGCCCCTGTGGGCAGACAGGCCTGAGCCCTGGGAGCACAGGGGGGTGGGGGCGAGCTGTGACACCCCAAAGGCTCCCCCTTCCTCCCGAGGAGCTGGGGGGCATGGGAGCCTCAAGGCGGATCTGGGCACCCAGGGCCTGAAGCCTCGGGAAGGGACCGCGGCCTGAAGGACCTTTCTCCTCCGAGTGCGAGGACGGGTCTCAGCCAGGCGACCGCCCGGACCTTGGCGATGTCTGCGATAGTCCTGGCTGTCACGGCAGGAGCGTGGGGAGTCCCACTAACGCCCCTGGGGTTCAGCCCCACGCCCTAGAACCGCCCCCCCCCCCAACACACACACCCGGACCACCTGGCCCCAACGTCAGCGCCAAGGCTGAGAGGAGCCAGCAATCGTCACCCCAGGAGTGTGCGAGCCTTGGAAAGACCGGCTGCCTCACCGTTTGCGGGGTTTTTTGTGTGTTTTTTTGTCCTGGTGGCGGGGGAGGCAGGGAGGAGGGAACTGGCTGTTTATTATTCCTCTCTCGCCTCCTCAGCAGGGAAAACACTGTTTATGCGGAACATCAAAGGTCGCCGCCCAGATATCAATTCCATATTGCGGGAGCCTTTGCCAAATCAAATTAGCTTATTTTCCTTGATATTAAGTTTGACAAGCAGAGAGCCTGTGAAAACCAGAATTCCAACTGGGCGTGCCCCGTGGCTCGGGGCGGCTGTGGGCCGCGCGGAAAGCCCAACTGTGTCCTCATTCTTCGCGGGGGCCCGGGGGGGAGGGGGGGCGGTCCGTATTGATCGCGTCTGGAATGTCCCTCCCTGTGTCCTCCGTCCCTCCAGCGTCCGGTCCGTCAGGAATGTGAGGAGGCCGCGGGGCTGTCTGGACGGGCAGGGTGACTGGGCGGCCTGGTGGGCGGGGCCGGGAGCACGGAGCCCCGGAGTCACGGGAAACCCTCCTTTACGCCGATCCGGTGCAGGCGGTGGTGTGTCAGCACTTCTGTCCGTCAAAGGAACAGAGAGGTCGCCCTTCGTGGCTTTCGTTCCCGGGAGCTCTGAGAACGGGGTGGAGGCTGTGGCCTCTCCTCTGCACAGGGACCCGTGTTTCGGTGGGAGTGAGCGAGCCCTGGCTTCCCTGCCCGGATCCCGGCTCTCCTACGGGCTAAAGTCCGTAGTAAAAAGACGCCAAACGGCCCTGGCCGGTGTGGCTCAGTGGACAGTGTCGGCCCGCAAGCTAAAGGGTCCCAGGTTCAATTTTAGTCAAGGGCATGTGCCTAGGTTGCAGTAGGGGGTGTGCAGGAAGCAGCCAGCCAATGATTCTCTCTCATCATGGATGTTTCTCTCTCTCTCCCTCTCCCTTCCTCTCTGAAATCAATAAAAATATATTTTTAAAAAAGACATGGAGCCGAAACCGGTTTGGCTCAGTGGGTAGAGTGTCAGCCTGCGGGCTGAAAGGTCCCAGGTTTGAATCTGATCAAGGGCATGTCATACCTTGGTTGCGGGCACATCCCCAGTAGGGGGTGTGCAAGAGACAGCTGAATGATGTTTCTAACTCTCTATCCCTCTCTCTTCCTCTCTGTAAAAAATCAATAAAATATATATTAAAAAAAAAAAAAAAAAAAAAGGCATGGGATGTGGCACCGACAGACCCGTCGTGTCCCAGCTCTTCCGTGGCGTGACCTCCCGGGCCTCAGGCCTCAGAACGGACGCCGCCCTCTCGGCCCCAGATGGGCCTCTCAGGACCGGGACACGCTCTCTCCCAGGCCCAGGGGAGATGGTCTGGCGGGAAGCAGAGGGGGCAGGGCAGCTGCTGATACATCGAGTTCCTGTTTGGGGGGCACTGGGCCCCCTGCAGAGTCCGGGCGCTCAGAGGGGACCCAGGCTCTCTAGGCCACGGCGCTGTGGTCTGGGGGCGCAGGCTGGCACTGCGGCCGGGGCGGGGCGGGCGAGGGGGAGGGACTGGGAGGAGAAGGCGAGGGCCCGTCAGTGGACTGGCCATGGCCTGAGGGGGGGAGGGGGCTGAACCTGAGTGTGACCTCCTGCTGCCCCAGAGGCTGAGCCCAGGCTGGAAGCAGCCCCCAGGCCGGTGGCAGCGCCCTTCCCCCCCCCCACCTCCCCCCCGCCCACTCCTCTACCTCCCCCCCGCCCAGGGTGAGCCTCCGGCGTGGTCTCCACAAACGCCTGCCTCTGCACTTCCGTCTGCGAGAAAGCGGCCCGGTGACCCCCGCTTTGCACTGGAGCCACCGCACGTGGGGCGCGGCTCTGAGCAGCGAGGGGCCTTCATGCGGTGGCTCTCCCAGCCCAGAGCGGCGCTGACAGCGCACAGGAAGGCCGGCGGCTCCTCCACGGCACAGGCCCGGTCGGAGGGCGGACAACTGGGCCGCGGAGGCTGCCTCGCTGCGGGGTCTTGGGACAGGCCTCGGGGCCGGGCCGGGGTGCGGCTTGAGGAACAGATACTGAGATGGAGGGGGGACGCGGAGGACAGCCGCGGAGGGCAGGCGGCCAGCATGGCTGGGCACTGAGGCTGCGGGGCCGGAGGGCAGGTCACACAGGGCCTTCCTCGCAGCCTGTGGGTACACTCTGCCCCAGAGCAGTGGGAAGCCCTGAACGGCTGGAACAACCCTCTTCCTCCCTCTGCTTTTCCGTCTGCAGGGGACAGGAGGCCGGCCGCTCTGTGCACTTAACATTCGCCGGCCCATCCCTCCTCTCCTCTTCCCCCTGGGGACAGGGCCCTGGAAGGCCCCTGGCAATCTCCCCAGCCCCCTCAGCCGGGAGGCCGAGCAGGCCTGTCCCCACCCGGCTCCTGAGGGCCCTGTCCTTCACTGCCGTGAGCCAGCGAAGAGAGGCCCTGAGCTACTGGATGGTGGTCACAACGCTCCACCAGCACCGAGGAGGCGAGAGGAGATGCTGGCCTTGGGCCTCCGGAATGTGAGGCTCTCTCTCCCACAGGAACTACTAGAAGCATCTCTCCTCTTTCCACTGGGTGGGGAGGCAGGAACCCCCGCCTGCGCCAGGAAGGGTAGCGGGGAGGAGTCCGCGGCTGCCCGAGGCCGCCACGCGGGACTTGCAGGTGGAGCCGGCATCCTGGAAGACAGAGCCGAGAAACGTGGCCACGCGGAGCCTCGATGATGCTCTGTGAGCACCTGGATCAAGCCTCGCCTGATGCCAACATTTCTGGACCTTGCAGCTTTCTGAGCCAGTCACGCCTTGATGTGTTTTTTTTGTTTTTGTTTTATTTGTTTTTGGTTTTAAATATACTTTTTAACTGATATCAGAGAGGGAGGGAGGGGGGAGAGAGCAACATCAGTGACGAGAGAGAATCACAAAGCCCTCTGGAGTCGGGCTTTGGACACAAAGGCACTTGATTGATTCAGGCGGCAAACCCCGTGATCTGAGGCTGCTGATGCCGGAAGACGGGCCTCGGCCGGGGACGCGCCGTGGAGGCCGCCGTCCGGAAGCGTGGAATGGCCCGTTCTGCCCGCGTGGGAGGACGGCCACGAGGCCCAGCTGCCCAGCACGGCCGGCGGCCCCCGGCAGCGGCCTGGCAGGCGAGTGGACGCGGTGGCAGCTCCGGGCGCGGCGTCCGTCTGGAGGGGAGCCGAGGGTTTGGAAGTCCCCGAGGACTCACGCTGAGGGCCCTGAAAGGCCAGCGGGGGCTCCGGAGAGGCCTGTCAGGCCCCGGGGGGGACACTTCCTCCGCGGACCGAGCGGGCGGGCTGGCCGGCGCCTGGGCCGCCACGCGGGGAGCTGGCTGGCAGGCGGGGGATGAGTCATGAGGAAGAGCTGGCCGGCTTCAAAGAGCAGCATTGGGCAGGGGGGCGGGCGCCAGTGCCCGTGGCGGTGGGTTCTCGGTGTCAGAGCCCAGGCACGGCTCCCGGCGACCGGCACGCTCGGCCCCCGCTTCCTTTGAACTCGGGGCGGACGATAAAAGGCGAGTGGCAAGCCCACTGGGCCGCAGCCCGGGGCTCGGCGGGCAGGGCCGACCCTGCAGCGTCAGCTGACCTCTGAGCTGTCCGCACAGCTCCGGCCCCTGGGCTTCCTCCTGGGTGACTGGCTCAGAGATCTTTCCAGAACGGAGACGGGGAGGGGAGAGCGCATTTGCCCTGCCCCGTGCGGCCTGTCAGTGCAGGGCTTTTCCAGCCGTTACTGCCCGCTCCCCCGGACGTGGACAGGGGCCTGATCTCTCTGGAATCCCGTTTCTTCCTGGGTCAGGGAGGACCGTCCCCCCCTTTTCCGACAAGCTGTCCTAAAGGGAAACAGAACAGCCGTGGCCGCTGTCCCGCACCGTCCATCACGTGAACGAGCTCAATAAACAGGGGGTGCCATGGGCAACTCCGCCCCGAGACGCTGCAGCCAGGGGGGCCGGGGCCGGGGCCCCGATGGCACGTCGCCACGAAGAGGGAGAGGGAGAAGCCGAGGAAAGACAGCCCCCGGCGCCGCGCACCCCGGGACGCGCCCGCCTCGCCGTGGAGGGGTCGGGGTTCTGCCCCGCGGCTTCTCCCCGGTGACCCCGCTGCGCCGAAGCCGTGACTTATGGGAGCGGAGGAAGGTGCCGGAACAATGTGCAGCCGCTGCCGATGCCGGGCGCGGGGAGACTGAGTAATGTCGTCTCGGGGCCGCTGACATGCCGTTCGCATTTAAACCCCGACGTTAATCTAAAACATTTCGGGCTGACATTGCGGGGAGGGGAGGGGAAGGCAGGGGGCGGGGGGGCGGGCACGCTCCTGTCCGTGACAAGTAGGTGGGGCCCGGGGGCCCTCACGCTGGGCCCTGGGGACCCCGGTTTGGGGGCGACTCACTCCACCACCCGCCCAGTGCCCGTGGGAGCCGGACAGAATCAGCCCGGGTCCCTCCTCTGAGCCCACCCATCCTCCGGCCCCACAGCCTCGGCCCAGGACGCAGTTTGCACCCGATTGCCTTTCTCTGCTCCTAATGAGACACTTCCCCCCCAGAGGGGACCTCGGGGGCTTGCTGCCCGCTCCTCGCAGAGACCGCCAAGTGGAGGACGGTGCAGCTGAGAGCAGGCCGCTCACGGCCTCGCCGGCATTCTCCCAGGCGGCCGCCCCGTCGCCATGGCAGCCGGGCGGCGGGGGAAACCGCTGTCTTCTCGCAGGGCCATTCCGTTCGAGATGGATTAAAACCAACAGGAAGGGGTCAGACGCTTGCTCGGAGCCAAGGAAAGAAAGTGAGCGTGAGTGAGTGACGTGCATGGGGGGGGGGGGGGGGCGGGGATGGTTCCTGTCTCAGCCCGAGGAGGCCACTGGATGCAGCAGCCGCTGCAGCAGCGCCTGGATGGATGCTGCAGGCCTGTTTTCCTCGGAGAACAATGCTCCCCGCAGGGGTGCACCAGGGAGGCGGGGGCTGGAAGAGGGGACGGAGCAGAGAGGGAAAACCCCACCACAAGGACGCGTTCCCAGCTGTCAGTCCGGTGGTTCCTCTCAAGCCGTCCAAAGCGTCCGTCTCCAGCCCCAGACCTACCCAGGGATCGCCTGGGCCCACGGTGACCCGCCAGGGCCGCGCCGGCCGCCGCCTCTCCTGGCAGATAAAATATGACCTTCATTAGAGGCGGCTCGCGCTCATTAGGAGCGGGGAGGCGGCGGCGGCGGGCGAGGGCCGGGCCCGGGGAGCAGAAATGTGCATGCAATTTGCAACAGGAAGAGAGCTCGGCTGAGGGTTATGAAAGACGTGCCAGGGACGCTGCGGGCTCCGGGAGACGGGAGCCCGGCAGCACGGCCGGCTCGCTGATGACAGAGCGAGAGCCGGCCCGCGTGCGAGCGTCCCGCGGCCCCCTTCCCTCCGCGGAAGGCTCACTTTATGGCTTTACAACCCAAAGGTCTCCTAACTGTCCTGTCTCATTACAGCCAGAGGAGCCGTCGCTTCCCTGCCCGACCTCCAGGGGGCGCGAGGGGGCGCAGTCCCTACACACACTGTCTCATCTATGGCTTCCCTTCCTTGGACGGCCTGCGTGATTGTGCAACCGTCATGTGCTGGGCTAATTACAATAAGGCCAATATTGTTATTATCCCCGCAGCACAGCTACGGAAGCTGGCGCGTGAGGAGCTGCACAAACACACAGCTGGCATACGCTTATTTTATTTTTAATATATATATTATCCTCACCTGAAGATATATATATATATTTTTTTTTTAATTATTTTATTGATTTTTTTACAGAGAGGAAGGGAGAGAGATAGAGAGTTAAAAACATCAATCAGCTGCCTCTTGCACATCCCCTTCTGGGGATGTGCCCGCAACCAAGGTACATGCCATTGAGCAGAATCGAACCTGGGACCTTTCAGTCTGCAGGCCGACGCTCTATCCACTGAGCCAAACCGGTTTCGGCTGGCATACATTGAAATCAGGGTTTGACCCCTGATTTGCACGGCCCCAATGCCTTGGTGTATTTCCCCAAACCCATTTACCAGGTGAGAAAACTGAGGCGGAGAGAAGGGAGTCGCCCGGAGGGGCTTACGCCCTGTGTGCTGAGGCTGGCATTCTGCAACATTCCCCCCCCAAAGGGCTGGTGTTCCAGAAGCCCAACGTGGACCCGTCCGACCTCCGAACCAACAAGGGGCCGTCTGTGCGAGCTGCTTGGGCCTTGTTAACGGCCTGCTGACCGCAGCTGCCGTCGGGCCGGCGTGGCCGGCACGGAAGCGCCGTCCTCGGGCCCGCCGTGGACGTCAGGGGGAAGGAATCCGCCGGTCAGTCCGCCCCGCCTTGCACAAGGAACCCCTTGTTCGCAGGTTTTAAATAGGGAGCCTCCTGACGGATCCCGAAACGTTAACACAAACGCCACGGGAGGTGAGAGCCAGCGGGGAGGGGGGAGGCGTGCACCTTCGGCCTGCTCGCCGCGTCCTGACAGCGCACCCTGTCCTTAGGACCTGAGTCAAGACCATTGCTGACCATCAAGACTCCAAAGCCCGCCGGCCTCCTGGGAAATTGAATCCCCGTCATCCTTCAAAAGTAACAGGACCGCAGATGGCGTGAGAGCGCCAGCACCCACAGAGGAGGCGGGAGGATGCCTGGCGTCGGCGCTGGTTTTTGCTGGAGTCTTTGTTCCGGTGTCCCTGCGTGTGCGCGGTTACCAGGAAAGCATCGCGTTGTCGGTAACGAAGCCGCTTGTGTTTGGATTGATCGCCGCCTCGATGGGAGCTTGCTGGGTTTGTCAGTAATGAACCCAGTAATGACCCGGCTGCTCCGGGGCCTTTTACGACGGCCTTTGGAATGAGAGCATCCATACAAAGTCTGCCGCTCCAAACAATGCTTGATGCTAATAAATCTATTCCTGGTGGCGTGTGTCCCAGCCAATTGGGCTGCTGGGCTCCCGAGTCATGGCTGTGGTTAAGGGGACCCCATCCCCCTCCTCCTCCCCCCCCCCAGAGGCTACTTCCTCCTCTTCCGCGTGGAGGTCAGGATGGAGAGCAAAGGGCTTCCGTCTATTTACGCTGACATGTCTTTTCTTTTTCTTTTTAAAATACTTTTTATTGATTTTTTTTTACAGAGAGAAAGGGAGAGAGAAACATCCATTAACTGCCTTCTGCACACCCCCCACTGGAGATGTGCCCGCAACCAAGGTCCATGCCCTTGACCGGAATCGAACCTGGGACCCTTCGGTCTGCAGGCCGACGCTCTAGCCACGGAGCCATCACACTGGTTAGGGCCGAGATGTGTTTTCTTAAGTCGAGAGAGGAATGCAGAACAATTGTCAAAAACTTTGGGTTTGTCAAAACCCCGAACGGTTCCCTAAAAGGGGTTCCTTTTACTGTCGGTAGATTGTATCTCCATCAACCTCCTCCGTGAGACAGAGTCTGGACGACTTTCCCGCCAGAGAGGGCCAAGGAGTCGATAGGTATCGCCTGTTACTAGCGCTTCTGTTTTGGAAATGCCTTGAACCTGATTTTCCAATCCCCCTAGGCCTGCTGCCTCTGCTCCCAGCCGGAGAGGCCCGGCCCCCTCCCGTGGCCTCCGAGGCTCAGGGGCCCAGGAAGGCCCAGCAGCTCAGCCTCAGCCACATCCGGCGGGATGGCCCCAGGGCTGGCAGTGTTTGGTGTGTGCTCTGGGCGGCTGTTCAAACTAGAGGAAGCGAGCCCCGCCCTCGCCTTCCCTCCCAGTCTGACCTGAGTGTCTGCCTGTAATGAATTGGCTTGTTGCTGATAGATCCTCTGATTGGCACAAACAATTAAACGCAATTACTCGGGTACATTCATCAGGGCTCCTAATCTGTTATGCTTGGCAGGTTTTGCAAAAAACAAAAAAAAAAAAAAAAAAAAAACCAGAGATGCTGTTCCCAATCTGGTTCTTCCCGTGTGATGCCCTCCTCCCTCTCCCCCTTCCCCCTCCTCCCCCATCTGCACGTCAGCCTTTCTGGCACGGGGGTGTGTCGTCATCTCTCCGGGCGAGACCCGGACTGGGAGCTTGGAGAGCCACTGAGACCCTCTCCCATGGCGTCTGACGGATGCCTCTGGGCACGTACACAGGTGCCAGGAGGGCCAGTGTCCACCGGGCGAACCCCTCCCCGCCTCTCCTGTGTGCCCGGCACGCGCTGCCTCATCCTCTCCGCCTGGTTCCAGCTCTATCCCTCCCAGAGCTCACTCCCGGGGATCGCATCTCAGCTCTGCCGCCTTGAGAAACGCACACGCAGACGCTCCTGCAATGAGCCTTTTGCGGTTGCTGCTGTGGGTCCTGGGGTCCAATCCCCTGGGCTCTGCCCGCCTCCCCTATGAATCCTTTGCCGTTTCTGTGGAGTGAGCAAGGGTCACACAGAGTGAGAGGACAGGCCGGGCCAGCTCTACACGGGGAGGCATCGGGCTGGGGTGATGGTGAGGCAGAGAACTTGGGGGAGGAGCTGGGAGTTTCACCCTCCGGGCTATCGCTGGTCATACTGGGGAGGGGGTCAGAGACCTAAGTTTGTTGGAAGCAGATGAAAGGGAAAGAGGAAGCTGTTATGCCTCCATGTCTCAGGGAAGGGGGTCCTGGCACAGGGGACAAGAGCCTTGGTGGGAAAAGGATCCATGCTGATCAGAGGCAGGCACATTGGGACAGGGAGGCATGGCACACCTATCTGGGGCAGGGGGTGGGGAGTGGGGTGTCCGGCCCTGTCCATCCCCATCAGGGAGCACTCCCCGTTCAGATAGGCCTGTGCTCCTCTGTCTGGTAACTATGGGCTCAGACAGACCACCGATCACCGATCCTCTGCTCATCTCAGTCGAGTCATCTGTGAAGTGGGAGCGTGGTGGCAGTTTCCCTAACCCTGACACCAATGCATCTCCTCGTCTGGCCATGCTGATTGCTCTTGCCCCGTTTTATTTCACTTTTTAAATTCCCATGTACTGTTATTATGAATTAAAATGACTGTGAACCCTGACCGGTTTGGCTCAGTGGATAGAGCATCGGCCTGTGGACTCAAGGGTCCCAGGTTCGATTCCAGTCAAGGGCATGTACCGTGCCGGCCTCAGGCGTCACTCGGCGCGCTCCGCAGCCCTGGCCCATGCCCCACGCCCAGCAGGCCTGCACCAGGCCACCTGCTCCAAAAAAAAACAAAACAAGCAGGAGCACCCTTTGGGGCAGCATGGGGCAGCCGGGCGGCAGCACCTGGCAGCGGGCAGCTCGGTGTCCCACCTCACGCGTCCTGATGCCCGCTGAAAGGGCTCTCCAGACAGCCAGACGGTGCCATGGGTGCCAGGCCTACGCGCTGGGCGACAAATCATTAGCGATCGGATCGGCCCACGGATCGCCTGCCCGTGGGGGGAGCTGCCGGTGCTTTCCGAGGGGAAGAGATTTATCAGCGCTTGGCCGGCCGCCCCGTCCTGGCGCAGCTGTAGGTTCCCGGCGGGTGGGGCCCTCCTCACACGCAGGGCTGTGCCGGGGAGGCCCGGGCAGCCCACGCCGAGGCCGCGGGGAGACACGGAGACTCTTACTCAGCACGGCCCTGCCAGGAAGCCGGCTCCGGGATCCCACAGAAGCCGGGGCGGGACAGCCTCCGTCTGACAGGGCCGCCCCGGGCCCTCCCCGCCGCCATGCAGCAGAGCAGCCCCATTCTCCCTGGAACCAAAGGGTGGCCCACTTTGATCTCGGCTCCGTTCGCACCGGGAAGGCGCCTTCCCGAAGCTGTCCCAGGGCGATTTCCCGCCTTTGAAGTCCCAGGAGAGCCCTGCCAAGAGCTGCTCTGGTGTGAGGAGGCTGCCGGGGCAGGCAGCGGGCCGCGGCCTCCCGGTGCCACGCCTGGAACGCGAGACATCAAAGGGGAAGGAGGCGCGGAGACGTGAGTAAGCCGGGCCCTGCCTCCGCCCAGGGCCTCCTCCAGGCCTCGGAGGAGCGGGCGGTGCAGCGGGCAGGGAGCCTCGCACCGGGGACCGGCTGACCTGTCGGCGAGCTGGGCGTTCCCAGGCCCGGCCCTGCCCCCTCGCACCCGCGCCAGGAGAGGATGCTGGTCCCGGGCACAAAGCACAGGCCCATCCTGGTGGAGAGCCCGGGGCCAGAGCCTTCAGCCTCCGCCCTCGCCTTCCTGGTCCCCGGTTTCTCCCTCTGTCAGAGGACGGGGGGCTCAGCCCCAGGATGACAGTGGCCACCGCAGACCCACAGACACGTGTTTGGCCAACATGCGTGTTAAACAAAGTCAGTTACATTATGTCCCTTTTTTTTTTTAGATGAGGGGATTGGGTGACAGTGTGTATGATAGGGTGGTTGGGTGACAGTGTGTATGATGGGGGGATTGGGTGACAGTGTGTATGATGGGGGGATTGGGTGACAGTGTATGATGAGGGGATTGGGTGACAGTGTGTATGATGAGGGGATTGGGTGACAGTGTGTATGATGAGGCGGTTGGGTGACAGTGTGTATGATGAGGGGATTGGGTGACAGTGTGTATGATGGGGCGGTTGGGTGACAGTGTGTATGATGAGGCAGTTGGGTGACAGTGTGTATGATGAGGCGGTTGGGTGACAGTGTGTATGATGAGGGGATTGGGTGACAGTGTGTATGATGAGGGGATTGGGTGACAGTGTGTATGATAGGGTGGTTGGGTGACAGTGTGTATGATGAGGGGATTGGGTGACAGTGTGTATGATGAGGGGATTGGGTGACAGTGTGTATGATGAGGGGATTGGGTGACAGTGTGTATGATGAGGGGATTGGGTGACAGTGTGTATGATGGGGCGGTTGGGTGACAGTGTGTATGATGAGGGGATTGGGTGACAGTGTGTATGATGAGGGGATTGGGTGACAGTGTGTATGATGAGGCGGTTGGGTGACAGTGTGTATGATGAGGGGATTGGGTGACAGTGTGTATGATGAGGGGATTGGGTGACAGTGTGTATGATGAGGGGATTGGGTGACAGTGTGTATGATGAGGGGATTGGGTGACAGTGTGTATGATGAGGCGGTTGGGTGACAGTGTGTATGATGAGGGGATTGGGTGACAGTGTGTATGATGAGGGGATTGGGTGACAGTGTGTATGATGAGGGGATTGGGTGACAGTGTGTATGATGAGGGGATTGGGTGACAGTGTGTATGATGAGGCGGTTGGGTGACAGTGTGTATGATGAGGCGGTTGGGTGACAGTGTGTATGATGAGGGGATTGGGTGACAGTGTGTATGATGAGGGGATTGGGTGACAGTGTGTATGATGAGGGGATTGGGTGACAGTGTGTATGATGAGGCAGTTGGGTGACAGTGTGTATGATGAGGGGATTGGGTGACAGTGTGTATGATGAGGCGGTTGGGTGACAGTGTGTATGATAGGGTGGTTGGGTGACAGTGTGTATGATGAGGGGATTGGGTGACAGTGTATGATGAGGGGATTGGGTGACAGTGTGTATGATGAGGGGATTGGGTGACAGTGTGTATGATAGGGCGGTTGGGTGACAGTGTGTATGATGAGGGGATTGGGTGACAGTGTGTATGATGAGGGGATTGGGTGACAGTGTGTATGATGGGGGGATTGGGTGACAGTGTATGATGAGGGGATTGGGTGACAGTGTGTATGATGAGGGGATTGGGTGACAGTGTGTATGATGGGGCGGTTGGGTGACAGTGTGTATGATAGGGCGGTTGGGTGACAGTGTGTATGATGAGGGGATTGGGTGACAGTGTGTATGATGAGGGGATTGGGTGACAGTGTGTATGATGAGGGGATTGGGTGACAGTGTGTATGATGAGGGGATTGGGTGACAGTGTGTATGATGAGGGGATTGGGTGACAGTGTGTATGATGAGGGGATTGGGTGACAGTGTGTATGATGAGGCGGTTGGGTGACAGTGTGTATGATGAGGGGATTGGGTGACAGTGTGTATGATGAGGGGATTGGGTGACAGTGTGTATGATGAGGGGATTGGGTGACAGTGTGTATGATGAGGGGATTGGGTGACAGTGTGTATGATGAGGGGATTGGGTGACAGTGTGCATGATGAGGGGATTGGGTGACAGTGTATGATGAGGCGGTTGGGTGACAGTGTGTATGATGAGGGGATTGGGTGACAGTGTGTATGATGAGGCAGTTGGGTGACAGTGTGTATGATGAGGGGATTGGGTGACAGTGTGTATGATGAGGGGATTGGGTGACAGTGTGTATGATGAGGGGATTGGGTGACAGTGTGTATGATGAGGCGGTTGGGTGACAGTGTGTATGATGAGGGGATTGGGTGACAGTGTGTATGATGAGGGGATTGGGTGACAGTGTGTATGATGAGGGGATTGGGTGACAGTGTGTATGATGAGGGGATTGGGTGACAGTGTGTATGATGAGGGGATTGGGTGACAGTGTGCATGATGAGGGGATTGGGTGACAGTGTATGATGAGGGGATTGGGTGACAGTGTGTATGATGAGGGGATTGGGTGACAGTGTGTATGATGAGGGGATTGGGTGACAGTGTGTATGATGAGGGGATTGGGTGACAGTGTGTATGATGAGGGGATTGGGTGACAGTGTGTATGATGGGGCGGTTGGGTGACAGTGTGTATGATAGGGCGGTTGGGTGACAGTGTGTATGATGAGGGGATTGGGTGACAGTGTGTATGATAGGGTGGTTGGGTGACAGTGTGTATGATGAGGGGATTGGGTGACAGTGTGTATGATAGGGTGGTTGGGTGACAGTGTGTATGATAAGGGGATTGGGTGACAGTGTGTATGATAGGGTGGTTGGGTGACAGTGTGTATGATGAGGGGATTGGGTGACAGTGTGTATGATGAGGGGATTGGGTGACAGTGTGTATGATGAGGCGGTTGGGTGACAGTGTGTATGATGAGGGGATTGGGTGACAGTGTGTATGATGAGGGGATTGGGTGACAGTGTGTATGATGAGGGGATTGGGTGACAGTGTGTATGATGAGGGGATTGGGTGACAGTGTGTATGATGAGGGGATTGGGTGACAGTGTGCATGATGAGGGGATTGGGTGACAGTGTATGATGAGGCGGTTGGGTGACAGTGTGTATGATGAGGGGATTGGGTGACAGTGTGTATGATGAGGCAGTTGGGTGACAGTGTGTATGATGAGGGGATTGGGTGACAGTGTGTATGATGAGGGGATTGGGTGACAGTGTGTATGATGAGGGGATTGGGTGACAGTGTGTATGATGAGGCGGTTGGGTGACAGTGTGTATGATGAGGGGATTGGGTGACAGTGTGTATGATGAGGGGATTGGGTGACAGTGTGTATGATGAGGGGATTGGGTGACAGTGTGTATGATGAGGGGATTGGGTGACAGTGTGTATGATGAGGGGATTGGGTGACAGTGTGCATGATGAGGGGATTGGGTGACAGTGTATGATGAGGGGATTGGGTGACAGTGTGTATGATGAGGGGATTGGGTGACAGTGTGTATGATGAGGGGATTGGGTGACAGTGTGTATGATGAGGGGATTGGGTGACAGTGTGTATGATGAGGGGATTGGGTGACAGTGTGTATGATGGGGCGGTTGGGTGACAGTGTGTATGATAGGGCGGTTGGGTGACAGTGTGTATGATGAGGGGATTGGGTGACAGTGTGTATGATAGGGTGGTTGGGTGACAGTGTGTATGATGAGGGGATTGGGTGACAGTGTGTATGATAGGGTGGTTGGGTGACAGTGTGTATGATAAGGGGATTGGGTGACAGTGTGTATGATAGGGTGGTTGGGTGACAGTGTGTATGATGAGGGGATTGGGTGACAGTGTGTATGATGAGGGCATTGGGTGACAGTGTGTATGATGGGGCGGTTGGGTGACAGTGTGTATGATGAGGGGATTGGGTGACAGTGTGTATGATGAGGGGATTGGGTGACAGTGTGTATGATGAGGGGATTGGGTGACAGTGTGTATGATGAGGGGATTGGGTGACAGTGTGTATGATGAGGGGATTGGGTGACAGTGTGTATGATGAGGGGATTGGGTGACAGTGTGTATGATGAGGGGATTGGGTGACAGTGTGTATGATGGGGCGGTTGGGTGACAGTGTGTATGATGAGGGGATTGGGTGACAGTGTGTATGATGAGGGGATTGGGTGACAGTGTGTATGATGAGGCGGTTGGGTGACAGTGTGTATGATGAGGGCGGTTGGGTGACAGTGTGTATGATGGGGTGGTTGGGTGACAGTGTGTATGATGAGGGGATTGGGTGACAGTGTGTATGATGAGGGGATTGGGTGACAGTGTGTATGATGAGGGGATTGGGTGACAGTGTGTATGATGAGGGGATTGGGTGACAGTGTGTATGATGAGGGGATTGGGTGACAGTGTGTATGATGAGGGGATTGGGTGACAGTGTGTATGATGAGGGGATTGGGTGACAGTGTGTATGATGGGGCGGTTGGGTGACAGTGTGTATGATGAGGGCGGTTGGGTGACAGTGTGTATGATGGGGTGGTTGGGTGACAGTGTGTATGATGAGGGGATTGGGTGACAGTGTGTATGATGAGGGGATTGGGTGACAGTGTGTATGATGAGGGGATTGGGTGACAGTGTGTATGATGAGGGGATTGGGTGACAGTGTGTATGATGAGGGGATTGGGTGACAGTGTGTATGATGAGGGGATTGGGTGACAGTGTGTATGATGAGGGGATTGGGTGACAGTGTGTATGATGAGGGGATTGGGTGACAGTGTGTATGATGAGGGGATTGGGTGACAGTGTGCATGATGAGGGGATTGGGTGACAGTGTATGATGAGGGGATTGGGTGACAGTGTGTATGATGAGGGGATTGGGTGACAGTGTGTATGATGAGGGGATTGGGTGACAGTGTGTATGATGAGGGGATTGGGTGACAGTGTGTATGATGAGGGGATTGGGTGACAGTGTATGATGAGGGGATTGGGTGACAGTGTGTATGATGAGGGGATTGGGTGACAGTGTGTATGATGAGGGGATTGGGTGACAGTGTGTATGATGGGGCGGTTGGGTGACAGTGTGTATGATAGGGCGGTTGGGTGACAGTGTGTATGATGAGGGGATTGGGTGACAGTGTGTATGATAGGGTGGTTGGGTGACAGTGTGTATGATGAGGGGATTGGGTGACAGTGTGTATGATGAGGGCATTGGGTGACAGTGTGTATGATGGGGCGGTTGGGTGACAGTGTGTATGATGAGGGGATTGGGTGACAGTGTGTATGATGAGGGGATTGGGTGACAGTGTGTATGATGAGGGGATTGGGTGACAGTGTGTATGATGAGGGGATTGGGTGACAGTGTGTATGATGAGGGGATTGGGTGACAGTGTGTATGATGAGGGGATTGGGTGACAGTGTGTATGATGAGGGGATTGGGTGACAGTGTGTATGATGAGGGGATTGGGTGACAGTGTGTATGATGAGAGGATTGGGTGACAGTGTGTATGATGAGGGGATTGGGTGACAGTGTGTATGATGAGGGGATTGGGTGACAGTGTGTATGATGAGGGGATTGGGTGACAGTGTGTATGATGAGGCGGTTGGGTGACAGTGTGTATGATGAGGCAGTTGGGTGACAGTGTGTATGATGAGGGGATTGGGTGACAGTGTGTATGATGAGGGGATTGGGTGACAGTGTGTATGATGAGGGGATTGGGTGACAGTGTGTATGATGGGGCGGTTGGGTGACAGTGTGTATGATGAGGGGATTGGGTGACAGTGTGTATGATGAGGGCATTGGGTGACAGTGTGTATGATGAGGGGATTGGGTGACAGTGTGTATGATGAGGCGGTTGGGTGACAGTGTGTATGATGAGGGCGGTTGGGTGACAGTGTGTATGATGGGGTGGTTGGGTGACAGTGTGTGTGTTTGGGAATCCGTTGGCAGAAGTGGGAAACGGGCTGGGCCTGCAGGCCCGGGAGACGCAGATGCTGTCGGGCGATGAGGAACAGCTGTCGCCTTTGCAGGAAACCGAGGCCCCAGCTGTTGACAGTGCCACCGGCCTGCTGCCCGCGTCCCACGTGACCCTGAGTGTGGGGCCCGGGACCAGACCACTCGCTCGGTCTTTTCAGGAGAGGCGTCCGGGGAGCCTCCCGCAGGCCACAACCCCCCCGAGGAAGCAGGGAAGCCGGCAGACAGGATGTGGCCTGTTAGCAGTCACCGACGAACTGTCCCTGGAGGTTTCTCAAAGTGTGTTCCCTGGACGCCTCGTCACAGCATCACGTGGGGGCATCACATGGGGTGCTGGTTAATAGGCAGAAATGTCCTGACCCAAATCTGCTAAATCAGACCGTCTGGGGGAGAATCCGGAAACCTCCATGGTTAGCAGACTCCCCAGGGGGACTTCTGAGCCGCAGCCCAGCCTCCGGAGCAGTGAGCGAGAGGATGCGCCTAGAGATGGGCAGCTGAGTCCACCAATCCCGTACCCGCCCCCGTCCTCCAGGCACCTGCTGAGCCCTTTCCACCCATCGCTCAGGCTCGTCTGCACGGCAGCCTGTGAGCTGGGCACAGTACCGCCCCTGTATAGCACGTGGGGACCGGAAGCCCAGGGGGGTCGGGAAATGCATGGCGGATCCACAGCCCGTGGCAGCGGGGCTGAATGTCATGCCTGGGCCCGACTCCAGAGCTATTGCATCAGCACGGCTGTTACTTCCCTTCCCAGCTGAGACCGAGGAGAATGTGACTGACAGCAGACCAGGGAGGGGCGCCACGCAGGTGTTGGCGTGCAGCAGGTACCTCTGGGAACCCGACCGTCAGGACAAGGTGGGAGCCTGGGACACGCCGTGCTCCGGAATCTTCTCCTCAGTGGCGCCTCCAATGGCCCCCAGGACTCGGGGCTTGGGAGCACTGCCAGGCGACAGGAAGGTCTGGCAGAGAAGCTGTAAGAGGATTGCTTCCCTGGCCCTCCCGCCGGCCCCTGGTGGCTCGCGTGGCGGCCTTGCATGGCTTCTGTCCAGGTGCGCGGAGGCGGAGCCATTTGTCCAGAGGATCTGAGATCAGAACCGAGATGCACCCGCTCTGACCGCTAGCCTCGGCGGGTCTGCCCTGTGGCTGCCGCCGGCTCTCTCGCTGGCGGGTACGTAATGAGCCTCACGGCTACTGGACCACAAAAGTCCGTGTCTCTTCCAAGAGCTTCTTAATTCCAACGAGATAAAGACAAGAGACAGAAAAAAACAAGCAAGAGTCTCTGGAAGCTGAGCCAGAGGCCAGCCTACAGACCGATCGTCATTAGGGGGGACGGTGGAGAGGGTGGGGGCGGGGAGCGTTCCGTGGCTTCTCTTCTCAGCGAAGCCCCGTGTGGTCTCCCCGTCCCCGAGGCACAGGCTGCCGCAGCCCTGCACAAAGCAGCCCCGAGGCCTGGCGCTGGGGCGGCTCTGTCAGCTCTGTCATTCTCAAAGCCGCGCTCCCCTCCTCGGAGCCTCCGCTTCCCCAGGTGGGAGCCTTGTCAGATCGCCCCGGAGACCACTCAAGGTCCAGCAGCTGGCACTGCAGGCCTGGCAAGCAGGAAGCAGAAGGGGGAGGTGGGATTAGTCTCTGTGGAATGCACGCGTTTTCCCAGAGACAGGGACGCGGGTCTTTCCCACCATCCGCTCCCTCCAAGGACCCGCCGGCCTCCAGCCAGTGCTCGCTCCGAATGGCACTGCGGGTCCAGCAACACACCGGCCTCACGCCCCACTCAGATGCCGCAGAAGGACGTGCAGGCTCCCCGTGCCGTCAGCGAGGCCTGTGGCGGGGGGCGGTGTGCGGAGGGGACGGGAAATGCGCAGGCTCCTCGTCACCGTAGAAGGACACCTCTGCGGTGACACCGGGAAGTGCCACAGCACCGGCTCTCTCTCCAGGCAGCTCTGACGGAACCTGCACGACTCTGTCCCCACAAACAGGAGCAAAGTCCAGCTGATGTCCTCCTTGCCACGGGGAGGACACGGCCATTGTTAAACCACGGCACCGCAGGCCGTGCACCGGCCAGAGATGCTCTGGGAGGGGAGGGGAGGGAGGGGAGGGGAGGGGAAGGGGCGCTGTGCAGCCGGTGCTGCAGGAAGCAGGCTCTCCCGGTGGGCAGGCACTTGGGTTTCTCCTCCCCGTGTGTCCGTGGGGGCCCGAGCAACCGCTCCCAGTGAAGCTACAGCTACCTGGCACCCTCAGTCCCCTGGTGAACCCAGTTCTAGCCCGGATGTCTCCTCACCCCCGTGAATGATGGGCCCACAAACTCAGATGCTGAAACCCCAGTCCACAGAGTCTTTACATGGGACCTCACTGGGAACAGGATTTGCCAAGGCAGACCCCAATCCAACGTGATCATTCAACGTGATAGGTGAGCTTACTAAAAGGGGGAATTTGGAGACACACACACACACACACACACACACACACGCTCCAGAGGACGCCACATGGAGGGGGAGGCAGAGGCTGGGTGGGACCCTACAAGCCAAGCAACCCAGAGATTGCCAGCGAAGCCCCCGAAGTGAGAGGGGAGGCCTGGGTCAGCCTCTCCTTCCCTGTCCTCACCGACCAGCCCTGGTGACACGCCCGTCTCAGACTCCAGCCCACTGGACAGTACTTTCTGTGCCTGAAATCCCCGTGTGTGGTACTTGGCTACGGCAGCCCCACAAACCACTCCGCCCCCCTCCACTACTGAGGGTTGGGGGATGAAGGGGGCCCTTGTCCACAGGACTCCCAGTCCCAGGCACTCTCCTCCCTCATCCATCTGCTCTCACATCTGTCCCTGGTCCTCTAGGACATGGCACCCGATGTCACCCAATACCTTAGGAGGTGTCCTCCTCTTCCCAAGCTCTTTAGAAAGTTTTTGATTGATTTTAGAGAAAGAAAGGTGTGTGTGTGTGTGTGTGTGTGTGTGTGTGAGAGAGAGAGAGAGAGAGAGAGAGAGAGAGAGAGAGAGAGAGAGAGATTTGTTCCACTGATTTATACTCATTGGTTGATTTTTGCATGGGCCCTAACGGGGATCAAACCTGCATTCTTTCAACCTACTGAGCTAGCTTCCAGGGCCCAAACTCTTTTAAACATTTCCTGCTAGGCAAAGTTATTCTCTCCCTAATATTAGGAAATGATTAAGAAAATTACATTGTTTTCAATTTCATCAAAGCAAGAAAGATAGGGATCACATTAGCCTTCTATTGTTATGTAACAAATCACCACAAACTTAACAGCTAAGAGCAACTTGAGAGCAGCCTGAAGGTCTATCTGCACACAACAATGGCCGGACTCCACTGGCTGCTCCCCAACATCCATCCCGCCCCCGGCTCCAGGGAACAGCCTGATTGGCCCAAAAATAACCCTTTGTCTTGATTGGTTTGGGAGAGAGCATGTGACCCACTCTGGCTAACACCATTCGGCGAATTTCTTTACTCCTGCGATGGACTAGGGAGAGCGGTGGTCCCTTTTCCTCCCCATGATGTGTCCGCGTTTAGATAGAACCTGGATCTGAAGCAACCACCTTGCTACCAGCTTGAGGGGTCACTCGGTCCAAGGATGGCAGGTTGGACAGATGGACAAGAACCTGGGTCTTGGATGCTATCATTTGGCGGCTACATCCACCGTCCCACTAAAGCCCACTCGGTACCTGTTAAAGCCTGAGTTGGACTCGCTGTTATTTGCAGCCAAAAGCATCTTCAAAATTAACCCTGTGCTTCCCGGGACACAACCAAACGGCGGCCATGTACATGGGCAGCCTCAGCTCCATCCGTGAGCTCCGGGTTAAGGTGGCTGAGTCTAAGGAATGTGTGATGGGCAGGAACGGAAAACAACGTCAGTCCTCTGCAGGGTGTGACTCACAGAGGCCGCCTGCCATCCCGCTGACCAGCTGTGCCCAGGGAGAGAGCCCCTCGGGTGTGAGCGGGCTGGTCACTGTCCACTGAGCCATCGGCGGAATCTACACTACAGAGTGGCACAGGAAGCCAGTGTCACCGGCCCAGAATAATCTGCTTTTCCCGATGCTTCAGAAAAAGGGAGAAAAACGAATGCTTGGTGAATGCTCACAAAGCACTGCTATGTGCTGAGACCCTTCCAGTGGCTTCCAGTGAGTCCTGGCCACATCCCCAGAGGTTACCCTGCCTGTTTTGCTGAGGGCACTGAGGCCTGAGGATGACACACATCAGCGGGCGCTGTCGCCCACACGTGCTTCATCCTTTCAGAACGTGCCGCTCTGCTTGGGACATGATAGCCCTGAAGGGTTTGCCCTGTTGGCACCACCCAGACGTGGGGTGCAGGGTGACTCGGCGCATGAAATCACGCAACCCCCTGACCTGACATCCTAACGTCTCCACCAGAGCTGGAGCGCACTTGGCCCCGCCCTGACCCCTCTGGCCTTCTCTGGCCGCTTCAAGCCCCACCCTTGATCCCCGAGTGTCGCCTTGGGCTGGTCCCTCCTCCCCGCTTCCGCCCGTCTCAGGAGCAAGAGGCAGCTCCACCCCGTCATGGCACCGGAGGAGAGCGTGGGAGCCTGCCCCCTGCTGTGGAGTTGTGAGCGCTGCGTCCTGGTTGCACCGCACGCTGCGTTCCTCCCCTGGGCGGTGGGCACACTGAGTGTGAGCGGTGGGTGGCGAAGGACTGGTGAGGGGGGCGCTATGGGCTCTCACCCCCACCCTCCCTGCCACCGATGGTCCCACCTCCTCCAGGCGCCTCCCGGCTTCCACCCAGTCTCCGGAGCAACCCACCGGCTCCGCCCCGCCACACATGCCAGCTCCTGCTGACCGCTCATTACGGGGTGAGGGCATCAAGACCATTAGCACATTAGCTCTTTATTATACAGGATAGATATGCGTGTGTGTGTGTGTGTGTGTGTGTGTGTGTAATATGTTGATTTCAGAGAGAAAGGGAGGGCGAGGGAAAGAGACACATCAATGATGAGAGAATCATCCACCATCTGCCTCTTTCACACCCATACGGGATCAAGCCCACAACCCAGGGGTGTGCCCTGTCTGGGAATCGAACTGTGACCTCCTGGCTCATAGGTTCACGCGCAATCAACCCCTGAGCCACAGCGGCCGGGCCTGAGTCTTCTGATGGAGATTTAAAGGCCATCGAGTCCAACAAGCGTGTCCAGCTGCCTCATCCCACCCACGTCGCTTCACGGGTGGTCGGTGCAGGCTCAGCAATGCTGGGGCACGTGTCCGCAGGCACGAGGCTCTGGGGGCCGGTTCCTCAGGGTGGACTCTGGCCCCGGCCTCCTATCCCAGTGCCCATTCCCCTCCAGCCCAGTGCCTTCTCCCCTCTGAGCACGGCTGTCCGATTCGCCCCGCCAGGCCATGCTCGCGCTGGGAGCTGAGCAAACGCGCTGGGCTGGGCTCCCGCATTCCAGGTCCCAGGGAGGGTCCGAGGGCACGGGCATCTCCCACTGCCACGGCTCCGGAGAAACATCGTCTGCGGGCGGCGCGGCCTTCCCGGGCAGAAAATGCCAGCTATGCGGCAGGACCTGTTTGCCGCTGTCCTCGCCTGGCTGCTGACAGCGAGATTTACTGCAGGGGCCCTAAACCGGCCGTGCAGGCCCGGAGCCTCTGCTGCAGCTCTGCAGCTCGCTGGCGATGGTTTCGGTGTTTGTTTGATTTTCCTGTCTGCCGAGGGGACATGTGACATGACAGCTCGACCTGGGACAGACTGCCGATGAGAGCTGTGGCTGTTGTTTTCGATGGCTGTGGATGTTGTCTTGTTTCTCTTGTATTTGAGTGGGGCTGTTAGACCTTTACATACTTTCCCTTCAGGTGTTTATTCTTCTGTGATTCATGCATGCATGTGGGGGAAAAATGTACCTCTAAAGTAGAGCGATGAATAAATCTTCCGCTGGCTTCTGAGCCCCGGGCATCCAGTCACCCGCTCAGGGCCCTCCCGGGAACCAGCTCCCGGCGTGTGTGCACAGGAACCTGTCCGTCCCCCGGCATGCACCCATGGAGGAGCAGACTCTACATGCCGCCCAGAGGCTGGCCTGCGCCTTTGAGCAGCTACATGCGGTGTCTGAGCCCTCCTGTGTGCACGGACACTGAGCAGCGTCCACGCTTCTCCACATCAATCCTGCAGCCCGTGTTCCCATGCTGATGCTCTGGCTGCAAATAGACATCGGAGGTGAGGGGTCCCAGGGAGCGAGTGCCCAGGGTGAGGGGTCCCAGGGAGCGAGTGCCCAGGGTGAGGGGTCCCAGGGAGCGAGTGCCCAGGGTGAGGGGTCCCAGGGAGCGAGTGCCCAGGGTGAGGGGTCCCAGGGAGCGAGTGCCCAGGGTGAGGGGTCCCAGGGAGCGAGTGCCCAGGGTGGGGGGGTCCCAGGGAGTGAGTGCCCAGGGTGAGGGGTCCCAGGGAGCGAGTGCCCAGGGTGGGGGGGTCCCAGATGCCCAGGGTGAGGGGTCCCAGGGAGTGAGTGCCCAGGGTGGGGGGTCCCAGGGAGTGAGTGCCCAGGGTGAGGGGTCCCAGGGAGCGAGTGCCCAGGGTGAGGGGTCCCAGGGAGCGAGTGCCCAGGGTGGGGGGGTCCCAGATGCCCAGGGTGAGGGGTCCCAGGGAGTGAGTGCCCAGGGTGAGGGGTCCCAGGGAGCGAGTGCCCAGGGTGAGGGGTCCCAGGGAGCGAGTGCCCAGGGTGGGGGGGTCCCAGGGAGTGAGTGCCCAGGGTGAGGGGTCCCAGGGAGCGAGTGCCCAGGGTTGAGGGGTCCCAGATGCCCAGGGTGAGGGGTCCCAGGGAGTGAGTGCCCACGGTGAGGGGTCCCAGGGAGTGAGTGCCCAGGGTGAGGGGTCCCAGGGAGTGAGTGCCCAGGGTGAGGGGTCCCAGGGAGCGAGTGCCCAGGGTGAGGGGTCCCAGGGAGTGAGTGCCCAGGGTGAGGGGTCCCAGGGAGTGAGTGCCCACGGTGAGGGGTCCCAGGGAGTGAGTGCCCAGGGTGAGGGGTCCCAGGGAGCGAGTGCCCAGGGTGAGGGGTCCCAGGGAGCGAGTGCCCAGGGTTGAGGGGTCCCAGGGAGTGAGTGCCCAGGGTTGAGGGGTCCCAGGTGCCCAGGGTGAGGGGTCCCAGGAAGCGTGTGCCCAGAGTTGAGGGGTCCCAGGGAGTGAGTGCCCAGGGTTGAGGGGTCCCAGGTGCCCAGGGTGAGGGGTCCCAGGAAGCGTGTGCCCAGGGTGAGGGGTCCCAGGGAGTGAGTGCCCAGGGCTGTGGGGTCCCAGGTGCCCAGGGTGAGGGGTCCCAGGGAGCGAATGCCCAGGGTTGAGGGGTCCCAGGGCAGCATGTGTGAGCGCTCTCACCGGGGCCTTCCTCAGGGGAGGGGAGGGGCTGTGTCCCCTGCTCGCCGCTCCGGCGTCATGGGCTGCCCGCCTCTGCCAGTCTGTGGGGGGCAAAGGGCGTCTCGGAGTTTCGATTGCACTCTCCTTATTAGGAGATTGAGCCGCAGACAATCCCTTTAAAAACCTTTTCTGCTTCTGGGATCTAATCTTAAAATGCCCTAAATCCTCTTAGGAGAGGCAGAGCGGGATCTTAAGTCGGGACGGATTTACGTAATGGACCGGTGGAAAGTAAGTCAAACTCGCCAAGTCAGAGGCCTCTCCGTGAGGCCCAGCCACCCGGGCCCCACAGCCTCTGTCAGGTGCATCCAGAGCTGCCCCGGGCACCCGCCCCATGCCCTGGGCACCCCCATGCCCTGGGCACCCCCCATGCCCTGGGCACCCCCCTATGCCCTGAGCACCTACCCCATGCCCTGAGTACCCACCCTATGCTCTGGGACTCCCCCCCCCATGCCCTGAGCACCGCCCCCCATGTCCTGCGCACCCACCCCATGCCCTGAGCACCTACCCCATGCCCTGAGCACCCACCCCATGCCCTGAGCACGCCCTGCCTGGCAGTCAGGCCTCTGACCTCCTCAGGCCCCAGGGAGCAGGCTGGCGGATGTGCTGAGTGGCCCAGAGCTCTGTGCGCCGAGTAAATGGATCCCAGGGTCCCACACCGCCCCCCCCCCCGAGTGTGGCACTGGGTGGACCCCCCAGCGCCCCCTGATTAGGCCGAACAACATGACCCCTCAGTGTGGGAGCAAACATCTGGCTTTTGCAGAGTTTTCTGATGGCTATGCGCTCTCTCTCTCATGGGCAGTCCACCGGCCCCTGCAGCCAGCCGATGGGGTGGGACTCCGCACCCTCCACAGGTGGGGATCTGCCGCCCAGAGGCTGGCACTGCTCAGGTCACACAGCATGGGGAGAGGCCTGAGCGCACACCCGGCCTGTGTGACCCCCAGGCCCAGCCCTGTGTGCCCTCCCGGAGCCAGCTGGTCTGCAGCCTGAGGCTGCGATGCTGGGCCACAGGGGCGGGCGGTCTGACTCAGGCGGGGCCTGCACATCCTTCGGAATGTGCACCCGGAAGTGGGGCGCCTGCCGCCGCTTTGCTGGGCGCAGAGCCACACCTGCATCCAGGCCGACTCCGAGTCCAGTGCTCCTTCTCCGCCCTCCGGGAGAGCCAGGAGCCCCTCAGCAAGAGGCTCCCTGCCCGCACCCCGTGTGTCCCCGAGGGGCCGCTCCGCCTCTCCCCAGAGAAAGGCTCTCCTGAGAGGCCCGGCTTATCGGAGAGAAAGTGAGTCTGAGGCTCCTCCATCTGGACTTTATCAGCGCCTTCCTGGGTAGGGTTACGGGGGATTATCTGCGGATCTGGAGCCAGCAGGGACTGCGAAGGCCCCAATCACCAAGGGGGCAGGGCGCTGGGGGAGGCCGGAGAGAGATGAAACGGCAGCCCCGGCCCTTATCTCCCTCCTGAGATCAGCAGCTGAGCCTGCACGGGGCGCAGAGTCGCTGAGTCTGCGGGGCAGACAGGCCCGGCCCCTGCCTGCCGGCCACAGGGACGGAGGGGGGACCCCAGGAAGCCCCTCGGCCTTCTCCTTGCCCCCTCCAGGCGCTCACTCACCCCCCTCCCTCCCTCCCTGCTAGTTCTCAGGGCAGATGGGCTGGAGCGCATGCTCCCAGCCAAGGTCCATCTCTCCTCTGGTCCTCACAGACCCTCCGGGACAGTGCCCCATTCGCCCCACTTGACACAGGAGGACATGAGGGCCTCAGAGAGGGAGGAGCTGGGAGATGGCAGAGGGAGGATTCTCCCGGGTCTTCACGCATCCATCTTTCCCTTCTGTATTCACAGACAACATTCATGTCTTTCTGTGGTTTTCTGCTACCGGACCCTTTTATGCATTCTTTTAAAAAATGTACATTTTCACTAATTTCAGAGAGGAAGGACGAGGGAGGGAGAGACAGAACCATCAGTGATGAGAGAGAATCACTGACCCGCCGCCCCACACCGAGGATCAAGCCCACAACCCGGGCACATGCCCTGCCCGGGAATCGACCCTTGACCTCTTGGGTCCACAGGTTGATGCTCTTTGCATTCTTTCTCACTGTCCCTTCCTTCTTCCCGTCTCTTTCTCCCTCCCACAGCCATCTACTGAACATCCTGGGTGCCAGGCCACCCGCCGGCAGGCCATGTGGTCCGGACAGGAGGCTCCTGGGAAAGGGGGTAGGAGGCCACCTCCCCCGAGTCCAGCCTCACTCCTCCTGTGCCTGCTCCGTCCCAGTGTCGCCCGCGCAGTGCTGGGAGAGCCTGGTCCCATCTGGCCAAGCGCGTCCTGAGACAGCGGGTGTGGGAGGTGGCGTGGCGTGGGGGGTGGGGCAGTTTCAGGTGCCAGGTGGTTAGCCGGCACCAGTGAGGACTCCCCGGCCCCTCCCCCTCAGGCACCAGGGGTCCCCGGCCCTCCAGCTACCCAGCCCTCAGGCCTCCGCCCTCCAGTCCATTCGTTCCCAGGGGCAGGGAAGGGGCATCGAAGCCTCTCTGCTCACAACTCGGGCCAGCGACCTGGGATCAGGCTCCCGGCTTCCCGGCGCCTAGCGTGGGGCCCAGCATGGATGGGCCGCGCATGAGCCTGGGACTAAGGGGCTGCAGCTCCGGAATCTCCCATTGGCTGCCCCTCTGTCACTCTCTGCAGCCCCCCTCTCCCTCCCTGCAGCCCCCGCCCCCACACTCACTGCCATGGACGAGGTCACTCCAGGCTCCCCTCCTGTGGGGTCACTGTGTGGCCCGCCCCCGGCCCCCCTTGCCTGGCAATCTCAGGTCCGCATGCGATCTGGGCCCAGACGGTCATGCTGCCTCTCTCTCTCTCTCTCTCTCTCTCTCTCTCTCTCTCTCTCTGGACTTGGACCTTTAGCAGAAGACACCAAGATGGGACAGCGAAGACAGCTTGGGCTGAAACAGGAGGCTGAGGCGGCTATGCGGGTAGCAGCCCCTTTCTACCGATGAGGAAACTGAGGCTCGGGGAGACGGAGAGGAGACCAACAGGCCCGGGCCCACAGTGTCTGCTCCGCCTGTCAGGGCACTGTGCTCATTGTGCTCCATCACCGACACCAGTTGTCACAGCCACACACACGCTCACAGTTAGTAACTGAATATTCTTCTTTAGGATAAATCCCTTCCTTAAAAGACAAAAACAAACAAAAAACAACTAAAACGAAAGGGCACTGATTCCGAAAGGAAAGCATTTACTGTTATGGGAATGGACGTCCCCCTGCTGTCAGCAGAGACTAACTGTCCAAGGGAACGGGCTTTCAGTCCCAGGGGACTCTAGCCCCACGGACGCGGAGCCTGGCACCCAGGATGTTCAGTAGATGGCTGTGGGAGGGAGAAAGAGACGGGAAGAAGGAAGGGACAGTGAGAAAGAATGCATAGAGCATCAACCTGTGGACCCAAGAGGTGCCACGGTGGCCAACTGCAGCAGCGACAACCGCCACGTTCGCCACGGAGAGCGGACCCTGAGGAGGGAGGGGCCGGCCGCATGCAGCGGCAGCAGGAAAACTGGGCTCGAGGGGTGAGGAGGCGGAGGGGGTGTGTTCATGGAGCCTCTGCCTCTCCGGAGGGTAAGCTGCTTAGAGGGCAGCCATGGAGTCTGATTCCATCTCCTCCCCGCAGCGTCTCACTCCGCGGTGGCGCTCCCGGGCTGAAGGGGCAGAGGCAGCCAGCGGCGAGCCCTCGCTCGGGACTCCCGGCATCGGCTCCTCCGCTCTCCGGGGACCACGTCCGAAACCCTGGCTCCATGTGAGGCTCCCAGTCTCAGACAGGCGCTTCGTTCATTCACTCTTCCATTCAACCGATTCCCCCCGAGGGCCTACTGTGTGCCCCGCCGGCTCTGGGTGCGGACGGGGCACCAGGACGGAGAGGCCCGGGCCTGCTCTGCTCGGACCCAGGCGGATCCGGGGTCACAGTGCCAGTGCTGAGGGAGGGTGACCTCAGGGGCGGGTGTCTGGGCAGATGACACGGGGCCTGAGGCCTGATGACCAGAGGGGCAGCCAGTGGGAGATTCCGGAGCAGAGCCTCTTTCAGGACAGCAGGGCTGGAAGGAAGGTGTTTCAGAGGCAGCAGCGAGGGAAGTGCCGAGGGGAAAGTGGGACCAGCACCCGGGGGCCGGAGCTGGAGAGTCCATGATGGACGTGTTCGACTTGTGGGTCAATCAGACTTACAAGTATGTTCATGCTCTGCTCAGCAGCCTCAGGAGGGAAGGTCATTCGTGTTTCCCATTTGATAGACAGGAAAACTGAGGCGCGGCAGCTGCCCCGCAGGAAGGGCCAGAGCCGATGGGAGGCATGTTCGGGTGGCGAAGCCAGCCCTCCCATAGCTCCCAGGCCGTCTCCGGCCCCACACGGAGAATTCCACGCAGCAGCCCGCACGGCAAGGCCAGCAGCCAACCCTGTTTTGTTTGTTGTTGCGTTGGGTTTTGAAAAGTCCTTTGAGCTAGTGGTCAACTCTTAAAAGTAAAGACTTCACCCCGGAGCCCGGTCCTCCGGCTTCTGAGGTGCAGAGGACCCAGCCGCCGGGCCACAGGTCAGCACAGGCTCCCGCTCTCCCCCCCCCCCCCCCCCCGTCACCCCGCCCTCGCCCTGGGGGACGTGTCTGACCACCAGGCTACATGGCACACCCAGGAGGACCAGGCAGCCGGCGGGGCGCGGCCAGGGGTCCCGTTTCAGGCCCCCCTCCAGCACCGCCTGCCACGCGGTGCCATCACTGCCGTCGGAAGTGTCTGTAGGGCCGGAAAGGGCCCCGGGGAAAGGCTCCCTCTGGATTTCAGTCCCCGCGCCCAGGCCTCTCTGGGGGACTGGGCCAGTTTTCACCCTTCAGTGTCCTCATCGGAAAAGTGGGGGAAGACAAAACCTCCTCTGTGCCATTAGGAGGAACGGGAAATAAGGATTTGGGCCACGTGCTTGGGACACGCTGCTCCGTGATGAGTCTCCGGAGCAGGCGGCCCGCTGGGTGCGCCCCCGCCCGTTGCGGGGTGGGGTGGGGTGTGCCCGCCTGTGCCCGCCGTGCTCCGGGAAAACCACCCAGAACTGCCTTTCAGGGCGAGCCTTAAGGGCTTAGGGGCCTGACATCCAGCGCTGGTAATTGGAGGTCACACCCCGGGGAGAATCGCTCAGGCTGCGGAACCACCTCTGCCCCTTTTCGTGCGGATTCTGCCAGATTAGCTCCTTAAGAATCCAAAGCCGCGCTGTTTGAGGCGGTTTAGGCTAATGGACGTCCCCAAACATCTCTTTGTTGTTGGAAAGAAAGCCACGGAGAGAGGTTCTTCATCAAAGGAGACACTTTGTAAGAGCTCAGCACAAAGCCGCGCCCTCTCTCCCCAGGACCGGCTCTGAGAGGGGGAACCTGAGTTTGATTTAAGTGATCCACTCACAAGCGGCATTACTGAGGGCCTGCCCGGGCCCGGCATTGTCCCTGGGTCGTCATCTCCTCCTCCTCCTCCTCCTCCCCCTCCTCCTCCTCCTCCTCCTCCTCCTCCTCCTCCTCCTCCTCCTCCTCCTCCTTTCCGTGGGGGAGGAGAGGCCAGTGAGGACGCCGTCACAGCGCTGCGAGGGCAGGGGATGCCAGAATACCCTTCCTGTCCCGAGAGGAAGTCACCGGACACTGTTGGCCACAGAGACCAACAGAACTAACTGCGCAGCAACACAGACTTGGTAGACACGCCCGAAACCCACGGGAAAGACGCCGTTGGTTGTTGCTTATGGAGGACCTACTACGTGCTGAGACTAAGCAAGACATTTTACACCACGCGTGTCACTTAACCCTTCGCGTCGACGTGTGATGCCAATGCTGCCACCCCATGGCACAGACCGGGAGCAACGTCCGCCTCCACGTGTGCGGACTCCGGAAAATGTCAAAAACGGCGGAATTGGCCTGAAACAAAGGGGATACATTTCCTTTTTCTTTTCTTTTTTACCAAAAGACCGAAAAATGTTTTGAGCTTTTTCTTTTGATTTCTTTCTTAGTATAAATGTACCGCATTCTCATCGCAGAAACAGTAAAATATTTCTGTTGGCACATCGACCCGCGCACCGCAGGTACACAGGCTCCGTTTAACAAGGGTGCAGACCTGGGTTGCAGGTCACCATCCCAGCTCTGATGGGGGCCACGTGCGGGAGGCAACTGGTCGATGTGTCTCTCTCACATCGATGATTCTCTCTCCCTCCCTCCATTCCACTCGATGGAAAAAATCTCCTCTGGTGAGGATTAACCAAAAAAAGAGCATAAGGCACCCACTGTCCGCCCCAACCCCCACCCCCCGACTCCTAACTGTGGCCCGGACGCAGCCATGGCCTTCTGCGCAGGCACAGTGCACAGAGTGAGCTCACGCCCCAGGTACCGCCGCTAACATTCCATAATTCATCCGATGACCCTCGCCAAAGAGATCACGTCAGCTATTTCCTCTTTTCTGGCCCGAGGAGGTTGTTCTCTCCCAATGAATATTTATTGCCCCAACTTCCCCGCTGTACGCACGGGAATGCTTTGCTGGGGGACGTGGAGTTTGCCGATGATGCTCAGAGGCCGGCCATTGGAGATACTCATTTCCAACCAAATTCTTCTCCTGGCCAAGTCGTCCACGGAGCCGCGTCGCTTTCTCCCGGACGGAGTTGGCCCAGTGGCTCCTTCGTGCTAATGTTCCGTGGCAGTCTCTCGGCTGAAACGCATCTATCGTTCCTCGTGAGTGACAGCTGCTTGTTGGCTGTGAACACGTGTGCACCGGTCCCTTTGCAAACGTTAACTCTCCCAGCAGCTCCACCCCGTCTGGAGGGCCTTCCATCAGATGGACGTGCGCCCCGAGGTTCAGGGGGTACGGCCATCACCCAGGCTGCCAGGCTGAGGTGTGGCAGAGGCGGAATCTGAGCTCACACAGGCCTGGTGGTCCTCTGTGCCTTCGTCCCCGCCACGCGATGAGACATACTGCAAGCCTTGCACACAGTAGGTCCTCAGAAAGCACTGGTTGCTCCATGGCCTCTCCTCCCCTGAGAACATTCATTGCCAGGAAGGGAGCACTAATACGAGGTTTAGAATAAAGTCTTTGCTGGCTCACAAGCCTTTTCTTCCTCAAATACAAAGCGGTTTCCAGAGTGTAACTCCAGTTTCTGAATCCAGAGCCAATCTGTCTGCGCCAGGAGGTCCTCACGGTGACGCATGGAGACTCCGCTCCAGCCGGTGGGGCTTCCTCTGGGGAAAGAGCGACTCCCGGCTCTGACATCCCCGGGCAGGGGCCCCGAGCTGCGGCCGCAAATGCCTGAAGGAGGTGCGACGGCAGCGGGCATCACCGCACACAGCTGGTGCTCACTAACGCCACTTCCTCCTCCTTCCCTTCCTCTCAGGCTTCCCCTCTGGGGTGCAATGTCCGAACTAGACACACTCAAAACCAACCCTCCGTAGTCTCTCCCCGAGATGGCCTGGCTTTGGCCCAGGGGGCACCTCCAAAGCCACGTGGGGTGGGAGAGGGACAAGAGGCCAGGCCTTGGTCCTCCGAGGAGAAGGGTGCCCTGGGTGCCCTTCTGTGTTCTCTGCGGGACAGACGGAGGAACGCTGACTGACTGACTAACGGCGGCGTGTCCTGAACAGGCCGTGCCAGGCTTCTCAACGCCCGCCCCCTCCACCAGCCACTCTGGCCCCGAATCCTCCATCTCGTAGCGCTCCAACCCGGGGACCCTGCCGCCAGGGGTGTCTGCCAGGGCCTCCTGAAAGACGCCATCACACAGGCTCCAGCCGGGCCCTGCTCCTGGGCACAGCTGAGCCAGCAGCCGACATCCGCCGTCCAGCAGGCGGATCCGGCTGCCCGCCACCCACGCCCCGGCACTTCCGCTTCAGCAGAGAACACGTTTCTCCCATGCTCATTTCCTCGGGGCGGCCAGAGGCGCGGCAGACCCTGTGTTGCAACGGAGAGCTCTCCCTCCATGGCCGTGGATCCCTCGCCCCTCAGCCAGGGCCTGGCTGGAGCTCTTCCTGCATCATAAGCAGCGTGGCTCCCAACCTGTCCCCGCACAGACCCCATTCCAGGGCATCACCAAGATGGGGGTGAGGGCCTGGCTCCAGCCGCTGCTGCCGTGTCCTGAGACTGAGGTGTGAGTCCCCATTCCCGCTCCGGGAACCAGGGAGACACCAGCCCCGCCTGAGCTTCAGGTCCCCTCCCAGTGGAGACCACTTCCCGGCCTCAGGGCTGCTGAGAGGTGCCGTAGGGCAGGGGTGGAGGGGGGGAGTGGGGGGAGGGTCTGGGTGCAGTGCGGTACCCAGCTAGGGCCCAGCTGCCACTGCTGCTGCCGCCACACACAAGGGCACCACCGCTGCCAGACCGCACCTTCAGCCCTGGACCCTGACCAGCAGCTGATAAGAGGTAGCAGCTTTCATGCAAGGACCGAGGAGGATGCATTTGTCAGGGGGACCTTGAACAGTGATAATATCGGAAGGAGCTTAGACAGCAATAAGACCACACACCCGACTCGTTACAGGGACGCGGGAGAGAGGCTGCGTGCTCCTCTGACTCCCGGGGGGACTCGGCCCTTCCCCAGGTGCCCAGGGTAAGAGCCATGGCTCCTCCGTGCCCAGCACAGGATCCTCACTCTCCCTGTTAATTCTCCGGCGGCCGGGGCTGGGACGTCCCTGCGGTGCGGATGGAGACGGGGCTCCGAGCGGCTGCCGCTCATCTCAGGTTCGACAGCAAGCAGGGATCAGGCTGCACCCTCCGCTTTAAAGGGCCTCGCACTCGCCATCGTACAGCAGCCCCTCTCCCCCCACCCCCTCAGCCTGGGTGCACGGGGGGAAGCCACTACTCTCAAGCGTTCCCCAAAGTCCCGGTGCCCTGAGCTCCCTTCCGAGCTGGGCGGTCACGTTCAGCAAATAAAAGTAAGATGCCCGGTTTCGTATGAACTGTAGACCTTTAAGTGCACGTGTGTCCCATGCAGCGTGGGGACAACTGCACCGGATTCCACCGGGCCTGCCGCTCTGAGCCGGCACCTGGGTGGCGCTGGGTGAGGCTGGGGCTGGGGCTGGGGGCAGCGTGCCTGTGAGCCTCTGTCCGGCTCCGAAGACCAAGGCAGGTCCATGACTCCTTCCCGCGGGTAAACGTGAACAGATCCCTCGGTCTGAGACCCCGCCTTTCCCGCTCCCTCCCTCCCTCCACGGGAACGAGGACCCGGGAGTGGCCAGCAGCTGCCCCAGAGCCGAATGCAGACTGAGGGATGGCACCCGGGCACAGCCAGGCACTGACAGGTGGGCGGTGCTTTCTGGAAGAGCACTGGAGGCCAGTCCGGACACAGGGAACAGGATGCAGGATGTGCCCCGAGCTCGGCGTTCCGGGAAGTGTCTTCGCGAGGCCTCACATGGGAGAGATTCCGGATCCGTCTCCAGGATGAGGGGTCGCTGAAGGCTTTTCCCAGGGGTAACCCGTTAGCTTTCATTGGATTGTGAGGAAGGCAGGGCTGTTGGCGTTCTTCCTGTCTTTCTCATTGATGGGGAGTGACCTTAACCGTCCAAGGGTCTCGCCCCTTGTTATTTTTTATAATGTTCCTTTTAATTTTATGGTTTTTAAACTAAAAAAGTTTGAATTTTTTATAATCACACTTTCGTGTGCAGGTTCTTTCATTGTCATCTTCAGGAAGGTCTTCCTGATTGATCTGTGAATTACGGAGTTCACCGTAAAAACACAAACACGCCGACAGGCTGCATGCTTGCTAACTGGTATGGCTCAATGGATAGAGCCTTGGGCTGAGGACTGAAGGGTCCCAGGTTCGATTCTGGTCAAGGGCATGTACCTTGGTGTCAAGCTCCACCCCTTGTCTACCTCCATCCACAGTGGGGTGTGTGCAGGAGGCAGCTGATTGATGTTTTTAACTCACTATCCCTCTCCCTTCCTCTCTGTAAAAAAATCAATAAAAATATATTTTTTTTAAAAAACCACAAAAACAAACAAAAAAACAACCATGGCTGCTTCCCTCCTCGCTTCTTTCCCTTAAACAGAATCACTTAAGCCTGTGCTGTTTGTTGCGTGTAACTCTGTGGTCCGTCTGGAGTGTATCTGGAAGGACAGAGGTGATGGTCCCTCTTTTTCCTCAGGTGCCCGGTGTCCCTGGCGCCTGCAGTGATTGAGCCACGGCTCGCCCTCTGTTGGCTGGTACCTCCCGGTCACAGCGCGGGTCTCAGGTGCAGGACCGGTGTCACACGGTCTGTCCATCCCCATAAGCCATCTGTCCATCCCCATGGGAATGCAGCACCACGCCAGCCACTATTCCCTACAGACACGTTCTAACATCTCCCGTTGTGGGTATGCTGAGTCACTCTGAACACTGAGAATCACTCCTGTCCCACCCTAGGCGACATCCCACTGAGCTTTTCCCTAAATAAACTGGGATGAGTCGCTATCTTTCCAGAACGTCTCTCTGAAGTTGGTGTCATTATCCTCATTTTACGAAAGAGGAAACGAAGGCTGAGAGAAGGCCCCGGCCTCCCGGAAGTCCCCTCTGAGTTGGTCTGAGATGCAGGTCCATCGCCCCATTCTGGCGGCTCAAGTGCTTCTCCCAGCAGCAAGCTGAGAGCATTTAAAAATAAAGGCATTTAAGCCGAAACCAGTGTGGCTCAGTGGATAGAGTGTTGGCCTGTGGACTGAAGGGTCCTGGGTTCGATTCCAGTCAAAGGCATGTACCTTGGTTGCGGGCACATCCCCAGTGTGGGGTGTGTGCAGGAGGCAGCTGATTGATGTTTCTCTCTCATAGGTGTTTCTAGCTCTCTATCTCTCTCTTCCTCTCTGTAAAAAAATCAATAAAATATTTAATAAAAATTTTTTTAAAAATGTTTAAAAAAAACAAAGGCATTTGGGGATTTCTTACGTTTAGCAAACATGCCACACCTGCTCTGAGGGTGCCACATGTTAGGGGTAAAGATGAATGGGACACAATCCCTCTCTGAAGGCGCTCCTCGTCTCAGGGAAAGGTGGAGAAATATACCAATAGTGACCACAGAGATTAATTCGTGTTATGTCAAAACCATAGGTTCTCATGTTGGGGCCAGGCAGGCTGGTTCTAAGCTCTTGGCCCACACCTTCCCATTTTACAGGTGAGAAAACTGAGGCTCTGTGGGCACAGGTGACGCCGCCATCCCTCGCGGGTGTTGGAGGATGAAACTCCAGCGCATCTGCGTGGACGGCCGACCCCCCTCACCCCCCCCCCCCCGCACCCACACCGCGGCCGGGCAGGGTGGGGCCGCAGGGACCGGAGCTGCGGGAGCAGGAGCAGCCCGGGTCAGGACACTCGCCACAGGGAGCCCGCAGGTCACCTCCTGACAGTAATTAGGACGGAGCGCTGCCGGGAGATAAACCCCACAAAGCATTCCTGGCATTCCTGCCGTGGATGGAGCAATATTAGCTTCGTTGGGGGGGGCGTCGCTGGGCAGCTGCATCAGGGTCCCAGGGACCCCTTCCGTCTCCCCTTGGCCCTGGAAAGCCTCTCCCTTCCCATCGGGACACTGTGCCGAGCGGCCGGAGCCGGAGCCGCGGTCCGTGCGTGCGGCGCCATCTGGAAGGCATTTGGGCACCAAAGGGCCGTCGCCATCTGTGATCCTGAGAACACACACCAGAGACGGCGCGGGGACTTTGAAGGGAAACCAGGAAAGACAGCAGCGCCGACTGTGTCAACACGTCCCATGGTCGCGGGCGGGCGGGCAGGGAGACGCTACTGGCATTCAAGCTGAAAAGGAGGCTGGGGGAGAAAGTCAGCCCACGGGGGACATGCTGACTCCATTTTGCAGATAAGAAGACTGAGGCTCGGGAATGCGAGGAACTTGCTGGAGACCACGGGGCAGTTGAGGTTGGAGTTGAATCCCTTTCTGTTCCACTTCAAACCATCGCTACTATGGCTCCCTGATCGACTCCACATCTGGAATACCGTGAAGAAGAGATTTGAAAAGTGTTTTGTTTTGTTTTTTATTGTAATGAATGTCAGAAAACATCAATACCTATTTGGATATAGAAAGTGCATTCAAGCCAAAGCCGGTTTGGCTCAGTGGACAGAGCATCAGCCTATGGACTGAAGGATCCCAGGTTCAATTCCGGTCAAGGGCATGTACCTTGGTTGCGAATACATCCCCAGTAGGGGGTGTGCAGTAGGCAGCTGATCCATGTTTCTCTCTCATCAATGTTTCTAGCTCTCTCTATCCTTCTCCCTTCTTCTCTGCAAAAAAAAAAAAAAAAAAAAAAATCCAAAAAAGAGAAAGTGCATTCAACTGGATGAGAAAAAGAAAAATCAGACCCTAATACACAGGATGCCCCCCCCCCCCATAATGTGTATACACTTAAACAGCTGGTAGCTCCAGCTTGGAAATGAAAGCATTTCAATAAGCACTGCCTTTATCATTATTCAAAGTGTGTGTGTGTGCAGGTTTTGGGGACACCCTATGTGAGTGAGCTACAGAACAGCTCCCAGGTGCGATTTAGATCAACTGTGAAAGGCTCAGCGATCGCTGAGAACACTCAAAAGACCACGGGTTTGCTGTTGACTAAAATAAATCCGAGGACACATGACAGCATCCAATGGGGCGTGAGGAGGAACTGGAACGTGCCAGCCCCGCCGGCGGGCAGCTCTCATTGGCAGGCCTTGTTGAAAACCATTTGGCAATGCCTTCTAAACATCACACGTCTTCATGGGACTGGCCAATGAGGGCCAGGCGTGGAGCCTCCCCAGTTAATACTCCACCAGGAAGGCTGCTGTCCTGCCCGCAGCCACCGGCACGGAGAAACTGAGGCCATCAAAACGCTCCTCGGTGGAGCCAGTGCTGCTGGCTATGGGACATCCATTCAAAAGACGTTGACACAGTCTCTTTAAAAAATGTGTTGAACCGAAACTGGTTTGGCTCAGTGGATAGAGCGTCAGTGTGCGGACTGAAAGGTCCCAGGTTCAATTCCGGTCAAGGGCATGTACATTGGTTGCAGGCACATCCCCGGTAGGGGGTGTGCAAGAGGCAGCTGGTCGATGTTTCTCTCTCATCGATATTTCTAGTTCTCTATCTCTCTCCCTTCCTCTCAGTAAAAAATCAATAAAATATATTTAAAACAAAACAAAACAAAACAAAAAGTGTTGAGCCCTGACCAGTTTGGCTCGTCAGCCTGCAGACTGAAAGGTCCCAGGTTCAATTCCGGTCAAGGACATGTTCTTGGTTGCAGGCGCGTTAGGACGTGGCTCCTGGGAACCAAAGAACGCTCCCCTCCCTCTCAGGCATCGCCCGCAGGGGAGGAGGGAGAGTGAAAAACCTTCTGTTTGAATGAATAAAGCACAAACACACATACAGCACAGAAAACAGACGCAGAGTGTGTCTGTGGCATTCAAGTTGCATGAGGGTGCTGAGGAGGATTGGAGATCAGAGAAAAAAAATCTAGTCTTAACCGGTTTGGCTCAGTGGATAGAGCGTTGACCTGCGGACTGAAGGGTCCTGGGTTATATTCTGGTCAGGGCACATGCCCACGTTTCAGGCTGGATCCCCAGTAGGGGGCGTGCAGGAGGCAGCTGGTCAGTGATCCTCTCTCATCATTGATGTTCCTACTCTCTCCCTTTCCTTCTCCCTTCCTCTCAAAAATCAATAAGTACTTATAAAGAAAAAGGAAAAATATCTAAACATCTTAGGGACGAGAATGAATGGAAGGCCATGTCTGTGCGGCCCTCAGATTTCGGGAGCCAATGAGTGCCAGCCTCCACGTGCCATGGGGGAGGGGACACATCCTGACGAAGGGAAGCAGCGGTCACTTCTGCCATCACTTAACATGGAGAGAGGCTCCAGACATCACAGTCTAACCCTTCCCTGAGCAAACCCCGGGGTTCAGGGCCCGGTCCCGAGGCAGCCCCTTCCGGCCAGGCCCCGGCCTCACCGCACACCCGCCAGCACCGTGGGCGCCTGCCTCCTCGGACCCGGCTCTGTGAACAAGCCACGGCAGCAGCGTCTCCACACGTCACATCCTCTCTCGCCTCCGAGTGATGATGGCGTTGTCCTGTTGGGGTCCCCCCCAGTGACCGAAGTCTCAGCGCGCCAGCGGACGCCTGTGGAGAGACTTCATAAACGGAGCTCAGGAAGCCCGCACTTGCCGGACGCCAGTCCCGTCCTGTCGCCGCATCGGACAGGAGAGACTGAGCTGAGCAATGACAAGGCTGGGAGGGAGCGTGGCCTTGTCCCTGACCTTGTCCAGCTCACTGGCCCTGCAGGAGAGGGAGGGGAATGAAACATGTGAGGCACCTACTACGCGCTGGCTCGCAGGCATCAAGGCTTCATCTTTTCTCAGCCCCGTTAGCCTCACAAACCCCCAGAGCGGCACAAGCCATTCGCCATTTGCCCTGAGTGTCCCCTCCCCGCCCCCTCCTGCCCCCTCCCTCAGCCCAGAGTGGGCTCAGCCCCGGCCTGTCCCCAGGGCCAGTGGCCCCGTCACAAGCTGGTGTTTTGGACACATGAGTGCCCACTCTCTTTCCCCAAAAGAGGTGGCATTTGCTTCATGTTCACGTGGAGCGGGGCCGCGCGGGGAAGGAGGCAGAAGTCCCACCGGCAAGGAGGCCGCCCCACTGTGGCCGGAAGTGAAGGAGCACCTGTCATCGCGTCTCAGGGAGCTCCCGGAACTCCAGCGTCGAGGCTCCGTGTGCCCCTGCTCACGTGGCAGCGGTGCCAGCCCTTTCTGGGAAGGACTGTTCCTTCATCACCGAGCGGAGGTCATGACGACGGCGCTTCTGCGTGGCTGTCACTGCTCCCTGCTCCTGCAAAAGGCCGTCCCACCTGCTCCCGGGGGGAGGGGGGCTCACCAGCTGCCCAGGGGAGCGTGCGCAGCTCCCCGCGCAGGCCGGGCCCATCCACACCGATCGCCGCCTCCCCCGCTCCCATCCACAGGGTTTTCTATTATGTCTGACTAATTCCGCACAAAGTCATTACTGAGAGCAATTTGTCTCCGGGTGAGAGGCAGCACCTCCCTTCCCGAGAGGTGGGCGGGGAGCATGTCATAATCCACCCGCTTCGGTGTGAGTGATTAAGCGGTCACAGGAGTTCAAAGGAGAGAAATAATGAACAGGTAAGTCATCACATGTAAAAATTCCTCCTCTGTATTATCAAAATACAAATTAATTATAGATAAGATCAAACGAGTTCTCCGTAATGGATGGCTTTCCCAGAGCAGCGATGGGAGCGCCTGCCTGTGGGCGGGGCGCCGGGGACCTGGAGAGGGATCTTCGCCGAACCGCGGGCGTTCCCCGGAGACACGGGGCCTGTGCGGCCGGCCGCGGGGCAGGGACCCGGGGAGCTCTGAGACGTGCACACACCCTGCTTTACTGCAGAAGCTGCGGACTCCGGGAAGCTCATCCCAGAGGGTCCCCCTTGGGGTGACAGCGAACCCCCCCCCCCCCCCCCCGCACGATGGCCCCGCCTGCCTGAGCCAGGACGGGCTGAGAAGGGGCGGTCAGCAGTCTCTGGGCAGAGCTCGGCCCAGGCCACAGACCTGCAGTCCTCATTCTTTGTTTTTTTAAATACATTTTTATTGACTTCAGAGAGGAAGAGAGAGAAACATCAATGATGAGAGAGAATCACTGAGTGGCTGCCTCCTGCACGCCCCCTACTGGGGATCCAGCCCACATCCTGGACATGTGCACGGACCGGGAAATCGAACCGTGACCTCCTGGTTCATAGGTCGACGCTTAACCACTGAGCCATGCCAGCCGGGCGGCTCGCATTCTTGATCTTCCGAGCAAGGCGCAGGGCAGAGGCCAGCCCCTGGCCCCTGCCTTGGGTGGAGAGGAAGGGGAGAGAAGAGCAGAGGGACTGCTCCCCTCCACCTTCCCGCCCCTCCCAGCTGTATGTAATGCTAATATTCACATGACAGCGAGCATTTTCAAAATAATAGTCCTCTAGACTTAAGGTTAATCAGAACGGGCGCCATCCAACTTGCCAAGGTAGCAATTTTCCTTCATTAAAGCCAAATCAAGAAAGAGAACTTCGGGATTCCTTAGGGCTAATTACAAGGTGTTAATAATAACAATATAATGGCAGCAATTTTCCAGCTTTGCTCAGACCCATAATCTGCTTGAGTGCCTTATAGGATTGTCTGTGAGTTTATATAAAGCCGAGTGGTAATCCAAAAATGTTTTCAGTAATTTCATTTTTACATCATGTCTCTCCCGAGTGTTTATGATGATGTGGTAATTGGTGGTGAAGACGGCTCTCTTCGGGCGAAGGACGAGTCGTAACTTGACACCTCCCGACCCTCCTTTTGTCTCCCGGGCAGTGCACCCTGGGAGAGGATGCGTCAGCACAGGAGCCCTCCCCCCACGCCCAGAGACTGCGGGCCGCGTGGATGCTGACGGGGCCTGCGGCTACCCCGCGCCATGGCCCCGAGAGAGACAAAAGGGCCAACAGGACCCCTGGAGAGGAGAGAGCCGGAGAGACGGGGCGGGCAGCAGAGGGTGGGCAGGGGACGTGCCACGTGGTTCAGGTGATGGCGTTCCTCAGAGCCTGGCCGCCTGGGGAGGGGAGGGGATGCCCAGAAAAGATAAGAAATGCTCACCTTGGCTCAGCACAACCACATGGGGACCCCTTTCTTCTCGGGGTCTCAACTCTGCAGACTGGGACCATTAATGTAGAGAGAGAGGGGGGGGGGGGCAGGCATTTGCTTGCTCCTCTCAGTACTCTGGGCATGACCACATCCTCATTTAGAAGCAAAAGGCCTTTAAGGCCCAGAGACACACATCTTGCTCTTTCTCTCTCACTCCAGGCCGCCTGGGGGGGGGCGGGGGGGGAGGGTTCTACGTTCTGGACGGGAAAGCACTGCTTGCCTGGTGCTGCCGAGTTGGGCCCTGAAGCCAGCTCTTTACAATTTCTAAGTCTGATCGTAAAAGTTGCTGATGGAAAAGCTGAGACCGTCCGAAGCCCGTGTGGTTTGGGTTAGCTGTGTGAGAATGCCCAGCAGACACACCAAGCCAAAGAGACGATAATCTGTCCTAATTGGATCAGAGCCACACAGATGAGCAGGCAGCATCTGGGTCCTGCTCTCGGGGGAGTCAGAGCCGGGTCCGTGGGACCTACACTGTCTTGGACTCTGACTTTCTTCTCTCTGGCCGTCCAGGGTGCGGGGCAGAGGTGACGGGGAGGAGGGGGGTGCAGACGGGACGCAGGGACAAAGGGAGACACGGGGTGCCCATGTCCTCCTTGGGCAAACGGAGCCTATTAGATACTGCATCTCTCTCCCAGCACTTATTCCTCCCGCTGTGGTTTAACACTGTATTTGACTTTTCTCCTGGACCATGAACCCTCTCGGGGAAGGAATAATGCTTTTCATTCATCCCACAAATCTGTGTCAAGTTGCTACAATGTATAGGCCCAACGTGTCTACAGCTTGGTTAACACCTCAGAGGTGTCAAAAGATCAGAGTTGCCTGGCCGGCATGGCTCAGTGGTTGAGCGTCGACCCATGAACCAAGAGGTCAGGGGTTCGATTCCTGGTCAGGGCACATGCCCGGGCTGCAGGCTTGATTCCTAGTAGGGGGCATGCAGGAGGCAGCTGGTCAAAGTTTCTCTCTCAGCAATGTTTCTATCTCTCTATTCTTCTCCTTCTAAAAAATCAATTAAAAATATATATATTAATCCTTACCTAAGAATATTTTTCATTAATTTTTATTTATTTTTTATTTTTTAAAAAAATATATTTTATTGATTTTTTTACAGAGAGGGAGAGGGATAGAAGGCTAGAAACATCGATGAGAGAGAAACATCGACCAGCTGCCTCCTGCACATCCCCCGCCAGGGATGTGCCCGCAACCAATGTATATACATGCCCCTGACCGGAATCGAACCTGGGACCCTTCAGTCTGCAGACCGACGCTCTACCACTGAGCCAAACCGGTTTCGGCTTTCATTGATTTTTAGAGAGAGTGGAAGACAAAGGGAGAAACACATCAATTGGTTGTCTCCTTCCTTCATGAGCCCCATCCAGGGCCAGGACAGAGAGGAGACTGCCCTTGACTGGAATCGAACCCAGGACTCTGGTTTGCAGGCCAATGCTCTATCCACTGAGCCAAAACAGCTAGAGCAATAAAAGCATATTTTAAGAAAAAAAACTATATAGTAAAACAAAGGGGTCTTTGAAAAGATTAAGTTTGTGACTAATGGATCCCCTTAGCCATCACAGCAGACACGGGAATGAAGACGGAAATATCCAAGAAGAATCACTGGGAATCCCTTCTCCCAGGGAGTGAATTCCCCCGCGTACACAGGGGCCCCAGGGTTCGTGAAATTCTCTGGCGGCAGAAGCACTGTTGGCTCAGAGTGGCAGTCAAGGTTAAGGAAGGCCACCGGACCAGGGGTGTAGAATGGACTCCATCAGAAAACAGGAGGCCAGCTGCCTTTTTAAACAGTGACGCGACTAGATCTGGACTCTAGGAAGATCCCTCTAAGAAAGGGGGAGCTGAAGAGCAGCCCCAAAGCAAGACAAAAAGCAACTGCAGTCATGTAGCTGATGGGAGCGAACTCTGATGACGGCCCCGGAAACGGACAGAAGAGAACTGTTACGAAGCCTATGGAGGAGGCGGAACAGAAAGGAGAAGTTGGGGGGTCATGCTTCTCCTCCTGGAAGGTGAGTCCAGAGGGCTAACTCCCTGCTCAGCCCCACCCCCAAAGCAGGCGCTCCGGCGGCGTATATCAGGTCACGAATGAGTCTGTGCGGGGCCGGATGCATGGTGGTGGCAGCCACTGAGATGGTGAGATGGGAACGCCGGAGAGGGAGACGATGAACGCCCGGCGGGCGAGGCCCCGGAAGCAGCGGGAGGAGCTAGGAGAGATCCAAGCTGCACGGACACACATGCCTCTGAATCCCATGGTTGTGGGTGACACGGCCTCTGTTCCTCATCTCTCTGGGCCTCGGGGCTGCCAGGTGGACATAGGACGAATGCTCCATCTTCTTCCAGAGCCGGTGGAGACAGTGACGGGCCACGCACTGCCGACGGCGTCAGGATGGAGCATCTCCCTGGGACCCGGGACCCAAACATCCTCACTCCAGCGCACCAGGCTCGGAACAGCTCTCACCACTCCTCAGAGCCCACTGAGGGCACTACGCCTGGCCGTGAGTGACATCCCCAAAGCCCAGAAATGTAAGCCAGGAGGAACTGGGATTTGCCCTCGGATCAATCCACAAACCTTTAATGAACACCTACAAGGTGTGACCATGGCAGCCAGGCCCGGCCCCGGCCCCAGACTCAAAGTGGTGCCCGGTGACCGTCCTCCTGGCCCAGAGGGGGATGTGGTGCCAGCGGTGCCCAGGGCTGGGCACTCTGTGGACTTGCTTTTTTTTTTTTTAATCCTCACACGAAGGTATTTGCCCAGTGATTTTAGAGAGAGTGAAAAAGCGAGGGAGAGACAAATATTGATGTGAGAGAAACATCCATTGGTTGCCTCCTGCACACACTCTGACCAGGGTGCTGGCAAGGGAAAAGCCTGCTACTGAGGTACCATACGTGCCCTTGACCGGAATCAAACCCAGACCCTTCAATCTGCAGGCCGACGCTCTACCCACTGAACCGCACCGGCTAGGGCTCCACAGACTTTCTTAAAGGACAAGAACCCTGCACAATGCTTACCACTCGCGCTTCCAGACACTCCGAGCCCGGAGGGATGCAGAGGCATCCTGAGGGCACGCAGGGGGGAAGCAGCCAGGCCTGAGTCCGGCTGCTTTCCCCAAAGCCCAGCCTTCCTCGACGCCACCTTCTCCCCGCCCGCTTCTTCCCACAGAGCTGCACTGCCCTGGGGTCTGCGATCTGAGCCGTCCGTTTTCAGACGCCATCCCCCCTCCGGCCTCCCCCCACTAGGCCTGCAGTCTCTTTCCTCCCGGTCAGCACGTGATCCTGCCGGTGGCTGATCTCCCGCCGTGGGGGCAGCTGGCCGGGACCTAAAAGCCTTCCTCCGGGGCTGCGGAGAGCTGCGCAGACAGCCCCTCACCGCCCGTCCTGACGCGGCTGCCCATCGCGACGTCAGCGCCAGCGGCCTAGGAAGTGTGCGCTCGCACCAGGCCTGGAAATCAAAGGTAGCTATTTTTGGACCCAACTTCAATCATTTTCCCCTGGAATCCCCTCAAGGCCGAGAGAGAGAGCAAATAATTCAACCTGATGAGATTGAAACAGCCCCAGAAAGCGGTCTGTTTATACCCCTTGGCACCATTCCTGACAGGGGCATGAGGGAATCAAAGTCCCTGGGCTTGGACCAGGGCTGGGGCGGGGCCGGGTCCTGCTGAGGGGAAGCTCCCTGGCAAAGCCGCCCGCTCCGCGCTCGGGGACCTGACGGGCGCGGAGGCCCAGCTTCCGGCCCCGCTGCTCCGCCGTCTGGGCAGCACACACCTCCCCCGTGGGAGTGGGCCCTGGCTTTGTTCGGGGGCCCTCGGGTCCCTGTGAACCTGCCATCCCCTCCCTCCTCCCCTCCCCTCCCTCGATGATCACGGGGTGCACAAGGCCTTGGGAAGGTCCAGAAGAGACCCCTCTTTCCACTCCACTCCTCCCACTTCTGGAGCCCAAACCACTGCCAGGGCTTCCTCTACATGGCCTGGGCGCTCCCTTCCTCCAGGGACCCCAGTCCCGGCTGCAGCCATGCTCCTTCCTAAAGGATGTGATGCTGAAGCCGGGAGAGGTACACGGCCTGGAGGGGGAGGCCTGGGCAGGGGGAAGGCTGGGCAGGGGGAGGGCTGGGCAGGAAGAGGGCTGGGCAAGGGGAGGGCTGGGCAGGGGGAGGCCTGGAGGGGGAGTCCTGGGCAGGGGGAGGGCTGGGCAGGGGGAGGCCTGGAGGGGGAGGCCTGGGCAGGGGGAGGTCTGGAGGGGGAGGCCTGGGCAGGGGGAGGGCTGGGCAGGGGGAGGCCTGGGCAGGGGGAGGCCTGGGCAGGGCTGGGCAGGGGGAGCCCTGGGCAGGGGGAGGCCTGGGCAGGGGGAGGGCTGGGCAGGGGGAGGCCTGGGCAGGGGGAGGCCTGGGCAGCGGGAGGCCTGGGCAGGGGGAGGGCTGGGCAGGGGGAGGCCTGGGCAGGGGGAGGGCTGGGCAAGGGGAGGCCTGGGCAGGGGGAGGGCTGGGCAAGGGGAGGCCTGGGCAGGGGGAGGCCTGGGCAGGGCTGGGCAGGGGGAGCCCTGGGCAGGGGGAGGCCTGGGCAGGGGGAGGGCTGGGCAGGGGGAGGCCTGGGCAGGGGGAGGCCTGGGCAGCGGGAGGCCTGGGCACTGAAGCCACATGGAGACCCCTGCCCACCTGTCCGGCCGGGGCCACTGGTTCTCCCCTCCCCCCCCCACCCCCATCAGAACCGGAACTTCACACGAATCCCCTCCTGCGGGCCCTGCGGGGCCACCCGCTCAGGCGGCCCTGCTCTGGGACCGTGTGTGCAGCACAGTGACTGCACCGGGTCAGCGCCACCTCCCCGGCCCCCGCTAGCACCCGTTCCCGCAGGCCCACCCCCGCTCCGTGCAAACCGCCCGCAGGACCCTCACGGCGCCCGACACGGCGGGGCGCGCAGGGTGTGCGTGCGTGGCCCCTGCCTGCAGGCGCCATCGTGAGGCACCCGGGGGAGGGGGGAGGGTCCGCCAGGCCCTCCACCCACGTGTTTGTGCTCAGAGCGGGCAGCACTTCCGGCAGCACTTCCGGGACTTCCTCCTGCCCCGCTGCGCCAGGGCAGGTGCCTTACCTTCCGCCTCCGGGGCTGCTCCGCCCGGCCCGGCCTCTCGTGGCGCCAGGGCTCCCGACAGCCTTCCCGGCGCCCCTTCGCCCAGGGCTCCCCACCTCGCCCACGTCAAGTGGCTTCTGGCGGAGGAAACAAAATGGCGCCTCCCGCACCCTGGCTCAGGGGCTGAGCGTTGACCTATGAACCGGAAGGTCATGGTTCATTTCCGGTCGGGGCACCTGCCTGGGTTGCACGCTGCCTCCCAAACTGGGGCGAGTAGGAGGCAGCCCATCCATGACTCTCTCTCATCATTGATGTCTCCATGTCTCTCTCCCTCTCCCTTCCTCTCGGGATTAATAAAAATATTTTTTTAACGACAGCTCATAAAAAAAAAAATAAAGAAAATGGGACAAGCGTCACTCACACGCAGCTGCCCTGGCGTCTGACCCTCACCGTTGGTTTCCAGAGACATCAGCTTTGGGGTTCAGTGCGGAGCCGCTCCCCACGTGGGCCCTGAGAAGGTGGGCACCCCGAGGGGTGGCCTATTGGGGGGAAAGCAGCCCAAGTCCAGGTTTTGCACTGTTGGGGTCCCACACACACTGCCCAGGGGCCCCGAGCCTCCTACAGAGTCCGCGGAGAGCACCCCAACCTTCCGGCCTGAGAAGTTAACTCGGGTCAGGGTGCTGAGTCAGCCTGGGGCCAGGATCTGAGGGTACACAGGGGAATGGAGTGGTTACCAATGACTTTGATTAAGGTGGACAGGGGGCGAGATCCGGGAGGCGACACAGCGAGCCTGAAAGGACATCACGCCTGGACACCTCCCATGTGTGCGTCCCAGGGCCCAGACGACTGTCCCGAGTATGATTTCCTGGCCACTCATGTAGCTGCCATCATCCGGAAAGCCTTCATGGCCCAGCCTGGGCCAGGCAGGCACCCGGGCCATTCTCAGTCCTGCACCAGCCACCCGGGCCAGGAGGGCCCAGGCCGGCCTAGGTGAGGAAACCAAGCTAGTGCCCAGCTGCTGAGAGGCAGGGCTGCGTTTTGGTTCGTTTCACATGGTGCTTTTTTTTTTTTTTTTTTTTTTTTTTGTGTGTGTGTGTTTACTTTTTGAAAATCAGACATGGACAAGGGCGTGTTTTTATTTTATTTTATTGTAATATATTTTGTTGATTTTTTTATAGAGAGGAAGGGAGAGGGATCAGAGAGAAACATCGACCAGCTGCTTCCTGCATACCCCCCTCTGGGGATGTGCCCGCAACCAATGTACATGCCCTTGACCGGAATCAAACCTGGGACCTTTCAGTCTGCAGATCGACCCTCTATCCACTAGGCCAAACCGGTTTCGGCAAGGGTGTGTTTTTAAACCACAAAACAGTGCAGCCCCTCTCACTCCTGACTTTCCTTCCAAACTCATCCGAAGCAGTCCCAGCACTCACAGGTGCTCCCAAACATGCACACACTCCTCCCAGCTGATCACTCGGTGCTCATTCTAACGCCACTTCTTCAAAATAGACTCTCCCAGACCATGATGTTTTGTGGAAGAGCCACATTCAAGGGGCCAAAGAGCTGCATGTGGCTCACGAGCTGCAGTTTGCCGACTGCTGCCCTAGCCTGTTTTATGAGGATACATAAAGGGTAAAGGCTACGGTACAAAACTGGCCACAGCTGACTACACCCTGTAACACGGTATGAGCATCCCCACCTTTCCCACACATGGCAAAAACTCTTCTGTCTCTTGCATTTTCAAGAGCCAGCTATTCTAGAAACCTGCCAAATCCAGGTAAAGGTGGGCAGGCTGGGGCCCGGGGTCCCCAGGTCCTCAGGCAGCTTCCACAAACATCTCGCCAGGCCGGTCTGGCTCCGTCACCTCCCACCCGCCCCGCCCTGCCCTGGACTGTTTGGAAGCAAATATCCAACATATTTCAACCGTAAACAGTTCGGGCTGTATATCTAAAAGATAAAGCTGCTTTGTAAAGTGTGCACATCGTGCAATTATCATGCCTTTAAAGGAACAGGCCCTTGTGTGTCTTGCAGGGAAGGCCTCCGCCCCCACACTTTGCATAGTGCTGGCTCCTTCGCGTGGAAGCCTGGGGACCAGTTTCCTGGGGACCAGCAGCTAGGTCGTGGCCAATCTTTGGTGACTGTTAAGGGGAACCTTGTGAAATCATCCGTCTGTGATTACTTTTGACCACCAAAGAAACCACAAACAATTTCATAGGGTTCGTCAAATGCAGGACACACTGCAAGTGCACCAGCATACACATCTCTGATGGGAATCTGGTGATAAGAGACAGAGGCCTCCGAGCAGGAGGTCCTTGCCAGGACCCCAAGCCTCCCAACAAGGACTTGGGGAACCCAGGAACACACAGCACCAAACGCTCCGTGTTCTCTGCCTGGAATCCCTCCACCCTCCTGCTCCCACACTCCCTCTGCCTGGGCCATCTGCCTCCACAGGACCATCTCCACCAGCACATCTAACATGTCACTTTTCCTGCTTGGAACCTTCCCTGGCTCTTCTCTGCCCTCGGGACAAAAACCAAATCTCCTTCACCTTTGAGCACTTTCCCAATCTGGCCCAACCTGTCTTTCTGGCCTCTTTCTGTCACTTCTCTCTATCTCTGGCATGCCAGTTGACTCACCATTACTCAGGCATTCCATCTGCTTGAAATTCCCTTCCCCTAGTCTCTGGCCAGAGAACTCCTATTCATCCTTCAAGACCCCACTCCACTGTACCCTCCTCTGTGAAGCCCGTTCTGAACCTCCCAGGCAGAGTCCGCAGGCACAGCCTACTCGTGTAACTATAGTCGAGAGATGGCTCCCATTAGTGTTTAGGTTTGCTGGTCTGTGATATTCAGTAAAGCATTGCTCTCTCTCTCTCCCGACCAGAAACCCATATACCCAGTATCTGCAACCCAACAGACAAAGAATTGCGTGGCTTGGGTTCAAACAGCTCCAGAGTCCGGTGCTTTGTTCAACAGCTGCACGCTCAAATTCTAATCAAACCCAGAGACCAAAGGCAGTTGCACAAGGTGGCTGGTAGTAAACACTGTTTCAGATGAACAGGGAGAGATTGAGTCTCGGGGTCCAGGAGCACCTAAGGGGGGGGGGGGAGGGAGGAGGAAGGAGAAAGGAGCAGGGAGATAAAGAGAACAGAGCCATAAAAGGCAGGGGAGCCCCGCCCCTCCCGCCCGAACAGACTGGTCGCCCTCAGCACTGTAATCTCCGATGAGGACATCTCATCAATTAGCCGTGCTGTTGTCAAAACTTGCTTCCCACCGAGCAGAGCAGGAGAGCGCCCGGGGCACCGGCTGGTCCTGCCCCCCTCCCCTCCCCGCCTGGGATTCACCCAGCAAGAAGCATCACGTTCCCCTCCCAGGCGAGGTTCCTGCAGCCCAGATGCAAAACCAGAGGCTTCTTATCTGGAGCTACTTATCCCTGCGCTAATAAAATGTCAGTCCCCAAGGGGAAACTTAAAAGAACCAACCCTGCCTTCTCCTCGGCCCCCCTCCATCCCTCAGCCCCCCAACCTCCCCTTCCCTGGCTCCTCTGCTCCCCCCAGGGCGGGCACCTCCTCTCCTCACTCCTCTCTGCCGGCCAGGCGGGGAGTCCGGGCGCCTTTCCCTCTGAGGGGGGCTCTCGGGTTCTGAGAGGGAAGGAGGGGGTGTTGGCAGTTCTGCAACAGCGAGGACACTTTCCCCACCACTGGGCAGCCCAATCCTCCTGGGGAGCAGGCGTGGGCTGTCTGCCACCCATTTCAACGATGAAGAAACTGAGGCCCAAGCCTGGCTGAGCTTCGTGAACTCCTGCTCAGTGAGACAGCGTCCCTCCCGTTCATGCCTCACCCAGGCCCTCGGAGGAAGCACGGTCACTGCCCACGTGACGGGGAACGGCCCAAGCAGGCGATGCCGGCCCCTGTTCCGGGCAACTGTGTCCTCAGCGTGTCTAAGCAGAGCCGGGGGAGACACACTGCGTTCTGATGCCCCTTGTTTTGTGATTAAAAAAAAAAAAATCAGATAAAGACACGAATGTATACATCCTCCAGCGCAGAGGCACAGCAGGGAGAGGTGAAGATACTGAAGTGATGCCGATTTCAGATCGACACGTGCATGGTTGGGGCCAGCAAATAACCATCCTCCTGCATATCAGGTTCTTTTAAAAATGTTTTTATTGACATTTAGAGAGAAAGAAGGAAGGAGGAGTGAGAGAAACATCCATTTGTTGCCTCCCAGGGACTGAGACCACAACCCGGGCATGTGCCCTGACCAGGAATCGAACCGGCGACCTTTCAGTGCCTGGGACGACGCTCAACCACTGAGCCGCACGGGCCAGGGCCTGCATCCCCTGCTCGATGCGCCAGTAAGCAGTCCGGGCGGGCAAAATGAAACCATGGTCACAACAGCTAATTATCATAATAAAAATAAGACAGGGACTCAGCATCAGTCCCAAAAATATATACATTATCGTAAGAGATGAAATAATAAACAGTAATAAAATAACAACAACAAACAGGATGAGGGGAGCAAAAACAGTAATTAAAAGCAGCCTGAAACCAGCCGTGACTCTGGGCCAGGTTTCCTCCCGAGCCCTCTGCCCCGGTTCCCCCTCCCTTCTCACCGCGGCTCACGAGGCCAAGGTCGGAAGCTCTGCAAAGCCCACGGGCAAACTGAGGCATCAGGAAACCAGGAGCAGTCTGCGGGCAGGACTCTCTGGCTTCTCAGGCCGGGAGAAGCCAGCACCTCTGTGGGCTCTTATTGCTCGTGAGCCGAGTCCGGACGCTGCCCAGTGGGACTGAGATGGTGTCCAGCGGACACGGAGGGACCCATTCGATGGCTGCCCCGGCCCTGGCCCAGCCCGGGAGCCTGAGGGAGGGGCTGTCCTCCGAGTCCTGGAGAAGCCATAGCCTGCTCTCTGGCCCTGCAGAGGCTGGTGGGGTGTGGAGAAGGGAGAGCCAGCACCTCCCCATCCCCCACTTCCTGCCCTCTCCTACACCCCACCCCCATTTATAAGCTCTGGTCCGGCTCTTTTCCATGGCCTGCTCTGAGCTAGGGGCTGGCCACAGTGCCAGGGGCAGGACAGGAGGCAGCCCTGCCCCCCCCTGCAGGAATTCCTGCCCTGGAGGGAGGGCCGTGGTCCTGCAGGCCCTGCCTGGAGCTCTCCACCAGCCTCAGGGTCACTCCCCCCCTATCCTACCCCCACCCCCGACACACACACACACACACACACACACACACACACACACACACACAGTGCAGGCTGGTTCCCTGTCATCCATGAGCTGTGCAGCCAGGCGGCCGGCCTCTGCTCTCCGGCTCCCTCCAAAGAGACGCTAAGAGGTGGGAGGATCCGTGGGGGGGGGGGGGGGGGAACGGGACACGGACGACGGGACCCAGCGCTCTGTGATGACATGGGAAACTGCGGAGCTTCCATCCCAAGGGTCTTGAACTCACTCGGATTCGGTTCTAACCGGAGAGGCTGGAACAGGTGTGTCATGTCTCACTTACCGGTAGCTTACTGCACTCCAGGCCCCTCCGCGCTGCCTCAGAGGCAAGAGCCCCTGCTTTTTGCTGGCTGCACAATACTCCACGAGAGGCATGTCCCACTGCCCCTTTACCCAGTCACTATGGCAAACAACCTGCAGTGACCATAGGGCGCATCTATGCTTTGGAATTTGTGTTTCTTCGGCTATATTCCCAGGAGCGGAAATACCATGTGATCTCACTCATTGGTGGAATCTGCCTTGGTACTGAAAAAAACGAGCCGACAAATCAAACAGAAGCAGACGCATAGACACAGCGATAAAATAACAATAACACACAGGACGAGGGGAGCCTGGCAGCCGGGGGGGGGAGGGGGGCCGAGGGGGTGTGGAAAAGGTGAAGGGACTGAGCTCGAGCTCAGACAGCAGGAGGGAAGGGGGGAGGGGGAAGGGGTAAAGGGGGACACGTGGTGATGGAAGGAGACATGGCTTGGGGCGGTGACTCTACTGCATTGGGGGCAGGCTGCAGGGGTGACCTGGAGGGGTCAATGGGGGGGGGGGCATATGTAATACTTTCAACAATAATTACTTTAAAAAGTACTACATACAAATGATGTATTATAGAGCTGTACCCCTGACACATACAGGATTTTGTTAACCAATGTCACCCCAATGGATCCAATAAAAATGTTTAAATGCCCTGCACATGCATCGCAGAGCCCCTTGCCATTTGGTGAATCGGACTGATCCCAGAAATAGCTAACCCTCCGCACTCGCGGCGGGAGCCGGCTTCTGGGGTGCAGGGAGCAGGAGCGCGGCCCCTCTCCCATCCAGCCGAGCTGGTTTTCCACGACAAACACACTGGCCCCACGCCCAGGGCTGTGTGGCGAGCTCGGGGCTTGTCCAGGGTCACTGTGACACCTCGTGGTTCCGGCTTTCCCTGCTCATGCATGTGCATGCTGTTACACACACACTCCCCACACGCGTGTTCACACACACACACACACAGGCATCCAGATTTCCTTTATGACTGGCATTTGCAGATGAGGTAGGATGTGCCCTTAATTGCTTCACGAAATGTACATCATATAGAAGGCTGTGTGCGGCTCCCTGTAAACCCAGGAAGGCCATGGAGCCGGTGCCTGGCTGAGGGGCAGCCGCACGTTGGCCTGGGCGGAAATGCGGGCTCAGCGATCAGAAAGGAATAAGAGGGTGCTCCCCATTCGGGGAGGGGCTGTGCTGTCCACGCGCTCCTCTGGCCCTAATGAGGTCAGCCGGCCACCTCCCTGGAGGCCTAGGACGCCGAGTGGCTGCACCGGGAGGAAACTGAGTCACGGAGTGGCAGGAACATTGCCAGAGGCTCGCCGAGAGCCTTGTGTGCCATCCCACTGCTGGGTGGGGGCTGTTTTTCTATTTTCCGTGCCCATCTCCATCACGGAAAAGGAAACAGGTTCCTGAGTGGAGGAGCTGGGGATTAAGAAATTAAAGAAAGACAGAGACCAGGAGGCAGAAATAGAGTCAAGCTGGGCGCCAGGTGGACGCCATCCTCTCTGATGGAGAGGCAGCGGGCACCTGGGTCACACAGCAGGTTTATTTATAGGTCAAAAAGGAGTTTATTTGCATTCTTAACTAGGCTTTAGCATCACTGGATTTACATATCTAGCCCCGCCCCTGCTGACACCTGGACAAAGGTAAAGGATGTCCATGTGCCTTCTCAGCGGCCCTTTACACACCGTCTCTACAGGTGTCCCCGGCCTTTGGCTGAATGGAGAGAGACAGGCTTTGGAAATTGCTAGAAACATGGAGAAGGATGCTGAGACCAGGATGGAATAAGACGCGTCCATGGGACCAGACCTCGGACTTCTGGGAGCTGGGGCTTCTGGAGAAAGGGCCTCCACGGGAAGGCACGGTCCCCACCTTTGTTCCCCCCGGAGCACGAAGCTCCCGGTTCGGGGCCACACTGCGCGCTCTGCAGTGGAAACGGGAGGAGAAGCCAGAGAGCGTGTCTGCGGCCAGCTCCTGAGGGCCCTCCCTCTCTGGGTGACTCTGAAAGGGCTCCAGGGACACTGACGAATGACACGTGACCTCTGATTCTCCGAGAGGCAGCAGGCGCGGGCCGGGGCCCAGCGGGGACCCCCTCGGCCAGTTCGGGGTCACTCTCTCCATTCAATGCTTCATTAGCTGGGGCCCAGGCCGGGGCAAAGCCCGCTGGTCGCAGGGCTCGGGCTTTGATGGAGGAGAGCCATTCAGGCCCCGGGAGGCTGTTTGTTTTCAGGACGAAGCCCTGGGGGCTGCCCCTCCCCCGAGGCCCCAGAGCTGGAGAGATAAAAGCCACCCCTCCTCTGACCCTCAGTGGCCAGCAGGGCCCGCTCAGCGTGCATGCGGCAGTGAAGGCACATCATGCTGCACACATTATCCGTGACGGACCCTTTCTCCCAGCTCCCCGAGCCAGCACCAGCGGGGCCCGGGAAGTGTGAGGAGGAGCACAGCGCTAGGCAAGCACCTACTATGTGCTGGAGTGCTGGGGGGGGGAGGGCGTGATTTCTCTCTCTCTCTTTTTTTTTTTTTAATGTATTCTTTTTTTAAAATATATTTTATTGGAGGAAGGGAGAGGGATAGAGAGTTAGAAACATCAATGAGAGAGAGAATCATCGATCAGCTGCCTCCTGCACACCCCCTACTGGGGATGTGCCCGCAACCAAGGTACATGCCCTTGACCGGAATCGAACCCGGGATCCTTCAGTCCGCAGGCCGACGCTCTATCCGCTGAGCCAAGCTGGTTTCAGCTGACGCATTTCACATTTCACTCTAAAAAGATCCATGTTCTTTTTCTTTTTAAAAAAAATATATTTTATTGATTTTTTTACAGAGAGGAAGGGAGAGAGATAGTTAGAAACATCAATGAGAGAGAGAATCATCGATCAGCTGCCTCCTGCACACCCCCTACTGGGGATGTGCCCGCAACCAAGGTACATGCCCTTGACCAGAATCGAACCTGGGACCCTTTCAATCCGCAGGCCGACGCTCTATCCGCTGAGCCAAACTGGTTTCAGCTGACACCATTTCACTCTTACAAATGGTCCTAGGAAGTCCGTGTCCTTTATCCCCGGGACCTGTACAAGGACCCTCTTCTGCTGCAGGAATATTTTCACAAAGGCCGAAAAGGCAGCTTTCTAAAAACTGCCAAGTGACCGAGTAAGTGGTCATCTTCCAGGCCCCTGCTCCAGACTGACCCCAGGCGGGGGAGGAGGAGGGAGGCAGGAGAGGAGCAGGTGCAGGACCAGGAGGGCACAAGGCCCCCCAGCAGGCACCCAGGCGCTCTGCCCGCACCTGTGTACCCGGTGCTGCTTGCCAGAAGCTTGGATGGGCCGGTGGCGTCCGGTGTGAGGGAAGCACTGTGCCACCTGGCGTGTCATGGTGAAGGCGGTGGGAGCCGGGCAGGAAGCATGTGGGTCGGGACGGACATTCTGGATGACGGGAAGACCTTTGAGGAAGGGAAAGCAGGACGGCAGCAGAGAGCGTGCTCGGATAGGGGCAAGGGTGCGACTCTGGAGGGTGGTCAGGGCACCCGAGGGGGGCCAGGGGACCCTCCCCTCCCAGGAGGTGACATTTCCCCCGGACGCTGAGAATGAGGGGAGTGTGGGGGAGCTGGCAGGGGGATGAGGGGCCAGGAGCCCAGCACATTCTCCAAGCCTAGATTCCTCCCTGGAGCAATAGAAGCTACCGGAAGGTGTTCATGGAGTGAGCGCAGTGAAGCAGGAAGCAGGGGTGGGACCAGGGAGGCCTGAGCGGTGGGTGGCTCGTGGGTGACCTGCCTGTGACCTCTCCCTGGGGCGTGGCCCATGCTGCGTGTCCTTAGGTGTTGCGGCTGGGACCAGCGCAGGAAACACTGCTCTCTGTTAAGTCTGTGCCCCCCACCCGGTCCCCACCTGGGCATCAGCACTCCACATGCCTTGGGAGTCCCAGGGAATGGGCGCCCCCAGCAGGGTGCCCAGGAGCTGTGGCAGGCTGGAGGGTGGCACTTGTCCACAGGGTGGCTGCTGCTTAACTCCAGCCGCTGGGCCAGGAGAAGGGGAAGAGAAGCCTCTGGTTCTGGAGAAGCCAGAGGCCCAGAAGGGTGTGCAAAGCCGTGGTTTTTAAACGCCGACCTCAGCTCCAACTGGGAATAACATTCCCGAGCTCCAACCGTGAGCCCGGAGCCTAATGAACTGCAGGCGATCAGGCCTGGCCGCTGGGAGCCTCCAGCCAGGCTCCCGCCTCCGAGAAATCAGCAGCACAGACTGAGGAGGAGGCGAGGGCAGCCAGGAGCTCTCACCCTTCCCTGTGCCCCTGTCCTGCTGGTGGCTGCCCAGGCCTGCGGGCTTCTCAGAACAATGTTTTTAAAGACATGAAACCCATCAACAAAAGCACCCAATTATATTTAAATACAATTGTCCAAAAGCGGCCTTGTGCTATAATAACACAGCTGCGTCTTTGTTACGGAAGGGGTGGAAGGAGTGAGGGGCAGAAACAAAGTGGCAAGACCTCTGTAAGGACCGCACCCCCACCCCCAGCTCTGCAGAGCCCCTAGATCACCCCGCCCCCTCCAAGCTGAGCGCTCACAGACCTGCTGCTGCCTCGCTCCTACTTACCCCCTCTCCCCCATGGCTTTCTCCCCCCAGAGATGACGCCCTGGTTCTTAGCCCGGCCTTCAAGGCCCCGAGGGCCCGGTCCTCCCCCGGCTGCCTCCAGGCTGGCTGCACAGCTGCCGCCAAGCACTCTCTCCTTCCGAGCTGGGCACCAAGGACACAGGACGGTCAGGATCGCCCACCTGGTCCCGATCTCCACGCAGGCTGCCATATCAGCCGGGTCATCCTGAGCACATATGTGGGCTGCCAGCTCTGCGCTGCCTTGTGCTGCTTTAGGTGTCTTCCCTGCACAGAGTGCCACCTGCCATAGGACGCGCTTACCTGTTGTCTATACGCTGGTCCATCCACACTGACAAGAAGATAAGCTCGTGGCGGCGAGAATTTTCTTTTGTTCACGGCGGCACTCCCTGTGCCTAGACCTGTACCAGGTCCACAGCTGGCTTTGCAAGCATTTGTTGGATGGATGGATGGATGGATGGATGGATGGATGGATGTAAGGAAGGGTGGGTAGATGGATGGATGGATGGATGGATGGAAGGGTGGGTAGATGGATGGGTGGATGGATGGATGGATGGATGGATAGGTGGGTGGGTGGGTGGATGGATGGATGGATGGATGGATGGATGGATGGATGGATAGGTGGGTGGATGGATGGATGGATGGATGGATGGATGGATGGATGGATGGATGGATAGGTGGATGGATGGATGGATGGATGGATGGATGGATGGATGGGTGGATGGATGGGTGGATGGGTGGATGGGTGGATGGATGGATGGATGGGTAGATGGATGGATAGATGGGTGGATGGATAGATGGGTGGATGGATGGATGGAAAGCCTTTGCCAATATCTCCCATATCTGAAGGGCACAGAACCGCTATCTGACAGCTGTGGAAATCCCTATCTGACAGGCATGAAACCCCTATCTGACGGCCACGGAACCCCTATCTGACAGAACCCTAACCCCTATTTGACAGGCACAGAACCCCTATCTGATGGCCACAGAACCCCTATCTGATGGGCACAGAACCCCCATATAATGGGCACAAAACCCCTATCTGATGGGCACAGATGCTGGACATGCCAGGGCTGGGATCGCACCCCTGCCCCATTTCTCCATCAGGGACAGACGGGCTTCCATTCAGAGGTGCTGGCACCTCCTGCGGCCATTCCTGCCAACTGCCCAGCACCCCCTTTCCTATTTTCCGGCAGATGCGGGTTCTTCCAGGTACTCAGGCTGTCGGAAAGCAGACACAAATGTCTTCTTGGCGTTATGGTGCCAATCGTCTCTGCAGTTTGGTTTGAATATGTTTAAACCTAACTTCCCCTGTAGGTGTGACTGGGTTCCCAGTCTTTCCCATTGTGGCCTCGGGTCTGGGTAGTTTGGAAAAGGCCCACTGGCCTCGGGGAGGGGCCCGGAGCGGCAGCAGGAGGAGGCAGCAGGGGTTGGGGTGCTGGGGTCCAGGAGGGGCCAGAGCAGGGCGCCACCTGGAGGAAGGGGCAGGTGCACGCAGAGAGCGGGGCCCAGGCCCTGGGCACAAGTGCTGGCACAGGGCGCAGAGGTGCGTGGTGCAGGGTGCGGATGTGCAGGGAGATGCCGGGCCTCTCGGAGCTCCGGGGAGCCCTGGACGGGTTGAGGAGAGCGGCCAGATCCGATCTGCACTCCTCATGACCTCCTGCCCCCTGGCACGGGAGAGCCGGTCTGCCTTCCCGCGTCCTCTCTGAGAGCCAGCCCTCCCTACACAGGTCTTCCGACTCCGCACCGTCCCGATCCACACACGCCCACGCACAGGGCGGCCCAGGCGACCTTTTAAAAACATGGAAGTCAGCACCTCTCTCTTCCTGCCGGAAGCATGTCAGTCACGTCGCCACCCTCGACCTGCGCGCTCCGCTCCGAACACTGGGTTTCTCAGCCCCTCGGCCTGGACGCTGCAGGGCCCCCTACGGCTCCCTAGATCCAGAATGAGGGCCCCAGCTTCCCTCCTTGCCGAAGCCGCTGAGCGATGTGGCCCCGCGGGGTGCCTCCTGCCACCCAGCACCGCACCGCTGCTCCCTCTGGCTCCTAACCCCTCTCCTTCCCCGGCGGCATGGCCACGGGCTGTCACATATCCCTCAAGCGCCCCGGGCCTGGGCCTCAGGCCCGCTGAGTGCGGGTCGTACCCCCACGTCCGCGGTGCAACCCCAACTGCACACGCTTGTCCCCCTGCGGCTCTGAACACACCGAGCCCTCAGCGACCTCACGCCCCGCCAGGCAGACCCCACTCTCACTCGTTTTTGAGAAGAGGAAACTGAGGCACAGCGAGGGGCCGGGCGCAGGTGCCCAGCTGGAAAGCGACCGAGCTGGGGCTGGGGCTGGGGCTGGGGCTGGGGCTGGGGCTGGGGCTGGGGCTGGGCCCAGGCCGGTGACTGCAGAGTCGGGGCCAGAGGCTGCCCAGCTCCTCCAGCTGCCCTTCTGCACATGCTCAGCAGCAGAATCCTTGTGCAGGACAGACCAGAGCCAGGAGTCTCTCCCCCCTCTCCCTGCCTACCTTCCCTTCTCCGTCCTTTCTCCAACCCTGACTCCGCCCGCCACCTCCACCCGCTCATCCCTGAGTCCTCCCTCCCTCGCCTCTCTCCCCAGCAGCCATGTCCAGTCCTTCCTAAACCACCTCCAATCCACACCCTTCCCTCCACCTCTGACCAGCCCACCAACATCCGGGCAACTGCAGCTGCCTGAACCCTACTTCCACAGCCCCCTGCCCCCCCTCCTCGCAGAGGCCGGAGCTCTTCCAGAAAGTTCCACCCCTCCCTGTTCCGCGGAGCACCCTTCGGTGCACCGAGAAGAAAAGCTCGGATCCTCTTCCAGATCGGCCTGCGCCTCAGCGGGTGGCGAGCATCACCTCCCGGGACCCCGCATTCCACAGGGGCGGAATGGGCTGCCCCCGCGCCCTGCGCATGCTCCCTCTCCCTGCGGCTCCGCCCAGGACTTGGCTTGAGGCTCCCGTCGGCCTCCAAGTCTTGGCCAATCGCAGGGACACGGCCTCCTTGGGGGGCCGTCCCAGGCCGAGCCCCCACCCTCCACTGCTTCTCCTCTACTCCTACACTCATGGGGGACACGCAGGGTTCCTGCGAGGCCAGATCCTGCGGGAACCTCGCCCAGAGGGAACCTCGCCCCGAGGATGCTCTCGCCTCCACTGAGTCCCCAGAGCCCAGTTCAGTGGCACACAGTAGGCCCTCAGGAGAGACCTGCTGAGGGGGGGTGGCCAGGCCTGGGGCAGAGCCTGTGTCCCTGTGCCATCAGCTCAGCGGCTGGAGGAGTCAAAAACACAGAGCAAACTGGAGAGGAGACCCCATGGGGGCGGAACCACAGTTTCCAACAGTAAATTCTTGACCTTTCAGCTTCCCGCTCCACCATCGTCTGTAAAAAGCAAAGAGGGTTTTGTTTTGTTTTTTTTAAAAAAAATCCCACCAATTACCTCCGAGATGAGACTTAATATACCAAGTTTCTGCCTGGAGCGCATTTTTACAGCCGAGTCATAAACCCCAGAACAACATGCCTTCCCGCAGACCCCGGCCGCCCGCCAGCGGGGCCGAGGCTGTGGCTGCGGCGGGGCCTTCTTGTCAGGGGAACAGGAGGGCGGGGGGGGGGAGGGATAAATATTTACGGAAAGAAGCAATGTTGCTGATAATCCGGAATGTGGGCTTTCCTTCCCAAACCAGGTCTCTGTTTGTTTTCTATTCCAATCACTTTTATGGCACTTGGTTTTTCTGCACAGTGAAGTGGCTGGGAGGGGGAGGAGAGGGGGAGAAAGGGGGAGAGGAAGGGGAAGGGAAAAGGAGGGGGAGAGGGAAGGAAGGGAAGAAGGAGGGAGAGGGACAGAGGCTCCCTCGGTGGCCCTTTGCCAGCCATGGAGGGTCCCTCAGATTCTCAGAGGAGACGGGCATGGGCACCACCGTCTGGACCCTGGCGTTGCCAGAGACGCCGGGAGGAGTGACCCCAGGAGAGGGGAGTGTTCCCTGAGGACACAGCCGGCTCCCCCGATGAGGCCCGGGCAGGCGGAGGTCTCCAGCCTCAGGGTCCAGGCTGCGAGGGTGCCGTGCGGCCTCCCCACCTTACTCTCCGGCGGTCAGGGAGCCAGGGCGAAACGGGCACCCAATTCTAACCAGGCCCGCGGCGCGGAGCAGACACAGCAGGTGTGGGGCGGAGGGACGGCTGTGAGGCCCCAGCAGCCTTTCCTGGGCGAATGTGAGGCCGGCCCGGGAACCCCAGCAGTCACTCCGCTCCAGCCCAAGGGAGCCTCGAGTCCCTTTTTGAAACCTTTTTTTTTTTTTTTTAAATTATTATTGTAAAAGCCCAGGAACATTCAGGAAGATTTGGAAAACAAACTCACGGAATGTCCCACGACCCCGACACCTCTAATTATCCCCCGTCTGCACAGTTCTTCCTGCCCCTGTGTGGCCTGCATTCCCCCCGTAATGGGAAACACTCGCGGAAGGAAGGCGGGAGGTCAGCCCAAGCACGGTCCGCTGCCCTGCTTCCCCCGATGCACTCACCACAGTCCCACCACCCCGAGCGGCCTTCCCACACCAGCCGCTTTGTGCGCCAGTTGTTTTTTAAAATATTTTTATGGATTTCAGAGAGGAAGGGGGAGGGGGAGAGAGAGAAAAGGAGAGAGAGGGAGAGGGAGAGAGAGGGAGAGAGAGAGAGAGAGAGAGACCAATGATGAGAGAGAATCATGGATCAGCTGCCTCCTGCACGCCCCCCACTGGGATGGAGCCTCCAACCCTGGCAGGTGCCCCGACGGGGAATGGAACCGTGACCTTCTGGTTCATAGGTCGATGCTCAACCATGGAGCCACAATGGTGGGCCTAAATGTATTTTTAATCTAAGAAAAAGGATTTCTGTTAAAAGTGACACCAGCCGAAACCGGTTTGGCTCAGTGGGTAGAGCGTCGGTCTGCAGACTGAAAGGTCCTGGGTTCGATTCCGGTCAAGGGCATGTACCTTGGTTGCGGGCACATCCCCAGTAGGGGGTGTGCAGGAGGCAGTTCATCGATGTTTCTAACTCTCTATCCCTCTCTTTTCCTCTCTGTAAAAAAATCAATAAAATATATATTTATGTTTTAATATATTTTATTGATTTTTTATAGAGAGGAAGAGAAAGGGATAGAGAGCTAAAAACATCGATGAGAGAGAAACATCGACCAGCTGCCTCCTGCATACCCCCCACCGGGGATGTGCCTGCAACCAATGTACATGCCCTTGACCAGAATCGAACCTGGGACCTTTCAGTCCGCAGGCCGATGCTTTATCCACTGAGCCAAACCGGTTTCAGCTCAATAAAATATATTTTAAAACAAAACAAAGCAAAACAAAACAAACAAAAAAAAAACTTGTACTTGATCTAAAATAAATAAATAATAAATAAATAAATAAATAAATAAATAAATAAATAAATAAATAAATAGAAAGAGAACCCTGATGGGGGCTCCGCAGCCCGGGCCTGCCTGGCCCTTTTCTAGAAATCCTAGCCTTTACATGCAAACACCTGGTCCCGGGGGCTGAGAGGTTAAGAAGCCAGTCCCTGAGGCTTAGGGGAGACAATGCTGCCGATGGTGCTCACCCTGTGAAGTCCCGGAGACTCTTGGCCAAGCTGAGGTGGCTCCCAGGCTTGCCCTGCCCACAGCAGGCCCGACCCCCCCGGCCCTGCTCACTCCCGACCTCGGCTCCCAGCCTGGGGCCCAGGGCTCCCGACGTGCCAGGCTGTGGCCCTGGAGCTTGGAGGGCAGGAGGTGTGGGTGTCTGTCACCGAGGAGCATGGTGGACAGCACCGGAGGCGGCCTGAGCTGCCAGCAGGACCTGTCTCTGGCCCAGGATGTGTTCCCAGCACCTCTCCTCCGACCTGCCTCTCCACCCCCTACCCTCCACTCCCAGCACTGCCTCCTCATGGTCCTTTCCTTCCAGAATCCCACCGGCTCCCCACTTTCCGCCACGCCCCCTCCTCCCAGCACGCCCCCGCAGGGAGTGTCCCAGAGAGTCAGAACGCTATTGCTCCCTGCTCAAAACACTGTCCCTGGCAGAAAGCAAGCAGAGTCCGGCTCTCTGTGTCTGGCAGAGCCAAGGATGGGGGTGGGGGGTGGGAGGGTTAGGAGTGGGGGGGGTGGAGGATGAGGTGGGTGCTGCTGCTGCAGGGTTAATGGAACAAGGTTTTGCACAAGAACCAGCAATGCCGCGTGTCTCCAGCAATCTGAGTTTTGGGAAAGAAACCCTAAAAATAAGAGGGTGGAGATGAGGTCCGTCATAAGGAAAGTGCTCGCCGTGTTGTAAGCATCCCTGCAGTGGAAGTGAGGTTAGACTTACATCCAGTGACTAGATCAGATGACCACGATGTGGAGAGGTGGACTCTGAGCAGCCCACAGCTGCGTGGGGAAAGGAGGAGACGTGGGGAAAGGCGAAGGGGGAGGCGGAGGAACTTGCCTTCCACACAGATGGGAGAGCCATCCAGTTACACACAGACACCATCAATGTCCGCTCTCCTGCACTCACACCGAGTGGCCAGATGATGATGATCTCTGAACCCATAATAATCTGGCCACTCAGGGTATATTCCTTATAATAAAGGGCTAATATGCAAATTGTCCCTTTGACCAGTAGTTCGACCAGCAGGCAGGCTGACCAACTGCCCAAGTCCCCTTCTCCTGGTCTACTCATGCACGAATTCATGTTCCGGGTGTCATACACACATACACACACACACACACACACACACACACACACACACACACTGAGTAGCCAGATTATTATGCGTTCAGAGATCATCATCATCTGGCCGCTTGGTGTACACAACAGCTGCTCGTGTGTAATGTGTGTAATGTTTGTGTGTAATGAGAGCACCTAAGGATACACAAGAGAGTTCATCCAAAGATGTTTCTGGATCCTAGCTATGTGGATGGCAAAACAGCACGAGAACAGGGGAGATTATGAACTGCTCGCATGTCTGTGATTTGGCTTATTGGTTATGGTGACTATTTATTTATTGCATTTGAAACTCCCAAAGGATAATTTCATAGAAGACACGCAGGCCGCTCTGCAGACTGACTCAGCGAAGCCTAAATCCCAGCTTTCAATGGAAAGTCTCCTGATCTTTTAAAAATATTTTTTTTTATTATTGATTTCAGAGAGGAAGGGAGAGGGAGAGAGAGATAGGAACGTCACTGACAAGAGAGAATCAATCACTGACCAGCTGCTTCCTGCAGGCCCCACACTGAGGATCGAGCCTGAAATCTAGGCATGTGCCCTGACCGGGAATCAGACCTCGACCTTCTGGTTAATAGGTGGACACTCAACCACCGAGCCATGCCTGCCAAGCAAGTCTCCTGATTTTCAAATATTGGAGATGTACTCCGACGTGTAATACACTGTCTTCAGGCCAACACTGCGAGCGTGAGAGGCTGATCCTGCAGGAGGATCTGGCTGGGACAGTGCCCATGCCGGCTGCTGGAGTAACCGGGCACGTGCAGGCCACCCTCCCCCTAGAGCGATGCTAGGACCTGCCTGGGTAGCAGGTGCTCCGGGTGGACAGTGACCAGCCCACAGCTGCCGGGGTGGGGGAGGGGGAACACTGGGGGAAAGAGGGAGAACTGGGGGGAAAGAGGGAGAACTGGGGGGAAAGAGGGAGAACTGGGGGGAAATGGCGGGAAATGGGGAAAGGCAGAGAGGGAGATGAGTGGAAGACGAGAAGGGCAGGTCATGCTACACGGCTGACCCTTTGGAAGCGAACAGAGGAAACCACTTTCTGCTCACTTGCAGCTCACGGCACTGATGTTGCCGACGGAGCCTGGGATGTGCTGGGGTCTCCCGGGCCCTCCAGGAGGGGCGCCTGCATGTGAGATGCCAGGGTCGGGCTCTTCCACAAGGGAGGATGTCCAAACAACGCAGCTTCCAGAGCCTCGTCTCCTCTGGCAGTGATGACTGAGCTGGCCAGCGGCCAGGGCCAGGGGACAGCGGCTGCCCTGACTGAGCGCTCCAGCCCTTGTCCATCACCCACACCCACACCCCGCCACCCGGCAGGGCCCTCTACTCCCACAGCGCCGTCCTGCCAACCCAGAAGGCGGGCAGGTCCCTGCCCCGCAGCCTGACGGGTAAGGGGTCCAAGGTCCAGAGAGGGGCAGCGAGCTGCCTGAGGCAGCCCAGCACGGAGGTGACCAGCGGGATTCCAGGCGGAGTCTGCGCTGCTGGAAGGGCAGTGTCCCCTCGGTCCCTCGGCTCCCGAATCCCAGGCGCCCGCCCACCGTGGTCCTCTGTGGAGGAACCAAGCTCAGGACGCTTGGGGTATTAACAACTCACGTGTAACTGCAAAGAAGCCCTCGCTGTCAAACTAAGCCCGCTCACCGCGTTCTTTACCGAGCGGGGGTGATCTCTGAGAGTCGTGGCGTGAGGCCGGGGCCAGGGATCTGCCGGTGGGCGCTGCTGCCCGCGAGCCTGCCCGGTGCGCGGCCCACGGGCGGCCAGCCTCGCAGGCGCTGGCGTCAGACCCAGACGGGCTGGAGTGTAACGGGAGGGTCACCGATGGCCGACACGATAGCGTCCTGGTCCCGTGCCCAGTGTGACTTCGCGCCCAGGCCAGACGCTGCCCTGGCGTCAGCAGGGAGGCCTGTGCCCCCTCCCGGGGACGCCCGGTGCTGCCAGAGGCGCCCGGATCTTAGCGAGCAGCTTTCCCTAAGCCTCTCTGCCGGGTCCGCCCAGCGACGTTCGGCTAATTGTCTCATTAACCATCATCCCCGATGCCTCCCGCGGCACCTGCTGAGTCAGCCTCTGCCACCGAGCAGCACCGGCCAGGCGGGCTCACCACTCAGCACTTTCTGCATCCATGATCTCCCTAACCCCACTCTCAGGGGGAAGGAGGCTGCTCGGGGAAGAGGGAGCGCGCCCGGGATGCACCCTGGCCCAGGATGAGAGTGGGGTGCTCATCAGCTCCCCCACACACACACCTTCCTGCGACCCGTGAGCCTGCTGCCTTCCTGGAGACTTCGGTGAGCGGTGGGCAGAAGTGGGAGCAGCCTGAAGTTTTCACCCACTCACTCACCCATCCACCCATCCATTCACTCACCCACCCACCCACTCACCTACTCACCCACCCACTCACCCACCCACCACACACTCACTCACCCATCCACCCACCCACCCACTCACCCTTCTACAGGGATCCACAGAAGAAGGAGAGACATGAATGCAAGGACACCCTCTCCCCCCCCCCCCACACACACACACACTTTTGGCCAGTGGGGGAAAGAAGGGACGGACGCTGAGAGGGGAGGGCCTGCTTGGGGTCCCCCAGCGAGTGAGCGAGTGACATGTGGGGTCAGGCCTCATTGCCCAGCTGTGGTCCAGGTCCTCTCTCCTCACTCCCTGCGGAGACCAGAGCCTCTGCAGGAAGCCTGAGCGGCGGGAGGGGCAGCGGAGGAGAGCCTGTGTCATCACAGCCGCAGTCACCCTGCCCGACAGGGACAGTGCTGCCACTCCGAGGAGGCAGGCCCCACTCACGGGCCTAACTCGTCCTCCTACAGCGCCGTGACTACTTCTTCTGGGGAGAGAGGGGGGAGGGGGCAGGGATGGCCTCTGCACGCGCACGCACACACACACACACACACACACACACACACACACACAAAGAGAGAGAAATGCGATTTCCGGGGTGCCTCGTGTCTGAGTCAGACCTGCAGGGCGTGGGTAATAAGAGCACCACCAACCGGTGTGTGTGTGTGTGTGTGTGTGTGTGTGTGTGTGTGTGTGTGTGAGGGTTCAATGCCAGCGCCCCCCATGGACCAGGACAAGCCTGCGAGGAGCCGCAGGCGCCCAGGGCTGCTATGAAGGAGGGTCTGTTTCTATTTTCTAAACACTTTAGCCAATTTTTCTCTCCCCTAAGCACAGAACACCCGGGAGGGTAGCAAAACCAAGTGGTTCCTGAGTGAGGGGAGTGTGGGGCGGGCGAAGAGGAGAAAGGACCCTCAGGCCCGGATGGTGGAACTGGGAGGGGGTGGGGCGGGGGGGGGGGAGTGAGGAGGGGTCATGCAGGCAAACCCGCTGGGATTGGAGTCAGCCCCCGGGGGTCAAATGCCACCCGGGTCTCTTAGACGCTGCATGACCTTGTGCAGACGACAGGCCCCCCCACTCTGTCTCCCTCTGTGCGGTGAGTCATTGTGGGGGAGCGGGGAGGTTCATTGAGAGCCCAGTAGGTAAGAGTTTGGGGCAGCATGAGCCGGTTCTTCCTTGTGGACAGACTTGGCAACCCGCCCCTCCCCGCGAGAATCCCCCGGAGACCACGCCGCACAGGTGAGGGTGAGCGGGTCCCTGGGCGGTCCCTTCGGCGGGTGCCCCGAGGTCTCGCATCCTCCCTTCTCCATCCCCGACGCAGCCACTTACTCAGCCAACGCTTGCTGAGCCCCTCGCGCTTCTTGTCACCGCTCTGTGGGTGCAGGACAAAGCTCAGAGACTCCGAAGTCAGCCCTGGGAGGGTGGGAGGGGGCTAGGTCTCCACACAGGAGGGTCCCTGAGCTGGAAGGAGCAGGGCGGCTGAGGGGCAAAGCAAAGCCCTCACAGACTGACGCCCTCTGGGACTTCACACAAATGGCCCCCCTCTCTGAGCTGGAGTTCCCTCCTGGGGGAATGGGATGGTGGACAGGGGTATAGCAGGGAGGAGGGGAAAGCAGGCCCCGTGTGAGCACTGTGTGAGGCTGTGCAGGCCTGCAGCCCTAGTGGAGCAGCATTGGGGTCACTGCGGGGTGGGTCTTCCTGACCTTGGGGACCCCAGCCCCCCTCTCCCCAGAGCCTGCCCCCTCCCCGCCTGCTCCAGTGCCCCAACCCCTCCCCTAGAAACGATTAACAAAAATTCAGGATAATTGCTTCTAATTGTCTTCATCCTCCAGGTAAGCAGACCTGGCTCCGCCCGCTCAGGCCTGGGGGCGGCAGGGCCCCTGGCAGAGCCTGGTCTTCCTGAATTAAACACATAATCCTGTCCCTGAGGGAGTAGTTCTCCCCAGTTTCCTTTCTCCCTCTGCCCCCACCCCCGGTGGGCTGCGTTTTGAAGCTGAGACCATTTGGAGGCCACCAGCTGAGAGAGTCCAGACTCCTGCCCCGCTGCAGGCCTCCACCATCCCGGGGCGGCTGTGACCTGCCGGGCCCCACAGCCCGCCTGGGCGCCCGGAGGAGTGGAGAGGGCAGCGCCTCCGGCCCTGAACGGTTCCAGATCCCTGTCCACCTGCACATCGTGGCCTCGGGCAAGATCCGAACATTTTAGAATCGGCCAAACCTTGATTGGAATTCCTGCCAGGTATTTACTGGTTGTGATAACTCTTATCAAGCCCAAAGCTTCAACTTTCTCCTCCTCGGGAGACACAGGCCCTTAGTCCCAGGGCTGCTGGAGGAATGACAGGGAGCTGACAGTTACTGACCCTGATGCAACCCCCTTCCCCACCCCTCCCCCCACCCTCCCCCCGCCCCCAGCCCAGCCCAGCCCAGCCCAGGCCAGTGCAGGAGGTTTTCCTGGTTCTATGGACTGAGGGTCAGTATGGGAGGGGGGACCGGTGACAGGCAGGGCCCGCTGGTCCTCTCGGCACACATGAGAGCCGGGCCCTGCTTGTGGGAACCCCGCTCCAGGGGGCAGGGCCCCGAGCAGCCAGCGAGCTGTGCCTGGGCCTGGGCTCAGCAGATGCTTCCTGCTGTCCTTCTACCACCCTCTACTCTCCCCTCACTGGACAGAGCTGCCCATTAGCTCCCTTCTCATGCCCTAGCCGGTTTGGCTCAGTGGATAGAGCGCCGGCCTGCGGACTGAAAGGTCCCAGGTTCGATTCCAGTCAAGGGCATGTTCCTGGATTGCGGGCACATCCCCAGTAGAAGGTGTGCAGGAGGCAGCTGATCAATGATTCTCTCTCATCGATGTTTCTAACTCTCTATCCCTCTCCCTTCCTCTGTAAAAAAAATCAATAAAATATATTTTTTTAAAAAGAGAGATGGGTCATTACTCCCACTCTACTGAGCTAAAAAATAAAAGCCTAAGAAGAGTCATAGTCTCAGTGAGACCCTGCCCAACGCTGGATTGTTGGACCCCAGAAATGTGTGGTGCCCGGGGGCCCTATTGAGGGGAGGGAAAGAGATATAAAGGATGATTCAGAAATGATAACGGTGGAAGCATGGACTGGATGCTAGGCCCGCCCGGCCTGCAGGTGAGGAGACCCGTGCAGACCACAGTGACTGCCTGCCAGAGCCCCACGGGAAGGAGGGCCTGGCCGTGTCTCGCTCGGCCTGCACAGCTGCAGGGGAGGGCTGCGACAGCCACCCCGGGGAGGGCTGCTTTGCACACGGGCCACTCATCCGTGTTCAGTGGTGCTTACCAGCCACGCCGTAGCCTGGGCGTAACTGGGCCCGTTTTCTGAAAAGAGTCAGTGACACCCCCCAACCCCCCAAGTGGCTAATGGTAGGGAGTGAGCTGGACTTGAACACAGACCTGCGGGAGGAGAACCCGGGGCCTGCCCTCCTGTGCCCTTTGCTCCGGCTTCAGACTGGCACTGTGCCCTTCCATGTCTTCTCCCTCCTCCCCCTCCCTCCCCAGGAAATCCTGGTCCCAGCCTCCTCCAGGGGACCATGCGGGAGGCTCGCCCACCGCAGCTCCCAGCTCATCTGTAGAATGGGAGCCAGTGAAGGCCCAGGCCCTGCGACCTGGGCGCTTTGCAAAGGCCTGGTCTGCAGTCCCCACCTCAGCCGGCGGGCGGGGCCGTAAAAAAGCCTTTGATCGTCCAGAATTTCCCAAGCGACGGGCGCATCCCCCACAGAACCTCAGGCTGGGCCCCGCTGCCGCTTTACCCCCTCCAGCTCCCTCACTCAGGAGGTGATCTTTCCCGTCCCAGGTCCGCTCTGGTCTCCGCACCCAGGTGAGGGACAGGAGCTCAGAGAGGGGCGGCCCTCCGCCCGAGGTCACACAGCGGAGGGGCGGGGGCCGCTGCGCCGCGGAATTCCAGGCGGACGCCGGCGCCCGCTAGTCTGCCCGCTCCTGATACCCGGGTTCGAGAGGACAGGCCGCTAACGAACGAGCGGCCCCTGAGGAGGGACCGTCCCTCCTCCGGGACCCGGGCTGTCCCATTAGGGCGAGTTGTCATCCCTCCCGGAGCGAGGTAGTGCCGGCTCCGCGCAGGCGGAGCGCCGGGCCGAGAGCAATTACGGCGGCTCCGGAGCGGCAGCGCCTGTGCCCGGGGCGGCCGGGCGGGCGGGGCGGGGCGGGGCGCCCGGCGCGGCTGGAGCCGGTCACCCGGCGCAGCCCCTTCCCCGCGCCCGCCTTTCATCTCCCCGCGCCTGGCGCCGGCCCGCGGCCCCGGCCCGTCTCCGCCCCTCCCTCCGGCCCCCTCCCCCGCCTCCGCCCCCGCCGCCCGGCCCGCGCGTCCTCCCGGTCTGCAGGAGGGTTCCCCGGGGTCTGCAGGAGGGTTCCCCCGGGGTCTGCAGGAGGGTTCCCCCGGGGTCTGCAGGAGGGTTCCCCCGGGGCTGGCGGTGCGCCTGCCGCCGCTCCACGCGGGGCCCCGGCGCGTGCCCACCGCCCCGGGGAGCGGACCGGGGAAGCTGCGGGGGTGCGCGCAGGGCCTGGGCCGCGCCCGCCATTCCCGGGCCCCCCACTTCTTACCTGCGTGACCCGCGGTGCATACTCAGTGCATCGTAACCTTGGGAAATGGAGACTAGAATCTCCGCCCCGAACGGGGCGTTAGAACCGAGGAGACGGGGTGTGTGTGTGTGTGTGTGTGTGTGTGTGTGTGTGTGTGTGTGTGTTTGAAGGGTGGGGAGAGGTCCAGGCACCGAGGCATCCAGTAGCGCCGGGCTTGGTGTGACCGCGTTCCCACTGGAAGCCCCTTTCCTGCCCACGAGGATGTCCCCTTAGTGCCAAAGCCAGGCCCCCGCTAAGGGCTGCACCCACTCCGCCCAGGGACGCAGGCCCCGCCGCCCGTCCTCCGCCCGCTGGGAGGGCTTACAGAGCAGCCGCAGGACCTGCCGCAGGCGGGCGGCGCGCCGCGCTTAGGGGAGCGGGCCCAGAGAACGCAGTGGATAGATTATTACTGCTTTTGCTTACAATGTTTCCTATCGATTTCCCCGCACCTTTATGCAGCCTATTGAATGGAATCACCTTAAGAGCCCTCTCTGGTGCGGGTTCTCTGACTTTAGGGGCCAAGAAGCAGGCTGGGGGGAAGGCTGGCGTGCAAGTCCCCAAGCTCCGGGCCAGGAATGCAGGACAGGGCTCTCCAGAAAGGGTTCCCGCTGTGCTGAGGTCCCACCCTTTTCCCAGCAGAAGTGAGTCCCCTTCCGGACCGTCTTCACCCCAGCAGGGCGCTGGGAGGGAGCTGCCGGGAGAGGAGAGGAGTGGGGCAGGCTGGGTGCCCCTGGGCATCACTCCTGTTCAGGGGCAGAGCTTGGCAAGAGGAGTTTGCACGTTTGCTTGCTTGCTTGTTTTTGTTTTTTCATCTCTACCCCATCTTCCTATGTCTGGCCTCGTGGGTTTCTTTTCCTGTCTGGAGACCTTACCTCCCCCCTTTCCCTGAAAAGCTCACCCATTCAAATAAAAGGGCCCCAGCAACGCGGCTTTTTACTTTCATTTCCCAGGAGCGAGCTCTGGGAAACGGACAAACATGAGCGAGGAGTTTGCAGAGCCATAAAGCGGTGGCCGGGCACAGCCCAACGGGCAGCCGGAGCCTTTGGTTCACCGTGGCACCCGGGGGCTCAACGAATCCCAGGTTCGCTTCCAAGCCCGGCAGCCTGTGCCGGCTGGGCACCTGTCTAGGAGGCACAGGTCACAATCTGGCTTTACCTGTCCCGTATCTCAGATGCCTATCAGGCCCGCCATCCTCCGAGGTGACTCAGGGGAGAGCGAGCGCACAGGTCTCCGGATAGCTCTCACAGTTGTTGTTCAACTTTCTCTGGTTTTCCACTTTGTTGGAGGAAAAAAAGAGAACAGAATGTGCTTGTTCCTGGTGGAGGGAAAGGGACTGGGGGGGCAGGGTTGGAGGGGGTGAGAAGGCCGTGCTTAGAACTTCTTTTCTCTTTAACTTCCAGGGACAGTTTATAATCGCACTGAATTAGCCGGCCAAGCAGGCTGTTTTTATCCTCGGGAGATTCAGATAATGCCTGTTTGCCTACCCTGACCCAGCAGTTTCACTCCAGGCAGAGGTTGGGGGGGAAGGGAGGGGGAGGAGGAGGAGGAAGCAGGGCATCAGAGAGGTGTTCTGGCAGTGGGTCTGGGCTCAAGTTTCTAAGACCTGAGGTACTAGGAGCCTCCAAGCCTTGGCCATGTCAGTACCTTCCTTACGAGGCTGTGGTTTAGCAAGCGCGTGCTGTGTGCAGGGCCCTGGGCTGGGGGGCTTCTAGTTACCTGCTCACGTGCAGGAAAAATCGTTCCTATCCGGGGGCCAGCAGCTGCCGGCCGGGAGTCACTGGAATCTCAGCGCAGCGGCCTGCAGACACCCCAGGCCCGCTCTCCCCTTCCCAGGGCAGAGAAGCAGAGGTTTGAGATGAATTATCCAGGTACAATTGGGAGTCGGGTGAGATCTCTCTCTCTCCTTCCTTTTAAAACCAGGTGTAATGTGTGAAAATGTGCTTCCCCAAAAGGTCCCGAGGCCTGGGGTGTGCAAACTCGGAACCCTGTACTTCTGAGACAAGAGAGAGAGAGAGAGAGAGAGAGAGAGAGAGAGAGAGAGAGAGAGAGAGAGAGAGGCGGGGGGAGATTGAGAGAGAGAGGAAAGCATTCGATACTATCGTGCCTGTTCTTCCCGTGTCTTCCTCCAAGGCAAACACTGGCACCAAACGCACACGACAAACATGGGCCCAGACAAACGCAGGGACACAGAAAGAAAGCGCCCGAGCTGGAGGGAAAGGCTGGGCAGGAGCCACCAGAAAGGAGGTTCAGGGGAAAGGAACCGGCCAACGCCAAAGGGCACTGGTTTCCCCTTCGCGTGGAAGACGGGACCGACCGCTGGCTTCGTTTGTCCAGTCGGGACTGTTTGGGACAGGGCAGCCCCTGACCCTCTCCCTCTGGGTCTCTCTCGGTGGCCTCCCCTCTGCCAGGGGGCTTAGCGGGCGCCCGTGGGCACTCCTAACCTAAGAGCCAAATACCCTCTAAGCGCCCTGCACTGCCATTCCCTCTCCTAGGGAGGCCGGCCCGGCTTCAGCGCCGACCCCTAACGTGGCAAAGGCGGCCCAGCGTTGGTGCATACATCGTGGGCGCTTCCTTCCACGTCTTTGCACCATCAGCTGCAGACTCTGAACGCGTTCCCGCGGTGCGGTGCGGGGAGGGGTGTGACCCAGACCCGGGGTGCCTTTTCCAAAGAGGGGGTAAAAAGGAGAGAAAGAAATGGGACTCGGGGAGAACTTCCTCTTTCAATAATCGGCCTTAATGACGCCCTGGACTTCTTTAAGTTCTGGCGTGATTATAACCCTTGAGGGATCGCCTAATAACCACTCTGCCGACTGCTCCTGTAATTAACTCCTAATTTATTTCAAACAGGGGGCGGGGGGGGGAGGGCTGAAAGGACCGGCCTCTGCCGCGGGAGCCAATGGGAGGCGAGCGTGCGTGACGTCGGCGCCAGGGCGGGCGCGGATTGGCGGGCGCGGGTCTCCCACTTCCCCTCGGAGCGCAGGCCCGGCGCCCGGCGCGCCCTCCCGTCTCCCCCCCAGAAAGTTGGAGCCGCCGCCGCCGGGCCGCCAGCCGGAGTCGCGCGCCGGGACCTCCGCGGGGGCAGAGGCGTCATGGCTTCTCCGTCCCGAGGCAAGGACCTGTTCCCGGCGGAGGAGGAGGGCCCGGGGCCCGGGGCCGCCGAGGGGCCGGCGGAGGAGCGCCGCGTCCGGGTCTCCAGCCTGCCCTTCAGCGTGGAGGCGCTCATGTCGGACAAGAAGCCGCCCAAGGAGGCGTCCCCGCGGCCCGGGGAGAGCGCCGCCGCCGCCGCGGCCACCCTGCGGCCGCCGCCGCCGCCGCCGCTGCCGGGACCCGGCGCCCGCGAGGCGCGCAGCCCCGGCGCGCGGGCCCAGCCCTTCGAGGCCGCCGCGGTCAAGTCGGAGACCTCGGAGGACGCGGCGGCGTGGATGCCGGAGCCGGGCCGATACTCGCCGCCGCCGAGTGAGTGCGCGCCGGGCGGGCGAGACGCCGGGGGCCGGGGGGAGCCAGCCGGGGCGGCTGTCCAGGCCGGGGGCCCCGAGGTCCCTCTGCCCCGTGCGCCCCGGGGAGCAGGCGCAGCCGGCGTGGCCCCCGTTGCCCCCGGGGCTCCGGCGCCGGCTGCATCCCCTCCCGGACGCGCCGTGGGCGCAGCGCGTGGCCCGGGTCCCCGCGCGGAGCGGCGCGTCGCTCGCCGTTGCGGACTCGCCGGTCCGTGCTGGGCGCGCCCCCGCCGGGTGTGCGGGTCGGTCACTTCGCTTATTTTCTTCTTGTCTCGGTGCCCGCCAGGGTCTGGAGAGGGAAGGGGGTATGAGTTCACAGCCACGCGAGGTGTGTGCGCCCTCCTTGTGACGGTGAGCTGGCCGAATGTAGCCCGATGTTGGATGGAAATCCTCATCTCCCCTGGGTCCCGCGAAGGGAAGGCGGCGGAGGCTGATGCCCGCGCCTCGCCCACCAAGTCCCCCTTTTCGCTGGGAGCGGGCCGGGCCGCAGCGCGGGTGCCCGCTGGGCTCAGGGGTAATTACAGGTTTTCCTGGGCGCCCGGCTCAGCAGACCCAGTCATCCTGGAGCCTCCAGGTGCAGGCAGAGGCGGCGGGGACCTGGGGTTAAACACCCCCCCCCCCCCTTCTCAGACACCCAGACTGGGTTTTAAGAAGACTGACTTGACTGGCAGTGGCCGGATTGGGCCGGGGCCCTGGTGTCCCAGCCAGGCTGCTCTGGGGCGCCCTGGCCCCCAGACCTCGGATCCTTCTCCCCAGGGGGACCTAGCAGAGGTCCTCACATCTGCACCCCGCTTCCTGCAACGAGGCGGGCGGGCTGGTGGTTGGGGATTCGGCCCAGGGGAGGGGTGGCTCCTTCAGCTTCAGCATCCACGTTGGGGCCCTGGGGCCTCCTGCAGGTTGGAAGTCACCCTCACAACTTTTAAGTCTCTCCCCGGGCCCTGAAGAGCCCTCCACCGGCCGCTCCTCTGCAGGAAGGTGGGCAAGAGGGGGCTTGCGGAGGAACATTTTGTGCAAAGTCATCAGAGGATGCCTCTCCACTCCCACCCGCCAGCCTCCAGGCTGGAGACACACCGTATTTTGTGAACGAAACCAGGCCGGCTACCCGGCTTCGGAGGCTGTCCCCTCCGGCGCCTGTCTCCAGCCTGCGAGAGACTCCCAAGGATTCCAAGGGCGTGAGGATTAAGGACTCAAGGAATTTAAATACATGTGTGCCCCCGTGCTTTACGACACTTTTATCCGTGTTATCTGATCGGTGTGGCTTCTGGGAGCCGTGGAGGATTCTCTGCCGAGTCCTGCGGCTTCCGAGAAGACGGGGCGCCCGGAATGACAGGGCTCTGCCGGGCCTGCTCAACCGTCCTCCTCTGAGCCTCGCCGGGGGGCCGTGCTGCTCACCCATTCTACTGATGGGGAGATAGAGGCTCAGACTAAGGGACTTAGTAGGTCCGACAAATACCGAGAGCCCCACGGGCTCCCAGGCCCGGGCCCATGGCCCGCGGCACATGGAGCGTCGGGCCTTCCAGGGAGGTCAGAAGGCCCACTTCCTCAGGCCTCCAGGTTCCGGGACGCCGTCCCCGCCGGACTCTGTAAACAGCCCCGCCACCGAGCGCAGCCCCGCGTCCCTGCTGGGTAAGGCCGCCTTGGGCCCTGGAGCTGCTGACCTTCCCAGCAGAAAAGCCGGAGGTTCCGAGAAAGGACTGCATTTTAACACACAAAAAGCGGGTTATTGGTGCTCCGGGCCTGCGAGGCCGGAGTGCAGGGAGTGCGGGGGTGGGGGCCTGGGCCCGGAGCTCCCGGGCGGGCGCCTGGGGCGGCCGCCGGGCCTGGTTTTGTTATTCAGAGGAAGTAGGATAAATGCTGTTTTGCTTTGTATAATCGCATCCTTCCTCCGCCTGGTTTAAAATGGGGGGTTGGGGGGAGTGCGGAGTGGTGGGCCCGAGAGGAAGCCTCCCAACTTTTCAGCTTTGATGCACGTGTGCGATCCCATCTCCTGATTTATAATTCACACACAGCCCCCGGAGGGACGGGCGGGCCGGAGCCCACCGCCGGGTCCTCCTGAGCCCGGCCGTCCCCAGGCTGAGGGCATTCCCGGTCCTGGAGGCATAGATGGTGTGGCTAAGTTTATTTGTAAATTAAGGAGCGGGTACCCCGGTTTACTCAGGCATCAGCATATGCAGAAGGTACGCTTCTGCCGCCCTCCTCGCCCATCCCTCCCAGAATGCCGGCTTTCTGGTTGATGGCCGAGCCCACTGCCTCTTTCCTTCCAGTCCCTGAACACGGTGCTGGTTAGTCACAGCACTCAGGGCAGGCCGGCCCACTGCTGGCTGGAAGCGGCGGCCGGCCGGGACTTGTGCTGTGTCACCCTCCCGTCTGAAGTGTAAACTCTCTGGGCCACCCAAGTCACAAAACGAGAAATGCGACATTCTCCCCTCCAGTCCTCTGGAGTGACTAGAACCGAGGCTCCACTCGGAAAATTAGCCCCGCTCGTAAAAGCCGGAGGCAGCGAGCTAATTGTTTAGCAGCCTGACCCCAGCGCCGCCCGCCTTCCCTCCCCTCCCCTCGGGGAAAGAAGCCCTGGGCGCGCATACGCCCGGGCCTGCCAGGTGCCCGGTCCCGTGGCTTCTGTCCCCGAGGCCGGTGAGTCGGATGCCGCTGGCGGGCCTTTATGTGGCTCGTGATCGCCTTGCTCTGAATCCGGGCGACCCGCGGAGCGCTGACTCAGAGCGACGGGCCGGGGTGACGGAATGTCAGCACTCGCTCTCCGCTCAGAGGCGGCGAGATCCCCCCCTGACGTTGACGTTTACGGGCGAGCTAATTTCTCCCTCCTTCTGGGTGAAGTTTATATTCCAGAAGCACCCGGCCAAGCAGCTTAGCCCCATCTGTGCAGCGATGTTCACGTTTCATCATCTGAGGCCGGGATGGGATGACAGCTGCGGTGGTTTACTGCCGGGAGCTGCTCTCTCCCCCTCCCCCCCCGCAAGATGCGAGTAATTCGCCACAGACCGGGCTGCAGGGTTACCCTCCGCCAGCATGCGGAGGCAGGCCAGTACGTCCTGTCAGTCCAATGCATTCTGGTGCCGTTATAAGACCCCTTTCATTTCCCCTCTCAGATGGGATAGGTCAGCATCCACGGGAAGTGAGGATTATTCCGAATCCATCCTCCCAATATTATTGAGAAGAGGGAGGGGGAGAGAAGCATCGATGTGTTGTTCCTCTTGTTTATGCAATCATTGGCTGGTTCGTGTATGTACCCTGACCAGGGATTTAAACCCAAACCTTGGCTTTTCAGGAAGATGCTCTAACCCCAGGGGTCCGCAAACTGCGGCTCTCGAGCCACATGCAGCTCTTTGGCCCCTTGATTGTGGCTCTTCCACAAAATACCACGGCCTGGGCGTTAGAAGTTTAGGTTGAAAAAATTTGGCTCTCAAAAGAAATTTCAAGCGTTGTGCTGCTGATATTTGGCCCTGTTGACTAATGAGTTTGCCAACCACTGCTCTGACCAAGTGAGCTACCTCCCCCCCCCCCATTTTAACGAGGGTAAATTATGCTCAGAGAGATGGGGTGTTGTCTTAGGAACCACTTGACGCCCTGGACTTCGGAGGAGCCTGCTCCTAGGGGTTCTATTTCCATCGCTCGAAGGCTCTTGCTTTCCCATAAAGTTTTGTTACACCATGACATTCCCAGACGCTTTATGAAGAGCCTCAGTTTTTTTAAATGAGTTAATTTCTCTATTTAAATATGGTCCTCCATCCTACTCCCCCCTCCCCCCTCAAAAAGAGAAAGAAACCACCCCAGGTTTTGACAGAGGTATCTCTGAAGAATGCCGAGGGGCCCTGGCCCTGCTAACCGCTCTCTCTGCCCTCAGGACACCTGAGCCCCACCGCCTGCACGCTGCGCAAGCACAAGACCAACCGCAAGCCACGCACGCCCTTCACCACGGCGCAGCTGCTGGCGCTGGAGCGCAAGTTCCGGCAGAAGCAGTACCTGTCCATCGCCGAGCGCGCCGAGTTCTCCAGCTCGCTGAGCCTCACAGAGACCCAGGTGAAGATCTGGTTCCAGAACCGGAGGGCCAAGGCCAAGAGACTGCAGGAGGCCGAGCTGGAGAAGCTGAAGATGGCCGCCAAGCCCATGCTGCCCTCGGGCTTCAGCCTCCCCTTCCCCATCAACTCGCCGCTGCAGGCCGCCTCGCTCTACGGCGCCTCCTACCCCTTCCACAGACCTGTGCTGCCCATCCCGCCCGTGGGACTCTATGCCACCCCGGTGGGCTACGGCATGTACCACCTCTCCTAAGGAAGAGGCGCCCGCCCGGACTCCGGACCAGGCCTGTGCCACGGGCCCCGCCCTCGCCAGGAAGCAGCGGCGCCAGCACCCAGCTCTGCCAGCCTCACCGCACTGCCCTGAACAGCCCTGGCTGGCAGGCCGCAGCCTGGCCCGTCCTGGAGGCTGGAGGCCCCCAACTCCGTGTTCTGGGCGTCCTTTCCCAGACACCCCTCTCCTCTCACCAGGATGGGCCCTGATGGTTTTCTATATAAATATATATAATAAAACGGAACGCGTTTTTATACAGCGGACGTCGAAATCCAAGTTATTTTGAAAGGCGAAATTTATATATATACTTTTTTATATATATATATAGCACCCTAAAAGACTGCTGACGTTCATTTGTGTAGGGTTTTTTTTTTCTTATAGGGGGAGACAAATTAAAATTGCTGAAAGGCAGTGATTTGGGCGGGATGATCGGCTTTTTGCTAAAGGAAAACGTATTAGAATTGGACAAATAATGGCTAGGTCATAGATAGGGACTGAGATTTCTCGAGGGACAGGCATGGGCCATGGTACCGAACCGACTTCCATGCATTAGACTAATGAGAGGCTCTGTATCCGGCCCTGTCTCTCCCCTCCCCCGGCACATTGTTACCCAGTTAAAGTTTTACTTTTTCTTTTTTAAGATCAATAAAAGGGGGCTGAGAAGACTGAGCCAGCCTGGGGGGTTGGGGGGGTAAGGTGGGAAATGGAAGTACTTCCTAATTCCTCTCCAGGCTGTTGCTCAACTCCATTTCAGATCACTGTCTGGAGGAATGGACGGTTTCTGTGAAATGCTAGGTACTCAGTCCTCACACATTGCAAAAGGGATGTGGGGGGGGGGATAGTTAATTCTCTGCTTAAATTAATGTCTGTAACCGTTACCTATGTGCTCCGTATTCCTGGACAATGAGTAGATCCAGAGAGAAAGAAAAGCCATGCTTTGTCTGTGTGTGTACCTCTTGTATGTGCTCAACGTATTAGGGAAATTTATATACTTTTTGTAACGTGTGGGGGGCAGAGGGTGAAGCCATGTTTGGACTTGCTAAGAACCCGGGTGTCTCAGCCCATTTAGCTTCGTCCCATCCATCTTCCCCCCATCTCCCGTCCCTACCCCCCCCCCACCAGTACACTTCATCCCTTTGAAAGGGTGTCTTGTATAATTTTATATATTTTATTGAAGAGTTATTTCTTATCTCTTATTCCGAATTAAATTAAACATTTGTTTATTGCAGTCACGTTTGTCCCAATTTAATTCTTTTAAGAGGCAATCTCGCTCTGTTCTGTTCTTCCTTGGGCTTTGCTCAAAAAATGCCACCCAAATTGGGGGGAGGAGGGGGCTGCTGATTTTTATTATTTTAATGCGAATCAATCAAGCGTTTTGGCCAGATTCAGCGGGGGAGGGGGCCGGTCCATTGAAAATAGCAAAAACACTTTGAAATCCTTCCCCTGCGTTTGGCTCCTCTTGGAAGGGAAGGGGGTTTTGTAACGCCAGTGAAATTGGGCCAGCATCTGAGCGCTGCAGATGATCAAGTGGAAACCTTGAACTTGAAATTTACCTTCTACCAAAACAACAACAAACGGACGCTGAGGGAAGGACCCCCGGCTCCTGGCACATGGGGGTGGTGACTGGGTGCGCTCTCCGGAGGGTGTCACTGAGGCCCTGCCCCGTGCAGCCTCTTCCCAGAGTGGCCCGGACTAACCCTCTTCCTCATGGTTTGCAGGAGGGTCTGGGGTTCATTTGAGTCCCCTTTGCTTTGCAGCCTCCGCTGGATGCGAGGGGGTCAGCCTGGGCGTGAGGCACCCTACTGAACCAGTGGGCAGGGGCTGAGGGCACCTTCCAGGCCACTTGGTGATGCACAAGTGAGTGAGGAGAGGCTGCTGGTGCCTCCCCCCGCCCCCCCCCCCAGTCTGATGAGAAGCTCCTGGGGCCCTGGACATGGTTGAGGGGGAGGCGGGGAGGCGGGGAGGCTGGCGCTTTGGCCCAGATTTTCTTGCCGATGGCCTGAGCCTCAGGCCTCACAGCCCCGCACAGAGCGCCCAACCCTGGCTCCCGTTCCTGCTCCGGTCCTGGCAGAGCCCTCGGAAGTGCCCAGTCCTTCCCCACTGTGCGGCCTCCCCTGCCCCAACTCCCAGCCCTGCCCTCCTCCGCCTTCCGTCAGCCTCCTTGGGTCCCCGTTAGCCCGCCTCCCAGCTTCCCTTCCCACACCGAACCCCGCAGCCTCGGGATGGGAGTCCGGAGACCGGGCTGCCCTGAGTGCTGCCTGGCCTGTGGGGTGGGGGTGACTGCGCATGACAACAGAAATCTCAAATCCCAAAGGCAAGTCGCCCTGGGGAGGGAGAGGACCTGCTCAGGCTCAGACTCCTGCACCCTCACCGCTCGGTGGAGGGGGCACCAAGCTGAGGCTGAGCCAGGTTGTGGGGGACCCCGCCTGGCTCTGGAGGCCTCTGAGCCTCCCAGGTTGCTGGTTCAGCGTCCTGGGGTCCCCACTTAGGGAGGCCGGTTCCACCTTCAGAGACCAGGCCAGCAACCTTGGGGCAGAGGCCCCTGACTCCCAGGCCCCCAGCCCGGCCCTGGGCCTCCCTCCACAGAGGCTGCGGGGGGCCTGCACACGGCCCACCCCCCCACACCGCCTCCAGCCACAGCTTCCAGGAAAGACAGCTCTGCTCTCGGAAAGCGGGGAGAAAGGAGGGAAACCGTGTTCTGGTTTCTCTGGTCCGATGCCTTTAGCTACTGCACATCCGTTGGGAGCTGCGACCCGCCGGGTCCCAGGCGGAGCAGTGGCCCCCTGAGCACAGGGCCAGCGTGGGGCGGGCTGCAGGGGGGCCAAGGCAGCCACATAGAGCCTCAGCCCTGATGTGGGGCCTGTTCCGCCTTCCCCGTCCCACAGCCCGAGGGCCAGGCAGGGTCTGGGCCTCTCTCTGCATCCCCTTCCCTCCCCCCCTCACAGCCAGGGGTTCCCGCCCAGAACCCCGCTTCCCCCTCCTGGGACCAGCGCTCAGCCCTCAGAGGGGGTGCGGGCAGGTAGGCTCGAAGGCCTGGCTGGTTGAGGCTCAGGCGTTTACAAGGCAAACCGCCTGCCCAGCGTGAAAAGAGGGCCTTTGAGGGGACCTCGCCGGCCCGAATGCAACTCCCACGGCCATTCTTCGCCATAAAAGCCGCGCATTTGCCACGGGGTGGAGAGGCCATTCCCCACCCCCTCCCTCTCCGCTGCTGGGTCTGGAATAAGCATAAACCCCCTGAATAAAAGAACCCAGAAATCTCTCTCTCTCTCTCTCTCTCACACACACACACAGGCCACCCTCTGAAATCACGGGCCTGGGGAGTGAGGTTCATTACGCCCGTTTCCCCGCACTTGGTGATGCTGCGGGCATCTTGAATGAAGCCGGTCCCAGGGCGGGGAGGAGAATCGGCTGTCAAGTACTGGACCCCTCGCCACAGAGCTCCCCCCCCCCAGCCCCGTCTCCCCCCCTCCCCCCCCCCCCCCGCTAGGAACTAAATAAAAAGCAGGAAAATTACTTTCCAAAATAGCCCCGCTTCAAAGCAGACCCGGGCCGGGGCTGCGGGGATCCTGAGCCGGCCCCCGATAAGGCTCCTAATAATCAAATCCAAACTCCATCCACCTCCTCCGCCTCCCGCCACCCTCCTCCTCCTCCTCCTCCTCCTCCTCCTCCTCCTCCTCCGGACCCTCTGCATTTGTTGATGAAAACACTTTGATGTCCCAAACAATTATTATTATAATTTTAAACAACCTGGTATTTTCCATTACTAACGGCTCGGGCTTTGAAGTTACACCTCATAATTTCCTAAATTAAATAAATCATTTTAAGTTTGCACTGGGAGGCTTTTAATAGCAGAGAAAGGAATATCATTATCTTATTGAGACCCAATTGCAGCGGCTCCAGCCTGGCTGTAGCTGGGGGCAAAGTAGGCTCCCTCCAACAGACACACTTTATTAACCTCCCATAACTCTTGAAAGAACATTTTTATATTTTCTTTGATTTCCCCCCCTCCCTCTCTTGTTTTAAAGCTGTCCCAACCTTTAATTAGTGCCTAATATGAAAAGCATTATTTTTTTAATGCTATGTAATTTACCAGCGGCAGCAGGCCAAGCGAACAATTGTTCCTCAGACTCGGTTTTTCACACAGGGCGAAGAATGCCGCTCCAAACCCGACTTTTCACGGGTGGTTGCACTAATTAATACAGTGTCTGCGGCTCCCGGGGGTTTAATATGGAGGCCTACGGGGCGGAAGGGGTTTTAGAAGTCCAGCTCCTGCCTACGAAGTTGCCCTCGGATTTCTTTCTTTCACGCTGTGTGACCCTGTCTGTGGAGTCAGCACAGACAGACACTGTTGCCTGGCCCCGCACGCCCCGAACCCCCAGTGCCTCCAACTTGGTGTTTAAGGCTTGGGAAGTGGGGGACAGGCTTGGGGTGCAGGGAGCCCCCTGTGAGCAGGGGGCTTGGGGGAAGGATGCCCCTCTGGCAGCCTGGAGGGGAAGAAGCGGGTCGGGCTGGAGTCAGGCCCTTGGGGCAAATGCCAGCTCTCTGTGGCACCCGGCTTCGGGCACGGAATTGCCCGGATGGGTAGGGCCTGGCAGAGGGACTGGGAAAGGGACCCAGGAACCCAGGCCAGCTTTCCCCTCCCGTTTCCACACTCTTGTCTCCCACTCCCCATGCCCATCTCCAGTCCCACCCAGTCTCTCCTCCTTCTCCACGTCTGTCCCGTTTTAAGTGTTTTTACACTTTTCCTCTTCTGCCTTCTGACTGTCTAGACGAGTCCTTTCCAAGCCCGTGCTCTTCATTTCTTTTCCCGCGTTTCTTCTCTCATTTTCCTGCCGCTTCGCGCTTCCTTCGGGTCTCTTAGTCTGGGTCGGTTTTCTGTCTTCTCGTTCCCACTGTCACCTCCTGCCCCGCCTCCTCCTCCGCCTCTGTCTCTGTCTCCATTCTTTCTTCCCGGTTCCAGCGATTTCGTGCCGGATTCCAGAGCCCAGTCCTGCCCGCTCCTCCCGGCGCTGCGCTGCGCTCCGGCGCGGGGGCCCCGGGCCACCCCTGTCCCCCGGCGCCCGCCCTCCCCGCCGCACCTGGCGGGCCAGCCCGGGACCGGGGCAGGAGGAGGGCAGCCCCCGGGGTCTCTCCGGAGCCGGACCGTCGCGGCGGGAAGGGCCACGCCGAGCTGGTAAGGGCCGAGTCCCCGCCGCCCAGCCCGGCCCCGCCCGCCGCCGGCAGCCCGTTTGAAGTCGCGGGCCCGGCAGGAATGCGGCCGGGTTATCAATCACGCAGCTGGATCCCCAAGGTCTCGGCCTAATCACATTTAATTGCTCGTGGAGGCCCGCTCCCGCCCCGGGCCGGCCGCCGCGCCAATTACTCCCCGAGCGGCCGCCACCGAGCGCCGACACCCGCCCGCCGGCCCCCGCCGCCCCGGCGCCCGCCCCCGCCCGCCGTTAGCTCACACCCGGCCCCCGGGAGCCAGCCCGGCCCCGCCACCCCGTCCCCCGCCGTTAACTCATACCCCGTGCCCGGGAGCCAGCCCGGCGGGTAATCACAGCCCGTTCACGGGCGCTTCCCGGGCCGGCTCTGCCCCGCGATTTACACCTCCCCGCGCGGGAGCCTCCCCGGCCGCAGACCGGCCGCTCCATCCGCGCCCCGGAGCCGCCGATCCGTCCGGGCGAGAGCGTCCGCGGGGCAAAGGCAGGCGGCGCCCCGCCGGCCAGGGACCGGGTGACTCGGGACCCGCCCCGCTGACCCGGGACCTTCCCCGCCGTCCAGGGACCATCCCCGCCGTCCAGGGACCATCCCCGCCGGCCCGGGACCTTCCCCGCCGGCCCGGGACCCTCCCCGCCGGTCAGGGACCCGGGGACCCGGCGGCGGCGCAGGCGAAGGGCGCGCGCACAGGGCAACGGCGCCTCCCAGAGGCGGGCGCGCACCTGGCGCACCTCCCCAGGTACTGCCCTGGCGGCGGCTCCCCTGGCGCCCAGCCTGGGGGTGTCCCCGTGTGTCCCTCTCCAGGGGAGGACCCGGGCCCGAGCCCGCAGGTGAGCTGGGGGCGGAGAGGGGAGCTCGCTCTCACTCTGGGACTCTGGCCTGTCCGCTGCCTGAAGGCCAGGAGCGGGGGGTGCGCTCACACCGCAGAGCCGGAGGGTGAGCCTCAGACAGAGGTTGCCCGCAGGGGGCCAGCAGGCGGGCATCAGCGGCCCGGTGGGCCCGGAGCCCCTGTCCGCCCAGCGTGGCCGCTGCGCGCCGGCCCCGGCCCGGAGCCGCTGCTTTGGGAAGAGCGCGCGCGTGTGCAGTGCGGAGGGGTCATCCCACAGCCGGGCACCGACAAGGAGGGGCACAGGGCGGCCAGAGGGCTTGGGCGGTCTGCAATGCGGGGACATACGCTGGGCAGCGGAGGAGCCAGCCACAGCGCTCACACCTATCGCCGCCCGCTATGCTGGCTCCTTACCATGTGCCCCGACTGGTCCAAGATACCATCCGTTATCACGTGCAGTTTGTATTCCACTGAAAAGGAAGCGTGGCCAATTGTGATATATTTCATTCCCTAGAATTCTGTTATACTGATGATCAGCTCTTATTAGGAAGAGCGCTTCTAAATAATAATAATAATAAATAATAATAATAAATAGATTAAATGGATGGTGTCATCGAAAGCCAGTCTTTGCCTTTATTCTATCCCCTTTCTTTTTTAAAAAAATATATTTTATTGATTTTTTACAGAGAGGAAGGGAGAGTGATAGAGAGTTAGAAACATCGACCAGCTGCCTCCTGCACACCAGGGATGTGCCCGCAACCAAGGTCCATGCCCTTGACCGGAATCGAACCTGGGACCCTTCAGTCCGCGGACCGACGCTCTATCCACTGAGCCAAACCAGTTTTGGCCCTATCCCCTTTCTTAATCCCTCACATTTGTTTGTAAAATATATTCCAGTTCCCAAAAAACTCTCCTCTGGCCCTCGAGGCAGCATGTGGGCATAGTAATTTCCCAGGTCATGGAGGAGCGGCCACTTCCCAAGGTCACGGGGAGGCAGCGCCAGGGGGAGGTGAAGTCCCCGCCGGATTAGAGGTTCTCTCTCTCTCTCTCTCTCTCTCTCTCTCTCTCTCTCTCTCTCTCTCTCTCTCTTTCTCTCCCTCTCTCTCTCTCCTTCCCTCCACCCCCCACTCAAGAAAGCCTACCTGTCTCTGAAAGGGGCTCCTGAGTCGCAGGGCCCGGTATAAAAAGGGCTATTTTGGTAGCAGAGCCCGGCCTATTTCTATTTCAGGGCAGAGAAAGCCTGATGATGGAAAAACTGACTTTGTAAAGAAACGCCGCGTAAGACGCTAAGTGCCTCCTGAAACCCCATCGCCGAGAGCCACCTGAAAGGCGGCGGTGATGGATGAGGCACTTATTGATGCGAAATTGGCCAATTTGGGGAAAGTCTGAGGGCTGCGAAGTATTCACGTCCTCCTCCTTCCCACCCCATTAGCCGCTCGCCCCGTCTAGTCTTTCCGGTAGGGTTTCCCTTTGTTTAGCGATGGGAACAGAGAGGAACCAAAAAGCGTAAAAAAAAAAAAAAAAAAAAAAAAAAAAAAAAAAAAAAGCCCGGGGGTTGGGGGAATATGATCTGGGATTTGAGGATTCCCGGAATGCAACTGTGCGGTGAAGTCATCCCAGAGTGGGAGGGGGCGGGGCGGGGCTCCGAGCGGGACGTCATTGCCCTCCTCCCGCCCCGCCGCCCCCTCCCCCATGGGCAGCGGCACGGGCCTTTGGGGAAAGACCTGCGGATCTCCCAGGGTTAGGGCCGTCTCTGCCCTCCCGCGGTACCACGGAGCCCCGGCGGCCCGGGAGAAGGGGCTGGGATTTTCCTGGCAGAAGCGGGCCAGTGCGGAGGAAATTGGGTCTTAGGAGGAAAGCAGCGATTAGAGGAAAAGGCCCCTGATTTCCCCCAGTGCGGGGCTGATGACAGCTGAGCGGGACTCAAATGTCTCTTTCAGGGGCAGCAGTGCCCACGTCTCCCTCCCCAGGCCATCCTCGGCCCAGCCTGGGGCTAGAAAGCAGACACCGCGTGTTTTTCAGAACAAGGAAAATAAAATGAATGAGCGACAGGTCTGGCTCGACGTTACAGCACTGAACACGGATAGGGTCACGGCCCAGAAATGTTTCTGAAATTCTCAGAGCAGAGTGAGTCACATTCTCTGCAGCCCACAAGAAAAGGGGGTGCTGCCCACCCCGCTGGACAACACCTGGAGGACAGGAGCCCTTCCTGGCCGCGGGTCAGTTCCTTACCGAACTCCATTTCAGTCCCAGGAGCAGCACAGCCCTGTCCGATCCCCACCCCACCTGATCCATAAGGAAACCAGGGCCGAGAGTCCATGTCATTGGCTGGTCTCACTGTGGTGAATGGCAGAGCGGGAAGGGGACAGGTGGGCCCCAGGTAGCATTCCCTGTTTCGTGAAGGATTTCGGGATTGTGTCACCCACAGGAGGGGGAACCAGAATGAAAGCCATGGTTCTGGGGCCTACTGGGTTTCTTTTTTTTCCTTCTTTATAAAAATATATATATATATATATATATATATATATATATATATATATATATATAATTTATTGATTTTTTACAGAGAGGAAGAGAGAGGGATAGACAGTTAGAAACATCCATGAGAGGGAAACATTGATCAGCTGCCTCCTGCACACCCCTACTGGGGATGTGCCCGCAACCAAGGTACAAGCCCTTGACTGGAATCGAACCTGGGACCTTTCAATCCGCAGGCCGACGCTCTATCCACTGAGCCAAACCGGTTTTGGCCCCACTGGCTTTCTGAACTGATTTAAAGTGAGAACTTGTCACCTTCCAGGCTACTATCTCGGGCCGGGGCTGGAACCAGGCTGAAGGGCCACACAGTGGGATCTTACGGTCAAGGATGTGATCGTATCGATCACACAGAAGGTTCCGAGTGGAAGTGGCTCGCCCAAAGTCGCACAGCTGCGGCGTGGAGCAATACTATATATTCTGTAAAGTTACATCTGTAGTTCAGTGAGGCTGAGCTGATCTGAGCGAGGAGGCCTCGGGAACTCGATTTCTGAGCCACGGGAAGGCCGGGTGTCCTGGGCCTCAGAGGGCGGTCGCTCCCGAAGAGAGGCTGCCATCAAGGACACCAGGATCGGGGAGGGCGCTGGTCCCCGTGCTGTCCATCCATCTGCATCTCCCACAGCCACTCCAAATCAAAGACATATGTGTGTGCATTTGATCTGATCAAATACCATTTTCCCAAGCTTAGAGAAAGTGCAAGCAAAAGGCTTTTTTTTTTTTTTTTTAAGAAAACTTGGCTATTTTTACTCATCTTGTCACATACCATCGTGGTAAAAATAGCAGGCCTGTTGGGCACCCAGGCAAGTCTCCAACTCCATCACACTCTCTTCAGGATACACGGCTCTGGCTATGCCCTCCTTTATTGATATTTTGGTTCTTCTCGCCAACGACCAGCAAATGAGAAACCCACGTTACCCAGCCCAAGTCCAAACTAGCCACTGTGGCTCCCTGCAGAGCAGGGCAGGCATGGGCAGTGGGCAAGAGGGAGGACGCTCTGAGGGCCACATTTTCTTCCTCGGCTCTGGACTGTACCTCGAGCGCTTAGCATGGCGCATGCTCAGCAAGCACCGTGTTTATTGAATGAATGAAGGCGAAGGTTTGACCAAAATGACATTTTGGGAGCTCTGGCCTTTGCTGATTGTTAAAGCTTTCTAAAATGGACGGGTTTGCCGTGAGTTCAGACTTCGAAAAAGTTGGTTCAGTTCCCAAGATAATAAAAACGATTTGCACTTGGCAAGATGGGCCAGGCAGTGCTATCAAGGCAGTTATAAGAGCCCCGTGCTCCCGTCACGCCTCTGACGGCTGGCACAGCTGAGTATTAAAGCAACTTTCATGACCCTGACTGGTGCCTGAGCCAGTCCTTACATTTCACGGGCAAAAAACGTTGAGAACATCGCATTAAATGAAACCCTCCTGAGTTATAAAATCGTCTAGTTGGACCTGGGACACGTCTTTAGAGATTGCTTTACAGTGTGGTCCAGGGGTTGATTCATGGGCCCAGAGACCTGCGTGCGGGGGGCGGAGTCTAGGAGCGCGAGGGGCGGACTCTGGGAGGGGAAGGGGCGGGGTCTAGAAGCGCGAAGGGGTGGAGTCTGGCAGAAGAGGGGCGGAGCTTAGAAGCTCGAGGGGCGGAGTCTGGGAGCTTGAGGGGTGGAGTCTGGAAGCTCCAGGGGCGGAGTCTGGGAAGAAAAGGGGCGGAGCCCGATGCTGCTGTTTTAGGAGAGGCTCTGGAAAAATGTCTTATTGTCTTTAGAACCTAAGTTTTCTCTTCTGTGGTCTCTGCTGCTGTGGCCCTCACATGTATTTTTTTTAAATATATATTTTATTGATTTTTTACAGAGAGGAAGGGAGAGGGATAGAGTTACAAACATTGATGAGAGAAGCATTGATCAGGTGTGCTTCCTGCACACCTCCTACTGGGGATGTGCCGGCAACCAAGGTACATGCCCTTGACCGTAATCGAACCTGGGACCCTCCAGTCCGCAGGCCGATGCTCTAGCCACTGAGCCAAACTGGTTAGGGCCCTCACATGTGTTTTTCAGAGGCATCATGAAGGCATCATGGACACTGCTGCTTCTTGAGACCAGTGATAGGGTTTTGAAGCAATCCAGCACTTCTAGGAATCGGGAGGGAAATGAGAAGATAATAATTTCAGAATAAAAAGTCTCCTTCTTACTGACTCTCCTGCTCACCTCAGAGTCGCTGTAGGGCTCCCATGATGTTCTCGAGGGCGCAATCACGCAGGCCGCAGGGCCACCGCTGGGGGTGCAGCAGAGTCCCTTAACTTCATCTTGGTTTTCGGGGTCGTTATTAAGAAACCTGACCGCTTCACGCATTACTGATTCATAGATTGTAAAACTCTTCCCCGCGCTTCTCGGACCCCAGATCTCTAAGCCCCGGGCCTGAATGAGGTTTCACGTTACCAGGACCTCATCACTCTTCTCCAATACACGGCAGCCCGTCTGCCGGTAGGTTATGAAATATGATCATAAATTAAAGCAAAATGACTCACTTAGTGAAATTAGTGGACAAAGAGCACTTTGTGACACCGAGGGCCCCGTTGGATTGTGTTGGTTCGTTCATTGGGGTATTTCGAGGATTTCAGGGAGCCAGGGAGCCCCACCCGTCTGGACAGACGGCAGGCCCGGCGCTCCTGTCTCTGCGAAGCTGCTGCAGGCCCTCTCGGACCCAGCGCGCAGAAGCGACACCAAGGCTCCGCTTCATAGGCGCACAGGCTGGTCACGTCCCCTGCACGTCCCTCCTGGGCAGGCAGGCAGCGTTACAGGGCGAGGAGGAGAGGCTCACAGATGGAGAAGGGGGTCTCTGGGATCTCAGAAGAGTTGAGACTTTATTTATTTATTTATTTATTTATTTAGGAGCACTTCCAAACTCTTCCTTCGTTCCTTCCTTCCTTCCTTTCTTTTTTTCAACATATTTTATTGATTTTTCACAGAGAGGAAGGGAGAGGGATAGAGAGCTAGAAACAACGATGAGAGAGAGTCATCGATCAGCTGCCTCCTGCACACTCCCCCCCTGGGGATGTGCCCACAACTAGAGTACATGCCCTTGACCAGAATCGAACCCGGGACCCTTCAGTCCGCAGGCTGATGCTCTATCCACTGAGCCAAACCAGTTTTGGCAAGAGTTGAGACTTTTGCCCCAAACAGAAAATTACAGTGAAAAGACACCGGATTCATTTCTCAAAGGAGTCAGGGGCTGAGCGAGACCCTCTCCTGGGAGATGGGTGGTGACTTAGTTCCTTAGTGCCTCTGGTATGTCTGTGTAGTCCAGCACTCTTGGTTGGAACGTGGAGAAACAGGCCCAATGGGAGGGACCTGCCGGGCCTTCAGAGAGGTGGCGCTGAGGAGGGGCTTAGTGCCCTGAGGGTGCCGGCAGGGAGTTGAGCACAGTGTGGCCCTCGTTGTCCAGGGTATCCTGTCAACCTGTTGCCCCTGGCCCTGCCTTCAGCAGATGCCCAGCCCTGGGCGCTCTCTACAGTATGGTTTTGTTTTCAACTAGAGGCCTGGTGCATGGAAATTTGTGCACTTGGCAGAGGGCCCTCTCACCGTCTGGGACCCCTCAGGGGATGTCCACCTGCTGGCTTAGGCCCACTTCCCCGGGCCTAAGCTGGCAGTCAGACATCCCTCTGGCAGCCCGGGAGCCCTCGGGTGATGTCCGACTGATGGCTCAGGCCTGCGAAGCTGTCAGTGGGACATTCTTAGGACTGCCGAGGAGGCAGGAGCGGCTCCCACCACTGCTGAGGCACTTGCAGCCTTCAGCCTGGCTCGGGGCTGAGCACCCATCACCAGGGGGCAGCTCCTGCATTGAGCGTCTGCCCTCTGGTGGTCAGTGCACATCACAGCAACCAGCCCTTCGGCTGTTAGGGTCCCTTTGCATTGTACCCTTTTATTATACAGGATTCCATAGGGTGGCTTTAATGAGGGGAAAGGCTCTGATGTGGGGATTAAGGGTTTGGTTCAGGGGTCAGATGTGTGTGCTCTCGGGGGTGACAGAGCACACCTCCCGGGTCTTCTGAGACAGTAAATGAGTCCTTTGGGTAAAGTGCTTGCCGGTGACCAGCCTAAGGAATGCGAGCTGTGACAGCCGCCCTCCCCTCCTGCTCTGTTTCTGTCACACAAAGAGCTACAGAAGGACCACCATTCTAAGCCTACCAAAGGCAGACCAGGGCAGCTCATGTCAGCCTCCTGTAACCGGCTGGGACGCCCTGACCAAAAAAGGGGAGCCCGGAGACACTGGAGTGTGAGTCCTCACCCCGCCACTCACCGGCCATGGGACCGCGGGCGGGGCCCTCAGCTCTGTCTGCCTCAGCGTTCTCACCTGTGAAATGGGAAGAGTCCCGACTCTCTGCACAAGGGCAGTGACTGACGAGGATTACACATCGCTCCCTCCGTGCCAGGCGCAAGGACGGGCGCCAGGGAATAAGACGTCTCTGCCTCTGTGCTGCTCACGTTCCAGCAGGTAAAACGGGCGGTGAGTGAGCTTCACCACCCCTCCACGGAACCGGCCACGGGGTGCGTGCGTGGGGAGCGTGGGCACCAGAACCCTGGGTAAGAGCTCCCCGACTCCCTCACATGTGTTCTCACTGGCAGGAGCCGGCACCAGGCATTTCCTTCCCAGTAGAGAAATCCTCACACACACACACACACACACATACACACACACACACACACACACACACACACACACACGTACGAAAGAGCTTGAAGGACTGCACTTGCCGTCACGCGCTTCACCGACGATCAGCTTTGTTACATCAAATGCCTTCCTCCCATTCCCCCCCTTTCCCAGGACTATTTCAAAGCAACTCTCAGGCATTATATATTTAATCCATAAACGTTTTACCACCATCTCTAAAAGATAAACAATTATCAAAATACACCCATAAGCACAAGGCCACTATCCTATCTGAAAATTGACCACAATTCCTTAATAGCGTTAAATACCCTGGCAATGTTTCCATCTCCCTGTCTCATAATTTCTAAAAAATTACAACGGAGTAAAATGAATATGGACATCAGGTCTGCACATTGCAATCTGTTGCTATGTCTCTCCGAGTGTTTTTTTTCTTTTTTTAAATAAAGCATTATTTCATTTTTATTATAGATACTAGAGGCCCGGTGCACGAAATTCATGCACAGGTAGGGTCCCTCGGCCTGGCTGGTGATCAGGGCCGATCCCGCGGGGCCTCTCGGCTGCCAGCTGGGGCCTTGCTTTGTTCCACACCGCCCCCTGGTGGGCAGCGCGCGTCTTGGTGATCAATCAGTCTCCTGTGGGGCAGGGGCTGAGGAGTGGGCGGGCCAGAAAGGACACCTCTCCAATCCCAGGGGGGCGGGCGGCTTTGTTCCCAGATCGCCATCGCCAATTATAATACATCATCTTCCCAGCTTCCCAGCAACCCCTGAGGCAGGCACTATGCTGTGCCCATTGAAGAGGCCAAGAGCCTGAGGCTTCTGTGAGAACAGGAACTTGCTCAAGGTGACCCCCTCAGTGATCAGTGGCGATGGGATTTGAACCCAGCACGTCTGATGCGCGGGATAAGCCTCCTCACCGCTCTGCCACCCGCAGGGTGCTCATCTCTAGGTCTTAAGGCCCCTTTACGAAGGGTCATGGCATCTCCCTCCCGGCCTCCACCCTGGGTCCCCGCCTCACGGCCCCTAAGGCCACTGCGGACACAGAGCAAACGCCTTCACCCCCTGTTTCTCCCGGAGCCCCAGCTTCCCTGTCTGTGGAAGCGGGAGAATGACAGCCGCCGAGGACGGGCCGACGTGACGCAGAGCAAGCACGGAGCACAGAGCACATGCCCAACAGACAGCGTGAGAAACAACGAACCGAGAGCTCACGTATTCCGCCCCCTGCTGGTCATTACAACTTGAAAGTTGCATGTGTCTCCATCCCCATTTTACGGAGGAGGGAACTGAGGCACAGTCTGTGTCTTAGGCTACAAGGTGAGTAGCGGCACCAACATTGGACCCCGCCCGAGCACATGGGCTAAATGAAGCATGGGGTGTGCTCAGCCCCCTAAGGAGCAGTGCTGCCCAGCAGCGCCCCCCATGGCAGCCCTGGGGCCTGTCAGTTGCCTGGGAGGGAAGCGGGGAGGATGGGGCTGGCCCCCGGCCCCCTCTCCCTGCCCCTCCCCCCCAGGCTGGTCCCCGCCGCGGGCTCCAGGGGCGAAGGGGGCTTATATTGGCAACCTATGCGGGGGCCACCACGCACCCCGATGGCCCGGCAGCTCCCAATGCAAAGGGATGGCCGGGGCCGGGGTGACAAGGGCACAGGGCGCTCCCAGGTGGACAGCGCGCTCTGGGGGGGCGGATCCCAGGCCGGCGGTGGCGCCTTGAACGTGGTGGGATGGAGCGGCAAGGCCATTACTGTAGCGCCCGCTGTAAGGCAGTCCGGCCCGCGCACAAAGGCTCCCTCCGTCTGAATGACGGCGAGCTGCAGCCCGGCCCGGGAGAGGGGCCGAGGGGGCCGCCTTCCCTCCTTTCAGCGGCCAGACTGTGAAATCCGCTCTTCACGGGGGAGAGGGGCCCAGGCTGCGCCGGGAGCGGGCACAGGAGGGTGAGTTCACCCCGGGGACAGGGGACAGGGACAAGGGACGGGGGGTGGGGGATGGGGGATGGGGGACAGGGACAGGGGACAGGGGACAGGGGATGGGGACAGGGCGTGGTGGCGGGCGGGGCCCCCACAGCCCTGCTCCCTACTGCCTCTCCCGGTGCCTTTTGTTCGGCTGCCCTGGCCTGGGGGCTGGGGGCTGGGGGCCTGGGTGCGGGCCTATCAGGGGCCCAGACCCCCGTCCCTGCTGCTGGGGGGGATGAGGCGGGCTCCATCCCCAGGAGGACAGGCCCTATGTGCGCGCAGCTGTCCGGGCTGGGGCGCGGCACCTGGACTGGCCTGGCCACACCCAGTGTGGGAGCCCCCCCTCCCCCCGCCCCCCGATAATGAAAACAGCGGGAGAAATGCCCAGACCCAGTGTAATCCACTCACTGCGTCTGAAAGATTGGCGCTGACAACTTGTTTTTTTAAAACACGACTTGGGCCGGCGTTTAAAATCCTGGCACCACGCATGTGGATTCCAGGATGATTACAGGATTCGGACAATGTACATGCATGTCACGGGGCATCCCGGATGCCAGCTCCGCACGCAGGCCCGGGTCTGGAGCCAGGGCACGAGCCCCACAGTGCTCCCCTCCCTGGGGGAGATTAATTACCCCAAGGGTGGGGGGCGGGGCAGGGGGACCTCCTCCCTGCTCTGTGGCCTCTCCGGGGCACTCAGCAGGGGCATCTCTCCACTCTCTGAGCCCCGATGGAGGTGCCAGCCGGTCTGGAGGAGGGTCAGGATCCGGCTGAAAACGGCTTTCAGTGGAATGGGGGGTGGGGTCGGGGTGGGGGCTGGAGCCCCAATGGGAACGACTTCCAAGTCCTTCCCCATCACGCCCACCACCTTTCACCACCCCCCGCGAGCATGGCTGGGCAATCACCCACTTCCTGCCCCCTGCCCCTCCCCGAACCCCAGACAGAGGGGTTTCTCAGCCCTCTTCTCCCCACGTAACGGACCCAGAGATGGAGGGTCCCCGCTGCTCACCATCGGCTCAGGGTGCCCGTGATGCCCAGGGTGCCTGAGTGGGGACCGGGGCGGGCACAGGGCAAGGTCCAGCCCGTGGGCTCTTCTCCCCTCTGTCCATTGCACTTCCCAGTCTGGGAGCTGCTCCGGGCTGGTCCTTCCTCAGCAGGTCTAACACTCATCTCTAAAGGGGAACACCGAAAACCCTGCAGTGCATGTGCGTGTGCGCGTGTGTGCTTGTGTGTGCATGTGCGTGTGTGCGTGTGTGCATGTGTGTGCGTGTGTGCATGTGTGTGTGCGCATGCGTGTGTGCGCGTGTGCGTGTGTGTGAGCGTGTGCGTGTGTGCGCGTGTGTGCATGTGTGTGCCTGTGTGTGCGCGCACCCCTGTCACCGTCCTGCGGTCCTGAGCCGCCACACTGTCCTTTCTTGCGTCGCTCCCAGCTGTTCTGACTGGTGCTCACAGTGGCACCTTCCCGGGCGGGGCAGCCCGTCAGCTCGGGGCCGGGGGCTTGGGGACCCCGTAGGCTGCACCGAGGGGCCTCCTCTGTGGAGCCGGGAGAAGGAGAACCCCCCCTTTCCCTCTCCTCCCTCCGGAAACCGCCCCCGCACACACCAGTGTCCCTCCCCCGTGTCGCTCTGAGAACCGGGCTGGGTTTAATGGCTGTTTAAACTGTCAGGGCATGAGGAGGTCTCAGCCCCCCCCTCCGCAGAGCTGGGATTTGTAACGGCTTAGGCTTAAATGTTCCCCATAAGGAATTTATTTTCAGTTTAATGGTCTACCCCGGGTCTGACTTTCCAAGCCACGTCTCTGCCAGATTTGTAAAAATGGGATGGGAGCCATGCCTGAGCAGAGAGAGGCTGGTGGCAGAGGCTCTGCCCTCGGACACACAGCAGAGGGCGGTGATTGGCGGGGGCGCCTGCAGGGGGCGCTGCGCTCAGACCGGGACCGAGAGGAGGGAAGCCCTGGTACCCGGGCCTGCGAACAGGGTGCAGAGCTGGACTGAAGGCCAGACGCCCCACAACAAGACAGCAGCCGAGAGCCAGGACCAAACTGGAGAACAGCGACACAGCCCTGGGCCGGGGCCCCTCCGGGACCTGGGTTTGCAAATAACTGCAGGGGGTGGGGCATGGAGAGGGTGCCAGAGGGGGAGGGGAAGTGGCGAGGGGTGTGACACATTCATTTCCCGAAGAACCTGCGGACACTTGATTGGTTGCCTCCTGCACGGACCCCAATCAGGGCTGGGGAACCTGCAACCAAGGTAACCTGCCTTTGGCTGGATTCAAACTCAGGACCCTTCAGTCCAAAGGCCGATGCTCTATCCACTGAGCAACACTGGCCAGGGCAACAGTGTTTTTAAGCAGCCAGATCGTAGCGGCTGCTTCCATGTTCCCGTGGCCCTTGCTTCCCTCTGCCAGCTCACACCAGGGGTCCCTGAGAATGAGCTCAGAGCGAGTGGCTACAGGGCACCGTGGGAGTTCAGAGGAAGAGCCCTATTTTTTTTTTTTAATTGATTTCCAAGAGGAAGAGAGAGAGAGTGAGAGAGAAACATCGATGATGAGGGAGCATCATGGATCGGCTGCCTCCTGCACGCCCCACACTGGGATGAAGCCTGAAACGCGAGCCTGTGCCCTGACCGGGAATCGAGCCCTGACCTCCGGGTTCCTAGGTCATTGCTCGACCACGGAGCCACACGGGCCAGGTTCTGTTTATTGATCTGCTCATGAAATGACAATCTGATTGTATCAGCACCGTTAGCGGAAGCCTGGTCCTTGTCAGGGACCTGACATCCCCCCTGCGTGCTCCGCCATGTGGACAGGTGACGCAGTGATTACAGAGGAGGACCTGGAAGGCTGGGAGCGGAGTGGTTGCCAGGGCGTGGCGGCTTCTGGCCACACCCCCTAAGTCACATGTGCATCCCTCGCTCCCCTGAGTATTTTCCCTCAGATGGGCCCTGAGTTCTTGGTAGATGGGACAGCTCCATCAGGTGCATCTCAGAACGGAAGCCGCTTAGGAAGCCACTTCCGGCTGAGAGCCGGTGACAAACGGAGCCACGAGTGCTGAGCCCACGAGTGCTGAGCCCACGAGTGCTGAGTCCCCCTCGGCGCAGCCCCCACGGCGCTCCAGGAGCTTGCGAGGACGTGCCCTTGGCGATGGGGCGGCACCAGGACCCGCGACGGACGAGGAAACCCGGACTCTAGCTTTGGAAAGGCCCTGAGTCACACCCAGGGTCAGGCAGGATGACCAGCATCTGAAGGTTCGACCGGGGCCACAGGTGAATGGCAGTCAGTGGCAGAGAAATGGGGTTGGCATGAAGCACAGGGAACTCCAGAGCTTCCCACGCGATTGTGACGAAGGATCAGCTGACTCTGTTTTTGTTTTTCACTTCTTGCCCATCATGGGCCAGCATTTCTATAAGATACAGTGCCAGTGGATTGCTGGGGAAGCGATTCCCGGGCAGTGCTTGATGCCCAGCCATGCCCAATGGCTCTACGCGGCTGTTCAGGCAGGGCAGCGTCCTGGCAGGAGGCGGAGAGGGTGGGGGCAGCAGCTGCGGGCAGGGCAGAGGGGTGCCTGGGGGAGCAGGTGGAAGATATGGCGGTGGGCTTGGCCTGGAAGCCTCCCCTCCCTGATTCCCCCTCAGGGATCCCAGGAGAAGCCAAGGCTGCATTTCAAGGCTCAGGAGGCTGATCCTGCAATCTCACGAGAGACCTTCCCCCTCCCCTATCCTGCCCCCCAAGCCACGGCTGCCCAGCTGAGCTGTGCACACATTTCTGACAGACAGACAGAGAGGGTGGGTTCTTCTGAATGTCACAGCCTGTGCTGAAAGGCACACACGTGTGTGTGTGGGGAGGAAATGCTGATTCTCACCGACCCGGCCATCTCCCCACGCGTGACAGGAGTGAGGATCCGGACCGGACCAGGCTCTGCACTAGGTGATTTCTAACGGCATGCCTGCGCCGATGGTGATGGAGTTCATCATCATAACAACAATAAAAGGAGCCATTAGCCTTTACGGCACGCCTAATGCGAGCCAGGTGCACGGCGGGCGCTCTGCATAGATTTATGATGCCATGGCTGCAGGGAGGTGGGTGTGAGGTCCCCAGAGTGCTATGACCAGGCAGATAATTTATCTCTCACTGTCGGAGGCAGGAGGAGATGAGCCTGCAAGTGAGGAAGGGAAGAGAAGGACTTCCAGGGGCTCCGGGGACCGACGGACAGAGCTACAAAGCTGGAGGGGATGGCGGGGAAGCCATCGACAAGGAGTGAACGGGCAGGAAAAGAATGCGGACAGATTACCGGCCGGTGGTGGGGACCAGCATCCAAGTCCAAGATGGTTCCTCCCGGCCTCTGCCACTCACGTCCTTTTGTCGTCCCCGACATTAAATTAGAGCAGGTCTGTGCAGCCAACAGAAGATGGAGGGAATGCGGCGTGTGACCTGTGAAGCGAGGTCATCCCAGGCCCTGCAGGGTCCCCGCTGGACGCAGGACACGCCTCTGGAGGAAGCCGGCTGCCCTGCCTCTGGAGGCTTCCACACGGAGAGCAACTGAGGCCTCCGCCAGCACCCACGGTGACTGTTCACTGGGAATGGATCGCCCAGCCCCGGTCGAGCCTTCAGATGACGGTCACCCTGCCTGAGGTCTGACTGCAGTCTCATGAGAGGGCCCCTGCCCCCTCAAGCCACAACTGCCTGCTAAGCTGCTCACACTTTCCTTTCTTCTTTTTAAAAATATATGTTTATTGATTTCAGAGCAGACGGGAGAGGAAGGCAGAGAGAGAAACATTGATGAGAGAGAATCATGAATTGGCTGCTTCCTGCACGCTCCACACTGGGGATGGAGCCCACAACCCAGGCATGTGCCCTGACCGGGAATTAAATTGTGACCTCCTGGTTCATAAGTCGATGCTGAACCATGGAGCTACATCGCCCAGGCTGCTCACACATTTCTGACTCGGCTTTCCTCAGAGCCGAGTGTGGATTCCTTAAACGTGACACGTCTCCTCCTACCCACAATCCCACCCGCCTTGGGATCTGGGTCACCACCTTCAATGTGGGGCTGAGGCTAAGCCTGGGACACGAGTTGGCTTGGGCACGCGGATTTGGGGTCGGGTGCCAGGGGAAGCAGGACACTCCCCATCCAAGGGGAGTCCTCGGAGGGGGGGCATCCTCGCTGGTGAGGAGGGAGAGGGACGGAGGGAGTGGAGGCCAAGGAAGGAGCCACAGCCACGTGGTCCAGCACGTTCATCTCTGGGTCCCTCACCTGGATGTGTTTACTCAGATGTGGGGGGTCGCCTCGCTGTGGTCAGTGCTTGTCCACGGGGCCCAGAGGAGCCGGTATGTGGGTGCGGACAGAGCCACCTGCTGATGGAGGGCCTGCCCTGAGGTTGCTGGATTGCTCCAAGGTGCAGCATCGCAGAAAGGGGGAGTCTGTGACTGACAGCAGGACCAGCCCAGGTGTCTGTGTGTCTGTCTCCGTCTTCGCAGACACTCGTGCTTTATGAGTCCAGAACAGAACAAGACAAGATACACAGGCGTGGCCCCTGGTCTGCAGTTCTGCTTCCCCTGGTTTCCATTGCCCGTGGTCAACCTCCGTCCGAAAACAGTCAATGGAAAATTCCAGACGTACACAGCCCACACGGTTTACGTCGTACGTCTGCCTGCGGAGCATGATGGAACCTCGCCTCACCCGCTCTGTGCTGCCCGGAATGTGGGTCATTTCCTCCGTCCGCACCGGGGGCCGGCCGGCCTGCCAGCCACCCAGCAGCCGCCAGTTCTCAGCAGCACCATGGCGGCGGCGCCGGGCTCTGGTCACCCGTATTCTACTGCGACCGCTGGCAGCTCAGAGGCGCGAAGAGGAGCCGAAAGCGTTGGCACAGGGATGTGCGCAGGAAGTGACAGCGTACAAATAGGGTCAGGGACACCCTCGGTTTCAGGCACCCACCCACAGTGTGCAGCTGTCTCCGCTGTCTGTGGGGACTGATTCTAGGACACCCCCACCCCCGCCCCACAGACCCCAAATCCAGATGCTCAAGTCCCTTCTACCTACTGCCACGGTATTGGCATATAACCTACTCGCCCCCTGTGCACTCCGAATCGTTGTGGATGACTTCTTATCCCCACTCCCATGCGAAGGCTGTGTGAATAGTTACTATGATGTATTGTTAGGGGGAAATGACGAGAAAATAAATCGGTACATGTTCAGTTCAGATGCCACCACCGCGGGCCTACTAACAGCACACGCCAGCAACACCGCAGCTGCAAGAGTGTTTTCCATCCGCGGTTGCTTGGATTTGTGGGTGGGAACCCCTGGATGCGTGTGCACCCTCACACTTCCCTCCCGACGCTGTGATGTGCAGATGTATTTGGGTAGTCCCGGAAAAGCACGTGGAAGGACAGGGGCCTGCAGGTGCCGCGGTCAGATTTTCTAACTTTTCCTGTGTATCCTTCAAAACATTAACTCCCTGTTCCAGCAAGCACTTACTGCTTTTGTAATGAGAACAATAACGACCTACAATTTAAGAAAACGCTTTTGTTGTGATTTTCACTGGAGTGCAGCTTCTCTCCAGACTCATTCGCAAAAAAAAACAACAAAACAAAACAAACAAAAGACAAAGGAGGAAACCACATCTGGTTCTTCACAAGGCGCTGCAGACAGATGTGGCTCCCCGTCTGCAATGGTTTTGCTCACCCACCACGTCCGCCCATCGAGGGCTCCTGTCACACACTGTGGCCCTTGTCAATCTGCTCTCTGCTGGCCACGCCTTCAGACCATCCTTCGAGGGCCTAAGGCCTTGCAGCCCTAGACACCTTCCTCCGGCTCCCTCTCTGAGACCCCCACTCCTCCGGCTCCCTTTCAGACCCCCCAGGCCTCCCGCTCCCCTCTGAGGCCCCCCAGGCCTCCAGCTCCCCTCTCTGAGACCCCCACTCCTCCGGCTCCCTTTCAGACCCCCCAGGCCTCCCGCTCCCCTCTGAGGCCCCCCAGGCCTCCAGCTCCCCTCTCTGACCCCCCTCCCCCAGGCCTCCAGCTCCCCTCTGACCCCCCTCCCCCAGGCCTCCAGCTCCCCTCTGAGACCCCCAGGCCTCCAGCTCCCCTCTGAGACCCCCCAGGCCTCCAGCTCCCTTCTGAGACCCCCCAGGCCTCCAGCTCCCCTCTGAGACCCCCCAGGCCTCCAGCTCCCCTCTGAGACCCCCCAGGCCTCCAGCTCCCCTCTGAGACCCCCCCCAGGCCTCCAGCTCCCCTCTGAGACCCCCCAGGCCTCCAGCTCCCCTCTGAGACCCCCCAGGCCTCCAGCTCCCCTCTGAGACTGGCCTCTGTGGAGGCTGCACTCTCCCTCATGGCGGAGCTTCTAAGAAACATCCATTTGCTCGTTCAACAGGTTTTTCTGGTGGTTTTTTGGGCTCCCAGCGTTGACAGTGTAAATAGGCAAATAAAGGAACAGACTGTATGAGAAATGACTGGCTCTGCAGGACGAGGATGAGGAGCTGGATGAGGAGCAGAGACCACAGGCCAGGCCGGGGCGGGGGCAGCCCAGGTGTAGATGCTGGTGGCGACAAGGTCCCTCGGAGGAGCTGACGGAGGAGCTGACGGAGGAGGTGACGGGGCTGAGACCTGAGCGCTGAGAAGGGGGCCTGGGGTGCTGCAGGGAGCATTCCTGGCAGAGGGAGCAGAGGCCGAGCCCTGAGGCCCCGCACTCAGGAATGTCAGCCCAGTGGGCGGGGAGAGGGACAGGAGAGGCCCGGGCAGCGCTGAGCCTCCCTCCTGCAGTCAGGGCTGCAGACGCCACGCTGACAGGCTGAGAGCCGGAGCCAGGGGGCTAGGAGCCGGAGGACCGTCACAGCACGTTAACCACACCCAGAAGCAGGACTCGCGTCAAAGACCTTCCTGGGCTGCCCAGCTCCTTAACCCCACAGGCAGCAGCAGGTGCAAGAGCCACACACACCCCGGGACGGCGGCAAAGGATCTGCTGAGTGAAGGACCAATCTGGCTTCCCTGCCACCGGGCAGTCCCTCCTGAGGCGGCAGTTCCTCGTCCTCCACGCACCCCACGTGTGAGCGGGAGGGGCCACGGTGCCCCAGCATTGCTGGCACACGCCGCTCCTAGCACCTCTCCCTCCTGCTCCCCCACTCGCTGTCCATTTGTCCCCGGGGCTCTCCCGGCTACCGCTCTGGCCTCTTGATTTTATCACATCAGGGCCCGTCTATACCCATCAAACCCCTCTGCCTGAACACCCCCAAGGCTCAGTGTGTAACGTAAGAACTTCCTGCCCCGCCCCCTCCCCCCCAAGTTTCCGCTGGAGATTCCCACAATGCATTTGGGCACCGGAGGATGCTGGTCAGAGGGCTCAGGGCTTTCTGTAAACATTCTTATGTGATCTTCACAGTGACCCAGGGCCTCAGGGGGAGTAGGGCGACCCCAGGGAACGTCTGGGGCCAGTTTGGGGTGTCACAGCAGGTGGGGGGGGGGATGCTGCCGGCCTTTCAGGGGAGCAGCTGGATGCTGCAGACCAGTCCACCCATGGCGCCCAGGCAGGCCCGATGGAGTGAACCTACCCAAATGCCAACGTGCTGAGTCGGGGGAGCTGTCCTCACCCCTGGTCCCTGAGTGGCCGGCTGGCTTGCGGCCCCAAGGCCCGGAGCTTAACCAGTGACCGTAACCGGTGGAAGCTTCAGCGGTCACGCCCGCAGCCACCTCCCGCGGGCCCTGTGGGTGAGACTCTCCCGGGGCAGCCTGGCCCGGCCTGTGTGGCGGGAGAGCCGGGCGCCTGGCCTCAGGTGAGGCTGGGGAGGCGGCAGTGTCTGTGGGCACTGTGCGGGGCCCACACTCATGCTGAGCCCGGGATGGGGGTGGGGAGGGGGGAGGGGGGAGGGGGGAGGGGGAGGAAGGGGGCGGGGAAGGAGGAGGGAGGGGGGCAGTGCACGATCGAGAGAACACCTCTGGGAGCCGGGGCCACACACTGCGGCTCCGGGGCGAGGCTCCGACCCCCCACTCCCCGGGGGAAGCAGCACCCTGAGCGGCAGCTGGCCTTGCAGGGCTGAATGTGGCCTCCCCCGGCCAGCGACACGGCACCGTCCTCTCCGGGGTGCGGGCAGCGCCTGGGCAGCCTCACGATGGCGAGGGGCAGCAGCTGATGCGCCAGCGGCGCCCTCGGCCTCGGCCCTCTCCCGGCTCATAGCGGACGGCCGCGCCTCTGCAGGCACCAGAACACGCCTTGGCGCCCGTCGGACCCCAAAGGGCGTCATTGTGATCCACCCAGCGCCGGGCGGCTGCTGGGAGCCGGCTGCTGCGGTTGTTCACTCCGCCAGCGGAGGGAGAGCCGTCAGGCCCTGAGCACAGGCTCGGGTGCGGCATGTTCTAGAAGCTCCTGGCGCACTGCGTGAGCCCCGTGTGCCTGCGCTGTGTCCCGCACCGTGGGCGAAGGCCCGAGCGTCCTGAGGACCCGCAGCCGCTGCGATACGCGATGCCCGCCCGTGGCGGCGAGGGGGGCTCTGGGGGAGGCTGCAGGCGGCAGGCTGAGCCGTGATGCTCCGGAAGGGTCAGGGGCGCCGAGTGCGATGTTTTTGTGAGGGCTCCTCACTGCAGCGGGTTTATGGGGGCGGCACCCCATCCAGAGCCGAGGAGCATCGAAAGCCGCAGTGTGTACCGTAGCACACGGCACAGTGTGTGTGTAGTGTGTACGCCGACAGCACATGGAAAGGCGTACAGTGTGTATGACAGCACATGGCATGATGTGTTGTGTGTACGGTGTGTAAGGCACCATAGGGGCTTGGAGGAGATTAAAGATGGGAGGCAGGAGGGGGCGCTGGGGGAGCTGGGATAGACGCACAGTAATTAAAAGACATCTCCCTTAGAATTGTCTTAGAACTGCACCGAACGCTTTAGCGTCCAGGACAACGTTCGTGAACTCGCTTCTCTACAACTGGCCATTCGGCCGAGGCATCATGGAGGGAACCGGCCTGCGTAGGCCCAGGCGGGGGGTAGAGGGCCTAAGGGCGAGGCATCAGTGCAACCTCACCCCGCTGAGGGGTGGCCGTCCCCAGGCCTGGGAGGACCCGGAGCTTCGCTGGACGAATGGAGACAGAGAGGGGACCCACGGGCTTGCCCCCCTCTGATTCCGGCATCACCGTCCACGCGTCCCTCTCCCTCCCCGTGTCCAGGTCCCTCTCACTCTCCCTCCCCATGTCCAGGTCCCTCTCACTCTCCCTCCCCGTGTCCAGGTCCCTCTCCCTCCCCGTGTCCAGGTCCCTCTCACTCTCCCTCCCCGTGTCCAGGTCCCTCTCCCTCCCCGTGTCCAGGTTCCTCTCACTCCCCGTGTCCAGGGCGGGGGGTAGGGTTTGCAGGAGCTGACCCCGGGGAGGGCTGTGAGCAGGGGACTGATGCGGGGGAAGAACTCTCCGGAAGGAAACGGACAGGCAAGGGTGCAGAAGCTCCCTCTTCCCCCTCAAAATGCAGACCAGCCCTCGGCATCATCCGGGCCCACAGCCACAGCCACAGCCACAGCCAGAGAGACAGGGGGGACCCGCCCAGTGCCTGGGCCCCGACCGCAGGTTTCCATGCTATTAAACGGGCAATTACTGAAGTCATCGCTCAACAAGAGACCAAATTAAATGGTTCCTTAATGAAGCCGTCTCCCCGATGGCACCAGCTTTGTCTTTGCAACGCAGAAAGCCAGCTACGCGGTGCTGAGGCGGCTCCTCCTTCTCCTCTGAAGTCCTGTGTATTGGGGGGAGACGGGAGAGAGGCAAGCAGCACCCTTCCCTTCCCTTCCCATCCGACCTTTCCTTCCTGCTGGGCTCCCTGGTCCAGGTCTGGGCGCCTCTTCCCAGGGTTCCCAGCCGCAGGCTCCAGCGCGCCCCCGCGTGGCCACCGCCGAGAAGCTCCCCTTCCGCAGAGGCAAAATCTGGTTTTGATTCCATTCGATTAAGTCAGGGGCTTATCGTCTGGCTGGGAGCGAGGCTCCGTCGCCCGGCACTTCAGAGACCATAAACAAGAACTTATAGGCTCGGGGTGGGCCTGGGGCACGTGGAGACAGATAAGGTCAGAGATGGGGTTAAGAGTTAAGGCCTGGAGCCAGACTGTCTAAGCGACCTCTCCCGTCCCTGCTGGGGAGCGGCTGGACTTTGGGCAAGCCCGGAGCCTTCCCGGGGAGGGCGGGGCGGCCCCCGGGGTGTGCGAGGCGCCACGCGGCAGCATCCAACGTTGTCTTGGAACCGAGAATGTGCTCGGCCCCCCTGGCGTGGCCGGTGTGGCTCAGGGGTTGAACGTCGACCTCTGAACCAGGAGGTCATGGTTCAATGGCCGGTCAGAGCACAGGCCCAAGTTGCCGGCTCCATCCTGCTTTAGGTCGACACTCAACCACTGAGCCAGGCAGGCCAGGCTGGTGTTTATTAGCATCCCTGCCCTCTGCCCACTAGATGCCAGTGGCCAGCCCCAAGTTGTGACGTTGACAGATGTCCCCATGGGTATAAAATCGGCCCCCGTTGAGGGCCAGCGATCGTGTGCATTTTTGTGAGATGGAGTTACAGCAGACAGAAGGGGGGGGGGGTGTCCAGCCCTGTAACTGTGGGACTGCGGTTACGGGATGGCATGCAGGCCCCGCCCCCCGCGGCACAGCCTGGCCACCGTGGGAAAGGGCCCCGGGACCCCCCGCGAGGCTGGAATTTGAGGCAAAGGGAGCGGGAACGGAGAGCTGTTCCCAGGACCCACAGCTCTGCGGCGCGCAGAAATCCCACGGCAGCCCTCGGGGTCTCGTCAGAACAGGCGAGTTCATAAAAGACGCCCGTTGGGCTCATCGTAAAGTGAACATCACCACAGGAAAGGAAAATTAATTTTTAGTGCCACGAAAACCTCCTGTTCCTTGCATACTTCGGCTTTTATGGTTTTCGGGGTTACTTGTGGGTCTGACGCTCCAGGGGTTGGCAAACTGCGGCTCCTGGGCCAAATCTGGCCGGCTGCCTGTTTTTATAAATAAAGTTTTATTGGCACACGGCCACAGCCATTCATTAACATCATTGTCTGTGGCTGCTTTTGCTCTGCAGCGGCAGAGCTGAGTAGTTGTGACAGAGACCATATGGCCTGCAGGACCTAAAAATATTTACTGGGTAGCCCTTTATGGAAAGAGTTACCTATCCCTGTCACACTCACACACACACACACACACACACACACACACTCACACACACACACACACTCACACACACACACACTCACACATACACACTCACACACACACACTCACACACACACACTCACATACACACACACAACACACACACACTCACACACACATACTCACACACACACTCACACACACACACACTCACACACACACTCACACACACACACATACACACTCACACACACACACACTCACACACACACTCACACACACACACTCACACACACACTCACACATACACACTCACACACACACACTCACATACACACACTCACACACACACACTCACACACACACTCACACACACACACTCACATACACACACTCACACACACACACTCACACACACTCACACACACACTCTCATACACACACTCACACACACACTCACACACACACTCACACACACACACTCACATACACACACTCACACACACACACTCACACACACTCACACACACACTCTCATACACACACTCACACATACACACACTCACATACACACACTCACATACACACACAAACTCACACACACGCACACAATACACACATGTGTGCGCACACATGCACACACATGCACACACATGCACACACACACATGCACACACACATGCTGCCCACAAAACTTCAGTTGCATTGTACTATTTCTGAAATGGCCCAGACAAAATATGTAATCTAATGGGGACAGCAGGCCACAGGGGTTTTCTGTGGACCAAACACTCTCACCGCCACCGTCTCGCCTGATCCTCGCGACATCAGCAGGCACAGGGAGGTATCATCATCCCCAAAGTTCAGAAGCATCGACCGGGGCCACGGAAGGTGACCTGATGGCTCAAGGTCACGGCCGGTAACGCCAGAGCTGGACCACCGTCTTGTTCTTTGCTCCGTGGTCATCCCTCACGCGTCTGGCTGCCCCGAGCGCGAATCCGCCCTAAGGGGCTGCGGCCTGCAGGTTCGCTTTGGGGTAATTTTTCTCTAAGTTATAGATAGTCAGCCCCTTAGTAACCGGGGCAGATTTTGAAAAGTCCCCTTTTTGGGCTTGATTATTCAGTGACTGAGGGTGGAAACTTCCCCAAACCAAGGCGACAGCTTTTCCCTTTTAGTAAATCAAGGCAGACACGCCAGTGGCTCGTTGTTCTGTGAGTGTGAATGCTCAGTGAGCCTGAAGGAAGAGAGCCAGGCCAGCGGAGCATCCTCAGGGGAGGAGGTGGGGGGACTGGCATGGCCGGGTTGCTGGGGAGAGAAGTCGGTTTTGCTCGGGGCCAGCGTTAGCTCAGAGGCGGTGCTATGTCCTTAGGCCCCTGGTCAAGTCACTTTCTAACTATGCTTTTTCCGTCGCCTGCAAAAGCAGCTCATCTAGCCCAGTGGTCGGCACACAGAGCCAAATACCAACAGGACTACGATGGCCATTTCTTCGGAGAGCCACATTTTTTAAACGTCAACTTCTCACGCCGCTTCTCAACCTAGACTCGCCCAGGCCGTGGTAGTTTGTGGAAGAGCCACGAGCAAGGGGCCCAAGAGCCGCATGTGGCTCGCAGTTTGCCGACCACGGACCTAGGATAATAGATGCCTATCACACAGAAGTGAAAAATCATTTTTCTCACGAGAAAGCCAGAAAGGGTGAAGTGGAGTGGGGCGGGGCGGGGCGTGGCGCGCAGTGAGCGCAGGGTGGTGTGGAAAGGAGTTGGGTGTCTCGTTGGGGTAAGGGCTCCTGAGTGTGTGCCTGTCACCAAAAGTGAAGCCCAGGAGCACCCACCCGCCGGGGCCGGATCCTCTGCCTGAAGCCTCGTTCGGAGGCGGCAGGCAGGTGAGTGGTTTCCTTCCTCAGAAAACGGCTCCTTTCCCAGGAAGTGCCTCCAGCTTTCTCCAGGAGCGGCCTCCCGTTCCCTGTCCGCCCCCGGCCCTTCCCCCGGGGCAGGCAGCCACCATGGGGCGTGCTGGGCCGCGGGGGACAGGCAGGCGCCAGGCCCGAGCCCTGGGGCCACGTGAGGCCCTGTGTGGAAGGCCGGTGGCTCCGGGGCTGACCGGACGCTCCGGGTCACCGGGAGGGCCGGCACCGGGAGGACTGGCACCGGGAGGACCGGCACCGGGAGGACCGGCACCGGGAGGACCGGCACGGGGAGGACCGCCACCGGGAGGATCCGCACCGGGAGGACCCGAACCGGGAGGGACGGCACCGGGAGGACCCGCACCGGGAGGACCCGCACCGGGAGGACCGGCACCGGGAGGACCCGCACCAGGAGGACCGGCACGAGGAGGACCGGCACGGGGAGGACCCGCACCGGGAGGACCCGCACCGGGAGGGCCGGCACCGGGAGGGCCGGCACCGGGAGGGCCGGCACCAGGAGGACCGGCACCGAGAGGGCCGGTACAGGGAGGGCTGGCACCGGGCACAGGGAGGGCCGGTACAGGGAGGGCCGGCACCCGTGCAGGGAAAGCTGGGCCGGCGGAGCCCGGATCGCACGCCTGCACCCAGGCTGCCTGGCGCCCGGACCGCCACCCCATCCCTCGGCCTAGTTCTCTGTCCCCAAAATGGCGAGGCCGTGGGTTTGGGGGCGGCCCCGGGGCGCGCCGCCTGAGCCCGGGGAGGGCCGGGCCGGGCTGGACTCGAGAGCCACGGCCCGACGGCTCTCCCAGCGCCTGCCCTTTAGTCAGGCAGCTCGCTCACCGGGGCCACTAATGCAGGGCCCGCCGTCAACACGGAACACGTGTCCTGATGTCGGCTTTGCTTCCTAACGACGCCGGTTATTACGCCTGGAAGGCATTCCCAGCGCCCGTGCTGGGCCTCGGCCTCCCCGCCCACTCCCCACCCCTCAGCGTCCACCCCGCGCCCCCCTTCCTCCGTAGGTCACCCCCGGAAACCGACAGATCAGTATTCAGGTGTGATGACCTCCTTCCCTGTGGATCCAGGCTATACACCGTCTTCCTTCAAACACACTCTGTACTCACACATCCCACACATGTGCACAGATACCTGCAGGCTCCTCCGTCATACATGTATACATCACACACAGGTACACGCAAATGTACACAGTACGTGTGAGCGTGTACTGGCATCGGTATACACGCATGTATACACACGAGTATATGCAGACACACATTTCCCCCTGTGAGTTGAGGATGAGGGCAGGCCGACACGCTGGGGGCCGAACTCAGGGTCCTCCCAGTTGTCTCAGGCGTGGCCAGAAGCTTCTGGAAAGACCCCCGTGGGACGGCCTCCTGGCATTTGCAGCCCATGGGTCCCCCCTCGCCCTCAGAGTGTGAGCTGAACCGGTGACATGCTTCCAGCCCAGCCACGGAACGCAGCACCGAGGAGGACAGGGGCCCCTCCTGCCACATCGACAGAGCAGCCACCGTGCAGAGCCCCGAGGCCGGCACCGGGCCAGGCACCCGAGCCCTCCACCTCACAGCCACCGGAGAGCGGAGAGCAGTCCACCCCCGCTGGGCCAGGGGCTGACCGCACCCTGGTCACCTCCCTCACGCAGCCCCGCGTGACACCAGCCCAGCGAGGCTGCGCCCAGATTCCTGCCTGCGGGGACGGGGAGGTACCGAATGCAGGGCATTCTGATGTACGGTCACTCGCTCTGCCCCGTAGATGACTCGTAATCTGAGCCACTTTCTTTGGATCCTGAATTACAGAGGCCTGAGGTCCCACGCCTGGCGAGCGGAGCAGGACAGACCTGCCGGGGAGGGAAGGCGGCGAGGGGGCCGGCCCCAGAGCATGGTCGAGAGCCTGAGAGGACACTCGCTGGGGCAGCCCGGGCTCGGCTGCAGTAGGTGCTGCTTCTTCAGCCTCAGCTCTTACCACCACGGACTCCTCAAGCGTGGGCGTATTGATTCACTTATTTTAAAACCTACTTTTATTGATTTCCAAGCGGGAGGGAGAGGAGAGAGAGCAGGACACATCCATGATGAGAGAATCATTGATCAACTGCCTCCTGCACGCCCCACATTGGGGATCAAGTCTGCTACCCAGACATATATGCCCTGACTGGGATTCAAACTGTGACCCCCTGGTTCAGAGGTCGATGTTCAGCCACAGTCACCTGGCCTGGCTCAAGCCCCACGTTAACTCCTCCCCCCCACCCCCCCACGCAGACTCGGCTCGGTCCCATCCCCTCTCCCATGAGGGAGAGTTCATCCGTCATCCCATCCGGAGCTCACAATGCACCTTCCAGAATGCGTGTCCCCGTGGGCTGCAGTTAGTTGCTTTTTATGTCTCACCACCTTATCCCCAGGACTCGATGAGGTTTGTCTTTGCAACTGTAGCGTGCAGCCAAAGGCCTCAAGAACTCACCCTTTCTCCCCTTCTGTTCAGCCATAGAGAGAGGCTGAAATCACCTACCCCAGGGGCAGAGAGAGAGATGCTCAGGTTTTGCTGTCTTCAGAGGCGGAGAGACCACCTTGATGACCTCCTTATCCATTATGGGAGCTGCTACCATGGGAGCTTGGGCCAAATGCTGTAAACGGGGTGGCTTTTCATCAGTAGAAATGTACACTGTCCCACAGCTCTGGGGCCTGACAGGCCCAAGAGTAAGGTGCTGGCTGGAGGGAGCTCTCCCGCTGGGGTTTTGATTGGGATTACGCGGAATCTACGGATCGAGCTGGGAAGAGCTGCCGTGGTGACAATATGGAGCCTTCTTATCCACGAACATGGGATAGCTCCACACTTACTTAATTCTTCTTTGATTTCATTCATCAGAGGTTTGCAGTTTTCCTTGTATATATTTGGTATGTCTTTTTTTTTTTTTTAAATATATTTTATTGATTTCTTACAGAGAGGAAGGGAGAGAGATAGAGAGTTAGAAACATCGATGACAGAGAAACATCGACCAGCTGCCTCTTGCACACCCCCTACCGGGGATGTGCCCGCAACTGATGTACATGCCCTTGACCGGAATCGAACCTGGGACCCTTCAGTCTGCAGACCGACCCTCTACCACTGAGCCAAATCGACCTCGGCTGGTATGTCTTCCTTTGATTTGTACCTAAGCATTTAATTTTTTAGGATACTAAGGTAAATGGTATTGCAATTTTAATTTAAAATTCCACTTGTTCATTGTGTAGAAAAGCAACTGAGTTTTGTGTATTAACTTGCATCCTGTGATTCTGCTGTAATCTATTATTAGATCCTGAACTCTCTCTCTCTCTTTTTTAAGTTAAGTTTTAATTATTTTCCATAGAAATACATGCACATTGTATAATATTAAACAAAGAAATATCGCTCAAACACTCATGGCCAATGGCTCCTTTCTCCACGGGATCTGTTTGCCAGAAGAAATTACTTTAATCTTCTACAAGCTGTTTCTTTTAATTATAAAAGCATATTTAGTAAAACAAGCTTTTTCAGCTAGCTCTCGATTTATTGTTTGTAGCCATTTTCACTGGCTTCCTATTATGATATGTCAGGATATTAGCTTTCAAATTCCCCCTTTCCCCCATCATCCTAAAATTGGTCTATCACAATTTGTGGTAAAATACATTTTCATGTCTATATGATTGTATACTGCTGAGTCATTTGAGGGTACTAATATTCCCACTTCTGTTTTTCCTGGTTATTACTTTCCTCACTCATATTTTTTTTTATTTTTTAATCCTCATCTAAGGATATGTTTTTATTGATTTTTAAAGAGAGAGGAAGAAAGAGAGATAGAGAGAGAGGAGAAGAGAGAGAGAAAGAGAGGGAGAGAGAGAGAGAGAGAGAGACATCAATGTGAGAGAGAAATAGCCATTGTTTGCCTCCTAAACATGCCCTGATTGGAGGTCAAATCTGCAACCTAGGTAAGTGCCTTGATTGAGAATCGAACCCACAAACTTTTGGTGCAGGGTTGACTCTCCAACCAACCAAGCCGCCCGGCCAGGCCTCCCTGCTTCACTTTTTTTATTTTTATTTTTTATTTTATATTTTATTTATTTTTTACAGAGAGGAAGAGAGAGGGATAGAGAGAAACATCGACGAGAGAGAAACATCGATGAGCTGCCTCTTGCACACCGCCCACTGGGGATGTGCCCGCACCAAGGTACATGCCCTTGACCAGAATCGAACCTGGGACCCTTCAGTCCACAGACCACCGCTCTATCCACTGAGCCAAACCGGTTTTGGCCCCTGCTTCACTTTTTAAACATTTGGCTTAATTTCCTCTGAATCTCAGTTTGGATCTTTCTATATCTTCCCAAAGCTCCTATGTCCACCTTGTCAGAGGGGCCAGTGGGATGGCCGTGTCTGCCCTCCTCCGCCTGGGAAAGCGCTGCAATCTGGGCTCCGCTCCGGAGGATGCTGGAACTATCACCATCGGACGCTTCCCTGCCGCTCTGCTCACTGGATCAGCAGTTTCCTGATTTTGCATCTGAGCCGTTTTTAGGTCCTTCCCTCGTTTTGCTCGTTTGCTAAAGGGCGTGGCGAGACTGCTTTTGAAGACGTTGCTTTATCTTTATCCTCGCACTTGACTGTCTGGCTGCAGAGAGAATCTCAAGCAGGAAAGGGCCTTTTCCTTAGGAAAGCAGTTTGGCACTGTGCAGTCAGGTTAAAAAGTGCATTTCCTCTTTCCCAGAAATTCCACTCCTAAGCGTACACCCCAGAGACGATCCTGCACACGCGGATGACAGCACTTACCCAGGAATGTGCATGACTTACAGGGTAAGCAATGCGGCCAGTGAGCGTGACTCACGGGGCCCGGCCACACGGCGCTTTCCTTCTGTCTGTCACCGTCTTCCGAACGCGGATCGGCCTTGGCTTAAACACTTGAGCAGGCCCCAGACTTTTTTTTTTGTTCCCTGTCAGGGACCAGGGCCTCCCACAGTCACGTTGAAGCATAGCGTGAAGTCATAATCCAGACGTGAACATGTTCAGTCCCAAATGAAGGCTACGTTTTGATCGACACCAAAGCACTAGACGCTCCCCGTGCTCCGGGGCTGGCTGGGCGGGGCTTCCCCTGTGGTGGGAGGGATGGGGGTGTCACTCGGTATGCCTTTGGCTTCTCTTCCAGAGGTTTCCTTGGCCAAAACCCGGAGTGACTGCAGACTAGCTCTCTGTCCCCAGGGGCCAGCTTTGTTTCAGGAGCAGCACGTGAGCATCCTTGGCCCTGCACAGGGCGGCCGGGGTGACCCCCGAGCAGCAGCCAATCTCCTTGATTGACATCAGTGCCGTCCGGGCAGCTCCTGGACTGAGTCCTTGAGCAGAGTAGTTCACTGCGGCCCCTACACAGTGAACTACAACGTCGCACAGGCTTGAGGGGAGGCACAGACATCCTGTCCCGAGACTTACATCAGCACAGCAGTCCTCTTCAAACTAACCTCCTCAGTCAGTCCTCCCCTCTCCCCAACCTTCCTTTCCTGCCCTTTTACGTTATGAGAGTGGGCAAGGGGCATAGGAGTCTTGCTACTGATTTGGAATACTTTTTTTGGGAGGGATTCTGCATAAGGCGCTCCCTGTGCTTTCTGATGGCCATGGTTACCTGGTGTCTCGAAGGAAATGGCCAAGTTACTAGCTCATTTATATTTTGTTGTAGCAAACAACACCAGCATCCTATCTAATGAAGATGGGATATGCAAATTGACCATAATTCTGCGACAAAGATGACAGCACCCACAGCCAATAAAGAGGTAATATGCAAATTGACCATCACTCCAACACAAAATGGCCACGCCCATGTGGTCAAAGATGACCAACCCCATGTGAAAAAAGATGGCCACCACAAGATGGCCAGGAGGGGAGGGCAGTTAGGGGCAACCAGGCCTGCAGGGGAGGACAGTTTTGGGGTGACCAGGCTGGCAAGGGAGGGCAGTTGGGGCAATCAGGCTGGCAGGAGAGCAGTTAGGCATCGATCAGGCTGGTAGGGGAGTGGTTAGGGGGTAATCAGGCTGGCAGGCAGAAGTGGTTAGAGACAATCAGGAAGGCAGGCAGGCGAGCTGGTGGGAGTCAGCAATGCTGGATTGTGAGAGGGATGTTCCAGATTGGAGAGGGTATAGGCTGGGCTGAGGGACACCCACCACCTCCCTCCTCACCTTCCCACACCCCCGTGCACGAATTTTGTGCACCTCTAGTCTATAAATAAAAGGCTAGGTAAGTGACAATAAACCCATGCATGACAACCACCCAGGAATGATGTTTCCATGATCACATACAACAATGACAATGAACCAGAGCAATACTCATCCACAGGGGTGAGTCTTACAAACAGAACACTGTGGAAAATTATGAAAATCACACACATGTGATTTATATGTAATATGCATGTGTAATTCCTCAATTACATGGAAGCTACTGTCACTCCTGTGCTGTCAGAGAGGATGTGGGATTGTTCGGAAAAGCGATGGGCGTGGCCGTCACTCTGCCCGCCCCATCCCCATCCCCGTGCGAGGCCAGACCTCCATGCCCGCAGCCCACACCTTCTCCCGGCGCACTGAGTGCAAAGCCCCTCTGAGGGCAGCTTTGTTAACCCAAACCTGTAACACGGTGCCATTCTTTGCAAAACTGTAGAACAATGCCATTCTTTTTACTAAATTTTTGCTGGTTTTTTGGGAAAAACCCAACCACAGTTATTTTTTAATAACAATATGTCATTTGTACACATAATTGAATCAATACGTATTTAAAACATGTCTTGGTTTTAATTTCTAAATATTAATGGGTATAACCCACATAAACAAAATCTCCTTAGAGTCTTCAATCATTTAAAAAAAACCAAAACTCTCACCCAAGGGAATATTTTTTAATTGATTTTTTAGAGAGAGAGAGAAAGGAAGGGAGAGAGAGGGAGGGGTGGAGGAAGGAGAGAGACAGAGAGAGACAGAGGAACATTGATCAGTTGCCTGCCCCACCTGCCCCAGCTGGGGATGGAACCTGCAGCCTTTTCGGTGCAGGGGGCAGCGTCCAGTCAACGGAGCAGCCAGCCAGGGCGAGTCTCCACCTTTTTAAAGACTCTCTAGGTCCGTGGACGGCAAACCGCAGCTCGAGAGCCACATGTGGCTCTTTGGCCCCTTGAGTGTGGCTCTTCCACAAAACACCACGGCCTGGGCTGTGGGGAGCTGCCCTGAATGCTGTCTTATATGCCTGAAAGCAGGCATGGGTGTGGGACACAGCTCTCCCTGTGCCCCGCTTTCCATTAACCTCAGTGGAAAATTACTACTATCTCTAGGAATAATCTAACTGCAGATGTCTTTGCTTTAGGGTAAAACAATTGACAGGAGCCTGCTGACGCAGAAGGAGCTGCGAGTTAAGAGGAAGATAGGTGGTTGTGAAAGTTCAGGTGGTGGTAAAAGGTCCGGTGCTGAAGGAACTTATCTGTACAGGAACTCATCATGTTAGCAGAAAACGGCCACCTGCACGATTGCCTGACATAAATATTTCCTCCCTCAGAATTGTATTTAAAGGTTGGAAAAATAAATTTCGCGGCTGCAGACCTCGGGTCTGAGCCCTCCCGACCCCATCTGTTCTTGTCTGTCTTTTTCTCATCCTCACCCCCGCATTCAGGTACCGTTCGTTGCCGGCAGATTCCGGCAGATGGCGCCCGAAACAGGGACCTGAAAACCTGGGACGAAGGTAGAGGACGCTGCCAAAGGAGCAAAGGGGACGCGTCCGGATTAAGGTAAGGTCGGGTTGGGTAGTGAGTGTAATATAGTCGGGAGTAAGAAATACTGAGCCAGTCTATGTTGAAGAAGTGGCGTGAGAAGAAGTTTCAGTTTAAAAAATGTGGCTCTCCAGAGAAATGTCCATCGTCGTCCTGTTGATATTGGGCTCTGTGGACCCATGAGTTTGCCGACCACGGGTCTGGGGATCTGGAGGGGGACGGTGGCTCTGGCCGTGTGACCTGAATGGGCTGCTCCATTGAAGAGCCCGGCCTGGCCGTGTGGTGTGTGCTGTCCCTTGTACATCTCTCCTCCCCACCCCCTTCCCCCTGCTCTGGCCCTGCTCTGGGGGAGAGCAGTTAAACCTGGTGTTAGTAATGCATTTTCCTTAACCGAACACGCCCAACAGATTAGCAGTCCGTGTGAAGGGGATTAATACATCATTTTCCTCCGGCTCCGCGGACAAGGGCCTCCCCAGCCGGGCGCGCCCGCTCCCTGTGGCCTCGGCACTGGCATTTGGTTATCGGCGGAGGGATGTGCAGGTTCGAGCCAAGCCCGCCACACCCTCGGCGTCCGTGAGGCCTCTTCTCCCCGGGGATCTGCCTGTCACCCATGGGCCCTGCCAGCCTCACCACCCGCCCTGCAAAAACAACATCGCAAATCCTCGTCTCACGCAGCCCGGACGGCTGGGCTGTGGTTCACGCCAAGTCTCAGCAGGCTCAGCGCCACGTTCCTCTCCGCGAGGGGCTGGGCAGGAAGGTGAACAGCTCAATGGGAAAACGTGCGAAGGATGTTAACCAGCAGTGTGCACACAGGAGAGGCATCTGGGCGGGCACGGGGCGCCCGGCCTCTGTCCGATGACAGCCCTTGTTCCCGTCAAGCGGGAGCCTGACGCCCTGAGGCTGGGGAGTGGACATCAGCTCCTCTAGAAGTCAGGGCACCATCCAGGAAAGCTAAGAGCACCCCCCATGGCCAGCATCCCCCCAACATGGCCAGCACTTCATGGTGGCGCCTCCTAAGAACCTCCCCACATGAGCACCAGGAGGCAGATGCAAGGTTCTTTTTAAAAAAATAGATTTTTATGGATTTCAGAGAGGAAGGGAGAAGGAGAGATAGAAACATCAATGATGAGAGAGAATCATTGATCGGCTGCCTCCTGCAGCCCCCACACGGGGGATGGAGCCCAAAACCCAGGCATGTGCCCTTGACTGGGATCGAACCTGGGACCCTTCAGTCCACAGGTGGATGCTCTTCCTACTGAGCCAAACTGGCTAGGGAAGATTCGAGATTCTTACGGTGCCGTTGGTCACCACAGAAGGGATTTGAATCTCCGACAGGGTGATAGATCATGGCACCGGGTGCACACACATGGACACCCTGTGCCAGGTATAAAGACCCGAGTTGAACCACACGGGCTCACAGAAAGACCCAGAGTCATACTTTGGGCGGAAAACCAGTGTTCAGTGTGCCGGAGTCCACGCTAAACCATGCCACGTGACTGTAAGGGTTCTCACACACGTGTGTATGACACAGAGGAGTCTGGGGGGGGGCGGCAATCACAGTGAGGCCGCTGGGGTGATGGGCTCGGCATGGCGGTCAGGAGGCACAGCAGCGCTGTCTGCCGTGTAACACCGTTTTGTGAACCCCGAGCCCAGCGGCCAGAGTGAGCCGGGCCCAAGCTCGGCAGCTGCCGCTCCCCCTTCAGATCGTCGCCGAGACCGGCGGCTGAGGGTGCGGAAGGCCAGGCTACACGGAGACACCCTCTGGTGTCAGAGGTCACACGAGGGGCCCGGGCTGCCCAGGAGAACTGGGATGTCTGCCCACCCCGAGACCGCGGGTCTAACTGGGCCCGTGGTCGGCAAACTCATGAGCCCGCAGAGCCAAATATCAGCAGGACAACAATGGACATTTCTTCGGAGAGCCACATTTTTTAAACTGAAACTTCTTCTCACGCCACTTCTTCCACATAGACTGGCCCAGGCCGTGGTATTTTGTGGAAGAGCCACGCTCAAGGGGCCAAAGAGCCGCCTGTGGCTCTTGAGGCACAGTTTGCCGACTACATACACACATCACACACACCGCGCATCAACATAGCACACAACACGCACAACACACATCAACATCACACACATCACACATACCACACACACACACACACACACACACACACACACACACACACGTGACCACTAGCCCCTCTGCTGGCAGGGGCGCCACCTCCTGCACTGTCCCAGCGAGAAGGCTGGCATCGTCCTCACACAGACCCACCGGCACTCAGCCCCGCAGACTCTGCCGCCTGCATGTGTTGTCCATACGTGTCCACTTCCGTCCACACGCCGTCCGGCCGTCACCCTGCTGACCCACACCTGCCGCCCCCTCAGCCCTGGGAGCAGCCACAAGTGCATGTTCTAGTCCCACGTCCTCCAGCCTCACCCAACAGACCCCACCCCCAGCCCTCTGAGGGCGCCCTGCCTCCGTGCCCACCCCTCCTCCAGCGCCCTCCAGCACCCAGTGCCTGCAACTTGCTCCTTATCCTTGTGCGGAGCGAAGGAGCACATACATGACCCAGTGGGAGGAAGATGAGACCGAAGAGTGTGGCTCACATTCTACAGGAAACAGGAAGCGGCCCTTTGCTGGGCGGAGGGCGCTGGTGGGATGGGGGAGGGGGGCGGGGTTTGAGATCAGGGATGACGCGACCAGAGGGGCTGCTGAGGCCCGGACTCAGGGGCACTCGTCCCTCCGAGCCCAGCTCTCCCCCTCCTCTGCGGCCAGCTGTTTGGGAACGGAGAGGGGGGAGGGAGATAGAGGGGGAGGAGGGAGATCGGGACACGGGAGAGCCCTGCAGAGACTTGTCAGGTGCGGAGGGATGAAGCAGGATTATGTCGGCAGCCAGGCCCTCCCTGGGGCCCGGGAGGCGGGGCGCCCACAATGGCATGAGCGCCTTCCAGCCGCCAAATAGCTGGGTAATTGGGGTTTAGCTTTCCTGACAACAATGAGGTGAATATGTCATAATCGCCCTTTTGAGGAGCTTCGCCCTCCTTTCACCGGAGAGGATGATCCTGGCAATTTGGAGCCGAGGAGGAGCAGGGGGGGGGGGGGTGCGGGTGAGGGGGGGGTGGTGGTGGGGGGGGGGGGCATGATGGCTGTTACGGGTGCTCCGCGCCCACAGGGGAGGCTGATGGGGCCCCTCTCTCCCGCCTGCTCCTGTGAAATCTTGTAGCAATTAGCAGGCATTTCACGGCCCATTTCTGTCAAATAACGTGACTGGCAAACCCAGGACTGCAGACCATTTTCTGCTTCCAGATGGAGAGGGAGCGGGGAGGCCCTGGGAACCGAGCCCCACGTCCTGCATCCTGACCCCCTCCCTCCTGGTCTCGGGGTCAGAGAGGGGCGTAGGCCTGCCCGGCCCGGGTGTCCCGACCCCACACACCCATGTGCTCCCCGCCCCCTCCTCCTGGAAGCTCCATCCGGACAGCTGCCACGTCCCGTCCACCTGCTCTGTCCCCTCCCAGGTCCTCATCCTGGTTCTCTGGTGCAGAGGGCCGCCTGAGAAAGCACATGGACATTCTTTAAATTGTCAGCTGAGCCCGAGGCACTGGCACGTACCTTTGTCCAGGTGTCAGCAGGGGCGGGGCTAGATATGTAAATGCAGTGATGCTAGCGCCTAGTTAAGAATGCAAATAAGCTCCTTTGACCTATAAATAAACCTGCTGCGTGACCCAGGTGCCTGCAGCCTCTCCATCAGAGAGGATGGCGCCCACCTGGCGCCCAGCTTGATGAATCTATTTCTGCCTCCTGGTCTCTGTCTTGCTTTAAGTTCTTAATCGCCAGCTCTTCCACTCAGGAACCTGTCGTTTTCCGTGATGGACACGGAGAACAGAGAAACAGCCCACCGCACTCTGGCCTCATCCTACCCTCCCCCTCCTCCTCTCCCCACCCCTCCCCGTCCTGTCTCAGCTCGAACTTGCATTCTGACAACTCCCATGTCTTACCCCCAGCCTCCCCCTGCCCTGCGCTCTGGGCTCACACCCGCCCGGGGCCCAGCGGCCTCTCCGGCTCCTGTGTCCCGGTGCCGGCCCTTCCCCAGTTCTCGGGCGGGATCACGGCAGCCGGCTCCCCACACGTGTCTTCAATCCCCCGGACAGCATCCCCTGACCCAGAGCCTCCAGCACCCCGCAAAGGTCACAGGACAAGGCCAAAGCCTGCGAAACTCAAAGCTCCCGTGGCCACTGCCCTCCATCTCCTACCCCGCCCCCGCCCCCCACGGCCCAGGCCCAGGTGAAAGCCGCGGCTCTGCAGCCCGTGGGCCTGGCCTGGGAGTCTGGGCCCCACCACAGACCACACGTCCCTGGGAAGGCCCTGTCAGCTCTCCACCCTCCATTCCTGGTCTGTGATGTGCCCCTCCCGAGTGCCCCTCCCGGGGCTGTGAGGACTCAGAAAGTCAGAGCTGAGCATCCCGCTGGCCGGCTGCGGCCCCAGCAGCCCGCCTTCCTTACCCGGGCTCTCCCAGTGCCTCAGGGCACTGCTACCCCAGCCTCCGGCCCGCCACCGGCCTGGCCTCCGGGCGGCACCAGGCCTCACCCGCGATGTGTGAGCACATGGTCATGGCTTTCTGTGGGCGATGCCGGGGCCTCCGGACCCAACACCAGGCCCTCCCAGGCCTGTGCCTCGCCGGGGGCTGGCGCCGGCAGGCCCGGGACCTCATGGATGTGAGGCCTGCCGGTGGGAGCGGACGGCGGCCATGGACGGCGGGGCGCACGCGGGGGCAGCTCGGGAATGAACGAGTCAGGTGCCCACGGGGCTCAGAGTTTCCTTCTCTCCCCGAATGCACCCGGAAGGATGGGGAGAAAGGCTAGAGGCTCCCGAGGCCGGATTCTTTTATCACGGCTTCCCCTGCAGAGGTTCCAGCCGAGAGCCGATTGGCCCCTCGGCTCCTCTGTCCGTCAGCTGCTCCCTGATGCCGTGAGGGTTCTGCCCCGGGGCCCGCCGTGGGCCCTCCGGGGTCTCCGAAGGCGCACGGGGCTCTGCCCCCTGGAGAGCCAGAGTGTCTGGCCGCGGTGACACCACGCAGCAGCAAGAAGCCACAGCGGGGCATCCACGGTGCCGTCGCGCCCCCAGGTGCTTAGGCCCCAATAGGAAGGGACCCCGAGGTCAGCTCTGAAGTCCCCCCAGCCTGGGCCCCGGAGAAATCCCGGCAGGCTGGCACTGCCACTACAGGGCGCCAGCAGCTGCAGCCCAGAGCTGCCCACAGGCCTGCAGGCCCTGTGGGGAGCCTGGACCCTGAGCGGGGAGACTGGACCCTGAGCAGGGAGGCTGGACCCTGAGTGGGGAGCCTGGACCCTGAGCGGGGAGGCTGGACCCTGAGCGGGGAGGCTGGACCCTGAGCAGGGAGACTGGACTCTGTGGGGGGCAGACTGGACCCTGTGGGGGGAGACTGGACCCTGAGTGGGGAGCCTGGACCCTGTGGGGGGAGCCTGGACCCTGTGGGGGAAGGCTGGACCCTGAGCGGGGAGACTGGACTCTGAGCAGGGAAGCCTGCCTTCTGCCCTCTCGGCCTGGGACTCTGCATGAGCCTGGCAGCCGGTGGGGCAGCTGCCGGGCCCGAGAGCAGACACACACACACACACACACACACACACACACACACACACACACTCACACACATGCAGACCTGCCTGGGGAAGTGAACTGGATTGAGCCGGGACCCAATCACACACAGCCCCCCTCGGCTGGGTTTGGTTTGGTGGCTGTGGGACATGTTGGCGTCTTTTTTTTTTTTTTTTTTTTTTTTTTTTTACAGGGAGGAAGAGAGAGGGATGGAGAGTTAGAAACATTGATCAGCTGCCTCCTGCACGTGCCGCCCCCCCCCCCCTACTGGGGATGTGCCCGCAACCAAGGTACATGCCCTTGACCGGAATCAAACCTGGGACCTTTCAGTCCACAGGCTGACGCTCTATCCACTGAGCCAAACCGGTTTCCACCATGTTGGCGTCTTGAACGCGCACGCACGCACACACGTTCCCAAGTCTGTGTGCACACTCTCGGGGTGACATGTCAGTGTCCAGGCGGGAGGCTTCCGCCTGAACCAAAGGCCTGGGAGTCTCCCTCGGGGAGCCCGGCCTCGTGGGTCCACGGACGGCTCTGTGCGCAGACGCTGTCCCGGATGCACAGGCCCGGGGCTGGGTGGGGGGCTGGGTGACCCCCGAGGTGCAAGGGCCACGTGTACACGGACCCCTGGCTGGTGTGTGGAGCTGGGCGGGGCCGGGTGGGAACCACAGGGGCGGCCATCACGGTGGTCCGGGGGGGGGGAGGGTGCGGCGAGGACCGGTGGTGGCCCCGGAGGCGGAGGGGCCGCTTGGGGCTGTGTGTGAGGCGGAGCCGGTGGGACCTGCTGCTGGAGGCGTGCGCGGCGAGGGCTCCAGGTGCCCCAAGGATAACGTGACCAGACGTCCCGCTTTGGGCAGGCCAGTCCCGATTTTTAACCATTTGTCCCGCGTCCCGTTTTTAAAAAGTTTTTTTTTCTTTCCAAAAATCGGAACTTTTTAAAAACGTGGCGGGACGTGGGACAAATGGTTAAAAATCGGGACTGGCCCGCCCAAAGCGGGGCGTCTGGTCACCTTACCCAAGGAACGGCTGTGGTGCCCGCGGCCAGGATGTCCCTGCCTGCCGGTTCCTGGTGGGCCTCTGTGGGGCCGGGGAGGAGGAGGAGGCGCAGGCATCCTGTCCTGAAGGTACAGGGGACGGACGGGAGTGAATGGGAGCTCCCTCCCGAGGAGGCTCCGGGTGGAAAGTGCGCTGAGGACCATTTCTCCGGAGGGGGGACTGTCCCTCTGCGGGCGGGGCCCGGCCTCCGTTCCCTCCACGGAGGATGGAGGACAAAGCCCAAGAAAGAGACCAAATGCTCTCCTCCCAGCCTTCCCTTCCCTTCCCGCAGCGCGTGGGCCTGTGAGGCGGACAGAGGTTCCCATACGGGGTCGGGGATGGTGTGTCTTTAAAAGACGGGGCTCCGAGCCGAAACCGGTGTGGCTCAGTGGATAGAGCCTCAGCCTGCGGACTGAAGGGTCCCGGGATTCGATGCTGGTCAAGGGCATGTGCCTTGGTTGCGGGCACATCGCCAGTAGAGGGTGTGCAGGAGGCAGCTGATGGATGATTCTCTCTCATCGATGTTTCTAACTCTCTACCCCTCTCTCTTCCTCTCTGTAAAATAAAATGTATTAAAAAAAAAAATAAGTAAAAGGCAGGGCTCCGAACACCTCCTGCCCTGGCTTCCCCACCTGAGCTCTCCCAGGGCAGAATTAGGGGGGCTGGGTGGTGAGGAACCCGGCCCCCCTTACCCCAGCTGGGATAAGTAAACAGGAAGCGAGGACAGAGGCCAAGGGCATTAAATCCCAATTATCTGCTCGTCCTAAATGCTTCCTGTGAGAACAATTTGTCATTGACAGACTTAATTAGGCTCTTGACCAATATGTTCCAGATGTGCGGGCTCTCGCCGAAGGCCCAGCACAGATGTTCTCCGCAGCTAACGAGATGGCCGAGGCCAGCCCGTGGGGGGAGAGCCGGAGCGGGAGCCACAGGCCTGAACCGCGCTCCGCGGGTCAGGAGAGGGGACCCACTGGCCTCGGGGTCTCTCCCAGAAACAGGCGTCAGCGGCAGAGGCGGTGGGTCACTGCGGGGTGTCCCCGCGGCCAGGCCCCGTCCCCGCTCCGCTAGCTGGCCAGCGGACCTGCGGTCTGTGTGTGTACGAGGCGACCAGGAGGGCTGAGAGAGACAGAGGAACGGGCAGGGTTGGGGCCCACGTCCCTGCTTTCCCCCTGAGCTTGAGGGCAAGTCAGTACTCATGAGCCTGACATCCCAACGTGCTCAGCTTTGGAAAATGGGGATCCAGCAGTACGGGGGGGGGGGGGGGGAGGGCCCAGTGGTCCGGGGCCAGGCCGAAGATGGGGCGAGGGGGCCAGCCTCAGGCAGAGCCCGCACCCCCATAGCTCCAGCAAGTGGGTGCCCCCAGGCAGAGCGCCTCACTCGGCCCTGCCCTGGCCCTGACCCCTCCGTCCTGCCTCAGTGGCTCCGCCTGGACCTGGGCGGCGGTCCCCTCGCTGCCCCCTGCTCCTGCCTTCCCGCCCGCCCCGCCTCCTCCTGTCCTGAGGGGCCTCGCCAAGGCCCAAGCTCCATCCCGGCGGGTGCCAGGGCAGGAATTCTCCCCGTGGCCCCTAACAGGGGCAGGCTCCCTGCTGGATGCTCCAGGCCCTGTAGCCGCCAGCCCCACTCTGCGCCCGCTCACCCGCCATTGGCCGAGGGCACCGCACCTCCCCGTGTGTCAGCGCCCGCCTGTCTCTGACCAGGAGCGTCCCTCTCCCGGGACCCTCGCCCCCACGTCTCCCTCTGCAGGCCCCTGGCCTCTGTGGGACTCACCTTGGCAGGCCCTGCCCTGCAGGCTGCCCTGCCCTCTCAGCCTCCCGCTGCCAGGCCCTGCCCCTGCCCTCTGGCTCAGCGGGGCACCAGGAAAACCCTGCTGTGCATTTATTAATTCACTGCTAACTGCTCACATCCCCCAACCGGAGAGGAACTCACTCAACAGCCTGGGATTTCTGCAGAGCTCAGACGGTGCCTGGCTGTTTAGGAAGCGCACAGTAGGCTCTTCACGGCAGATGAGTGACCAGTAACTGAAAGCATAGCAGTTGGCCCCTAACGGTCTCCAGCTCTGAGAGGGACGGGTGTGGACTCTGCACCCAGGGGAGCAGAGCCTGGGACCCTCACCCGGCTCCCCCACCCTCCTCCTTCCTGCAGCTGCGGCCAGCTGTTGAGCCAGCTCCGGGCCCCTCACCCTGACGGTGGTGCCAGGTGAGAAGCCTGGTTTCAGAAGTCGCCCACAGCCGGAACTGAGCTCCTGGATGGCCAAGCGGTGAGGGCGGGACAGGGGTCCTAGGACATGTGATAGGCACCCGGTCCGACAGGCTGTGCCTTCGCCGAGTGCGCACGACAAGAAAGCCATTGATCACCGGCCCCTCCGCCTGCGGGCTGGGGCTGGCTGGGGCTGGGGCTGGGGCTGGGGCTGGGGCTGGGGCTGGGGCTGGGGCTGGGGCTGGGGCTGGGGCTGGGGCCTGGGGGCTGGGGCTGGGGGCTGGGGCTGGGGCTGGGGCTGGGGCTGCAGGTTGGGGCTGGGGCTGGGGCTGGGGCTGTGGGCTGGGGCTGGGGCTGGGGCTGGGCTGGGGCTGGGGCTGGGGCTGGGGCTGGGGCTGGGGCTGGGGCTGCGGCTGCGGCTGGGGCTGGGGCTGGGGCTGGGGCTGGGGCTGGGGCTGCATCGGAGCCGGAGATGCTGGGGCTGGGAGCCCGAGCCTCGGGCAGAGGGAGCTGTGGTTCGGGAGGGGTGCGAACGGGTGTTATGGGGTCTCCTGTGGGCACGTAGGTCTGCGGGGGCCATGGAGGCTGCATGGTGAGGCTTTTGTTGCCGGGAGTGGGGGTGCGATGGGAACGGGGGTGTGGGCAGCAGCCCCTGGAAACCTAATGCACCTTCCGGTCTGGGCTCCATCCGCACCCGCCTCCGCCTCGAGGCTCAGAGACCGTGACGACTGCCCAGCGGGAACTCGGTCCCATGCAGCCCAGGCGTGCCATGGAGCTGCCCACGGGGCCAATGTCCACAGGGCTCAGTGTCCACGGGGCCAATGTCCACAGGGCTCAGTGTCCACGGGGCCAATGTCCACGGGGCTCAGTGTCTACGGGGCCAATGTCCACAGGGCTCAGTGTCCACGGGGCCAATGTCCACGGGGCTCAGTGTCTACGGGGCCAATGTCCACAGGGCTCAGTGTCCATGGGGCCAATGTCCATGGGGCTCAGTGTCCACGGGGCCAATGTCCACCAATTCCATGGGGCTCAGTGTCCATGGGGCCAATGTCCACGGGGCCAATGTCCACCAATGTCCATGGGGCTCAATGTCTATGGGGCCAATGTCCACCAATGTCCCCGTGGACATTGGCCCCATGGACATTGACCCCGTGAACATTGGTGGACATTGGTGGACCAATGTCCACAGGGCCAATGTCCACCAATGTCCACGGGGCTAAGTGTCCACGGGGCCAATGTCCATGGGGCCAATGTCCATGGGTCCATGTCCACCAATGTCTATGGGAGCCAATGTCCACAGGGGTCAGTGTCCACGGGGCCCAGTGTCCACGGGGCCAATGTCCATGGGGCTCAGTGTCCACGGGGGCCAATGTCCACCGGGCCAATGTTCATGGGGCTCAGTGTCCACGGGGCCAATGTCCACCAATGTCCATGGGGTTCAGTGTTTACGGGGCCAATGTCCACGAGGCCAATGTCCATGGGGCCAGTGTCCATGGGGCCAATGTCCACAGGGCTCAGTGTTCACGGGGCCAATGTCCATGGGGCTCAGTGTCCACGGGTCCATGTCCATTTCACTGATGACCATGCTGTTAAATAGTTTTTTGGTTGCATTGCAGACCCTCTGGTGTATCAGTGCCGGAGGAAGCTTTATAAAGGGATAAATCCTGTGGCCAGGGAATAACACACTTGGAACAGAAACTGTGGAGGGACCCAGGAACCACGCCAGCTGCACCAGCCAATTAGAGGGAATTGCGCGGATGCATGTGCCCGAGGAGAGCTCTGTGGAAACGGAAATTCGCTCCCAGCTCTTCCTCCATAAATACTCACGTCGTCATCACGCCGGGCTTAGCAAACGCTGATTTGCTGCTCAGTCACTTGGCGGATGGGGCTGGGCAAGCCCGGCTCTCGGTCAGAGTTCACGGAGCGGGCAGGGCCCGAGGGGGTGACACCCTCGCCTGGCCAAACGGCGCTCACGCTCACCCACCGTCACGTCCAAGGGCAGCCGCTGCGCGGGGCAGGCCAGCCTCTGAGCTCGGAGCAGACGCCCCGCCTGCCTGCCCCCTCCTCCGCCCCGTGGCCTGCTCCCCCCTCCCCACGCCCACAGCACCTGGGCTGGACAATAATTCACAACTGGGGCGATCGGGGCGCCCGCCTCTCCCCCTGGGCTGGGGCAACGCCGGAGGGGTGCCCGGATGCGGGTGGGTGTGCGGAGCGTGAGGCCGGGGCTGGGAGTGGGCCCGGGATGGGGCTGGAGGGAGGCAGTGAGGAGGGAGGCGCAGGCGGCCCGGGGTCCGAGGCCGGCAGGCTCTTCTGGGGGAAGGGGGACTGCTCCCGGGGAGGCCGCAGAGAGGATGCCTTCCCCTTGGCGTGGTGTGACCGGCTTCAGGGGCCTGCCCACGGCGGCCGGACACACGTGGGCACCTGACAGGGTGCGCTGAGGGACTGCCAAAATGGTTGTGCTCATTTCAATCCCAGCAGCCAATGGGGGGGGCGTGGCTTCTGTCCTAACACCCTCCCCAGAGGAGCAGCCGACGTGCCGGCGTTTCCCAGGCGCGGCATCAGCGTGGGGCTCCGTTATCTTCCAGCCACGTTAGCTCACGGCTGTCCGTGTGCCCGAGTCTGCTTTCCGAGGTTCCACAGTCACATGTGTGTGTTGTGTTTTTTTTATTTTTTATTATAAATTTCTCGTTCGAACACACAGCCTTCCATACTCTCAGTGTGGCAGCGTCTGTCGGATTTCAAACTTGAACCTTGGGCGATGGTGACAGCAGAGGTCAGGGGTGGGGTGACGGCAGAGGTCAGGGGTCGGGTGGTGACTTATCTGAGAAAGGCTGGGATGACACTGAGCCCGTCCAGCTCAGCTGCCCCCTGGGCCCGGGGCCAGAGCAGTCCCTGCTTGGAAGTCTGCGTGTAGGACCGCCGACCCCGTGGGCACAAAGCCCGGTGAGTAAATGTGTCTGACCGAGGGCCGCGAGGCCGCTGGGGGGGCCTGGGGTGCAGCTGGCAGCTCCTCCGAGCCCCGGGGTTCACGGCCCGACCACTCCCGGCTCGGCAGGCCCCGCCGTCCGCCTCGGAGCTCCGGGGAGAGGGGCACAGGGCCTGTGGGGACACAGCTGGCACTCTGGCAGGGCTCCTCTTAGCACCCCCCGCCCTTCCCGCCAGACCGCGCCCCTTCAGCGGAGACAGCGTATCTTCCCACGAACACAGCCTGGGCCCCGGGCCTAAGGCTCCGTGAAGGCCCGCCTCCCGCACGGACAGCCTGGCAACTGCCTGATGTGCCATCTCCAGGAACCCCTCAGCCCGGCCGGGGAGGGGAGGAGAGGGCAGTGTGTGTGTGGGGGGTCACACTGCACCCCCATGAGGGGACTGAACTGGACCCTGGTCCTCGATGGCCCCCAGGGCCCGGCTGCCTGCCTCTTGGCAGAGCTGTGCCTGGGCCCCCACTGGTGGGGGAGCCAGCCCCGTGCCTGGTACCCCCGCCCCCCGCAGCCACGGTTACGGTGACAGGGGCCGCTGTGAGGGCCTGGGCTCCGCGGAGGAGAGGAAGGCTGTGAGCCGGAGCCCTCTCAGGGGGAGCCGGAGGGAAAACACGCATGGGGCGGCCTGCCAAGGTCAGGGAGGGAGTGCGGGGCCGGCACCGGCAGCCGGCAGCGGTGGGCCGGGCACCTCAGCCCTCCTCCCGCCCCATCGTGGCCTCGGAAAGGGCTGCTGGGGAACGTGTGTCTGGAGGCCGCGGGGGAGCAGTGGTGATGGGGTAACTTTCCGGGGTTCACTCACATGGGGCAGGAACTCTGCACACACAGGGAGTCTCTCCCTGACACGGATCCCTGAGGTGGGTGTGCCCTGCACTGGCCCCAGGACCACACGCTTACATCACGCTATCGAGACAGGGCACGGGAATCTTGCAACGGCCCCAATAAAGTCTATTTTCTGTTGTTCCGTGCGGGACTCATTTTTTAAAAATATTTTATTGATTTTTTTACAGAGAGGAAAGGAGAGCCAGAAACATTGACCAGCTGCCTCCTGCACGACCCTCACCGGGGATGTGCCTGCAACCAAGGTACATGCCTACTAGGGACATCAGAAAGGCCGAATCGGGCAAGCCCACAGCTGACATCACACTTCGTGGCGGGAAAGTTAAAAGCCAGTCCTCTTAGTCAGAAAGACGAGGATGCCCCCTCATCACTTCTATCCGCAAAGTCCTGGGAGTCATGGCCACGGCGATCAGGCAGGGAAAGCAAATGCAGGGCCTGAGGCCATGTGTCCCAGGTGGGGCCGAGGGAGGGGGCCTCGGCCAGATTGGGAGCGTTTAAAGCTAATTGATGGCTCATGGGGGAGGCTCAGAACTTCCACCAACAGGAGATGTCCCCCCCGCAGGTCTGGGGGCTGTGAGCCAGAGACAGGAAGAAAGAAGGAGGGAGGAAGGGCCAGATCCCTTTCAAGAAGACTGGCCGGGAGGAGCCCACCTGGTGGCTGGGACCAGCGCGCCTGTGGGGTGCTAGTGCCCTCTAGTGGCCACACAGAGAATCACCTGCACATCCCTCCGGGAGCCCAGGCTTCTTGGCTCAGGAGCCAATAGGGCCGCTTGCGGTTGTAGGAGAGGGATTTTGACTGGTAGCAGGGTACGGCGGGAAGTTCAGGAACCCCGGAGCCAAAGAGTCCTGGGTTCGAATGCCTCCCATCACGGTCTGGCCTTGGACGAGCCTTTTACATTTCCCAGGTCTCCTTCTTCTGTCTGCAAAGCGGGCCTGATGGAGGCAGAGACCCTGGCCTTCCCGACCCCTCTCTCCTCGGTCCTGTGCTCTGGTCTCCCTTTCCTCCCGCTTTTTAAAAAATATATATTATTGATTTTTTACAGAGAGGAAGAGAGAGGGATAGAGAGCTAGAAACATCGATGAGAGAGAATCATCAATCAGCCGCCTCCTGCACACCCCCTACTAGGGATGTGCCTGCAACCAAGGTACACGCCCTTGACCAGAATCGAACCTGGGACCCTTCAGTCTGCAGACCGACGCTCTATCCACTGAGCCACACTGGTTTCGGCTCCTGCCACTCTTTAGCACCCACCTTTGGTCTTGGGAGAATTAGAGAATGCCCCCTCCCCCACCCCCAACCCCCACCCCCAGGATCCCCAGGGGGAAGCCGAGCCAGGGTGCCCTGGAATGGTGACTATTCCCTGTGCAGCCCGACCCGGCCTCCGGGAGGCCCCGACCTGGTCCCGGCGCTTGGATGTGGGACGGTCAGCCCTGAGGAGCAGGTGACCAACGAAGGAAAGGACGGACGCCCAAGGGAGCGACCCCGGGGACCAGGGGGGCGGGAGGCGTTTCGTGCGGAACGTGTACCAGGAAGAGCATGCGGTGACGTGTGTGTGGAGAGCAGGTAATGTTAATCCGCACATCACGTCCACTATGCATTCCCATCGGGTTACCGAAAGATAGGGCCTCTGGGCCGGAAACCAGAGCACCCACATCTCGTTCCGGGGGAAAGGGGTTCAAAGTGTCCTGTGAGGGCTGTGGATGCGCACACCGAGTGGGCAGGACGGAGAGCAGCAGGGGCAGAGCGAGGGGACGGAGGGCAGCCCAGGGACGACCGGACTCTCTGGGCCCGGCCGGTGAGAAGCCACAGAACGGGGCGGCTCCCTGACGCTCTCATGCCCCTTGGCTCCCCACAGCGGGCGCCCAGGGCCTGCCCAGGGCGCACACTGGCTCGAGCTGCCCCCCTGCAGGCCCAGCAGCGACTCCTGTTCTTTGAGTCCCACCCTCAGCGGCGAAGTGGGAGAAGCTGTTTCCACTGAAGCTGATGGTATTCGTTCTCATGATTCGGACAAGAAACGCGGGTCTCGGAAGTTGAGTGGCTGCCCACAGCCCGGAGGAAAGGAGTGGTGCGGGGTCTCTCCCGGCCTCGCTCCTGTGTCCTCGTCACCCACACGGGGGGGGGGGGGGGAGGGAGCACAGAGGCGACGCCAAGAAATATTGCCAAAACCGGTTTGGCTCAGTGGATAGAGCGTCGGTCTGCGGACTGAAAGGTCCCAGGTTCGATTCCGGTCAGGGGCATGTACATTGGTTGCAGGCACATCCCCGGTAGGGGGTGTGCAAGAGGCAGCTGATTGATGATTCTCTCTCATCGACGTTTCTAGCTCTCTATCCCTCTCTCCTCCTCTCTGAACAAAATCAATAAAATATATTTTTTTAAAAAAGAAAGAAAGAAATATTGCACATATGGGAGGGGGTGGCTGAGTCCGAGTGCTAGCCGGGCGAACAGAGCGAGGCCAGCCTATCTGCATATTGAAAAAGAGAAACACAGGACACACCCATTTCATCAGTGACTTTACTCCCAGCAATCATGTTCAGCATTTACCCAAAATACCACGTGGTCCTCCTAACCGCTCTGTATGTAAGGCTTCCAGGCTGACACCCAAACGATTGACCTGCGCTAATCACTGGTGACTTAGACGATCATTGCTGAATACACACTGTGGCCACTAGATGGCAGAGCTATAAAGCCAGAGACCCAAGTGCACGCGGATCCAAGAGCCAGAATCTCCTAGGTCAGCCTCAGAGAGATCACCGCTGAGCTCCCTGTCCCACAGCCCAGAGGTTCAGAGGCAAAAGAGACTTCTTCTCTAAAATCACCCCTTCTTTGCAACCAGGGGCTCACTGTTTAATACAAACCTGGCATACCCCACCCCTTTGGTGTCTATCCATCCATGCACCCCACCCACCCATCCACCCATCCACCCACCCAACCACTCACCATCTATCACCCACCCATCTACCAATCCATCCATCTGTCTATCCATCCACTCATCCATCCATCCAATCCACCATCCATCGTCCACCCATCCACCCACCCATCATTCATCCATTCATCCACCCACCCATTCACCATCTATTTGTCCACCCATCTACCGCTCCATCCATCCATTCACCATCCATTCATCCATCTACCACCCATCCATCCAATCTACCACCCATCATCCATCTACCCATCCTTCATCCACCCATCCACCCAATCCACCACCCTTCATCCATCCATGCACCCATGCATCTATCCATCCATTCATGCAACCATCAATCCATCCATCCATCATCCATCCAACCATCCATCCACCCATCCATCCAGATCCTGATAGTTTAAAAATAAATCTTAAAATTCGTTCACACTCTTCCCATTGAGAAGTGGGTTACGTGCCTTTCCTGGAAACTGGGTGGGCTTCTGCAACTACTGAGTGGTGGCAATGACACCCGTAGATTCTGAGACTGGTGATAACGGCAGTGCCTCCTCCACATTAGTTCCTGGGACACTCACTCTTGGAGGCCCCATGCACAGCGGAGACCAGCATGCTCTGAGAGCCCAGACCAGCCCACACACAGAGACCAGCACCTGGGGAGACTGGGGCAGGGCGGGGGGCAGACATACAGGACTGGCTCTCAGTGGCCTCAGACCCCAAGAGTCCATCTTGTGAATCTAACTTCAACCACAGGAGATGCTGAGCCAGAACCGCCATCGGAGCCCTAACTCAGTTCCTGGCCCCCTTACACCAGGAGCAACAACAACAGTGTGTTACCGTATTTTCCGGTGTATAAGACGATCTTTGAAAGGAAAAAAAGCCTGCTCAGATTGGCCAAAGTCAGAGAGGCGGTCTATTAAAGAAAGAACTGGTGTTGCCTCGGAAGTGGGGGGTAGTCTTATACAGCGAATATAGGCCTAAACCTGTGTTTTAACTGTAAAATTAGGGGGTCGTCTTCTACGCCGAAAAATACGGTCAGTCACTGCCTTTGGGGTGATTTGTCACATGCACTAGGCAGCTGACTCCTGCTCAGTCCGATGAGGCCTCGCTCGGAGGACAGCCCATCGCCAGTGAAGAGAGGACCTCACTGGCTGGAGCAGGCACGCCAGGGCGGCCCCACCCGCGGCGGGTTCATTCCGGAGCCGAGGGGAGCATCTGTGTTTGGTTGTAGACAAGACGCCCTGGAGCTCGGCGCTGGAGAGCTGCCTGGGAGCTGGACAGGAGGCCTGGCCTGGGACGCATGCGGCACTGAGTTCCAGACGGCTTTTCTGTTATCTGCCGCCTTGAGGTCGGCCCTCAACACGGGCTGCCTCTATCTGACTCGCCCCTGACATTCCCTCTTCCTGCCGGAAGCGTGAGACACGCGTGCAATGCAAAGCCGAGTTCTGCCCAGAGCAGAAGGAAGGCCACCCAGGAAGACATGAACATAGTCACTGCTGGACATTCCTACCAGAGGAAGGACATTCTGGCAGGTTATTAGAAAGATTGTAATGCTGCTGATGAATTTTTTTCCCAGCAGGCTTATCTAGGTACCACATCCATTTTTAAAAAAATATATATTTTTTTATTGATTTCAGAGAGGAAGGGGAGAGCAAGAGGTAGAAACATCAATGATGCCAGAGAATCATTGATCGGTTGTCTCCCTCATGCCCCACACTGGGGATCCAGCCCACAATCCAGGCGTGTGCCCTGACTGGGAATTGACCCAGAACCTACAAATTAAGGAGAAACACCCAGGTGCCCAAGATTATCATCGTTTCTTTTTTATTCCCCCCCCCCCCATTTTCCTCTTCCTAGTGAATAACCCTGGCTTATGTCATTCCTTGTAAATTAGACATTCTATCAACACTTTTCTTTTTTGTTTTGTTCTTTTTGATCATGAAATCTCTGGAAATATTTACGCGATATAGAAATTGTTACATCCAATAAATTAAACATTTAGACGGACTTCCATATGCAGGACCTGCCCTGTGGGAAGGAGATAAACCTGGTATGTAAGTGGAGTTCCGTCCCCTTTCCCACAGCAGAAGCGAGCGCCCCACGGGCGTGCTACCTGCCTGTGAATCTCCACGCAGTCATTATGCAATCTCTTTTATTCTTTTCTAAAAATGAGCCCGTGGTTTTTTTGTGTTTTTTTTTTAAAGCTACCCTCGTCACCGTGTGCTGCGATAAGAACGTTTCCAGATGAAGACTTATCTGGCCGGGAGGAGACGGCAGGAGTCACGGCCGTCCTCCCGGTGGAACGCCGCGGTCCTCGGTGCGGCCACGGGTTCCGGAGCTTTGCTTTAAGAAGTGACATGTGGTCTGAAGGGCGGCCTGTGGTCTCTGGCTGCCTCCAGGTGGGGGGCTGAGCACGGAGCTGCGAGACAGAGAGCCTGCTGTTGGACTTCAGGATACAGGACATCTCATCTCAGAACACCTTCCCATGCGTTTTAGAACAGGCAGAGCTCCCTTACGCTCTCTGGCCAGCCCCTGCCTTTGGGTTGATTGGTTTGTCCTGGGACCTAGTGTGGCAGGTGGTGGAAGGCGCTCGCTGGAGAGACAGACCAGGGCGCGAACTTGGCTCTGCCGATGGCTGGCGGTGCTGCCCTGCACAGGCCAGGGAGCGCCGAGGTGTCTAATCCATCCGATGGGAACAGCGAGAACACCCAGGTTCAGGTCACGGTGAGGGGCTGGCACGCAGGAGGGAGCCCGGCACGCAGCGTGAACGTGGAAACGCCAATCGCTGCTGCTATCATGAGGAGCCGTCTGTGTCCGAGACCGCCGGCTCCCGGGACACAGGTGGTAAAGTCCTTGGTCCTGGTGACAAGACGCGGCAGTGACCCCCTCCGTTCCTGGCCACCAGGCGGTCCGTCTACTGGCCTGGGAGGCGGGGGAAAGCCTTTCGAAGTAAGACTATCTGCGTGGCCAACAGCCCACGTCCAGACTCCTCCTCTCAGTGCTTTCACCAGGAGGATAGAGACCGAGGCCTTTCCTTACCCAAACAGGCATTCTAGAAGAGATACCAAGGAGAAGAACCTGCTTCATCTTTCCCTGGGGTCCCAGGCGTGACAACTGCTGACTCTGAGGACACAAAGCCTCAGTCCACCCACAACAGCTAGCAGGGATGCAGACAGAGAGCCTGGGAATAGACGGCAAGGTCAAGGATGGGAACCCCACGGGGAGGAGAGAGGGTGCGGGGAGGGGAGGAGCCAGCCATGAATTGAACGGCCAGAGAGAAGGGGGTGACCCAGAACCTACAAATTAAGGAGAAATACCCAGGTGCCCAAGATTATCATTATTTCTTTTTTATTCTCTCCCCCCCGCCCCCCATTTTCCTCTTATCCGTGACTAACCCTGGCTTATGTCATTCCTTGTAAATTAGATATTCTGTTAACACCTGCATGGCCCACAGCCTAAGTCCAGACTCTCCCTCTCATTGTGGGAGGGGAAGGCACTGAAGGAAGATGACAATGTCCGGTGAAGTCTTCCTCAAGAGCCATCTGTGTGCCAGGAAGAGCGAGGGCCACAGAGGCCTTCTCCTCTCTAGCTGGCAGCTCTGCTCGGTGGCAACCAGAGTCTCCTGGGGCAGTGAGCGCTCTGGCTGCCATTTAAAGAGTAGTGCCCTCCAGTCTGGTTTTCATGTTGAGGTCTCATCTACCCAGAAGTGTGCTGTCAAGAAGTGTGGTCTCCAAACATTGTTTGTCTTGGGCCCACCAACCTATAAACAATTATTGAGCATGCCTCTTCGAGAATTATTTTAACGTATTATTTGTAAATTAGATTCTTTTACTCCGACACTACCGGAGTAAATGAAAACACACGCACACGAAATCTAAAAATGTAGAGCATACTAGTCAAAATCAGTAGAAATGAAGCTTTAATACTATTCCTCTCACACCCCACTTATCTTGCACCTGGGCAAGGGTGAGGTACACCCCCAACTCTGTAAGAGGGGATGGGACTGGAAGAAGGACAGATGGTTCTTGCCTGCAGAATGGGTAGTAGCAAGTGGGTGGTGACGGCTGAGTGGAGTCTTTTTAAAAATATATTGATTTTTTTTTTACAGAGAGGAAGAGAGAGGGATAGAAAGTTAGAAACATTGATGAGAGAGAATCAGTGATCAGCTTCCTCTTGCACACTCCCTACTGGGGATGTGCCCCCAACCAAGGTACATGCCCTTGACCGGAATCGAACCTGGGACCTTTCAGTCCACAGGCTGATGCTCTATCCACTGAGCCAAACCGGTTTTGGCAGGAGTTGGGTCTTAAAGGATGAGCTGCTCCCCAGATGGCACAGAAACACATTAGAGTGAAGGGATAAAGCAGGTCTCAGTCGTGTCTGGATCACAGACTTATGGGGCAGAGAGTATGGAGCATGAGCATGAGAGAAAATACGGCACCATCGTAAGGACCTTGAATGCCAAGCCAAGGAGGGGAAACCTTATCTTGTGGGAGAGATCGGATAAAGGCATCTCTGAGGACATTGTGGAAGGTAGAAGGGAGGAGAAGATACAAAAGGGATGTTAGGACACTTATGGTAGTTCAGAGAGAAGATGATAGAACTAGAAACTAAGGAGTAAAATAGAGAGAGAGTAAAAAAATTGAAAATTGACACTAGAGGAGTAAAATTGCTGAATTTGGGATGGGGAGGAAGCTCAGGATGATAAATAAGTTTCAGGATATATTGTAAAACCATTTCTGGCCCTGTTAGGAGTAGACTTTCCTGGGCTAGTAGCTTGCTCCTATGGTGATGAGACTTCTCCAGGCAAGATACTCCAGCCAAGCTCATCCTAGAGTAGAGTCCCCAGCTGACTTGCAGGCACATGAGAGAGTATAGCCAAGATCAACTGAGCACAACCAAGATCAACCAAGAATAGCCAAGATGAACCAAGTGCAGCCAAGATCAGCCAAGCACAGCTAAGATCAACTAAGAATAGGCAAGATGAATCAAGTATAGCTAAGATCAGCCAAGCACTGCCAAGATCAACCGAGTAAAACCAAGATCAACCAAGCACAGCCAAGTACAGCCAACATCAACCAAACATAGGTAAGAATAACCAAGCACAGCCAACATCAACCAAGCCCAACCAAGATCAACCAAACACAGGTTTGCGAGCACAACCATAATCAACTGAGCACAACTAGATCAGCTGTTCCAAGATGATCCATAAACAGGTGATCTATAATTGATCATTGTGTTAAGCCACTGAGATGTGGGCTGATTTGTTTTGAAGCTATAGGTAGTGTAGCTAGCTATCACTCTACTATTCTGTCACTCTCCAGATAAAGTTTTTAACTACTCAACATGGCCCACAACGCCCTAATGCAGTGGTTGGCAAACTCATTAGTCCACAGAGCCAAATGTCAACAGGACAACGATTGACATTTCTTTGGAGAGCCACATTTTTTAAACTTAAACTTCTTCTTCTTCTTCTTCTTCTTCTTCTTCTTCTTCTTCTTCTTCTTCTTCTTCTTCTTCTTCTTCTTCTTCTTCTTTAAATAAATCTTTATTGTCCAGATTATTACAAATGTGTTCCTCTCCCCCCTCCCCCCCAAACTTAAACTTCTAATGCCACTTCTTCAAAATAGACTCACCCAGGCCGTGGTACTTTGTGGAAGAGCCACACTCAAGGGACCAAAGAGCTGCATGTGGCTCACGAGCCGCAGTTTGCCGACCATGGTCCTAATGGCCATGCCTCCTCTCTTTACCTTCACAGGTTCTCCTTGATTTCCTAACCTAACCCCAGCCACACTGGCCTTTCAGATTCTCCAGCTCACCACACCCTTCCCGCCCAGGATTTCTTTATGTCCCTTTGTTTAGAATGGTCTCCCTGTCTTACTAACCTAACCTGGCACACAGTGTCCCACACTCGGTTCAAAAGGTGTTTCCCCCGGGAAATCTCTGATCTTTTTTGCTGAAGCAAGCCTCCCCCCTTCTCAGCACGCTGCCCTCATTATTCCCAGCCTGCGTCATAATTATCACCTAACGACTGCCCACAGAATCAGCGGTTGGCTCTGTGAGGGTCAGGACGGTGCCCAATCTGCTACCTACACAGTGCTCGGAGGTTTTTAACACACGGGGTGAACGAATGGTACCATGGATAGAGGATTCTTCAAGTTCTGGGCTTGATCTAAGAAGTCCCTGAAAATGAGAGACTCGGAGATTCAGCCAGCTGCGACCTCGCACGTGCTGAGCGGGAAGGAGGTGGGGAGTTTGCCCGAGTGGACACACCTGCCCAAACCTTCACGGCCGGCACGGTGCTACCGCCGTCACGGCAGGGGCTGGAGACACCACTGGGAAGGGGACCGGAGCCAGCGTCTGGAGGAGCTTTGAGGACCCTGTTTAGCTGAAGGTTCCTCAAGCTCTCTCTCCTGCACCTGCAGTTCTTATAGGCACACAGTGTTTTGCTCAAATAATTCCGCCCACCATTAGCCAAACGAGTGCTCTGGGGAGCTGGGCTGCACTTAACTCGGAGGCTGTCAAACCCTGTGTTCTGCTGTGACTTCTCTTTCTCTCCGAATCTCTGCTGTCAGGATGTCACTCTGAAGTAAGACACCTTTGCAGTGAGCCCGAGGAAGTTTTTCAATAGTCGGATGACAATGTTATCAACTCCTTCCATGGCCACAGCGGGCATTGCAGAGAATGAGAGAGAGGGAGAGCTCTGAGCCTGGGCCTCCATTTACGCCCTGTGTTCATGTATGTTTTCCTTCATTCTTTCTCTTAACAAACACCGCCCGGGTGCCTAGCCTGTGCTAGGGACCGCATAGATTGGGAACGTAAGTCCCAATCCATCGGGATTCTGCCAAGAGGACATGCAATTAGAAATGGGGCCTCTCCTGGATACTTATCAAGTGTTATTTCCTAGATCCGTGGTCGGCAAACTATGGCTCGTGAGCCACACACGGCTCTTTGACCCATTGAGTGTGGCTCTTCCACAAAATACCACGGCCTGGGCGAGTGTATTTCGAAGAAGCGGCGTTAGTAAGTTTAAGTTTAAAAAATGTGGCTCTCCAAAGAAATGTCCATCGTTGTCCTGTTGATATTTGGCTCTGTGGACGAATGAGTTTGCCGACCGCTGTCCTAGGTCATCACTCGGCATTTATTTACTAGGTATTCATTACTCTTAGTTACTAGGCCCCCCAAATTCCTCTCCATCACCTCTCAGGTTAGGAAACTAAGAAGAACCTGTGAAGATAAAGCCCTAAGGTGCCAAAGCCCTAAGATTTCTGGCACTTCCTCACCTCTCCGGCCTGATTTTATGCCATTGTCTCCCCTCTACTCTTGCTACTTTCAAGACACCTTGGCCTCCTTTCTGAGGCCCGGATGTGTCTCCCTTGAGTGGTTTCTGTGCTCTCTGCCTGGGACACATTCCCCCCAGACCAGGTACATCCAAGGCCCTGCTCACACCCCCTTCTCAGAACGGCCTCCCCCGAGTGCCCCCCACCCCCAGAACCACTCTCTGTGGCTGGAGGTTAGGGTAGGAAACCAAGGAGAACCTGTGAAGGTAAAGAGAGAAGGCATATCCATGAGGGTGTTGTGGGTCACGTTGAGGAGTTAAAAACTACCTGGAGAGTGACAGAAGAGTAGAGTGATCACTAGCTGCACTCCCTATAGCTTCAAAACAAATCAGCCCGCCTCTCAGAACCCTAATACAGAACTTCTTTTTTTTTTTTTTTAAATATTTTTTTATATGTTTATCGATTTTTTACAGAGAGGAAGGGAGAAGGACAGAGAGTTAGAAACATCGATGAGAGAGAATCATCGATCAGCTGCCTCTTGCACACCCCCCACTGGGGATGTGCCCGCAACCAAGGTACATGCCCTTGACCGGAATCGAACCTGGGACCTTTCAATCTGCAGGCCAACGCTCTATCCACTGAGCCACACCGGTTTCGGCCTGATACAGCACTTCTTTTGTTCTCATTCTAGTCACCACTCGGAAGTCATCTCAACTGGCTGACTTTTTGTTGACCATCCGGATGTCTCACAGGTGCCTCACCTCGCCCTGAAGCTCTCCAGGCATTCCGGTTTCCTGCCCCTCCACACCGCTCCCGCCCTGGAAAACGCCTAGAGTCCGCTGCATGAGGGCAGGCCACGCGGGCGCTCCTCCCTGGAGCCACCAGGGGCACCCCCCCCCCCCGCCCACGGTGTGCACAGCAGCCCTGCCTCTCTGTGCCAGGCGCTTCCACAAACGTGCCCTGTGCGCCTGCCATCGACCGAGCACCAGGCTATCCACGTACACGCATGTGATGCCACGGCAGGCCCTCCTGTGTGGTCACGTGTGGTTTGGTGGCTGTGCATTCGGCAGAGCTCTTGGCGGCCATGGAGTGTTCTGTTTGGCCACGTTCTGACCCACGGAGAGTGTTCACTCACCTGAAAACCCGCCTTCTCCCAGGAACCAGAGCGTGCCCTCCCGAGCCCACGTTTGTGCCCCCGCCGCCGCCGTGGCTGCCACGGGGGAAAGGCCACGTCCTGCCGTGGCTCCGTGGCTCGAGTGCTGAGCACAGAGGAGGCTGGCAGTGCCATTTTGCCACTCTTCCCTCTTGTGTTTGGGTAGCGGCATTGTCACGAATTACTTATCATACACTTACCACTTAATACCTATTTATTATGCGTTCATGTAACTGCTATTTAAAGAATAATCGGGCCTCACTCCCTGCTACCCCGTGTGATGCCACTCTGATTCTGTAATTGCCGGTTTCTGCGATTTTATGCCACCGAACCTGAAGGCATAATTGGCTGGTGCGTCGCAGACAATGCGTGCTTGAGAGGCTTCGCGCGTGACTGGCAGATGGGAGCCGGGCAGGCCGCTCCCGCGGGCGGGCGGGCTCCGCAGCGCGGTTTATGCAGGAGCCGTCAGGGACTGCAGCGTGGGGGGCGGGGAGAAATAATTTCAAAGAAGCGGGAGGAGGGGCACTCGGATCTTATTGTTAGACCCTTTGTCTTAAGCTCGGCTGCTGGCAAAGTTAATCAGATGAGGCAGTGACAGCGAGAGCAGCCGGATCTGGAGCTGAGCACCCCCCTCCCCTACTCTCCCGTGGCTCCGGGCAGCCCCTTGGGGGAATGTGGGGTTCCAGGTCGGCCCGTGCAGGCCTGCGTCCCCTGCTCGGCTTTAGGTCTCTTACTTCCCCTTTCCTGCAGGTTCCATGGGCTCATCTGCTCCGGAGTCTTGCTCCTCACACGCATCAAGTAGCGACCACGCTTTAAAACACCAGAGTGCTGCAGCTCCGTGTGTGTCACCTCCGAACTCACACCGCTTACTGTCCCCTCCCCCCCTCTGCTCCCCGGGACTCCACGCTCGGACAGTGCATGAGGCCCCCGGGGGACAGAGGCCGTGCCGAGGCCGAGGCCAGAGGAGGCTCTAACCTCAGTCCGGCTCTGAGCAGCTGGCCCCGTCCACATGCCCCCTGCAGAGCCACATGACACCAGTCCTGTGGGCTGGGTGGCCCCGGGCAGGCCAGGCTCCGCTGGGGCTCCGAGCTCCCCCATGACCCACTTCACCCCGGAGCGGATAGGACTCGCTCTGGGGGACGGGTGCTTTGTTGTGTTGCTCAGTAGATCAATAAAGCAGAAACCGCACATTGACCGTCTGGGCTGGGCCCCGGAGCAGACGTGAGGAGGGACACAGACTCAGCCAGGGCCCCACGCCCAGAGCCCGCCCTGGGTGCAGGCAGGAGTGGGTGCTCGCTGGCCGATGCATCGAGAGAACGGAGAATGGACCGGACATGGAACCGGCGTGTGGAGAGCCCACCGCACACACAGGCAGCGTGCACACCGCTCTGACTGCGTCCATCCTCTGCAGAACCCAGAGCTGCCTGCTCAGGGAAGCTCGGGAACCGCCACGGGCACAGCCACAGGCACTGCCATGGGCACAGCCATGGGCACAGCCATGGGCACAGCCACAGGAAATGCCACGGGCACTGCCACAGGAACTGCCACGGACACTGCCACAGGCACAGCCACAGGAACCACCACGGACACTGCCACAGGCACTGCCACAGGGGCTGCCATGGGCACCGCCAAGGGCACAGCCACGGGGACCACCACGGGCACTGCCACAGGCACTGCCACAGGAACCGCCATGGACACAGCCATGGGCACTGCCATGGACACTGCCACAGGCACTGCCACAGGAACTGCCATGGACACTGCCACGGGAACCGCCACGGGAACCGCCACGGGCACCGCCAAGGGCACAGCCACGGGCACCGCCATGGGCACAGCCACAGGAAATGCCACGGGCACTGCCACAGGAACCACCACAGACATTGCCACGGGCACTGCCAAGGGCACCGCCAAGGGCACAGCCACAGGGACCGCCACGGGCACCGCCACAGGCACTGCCACAGGCACAGCCATGGGAACCGCAAACGGGCACTGCCACAGGCACCGCCACGGGCACCGCAAATGGGCACAGCCACTGACACTGCCATGGAAACTGCCACGGCACCGCCACGGGAACCGCCACAGGCCGCCGAGGAGGAGAGAGCCTGCCCGGCACTGTTTAACTTTATTACTGATCTCAGAGGAAGGGAGAGACAGAAAGAAACACCCATGAGAGAAAGAGAGAGAGTCCTTGATCGGCTGCCTCCTGCACGCCCCCTGCTGGGGACCGAGCCTGCCACCGGGAATGGAACCAGCGACCTGTTGGTGCACAGTGACACCAGGCGTTGTCAGTGGAAGGCTGAGCCAGAGGCGTGCAGGCCATTCTGGGGACAGAGGCACAGTGGGACCCATGGGATCATGGGGGCTCCTGCCCCTCCCCACGAGCCGTTCCCCTCCAGAGAGGAGCGCCCGCTGCACAAACCTCCTGCGGGGAGGCCGGTCCTGGGGGGCCATCGGGCCCTGGGGGCCATCGGTGCCGGGAGGCGGGCCAGCCTGCCACCCCAGCAAACCAAGACCTGGCTTTCCCACTGCACTCAGTGCCCACGCTGGGGGGGCCGCTGTGGGTTGGCCACCCTGTGCCAGGCTGAGCTGTGCGCTGACCAGCCTGAGCTAACCAGCCGGTCCCAGGCTGAGCTGTGAGCTAACCAGCCGGTCCCAGGCTGAGCTGTGGGCTGGCCAGCCGGTCCCAGGCTGAGCTGTGGGCTGGCCAGCCGGTCCCAGGCTGAGCGGGCGGCAGAAGCACCTCAGCCTGTCCTCTGGGGCCTCCCTCAGAGCGATGGGGTGGGGTGGGGGTGGGGAAGGGGTGCTGAGCTCTCCGGAACGGCGGCCGGGGGAAGTCCAGCTGAAGGGCTTAGGAGATTAAAATAAATAAAATGCTTCACTGGAGATTAGGATTCAAGTGTCAGTTTGATTTAACGATTCCGGAAGGTTAATGCGGGTCCCAGGCGAGTGGCCAGTGTGCTGGGCTGGTGCGGAGCCCGCAGGGCGAGGGAGGGGGAGAGGGGGAGGGGGAGTGAGAGGAGGAAGGGGAGGGAGAGGGGGAGGAGGAAGGAGAGGGGGAGGAGGGAGAGGGGGAAGGGGAGTGAGAGGAGGAAGGGGAGGGAGAGGGAGAGAGGGAGGATGAGGAGGAGGGAGAGGGGGAGGAGGAGGGAGAGAGGGAGAAGGAGGGAGAGGGGGAAGAGGAGTGAGAGGAGGAAGGGGAGGGAGAGGGGGGAGGAGGAGGGAGAGGGGGGAGGAGGAGGGAGAGAGGGAGAAGGAGGGAGAGGGGGAAGGGGAGGGAGAGGGGGGAGGAGGAGGGAGAGGGGAAGGGAAAGGGACAGGGAAAGGGGGAGGGGGAGGAGGAAGGGGAGGGAGAGGAGGAGGGAAAAGAAGAGGGAGAGGGGGAAAGGGAGGGGAGGGAGAGGGGGAGGGAGTCTCTGGCCCTTGGGGCTTGCTGGGGGGACAGGAGGCGGTGTGGGCAATGGGGGTGGAGAACGGGGTGAGGAAGAGAGGGAGGAGATGAGGGTGAGGAAGAGAGGGAGGAAATGAGGGTGAGGAAGAGAGGGAGGAGATGAGGGTGAGGAAGAGAGGGAGGAGATGAGGGTGAGGAAGAGAGGGAGGAAATGGAGGTGAGGAAGAGAGGGAGGAGGTGAGGGTGAGGAAGAGAGGGAGGAAATGGAGGTGAGGAAGAGAGGGAGGAGGTGAGGGTGAGGAAGAGAGGGAGGAAATGGAGGTGAGGAAGAGAGGGAGGAGGTGAGGGTGAGGAAGAGAGGGAGGAAATGGAGGTGAGGAAGAGAGGGAGGAGGTGAGGGTGAGGAAGAGAGGGAGGAAATGGAGGTGAGGAAGAGAGGGAGGAGGTGAGGGTGAGGAAGAGAGGGAGGAGGTGAGGGTGAGGAAGAGAGGGAGGAGGTGAGGGTGAGGAAGAGAGGGAGGAAATGGAGGTGAGGAAGAGAGGGAGGCGATGAGGGTAAGGAAGAGAGGGAGGAGATGAGGGTGAGGAAGAGAGGGAGGAGGTGAGGGTGAGGAAGAGAGGGAGGAAATGGAGGTGAGGAAGAGAGGGAGGAGGTGAGGGTGAGGAAGAGAGGGAGGAGATGAGGGTGAGGAAGAGAGGGAGGAGATGAGGTCGGGCGGGTGGCAGAGCCCAGCTTGCGGGGCTGGAGGACACAGGGTGGCGCTTACACTGGCTGCCAGGCACATGGGGAGCCACTGAGATTCTGTGGGCAACGCACATCCATCACCGGCAGCGACCAGAGCACCGATGCCCGCCCACGGGCCGGCAGGAACCCGCGGGCCGCGGCTCAGAGGAACCCGCTCCGCGCGTCAGGGAAGGAGCGACAGCGCGCCCTCCTGGGTGCCTCTCAGACGGCGGCTCCTCAGCGCAGGCCGTCCATCCGGGACACGGCGGGCGGGCGGGTGCTGGGCCGGGCTGGGCCGGGAGGCTGACCGCGGGCACAGGGCGCATCCCGGTAACGAAGCTCCTGTCTCGGTTACGGGATGGACCCCTGGGCCACCTCCTGTCACACTGCCCCTCCTCCACGGCTCGCTCTGCCCTGGACACCACCGGGGTGCAGCTGGGTCTCCAGCACCACAGCCGGCCGTGAGGAAGGCACGCTGCCGGCCCGGTCTGCCCCGAGGGGCCTCGGGAGCGGGCGGACAGGGCACAGGGACTCAGGCTGCGGGCCCTGCGGGCATACACTCACGTTCCCACCTGGACGGCGAGACCACCGGCTTCTAAACGGAGGGCATGGGCGGCTCTGTGCCTCCCGGGGCCTGGAACAGGCTGCTCGGCGGCTCTGAGGGGCAGGTGCTCCCACTCAGCCTGAGGTGGACGGTCCTGCCGCAGGGGCCCGCCGGGCCCCATGAGGCCCGGGAGACACCCCTTCACCCGTCCCACGGACGGAGGGAGAGCAGCTCAGTTCTGACCCAGGCCCCCGAGGCCGTCCACAGGCTGGTGTGGGTGTGGGGGGACTACGGAGAGGCGCTGTCTGACTGGGCACCCCCTGCACTGAGCCAGGCTCCGGGCATCGGGCTGGAGCACCCCTCGCTCTGGGGAGCCGCCTCTGTCTGGTGGGAACTAAGCTCCATCCCGGCCTCTGCCACCCAGAGGCCGCACTCTGCACCCTCCAGCGGGGACAGCGGCTCTCAGACACTGTGGGTGCTCCCAGCCCAGAACTCCCTGCGGGGAGCCACCCCTCCCTCCCGCCGTCCCACCTTCCACAGGCTCCGTCTGCCCCAGGGAAGGTCCTGAGACCTCCCCCTGCCCCAGCCTCCCCCCGCCCCCCACGCTCTTCACACCGCACGGCCCACAGCGACCGCCATCAGCCTCCCCCTCCTGCAGATCCCAAGCCCTGGCCGGCACAGGCCCTGCCGATGGGACAGGGCGCCGCACGCCCACACTCCTCACGGTCTCCAGCCCTGAGCTCCCGGCACAGTGCCATTCGCCACATACTGCTTCCGGGAGAGGACCCTTTCCCTGGACCTAAGCCCCTTCAGAGAGAGAGAGAGAAAGAGAGGGAGAGAGAGAGAGAGAGAGAGAGAGAGAGAGAGAGAGAGAGAGAAGAAAGACAGAGAAATGAGAGAGACAGAGAGATGAGAGAGAGACAGAGAAGAGAGGAGAAAGAGAGAGAGAGGAGAGAGAGGGAAAAAGAGAGAGAGGAGAGAGAGAGAAGAAAGACAGAGAAATGAGAGAGACAGAGAGATGAGAGAGAGACAGAGAAGAGAGAGAGGAGGAGGAGAGAGAGGAGAGAGAGGGAAAAAGAGAGAGAGGAGAGAGAGAGAAGAAAGACAGAGAAATGAGAGAGACAGAGAGATGAGAGAGAGACAGAGAAGAGAGAGAGGAGGAGGAGAGAGAGAGGGAAAGAGAGAGAGAGAAGACAGAGAAATGAGAGAGACAGAGAGATGAGAGAGAGACAGAGAGACAGAGAAGAGAGAGAGGAGAAAGAGAGAGAGAGGAGAGAGACAGAGAGAGAGAGAGAGGAGAGAGAGGGAGAAAGAGAGAAGAGAGAGAGACATGGTGGGGAAGGAAAGGAGGGGGGAAGAACTGTTGAGAAAAAGGGCCACATGTTTCAAGAAAAATTGGGGCAAACACATTTTCTGGTGGAAGTTAAAAATAGTCTCATGAGTTTAATATGCAAATGAAGGGAGTTTGGACCGGAAAGAATACAACTGAGGACACCATTTACAAAACAAATGGTCAAAGCCATTTCAGGTTTCTGGCAAAGACTGCTGAAAGCTTAATGAGCTGAGAAGGAAGCAAAACGGCCTCAGGGGCTGTTGCTGAGCCAATAAAAACGGCCCTAACCAATGAAAGTGAGCAGACATTTCCATCCGTCCCTCATCTGGGTGCCCTGCCCTGCAGACTGTGATGGTGGCGGTTCTGACCGAGGCCCCCCCCCCCCCCCCCACAAGCACAGCAGAGACCAGGGCAGAGCTGAGGAAGGAGGCGACCTCTCCCCGGGCGCTGGCCTGTCCCCCCTTCCCTGCCTCACTCGCCCTGTGCCCTCCGCCAATTCCCCCAGGAGCGCGAACGCCCGGTCCGTCCCCACCCCGATCACAAGATCGCACCCAGCCCCCTGGGGGCCACGGGGACAAAGACAAGGCCCTCGGGCATCTCCCTCCCCTGAATGTGGGCATCAGAGGACACAGGCTTTCAGGAGGGAGGAGACCTTAGAGAGAAGAAACGTCAGCAATCCTAAAACCTCCTCTAGCTGAGACATAGCCTGGGAGAATAGGAGACCCGAGGTTCCAGAGCCCAGTCTATGTTTCACGGGCTTCTGCCAGCTGCTCCCTGGAATCCCTCCTGCACTGCCGTCTGCCGCCCGCCTTGTCGAGGCTCCTTGCCCCTTGCCCCGCTGCCCTGTCCTCCCGCCCCCGGCCCCGTTGATGAGCTTAGCGAGGTGCCCAGGCCACCTCAGTCCCCTTCTCCTCTGTGTCCTGCCCTAGAGCAGAGACCTAGTGAACAAAACATGCCTGTGAGCCCTGGCATGAGTGTCATTCGTGCATAAAAAGGTCACCGGTTCGATTCCCCGTCAGGGCACATGCCCGGTGGCAGGCTGCATTCCCAGTACAGGGCGTGCAGGAGGCAGCGGATGGATGATGCTTCTCTCTGACGGCCAAGTCCCTCTCTCTTTCTCTCCTCTCCCTTCTCCTGTCTCTGAAGTCCATAAAACAAATACATGGAGATGCCTTTGACAGGAGACTTGAAGAGACACCCTGCAGGGAAGACATACATGTGGCTACTAAACACATAAAATATGCTCATTATCATGGTCGTTAGGAAAATGCGGATCAAAGCCACAACGAGCTGCCTCCCACCTCACACCCAGCAGGGGAGCTGCCATCCAGAACAACAAAAACAGCAAAAACGAAACAGAACAAAACAAAACAACAAATTAAAGCAAAGCAAAGCAGCTAGCTGGTGAGGATGTGGAGTCCCGGGCCCCGGGGCACTGTGGATGCACAGGGGGGTGCCCCGAGAGTTAGAGATGGAATGACCACAGGATCTGCCTTCCCCCCCACCACACACTCCCCCCCCCCCCCCCCAACCCCGAAGAACTGGAAGCCGGGACTGGAAGCGATACTTGCACGTCTACGCGTACCGTGCTATTCACAACCGTGAGACACGGGTGGGCGGGCCAGCAAACGTGCCTGTCCACACGGAACACGTGTGCATTGTATTCGCTCTTCACGAGGAAGGAACCCGGCACACGCCACCACGTGGGTGAGCTGTGAGCGAAGGAAGCTGGTCACAGAAAGACAAACGCTGTGCGCTTCCACTTGCATGTGGTCCCGCGAGCAGTGAGATGCGCAGAGACAGGCCAGGGCGGTGGGGCCGGGGCTGGGGGTGGGGAGGGAGTGTTTCATGGGGCAGAGCCCCGGTGTGGGCAGAAGAGGATGTTCTGGGAGAGACGGCGGTGACGGCTGCACAACATGGAGGACGGGCTGAGTGCCAGCAAACCGGACCCTTAGAGATGGTCCGGAGGGCCAATGTCATGCCAGTGTCTCTCATTTCACGAGAAAGGTGGGAAACCAAGAAGGCCTTTGCGACCGGCAAGCCGCTCCGTCTGGTCTGGCGGAGAAGCCTCCTGGCCTTTGGCGCACCACTGGGGCAGTGGGAGGTCACACCTCATCTGACTCATCTGAGAACGTCTCGCCCCCCGGAGGCCGAGGCGGGAAACGCAGGCACATGTGTGGGTTCATCCTGTAACACTTCCCGCATCGCCAGAGGAAGCCGCTCCGGAGGGAGACAAAAATAGATCCTGAGATCTTAAAAAAACAGCACAGAAACAGCTGTCCCGCTTTCCTCCATCGCTCCCAGGCCAGGCGGGCACGAGTGAGTAATTAAAAACAACAACCTTCTGGCCGTGTTGGAAGCGAACTTGAGGAGCAGCCCAGAGGGACCCCCGGCCTGGCATGCGGGTCGGGGAGCTGGACCCTGCCACTGGGGTGCGTATCGTCCCCCCGGGCTCCCCACGCCCCGTCTAGACTCTGTGCAGGCGTGTGAAGGTTGTTTTTAGTTAGTTTGTTTTTTTTTTAAATCTCCTTTTTGTGCCAAAGAGGATGAGAAACTAGCTTGGCTCCTACACTGTCTTTCGCCTTCCATCACCGTGCAAACCAGCCTGGACGGCACACCCAGGCAGGCACCGGCTGGTCGGGGCCCCGAGTGAGGGCCAGGCGAGTGTGTCGGGGGCACACACAGGGGGCGGGGGCTAGGCGTGTAAGAGAGAAAGAGACGGACAGACGCGCAGAGAGACACGGAGCGTTCTGTCCTCAGGATGAGCCGCGGAGCTGGATCCAGTCCCCGGTCCTCTTCCACCGGCTTCCCCGGCGCTCACAGACGTACAGGGCTGTGACATGTTCTGTGACGGGTGGGACCCAGTTTTGGAGACTGTAGGCCAGGAGGACAGGGATCACCCTTGTGTGTGCATGTGTGTGAGTGTGTGTGCGAGTGTGCCTGTGTATGTGTGTGTGTGTGTGTGTGTGTGTGTGTGTGTGCGCGCGCGCCTACTAAGTGCTCTGACTGCAGTAGGTAGAAGGGGTCTGGGCATGAATCAAGGATAGCTTTGCTCCAGGACAATCTAGCGGAGAGACAGGGGCGTAAACAGGTTGCTGTATCTCAGGAGTTGCCGCGGCAACTCCCAGGGGCGAGGCCAGGTGGGTGTGAGGGGACGGAATGAACCGTATGGGCCAACCTGCAAACCAGAGTCCATGCCCCCCACCCCTCCCCGAGGAGGGGACCAGGACCCAGGCTCTCCCCGATGGTGGCCACGCAGGAGAGCAGCCGGGGCAGCCAGATCCTCTGGTTTTTAAGAATATATGTATTTTAAAATATATATTTTTATTGATTTTTCACAGAGAGGAAAGGAGAGGGAGAGAGAGTTAGAAACATTGATTGGAGAGAAACATCAATCAGCTGCCTCCTGCACACTCCCTACTGGGGATGTGCTCCCAACCAAGGTACATGCCCTTGACCGGAATTGAACCTGGGACCCTTCAGTCCGCAGGCCGACGCTCTATCCACTGAGCCACACCAGCTAGGGCCAATCCTCTGATTTTTAAGGAGCGGCTCAGTGTGGTTCTGTGTGAGCAGGAAATTCCCTACTGCTGACGTTCTGACAACTAATTCTGTAAAAAAAAAAAAAAAAAATTTTTTTAAATCACTGTGCAGGCAGAATATACAGCACTCGAGGCTGAGTTTAGCGAGTGCTCCCAGGATAACCTCTGATGTCATAAACTAGGAGAGGCTGCCCCTGAGGGGTGACTTTGCCAAGGAGAAACAAAGCGGGATCAGCAACCGGAACAGCATGCCGAAGCCCGGGAGGCGGGAGGCGTCTGTGTCTGAGGGCGGGACGGCGGCTCCGTGGGCCTGTGTGACCGCGGTGGGCTTGCCGGGCCAAGGGCGGGACGGCTGGTCACCTCACAGATGTGTGATTGGAAGGGGCCATCGGCCCAGTGGGAGGGACCTTTGTTGTGGCCACACTCACAGATGCCAGAAAGCGGTCATCGTCACTGGTAGAGAGGAGTGGGCAGGGAATCCGGAAGGCTGGCCAACCTGGATTGCTCTGAAAGGTCAGAGCTAATCACTCACCGTTTAGTTGAGACATGGGTAGTTAAAGCAGCCTCCACCTGTTAGTCATATGTAAGCTCTTGCTGATTGGCTGTTGTTGGAATGTCCTGCCTAAAGGATATGGGTGAATCCCATCATCTTAATAAAAGGGACAGCAAAGCCGGAGCAGGGTGCAGTCCTCTCTTGGGCTCCCGCCTGGCCCCCAATATTCTCAAATTAATACCTTTCAAGTCTCTTTTCACTTGTGTGCGGCCTTCTCCAAAACCCGAACCCTAAACTGGAACCCCGAACCACATGGGACGTGAAAGGGGCTCCCACACCCTCGATGCACCAGGCACCCCGAGGCCCTCTGCCCTCCAGGCTTCTTTGAACTCTCAGGAGAACCACCACAAACCCTTTGGCCAGGAAAGCGCTGTTGCCACCGAGGGGCAGGGACTCGGGGTACGAGGGCTTGCCCAGGTCACACACAGCAGGTCTGCGCCAGATGGCACGCACCGGGGCCAGGGCCTGTCCCCACCACGGAAATCAAACGTGGTTTTTTTTTTTTTTTTTTTAAATATATATATCTTATTGATTTTGTACAGAGAGGAAGGAAGAGAGATAGTTAGAAACATCGATGAGAGAGAGTCATCGATCAGCTGCCTCTTGCACACCCCCTACTGGGGATATGCCCGCAACCAAGGTACATGCCCTTGACCGGAATCGAACATGGGACCTTTCAGTCCCCAAGCCAATGCTCTATCCATTGAGCCAAACCGGTTTCGGCATCAAACGGTTCTGAAGGCTGCAGCCAGCTTCCAGATCGCCGCTGTTGGTGTTTTGTGGGTTTTTTTTTTTTTAAATAACATTTTACTCTGTTCACAAAACCTCTCCTCTGCAATTAACTCTAATCACACAAGCAATTACACCAGGACTCAGATTATTTTGCAATTTAAAGCTATTTATGTTAACTCTGGATTTTTCTCTGTCAAACTCATTCTTATGTCCTGCTTACCACTCTTATTTAGTGAGGCACAGGCAAGCCTTGGATGGTGGCTGCCCAGCTGCCCAGGGCCGCCCGTGGCTCAGGTAACCAGGGCCGGCTGAGGCTTCTGCTGCCGGCAGTGGCAGCAGCAGAGTTGTGATGGGGGCGTCACCTTCCCCTGGTCGCCAGGTCACCTCCCGCCCCTGAGGGCTCCCGGTCTGTGAGAGGGGGCAGGCCGGGCTGAGGGACCCCCCCCCCACACACACACACACAAACACTCCAGTGCATGAATTTTCATGCACTGGGCCTCTAGTAATTAAATAATAATGTGGGAGGCACTCTAAAATAGAGATCTGCCAGCTAGGAGCTGGGAGGAGCAGGCGTCCTGTGATCATGCAGAGGAGGAGGCCTGGAATCCGGAGAGAGGGAGAGGGGCCCACATTGTCCTTCGGCTACTGGCATTCCCGGCCTCCCTCTCCGAGGACGGACCTTCTCCCCCCCCTCCCCCCAACTTCTCCCAGGAGGGCTCCGGGCGAAGGGACTCAGGTCTCAGGGAACCCACCACCCACACAGGACGCGGAGGGTGACTGTCCCGGGAGGACAAAGCCGTGTGGCCGCGATCCTGTGTTTCCACGAGGCGCCCCCTCTGACCTCGGGGCCCTGCCACGCTGGCGGCACTGGGTGCTGCTCGGGGCGCTGGTCCATGGCGCCCAGCTGAGCGCAGGCCTGAGGAACCGCCAGTGCAGCCGCACCGGGCCTGCCGCCTCGATCCGCCCAGCCAGGAGCAGTGCCAGCGAGCATCCCTGGTGTCCCGTCTCCATGGAAACCGCTTGCCGCTTTGTGTGCCAGCCCGACGTGAGGAGCAGCCGTGCCACTTCCGCACTCGGAACCTGAGTTGAGCTACACGAAGCCAGCCCGGCCTGGGCCCTGCGCCCGCTCTGCGAGGGCCCCCCAATCAGGCCCCCCAATCAGCCTGGGCCCGGCGGGAGGAACCCCCTCATGAGCATCTTCCCACCTCACTTCCCGTTCACTGTGTCACCACCACGTCCTAGCGGCTCGTAAAGCAGAGTTACCATGAGCTCAGGATCTGTGCGTCTGAATGCAGGCATCTGTCAGGGGCCACAGCCCGCACTCCGGCTGCTCCCCGGGGCTGAGCACACGTGTGTGTGTGTGTGTGTGTGTGTGTGTGTGTGTGTGCTTGCAACCAGGCCATACAGCGTCTCCTTTGAGCCAGCACTCTGCCTCCCCCTCAGCTCTGTCTGCAAGGCGAAGGGAAAAGCAGTGCTTTGTAGCATCTGGCCTCATTCACCCACCTCACTGCACCCCTCGCTGCCTCTCGGAACCCCTCTTGGCTCAGGTCTGTCTTGACTTCATCACCCCTTTCTCTCTCTGTTTTCCCCGTGGGAGAGCAGCTGAGAGCGCTCTGTGCAGGCACCGGCCACGCGCCCTCCCCCGTCCCCACGACCACGGGCCAGCCCCTCCCTGCAGCATGCTGTGCGGGGAGCGGGCCCAGGTGGGGGGCAGGCACTGGGCAGGTTCAGAGACCTTGTGGGTGTACCCACAGGCAGCTGCCTCTAACCCTGCTGGGCTGCCCCACCCCCATGAGGCACAGACACGTGAGGGACAGATGACCCGGCTGCCTTGACTCAGAGCACAAAGCACTGCTCTTCCCTTGCTACCCACTCGCCTGCCCTGCGGTCTCTGCGATGCTTGCTATACGGCTTCCGAACCCCCTTACTCAGTCCCGTGTGAGTCCCACTGGATCCCCACGCCCCACGCAGGCCGAGGCTGAGAGGGAGGTGCTAAAAGCCCGGAGCCACACTTTCCGTGCAAACCGGAGGGGGCTCTGGGGGCCGGGAAGGAAGGGCCACCTCGTGGACTCATCCTCTGGAAAGCCACGGCTGGGCAGCCCAGAGCCCTCTCCCTGTCAGTCCTCCCTCCTCACCCCTGAGCCCGGACAGAGTGCCGGCCGCACAGGCACCTCAGGGGGTGACACAGGCCACGGGGCGCAGCTCCCCCAGCATCTGGGAGGGTGAGATACTGTGCACTTTGGAGATCCCCTCCCCGTGGCCGGTGCTGGGGGCCTCCCGCCCTGAGGGGTCTGCAGAGCTGGTGCCTGGAGCTCAGCGCTCGGGGCTCTGCAGACCGGGCCCGAGTCCTCGTCCGGGTCTTGGGGACACTCATCCTTCCGTGGGGCCTCCGTCCCTCCAGCGGTGAAAGCAGAATCCTAGACCTGTCCTCCAGGAGGGAGGAGCATGAACTCCTGTGACAGGAAGGCGAGCCCCAGCCCGGCCAGGACGCGATCTGCTCTCAGAGGGTGCTGAGCGGAGCAAGTGGCAGCAAGCGCTGTGAGTTCATGCACGAGAGGGATTGATTGAAACGCAAATCGCTCTTCCTGAGCTCTGCCTGCAGCTCTGCCTGGCGCTTCGGAGGGCAGAGAAGAGCCTCCGGCAGATTCATCTCCCGCTTTTGAGTGAGTCCTCGGAGTGAACCCTCATCTGGCAGCTCTCAGCCCTTTGAGGGTGGAAAGCCACGCAGACGCCCCGCGCCCGGGAGGCGGCCTGGCCCATTGTGGGCTGATTGATCATTCATCGGCCTGGCTCATTGTGGGCTGATTGATCATTCATCGGCCTGGCTCATTGTGGGCTGATTGATCATTCATCGCAGGCGGCAGCTGCACGGGGGCTCCCCGCAGTCACGGCGGGGAGGCAGCACCTTCGAAACTTACCGGCTGGCAGCCCCTCCGGTCCTGGGTCTCCGAGGAAGGACTGCAGTGGCTGAGGGAGACCTAGGCGCTGGCTGCCTGGCCCCTGTGGGCCGGATCCCTGGCAGGGACGGTGGCCCTGGGTGCTGCCCCCAAACCTCTTGCTCAGCCCCCACCTGTACCCCAACACTCAGGCCTGGGCCAGAGCGTGCCACCAGCCCCGGAAACATAAGCTATGGTGACGGCTGAGGGGTGCGTCCCCCGAATTCCCACGTTTGAGTTTTAACCCTCGGGACCTCAGAATGTGAGTGCTTAAAGGGGTGACTGAGGTGAAGGGAGATCGCTGGGGAGAGGCCTCACCCAAGCCCACCAGTGTCTGTGCAAAGAGGCGATGAGGACAGACCCACGGGGAAGGCCAGTGTCTGCAGGCCACGGAGAGAGGCCTGGTGAGGAGCCGGCCCTGCCAGCACCTGGACCTTGGCCCCCCAGCCGCCAGCACTGTGGGAAAATAAAGTCCTGCTGTTTCAGCCCCTGTTGGCGGCTCCTGGAGACGGCAGCCCTAACAGACTAGCACCGGCCTCCATGCCCCCACTCCGCGTTTCCATGGCGTGAAGAGGTCCCAGTGAACCCCGGGTGGGAGAGTCCCGCAGGAACTGGGATGGGCTTGTGAGCAGCAGCTACCCTTCCAAAGACTCTGCCCCCTTCCTGCCAAGCCACCACCTTCCCGGCGCCATCTGACCCTCGCCGGCCGCCCCATTCCCACTCACCGGTGAAGAGACAGCGGTTCAGAAGGGACCCGGGCTTGCCCACGGTCTCACAAAAGGGGAAAGTCAGAGCTGGGTGTGGAACTGGGGGACGCCTGGCCCCAAGCCCAGGCATGCTGGGAGGAGGGGGAGCAAAAAGGCAGCTCTGACCAGTTCCTCCCTACACTATCGTCCCTGCCCACGGGGGCCTGACCCCACACTGCCCTGACCGCCCGTCCAGCCCATGGCACGCTGCGCTGCCTCGCGCTGGCCCTGGCACTCTGTCCCCCCGGGCCTCCGGCCCCCCAGGGCCCTGGCCTGTCAGGAGGGGGCTGCTGCCAGCGCGCGGAGGTCCAGCACAGCCTCCCGCAGGCCGGAGGCTCTCCTTCCCAAAGGACACGTCGCAGCCTGTACAAACTCGAGCCGACAGAGAGGCGGGCAGCCCTTCCGAGGCCGCGGCCACCAGGGCCTCCCGGGCGGCGGGCAGGCCGCCTGTCTCGGCGATCGGGCCGGGTTTGCTGCGAGGCGGGAGCTGTCAGCTCGATGTGCAGGGCCGCGGGTGCCCGGGTGACTTCCCCTGGCAGCCGCTCACTCCCAGCTCTGCGCCCGCTGCTGAGATACGAGTGCTCCAGGAGAACAGACGATTCCGGGTCAGTCCCACGGGGAGGGCAGGCGGCCGGGAGGAAAGTCAAGCTGCACCGCCTGCAGGCTGTGTGACTGTGGGCACGTCGCTCAGCCTCTCTGGGCCTCCGTTTCCTCCGTAGAGAGAGGATGTGACAATGCCCACGCCGCAGTGTTCCCCTCGGAAGCATACGCGTGGATTTGAAGCTTTTGGACGAAGGCCTGGCCAAGAGGGAGCCACACCGGGTATTGTCGACAGCTGCCGCCGTCCCTGCTGCTGTGACTCCTGGGTCAGGCCTCCCCTGACGCTGCCCCCACGTCTGTGCCTTTTCAGCCACACAAGCCAATGCATCACCTTATTTTATTTTATTTTATTTTATTTTTTATATTTTTGCTGGTTTATTCTTTTGGTTTATCATACGTATTAAAAGTTACTTTCTTGAGATGGCACATTGGCAGGTTTAATGTTTACTGACACCCGGAATATTTAAAAGAAATTGTTTTTGAAAGTTTGATTATCCAGAAAAAAAAAAAAAGAAGAAGAAAAATAAGTCTTCCTACTTTTGAAAATAGTAATTTTTCATAAAAGGCTGAGAGGGGGGAAAATGTTTATTTAATATTGATAAACCCTATCATATTTAAGTTCCACCGCTCCTCTCTTATTGATTACTTATGCATGTAATTTTGGCTAGTTTCGATATTTTGTAAAATTAGTCCCTTTCAAATGTGTATTTTTAATTTGAAATGCCTCATTTCTTTTAGATTTCCCCCCTCTCGGCATCGCCTTATTCTACAGTCAGACTGAGTGTTTGTGCTGCGAATGTCCTTCGCTGGCAGCACCAGAGCCGGCGCTGGTGGGAGGGGGCGGTGTTACCGTATTCTGGGCGCTTCTGGGCTCCGACTGGAGACCGGGCCGGCTACGGCCTCTGCGTGCAGAGGACCGGGCGGCAGGGAAGTGGCCCTCCATCACGGCCACCGACTGCGCCTTAGCCAGACCCGGGCCTCTCCTGCCACTCCCCGCCCCACATCAGACGCTTGCCTCACTCCCATAACCGCCCCCCCAAAAGGGAGACCACAAAGCATGGCCTCACACTCCCCAGGCACCCCGGGCCTCACCTGGCACTCAGCGGGGGCCGACAGGCGGGCCCTCCGTGACGGGCACAGTCGGGCACTTGGGCTGGGTCAGCGTATCTTAAATGAAACCCCAGTGCATACACCCCCTGGATGCAAGCCTTCTCGGCAGAGCTGTGGACTCTGCGGAGCCATCCACGCTCCCCAGGCTTCGAGATCGTGCTGGTCCCGGGAAGCAGGTGCTGCCTAGGGACCAGAAACAGCCCGGAGACTTGCCTCCCGAGCCTCCTGGGCGGGGCAGCGGGGAGCTGGTCCTGCCTGCAGCCGCTGCCCTGGGGGAGACGTCATTGGCAGCAGCGAGGACTTTCCTGGGAAACACACCTGGAGGAGGCTCCCCGCAGTAACTGCCCGGCCTCCCAGCCTGAGGCTGTGGCTGTGAAAGTGGCCGGGCCCCAGCCACTGCCAGCTCCCCCGAAGGCTCTTGGCACGAGTCCCACGAGCCCCCACACATCCAGAGCAGCCGGGACGGCGCGTTCCTGACAGCTCTCTCCCCCACAGGAAAATGAGCAGGTCACATTGCAGACGAACCCACTGACATCTTAATGTTCCTCACGGTGCTTGCTGATGTGCAGCTGAGCGGCAGGTAGGAGCGAGCTGCTATTTATACGCCCCGGCGGGCAGGCTCCCCGCGCCCGCTCCTCCGTGCTCCTGTGCCCTTTAGGTTGTCAGAACGTCAAGTTTCAACTCCCCAACAGCGTGTTCTTCCCAAGGTTTTAAAGAAGAACAAGAACATATGACCCCGACTTTCTGCCCCCGCGCAAGAGGACAGCGCAGTTCATATGAAAATTCCTGAATTGGGGGAGGAAGGCCTGGTGTTTAACTGCTGCCCCGGAGAGCTGTATGGGGAGGAAGTGAAATAGCGAATGATGTTCTTAACATAGAAGCCACCCAGCACCACGTTCCAGAAATCAGTTATTACCTTTAGTGGCTATCATCATCATCATCATTATGGCTATCACTCCATCACTATCATCATGACATCATCACCACCATCATAACCACCACCATTTCATCATCACCACCACCACCACCACCATCATCATTTCACCATCATCACCATCGTCATTACCACCACCACCACCACCATCATCACCATCATTATCATCATCTCCATCATTATCATCATCACCACCATCATCATTTCACCATCATCACCATCAACACCACCACCACCACCACCATCATCATTTCACCATTATCACCATCATCTTTACCACCACCACCACCACCATCATCATCACCATCATTATCATCATCTCCACCATCATCATTTCACCATCATCACCATCACCTTTACCACCACCACCACCACCATCATCATCACCATCATTATCATCATCACCACCATCATCACTTCACCATCATCACCATCAACACCACCACCACCACCACCACCATCATCATTTCACCATTATCACCATCACCTTTACCACCACGACCACCACCACCATCACCATCATTATCATCATCTCCACCATCATCATCATCTCCACCATCATCATTTCACCATTATCATCATCATCTTTACCACCACCACCACCACCACCACCATCACCATCATTATCATCATCTCCACCATCATCATCATCTCCACCATCATCATCATCTCCACCATCATCATCATCTCCACCATCATCATTTCACCATTATCACCATCATCTTTACCACCACCACCACCACCATCATCACCATCATTATCATCATCTCCACCATCATCATTTCACCATCATCACCATCAACACCACCACCACCACCATCATCATTTCACCATTATCACCATCACCTTTACCACCACCACCACCACCATCATCATCACCATCATTATCATCATCTCCACCATCATCATTTCACCATCATCACCATCGTCATTACCACCACCACCACCATCATCATCACCATCATTATCATCATCTCCACCATCATCATTTCACCATTATCACCATCACCTTTACCACCACCACCACCACCATCATCATTTCACCATTATCACCATCACCTTTACCACCACCACCACCATCATCATCACCATCATTATCATCATCTCCACCATCATCATTTCACCATTATCACCATCATCTTTACCACCACCACCACCACCATCATCATCACCATCATTATCATCATCTCCACCATCATCATCATCTCCACCATCATCATTTCACCATCATCACCATCGTCATTACCACCACCACCACCATCATCATCACCATCATCTCATCATCATCTCCATCATTATCATCATCACCACCATCATCACTTCACCATCATCACCATCAACACCACCACCACCACCATCACCATCATCATTATCATCATCATGGCTGCCAACCCCATCAACACCACCATCATCATCACCATCATTTCACCATCATCACCATAATCATCAACACCACTATCATAATTTCCCATCATCACCATTACCATTATCATCTCTTCCACCATCACCACCACCACCACCACCACCACCACCACCATCAGCAGCAGCAGCAGCAGCAGCACTACCATTATTTCACCATCATCATTACTATCACCATCATCACCACCATCATTTCACCACCACCACCATCATCATCATTATTTTCCTGGCTCTTTCACTTACTACTCTCCCTATGGCCCTGGTCAAGTCACAGTCTCTCTGTGGATCTCATTTTCCTTTTTTATAATCCTGGAGACCAGCTGCTGTCTCCCGGGGCCACTGGGGGGCATAAACGGTGCGTCTTCAGTGAGACTTGGGTTCGCTCAGTTCTGTCTCAGCTTCGCTTCCTACACATGATTTGTTAGTTCTTGGCCTGTTCCTATTTCTCAGTCTCAGTCCACGACCGTCTGCCCTCCGGAGTTCTGTGCTGGCCAGGCCAGGACGCTGGTGGAGACTCCGGAACTTGCCAGACTTGCCCATCACAGGCTCACTGTGGGGCCCTGAGCAAGTCTCGTCTGCAGAATAGACAAGTGCCCCAGGTGGGGAGTTCTCCATGGGGACAGAGACCACCACTCTGGGAAGTGCTGGGTGCTTGTTAGGGTGCATGTTCTGAGGCCTCCCCTTCCACTCGCCATGCGAGTGGGGACTCCTGTGCACTGGGCCCTGAGGAAGTCACCTCCTGGGCCTCCTTTTTGCTCTGGCAGCCTCTTGGAGGGGGGTTATCACCGTCTGGCCTGGGGGTACAGTTCTCAGGATCATCGCTCTCCCCCAACAGTGTGTTCTTGGGGTTGGTCAGGTTGAAAAAGGCTTGCCCATGGAGCCCACGTGCTCCTTAGAGACCCCAATCTCAGTCACCTTCCAGGCAGCAGCACGTAAAGAATGTTCTAGATTTCTGTTCTCCCTGCCAAACCGTAGGATGCTCATCTCTCTGGCTCAGGGTGGACCCCTGCTGCTTACAGGGAGCATGTTAGAACATTTAACCCCCAGAACATCCAGTCAGACTGGACACTGGCTGTGAACAACCAATGCTATCACGCGATAAAATGCGCTGAATGTAAATGCCTTTCTAAAAAATATGAAGTAATATGACACAACTGAAGCCAAATGTGTCAATCACACCAGTAAACACAAATGCCTTAACCCACCCACTACAAAAAAAAAAGATTTCCCAGAGATTGGTTAATAAAGTCAAATCCAATACTACACTGCTCATACCCAATGAAGCTAAACAAAATCAATAAGCAAGTTTAAAGGGTAAAGAAAACGGATATGTATTCTGTAGCCGAAAATAAAGGACTATATAGAAATGTAGAAATATGTAATACTAGAGGCCCGGTGCACAAAATTTGTGCATATTTAGGGTCCCTAGGCCTGTCCAGTGATCAGGGCCGATTGGGGCCTTCCTGCTGCCGACTGAGGCCTTCCTTGCAGTCCTGCTCCCGGTTCCTTCCTATCCTCCAGGGAGGCTAGAAGGACTTCGCAGGCAACCAAATACACGGCTCCATCCCTGGGTTAGTCCTTTGGTTAACTAACTAACCAACCAACCAACCACCTAACCAGGATTTTCAGGTCCTCAGGCATGGGACTGGGTTCTGGTCTGAGCCCTGGGTTCTGGTCTGAGTGCTGCCGGGACAATAGATGCCAGAGCCCACAACCTGCAGCCGCTAAAAATAAGCCCACGTCACCTGGCCTCACTTCTCTAAGTGCCTGTGTTCTGCGCTGGATCAAACGCCCGAGGTAATTAGCGTTAAAAGCTTCATTTGTTCGCAGGAGAGAGGGCGGTGGGTGGGCCCCGTAGGAGGGAGTGCAGGGGAGCGGAGCCTGCAGAGGCAGCTCGGGGAGGAAGTGGAGCAGCTCCGGAGAGAGGGGTGGATGAGAGGGATGGAGCACAAAGGTGGCTGCTGGGGAGCGGTGCTGGGGAGGGAAGGCTGAGGAGGCGGGAGGGGGCGGTGGCCCTCCAGCAGGGGGACAGCCTGGAACGGGTGCCAGGTGCAGAGGGGACAGGGCCTCTTGGAAGTGTGTTCCATCACCCTGCCTGCCGCCCAGGCCCCTAGCTGAGGCCAGTCCTTCACTCTGCCTCCTCACCCTTCTCTGGGGCATGCATCACCCTATCACTTTCCAGCAGCCACTCCTGTTCCCCTCTGGATGCTCCCACTTCGGGTCCCCCCCATTCCCTCTGCTCCAGGGACCCCTCTGCTCCTGCTGCTCCCCTCCCAAAAATGCCGAGGCGGTCCTCACTACCCCCAGAACCAAGGAGACAGGGAGGGGCTCCTGAACGCAGCACCACGTCACATCCCAGGCCCTCCCTCCCATTCCATGAGACATTTCGCTCAGGTCCACGTGGGTGAGCCACGGACCTGTGGCATGCCGTGCTTGGTCTTTGGACATTTCGAAAATCTAAACATTTTACTATAAATTCAGGGAGCCCACATTCCAACATGGCGGCATTCCTTGGTTGGCTGCAGGCCTCACCGTTCTCTAATGTCTCCTACTAGTCTGGCCCCACTCATTGTCATTACTTTTTTGGCCCTGCGGACAACGAATTTTGAGGCTGCAACTGTGACAAGATGTTATGTACGTAGTGGCAGTCTGGCCCCAGACTCTGCCTGGGTCTGGGGACCCCTGGATGACCGAGATATAGTCACCACCTGTGATGGGTGGGTGCCAGGAACCAATTCCCAGCATGTCATAATTACAAGAGTTTCACCAAAAGGTTGGTAAACTTAGGAAACTCAACAAGGGCTGAGTAAAAAAATATAATTATCTGTTGGAAAGGCTAAACGGCACTTCCCCCAAACCTGAATAGGAGGATTTTCTGCTGCCAGACAGCTCAGGGCATTTTATTATATTGCCTCCTATTAGTCAAACACCTGAACAGCTGTAGGCTATTCCCTAATCTGACAACACCCTTTGGTTCCCTGCCCTTTGAAGTGCATTATCTCTTGCCTTAAGGCAAATTGTGTTAATAAATAGCTCGGGGTCCTTAGACAAGGGGTAGTCTTTTAGCTCCTTTAGTTGAAGCACCTCTGACCCCCAATGCTTTTCAAAATTAACTGGCACCTTTGGACTCCTTCTTTTTTTTTTTTTTTTTTTTTTTTTTTTTTTTTTTTAAATATATTTTATTGATTTTGTACAGAGAGGAAGGGAGAGAGATAGAGAGTTAGAAACATCGATGAGAGAGAGTCATCGATCAGCTGCCTCTTGCACACCCCCTACTGGGGATATGCCCGCAACCAAGGTACATGCCCTTGACCGGAATCGAACCCGGGACCTTTCAGTCCCCAAGCCGACGCTCTATCCATTGAGCTATACCGGTCCCGGCTGGACTCCTTCTTAATCATCCATGAGTCAGCTCCTTTCTCTAGAATGCTGAACCCTTCATAATGCTGGGATAAGAACCCCGGCAGGCGGGAAGGGCTCAGAGGTGGAACGGTGCCCACCCTGCAGGCTCCAGCCAGACACAACCCTCGTGTCTTTGTTTGCTGCATTTTTCTCTGCCTTCCATCAGGGGACCCTCTGAGTCCTAGCACCCGGCTCCTCCTCCATGACCTCCAAGGTCAGGCTGCATCCCTCCACAGCCTCGCTCTGCCTTGTGTTGTGTTCTAGTCTCATCTGGCCAAGATCGGGGCCCACATCACATCCCTCGCTGCCCCACTCAACACCCACACACCCCAGGTTCCTCCCGGGATAACAGGCGCTCGGCGAAGTTTTTGATGAGGCCGATGTGGGAGCAGCGAGAACCAGTCTCTTACTGAAAGGCAGAAAAAATAATTTAGATTTCCAACTTTTAGGCTCTTTCAGAGTGAACACGCATTAGAGAGAGAGCTCGGAATTACCAGTACGGCAAAGACCTTTCTGATTGAAATCGTTGAAGGGTGTGGAGGAGGAGAGAAAGGATAAATGATTTTTATATATAACATAAAAGAATACATTTGAGACTATTTTAAGAGAACAGATTATCTTTTAATTGTGGGTTCTGAAGTCTGTTTACTTGAGCTAACCTTCGGTTTCAAAGCGTGGGGGGTAACATTTTCTCTGTGTCTTTCATGCACCCTCACACTAGAAGCTGAGTCTCCTGCCCCCTGGCCTTCCCCACCCCCAGCCCAGGACCCTTCCGCCATGGCTTCCTGCCTGCAGGGCTGTGTGGGCGGAGTGACTCCCCAGGAGAACAGAGACGCACGTGTGCCCTGACCTCGCTAACACAGCGATGCCTCACCCGCAGGGCGGCTGTCACGGGTGCTCTGACAGATATGGGCCCCGAGCGGAGGCGGTTTCAGGCCTGGAGCGGGGGTGTGGGGTGGAGGGTGGGCGTTTTCTTTCTTTTTAATGCTTTAAAAACATGTTTATGTTGATTTCAGAGAGGAAGGGAGAGACACAGAGAGAGAAGCATCCATGCAGACACATCCATGCAGCGGCACGGAACCAGCGAGAGAATCCAGCAGGTTGGCCAGATCCCCCCTCTGCCCTGTGAAAGTGAGGATCCGGTGAGTGTACGGGGTGCGGGCGCTTTGCTGGGAACTCGGTGGAAGCAGTCAGTGTCTCCCTTTGCACAGTCTACAGTCACACGGCACAGTGTTAACCTCAAGAAGCCACCGGCAAGGACCGCGTCAGCGTGTGAGGGGAAAGGGACCCGCTCACAGACCAAAAGACACCCGAAACGCCTCCACACAAGCCCACGGGGAAAGCCCTGTGGACGGGACTTTATGCCGATGCCAGTCAATCAATTGCTGCTTGGGCCCTAGATGGTTTGGCTCAGTGGATAGAGCGTCGGCCTGCGGACTGAGGTCCCAGGTTTGATTCCGATCAAGGGCATGTACCTTGGTTGCGGGCACATCCCCAGTAGGAGGTGTGCAGGAGGCAGCTGCTCGATGTTTCTCTCTCATCGATGTTTCTAACTCTCTATCCCTCTCCCTTCCTTTCTGTAAAAAATCAGTAAAATATATTTTAAAAAATAAAAATAAAAATAAATAAATTGCTGCTCGGATGCCGGTAAATGAACATCCTACCCACCTGCAGGCGGGGGACCTGCTTCATCTGCCTGAGGTCAGTCGGGGGCGGAGTTCGCTCCCAAGACCTTGTCCACAGTCAGGGCTGACAGCAGCCCCCCACCTCCCTCGCCAGCTCTGCACCTTCACCCCCTCCCTCCACCTGTCGCCCCACCTGGGAGGCGGCGACGCCCACACTGTCTGTCTTTGTTAGGAAGGAAGCCCCCATTGAAAGCTCTTAATGCAGGGCCTCGGGCAGGGCCTGCACCATTCTGGTTCCTTCCATCTCACCAGGGAAGGCACTGAGCTCCCGGGAGCTCAGCGATGGCCGAGCCGGCTGCCACCACCCCGCCAGTCAGTACCGGATGCGGCTGCAGGGGGCAGGAGGGGTGGCTCTCTCCACTTTCCATCACACCGACGTGCTTATGATTCACTCAGGAGATCTGAGGGTGTAAAATGCAGATCGTTCTGAGCAGCAGGTGGATTGGAGGTTGCCTTTGAGGGGAGCAGCCCCGATGCCTCTCGGGGGTGTGTGGGGGGGTGACTCATGGAGGAGACCTTTTCCCACAGAGCAAGCTGGGCGCCAGAGGCAGGCGCGAGACCCACACCGGGGGGCTGGCTGCGGTCTCCCACTCTCAGGGTTCATGCCACAAACGAGGGAAATGCAGAACAGAAGGGAAAAGTCCCCGGGCCCCACACCCTAACATAAGAACTACTCACATTCCAAAATTACCTTTATTATATTTTGTTGTTGTTGTTAATGCTTACCCAGGATATTTTTCCACTGAATTTTAGAGAGAGTGGAAGGGAGACGGGGGGGGGGGGGGGGGGGGCAGAGGGGAGAGAGAAAGACAGAGAGAGAAACATCCATGTGAGAGAGACACAATAATGGGTTGCCTCTCAAATCCGCCCTGACTGAGGCCAGGGATAGAGCCTGCCACCCAGGCTACGTGCCCTTGACCAGGAATCGAACCCGAGAGCCTTCAGTGCGCGGGCCGACACGCTGACGCTGACCACTGAGCACCACCAGCCGGTGTCTGTCTACTAACATTTGAAAATGATACTTGTCATATAATATTATGTTTGTTTCAGGAGGACAACATTGTGGCTCGACATTCATATGCCTTATGATGGGACCACCACAGTGTGTCATAACCATCTGTCACTGTCGGGGCGATAGTGGATAATGTGGTAAAACCGCCACATTGCTAATTTGGTCAGAACTGCTAACGTGGTGATCCGGTGCCTTCTGGCTTCTCGATCCCATCTGCCTGTGTGTCTTTCTCTCATGCAGCATTGGCATTCTCTAATAAAGATCTGATCTCCACACACGGAGCCCCACGCAGGTCCCTCTGGTGCGAAAAAGACACATTGAAACGTGAGACATTGACTTCCAGCGGTAAGACAGATTCCATCTTCAGGGGAAGCACAACCTTTCTGACCAAGCACACACACCCCTAAGGAAAAAGCTGGAGAACAACAGAGCCTTTAGGAATCTACGGCTGTCCTAACCGGTTTGGCTCAGTGGATAGAGCGTCGGCCTGCGGACTGAAGGATCCCAGGTTCGACCCCGGGCAAGGGCATGTACCTTGGTTGCGGGCACATCCCCAGGAGGGGGCGTGCAGGAGGCAACTGATTGATGTTTCTCTCTCATCGATATTTCTAACGCTCTATCCCTCTCCCTTCCTCTCTGTAAAAAACTAAAATGTTTTTTTTTTTTTTAAAGAATATATTATGGCAGGTCTGTGGTTAGAGTTGGAGATAGACATTTTTCTTTTGATCAAACTCTCACACCCATGATTCAGACGGTACCGCTCACTGCTCAAGGGCACATTCCTCTCCTCCTTTAACCTCCCAGCAGAAGCTCTCTTTCTTGTTCTTATTAGTCTTTAATAAATAAATGGTTTTTTAAATGATTAAACAAAAAGAATATACGGCTGAGCTTGAGAAAAAGTAAAGAAAGTTCTCAGAGGCAAAAGCCCACAGCACGATAAAGAAGGTAAAACAAGCGTGGAGCACAGGACCCCGGGGCCACAGAAACACCGCAGACGCTGTGTGAGTGACATCGGACCGTCGGCGAGCTTTTGAAACCGTGTTTCACCTGGCATCACCCCCTGAGACCCGATTTTAAAAGAAAAAGGAGTCTGAGAAACACCCAAGCTCAAAAGGAGAAGGAGAAACTGTCCCAGAAGGCCGAGGCGCCCGCCGCACCCTAGACGGGCCCTCGGGAAGTCGTGGCTCTAAATGGCAAGTTGCTTCGAGTTGCGTTGCGTTGACCATCCAATGGCAGGACGGTCCCCGTCAGGGTGGCCTGTGGTGTCCCCGGGGCACGTGGCACGTGGCCCTGAATGCTAGGCACAGCCCGGCCGGGGGGTGTTCCCTCCTCACAGTGGGGAGAGCGGCCCGGAGCCGCTTAGGGACCTGCCCCCGTGGCTCTGCCGAAGGGTCTGTGCTCACAATGAAGCTGCAGGTGCGGGGGAGGCACGGGCCTGGACTCCTTCCTCCCGAGTCCAGCACCGAGCCAGGCCCTCACAGGCGGGCATCCACAGGTGCCCGAGAGAGCGGGAGGGACTCCCTGCCCGTGTCCCTGAGCCCACCACCCCAACCACGGCACGCTGTGTCCCCACCCTACTGACACGTTATGGATGGAAAGACAGCCGTTAGATGTTGCACCGGCCACCGGGGTTCACCGGGGATTCGGGGAGAGGGATTAACTCTGAGAGAGGATAAAGAACCCCCAGCACACGGTTGGGGTCCCTCCATGAAAGCATGCAAATCTCCACAGCGCCACTGAGCTGGCGGCTCTGGCAGCTGGCGCAGCGCCCCCTGAGGGCAGAGGAGGGCACGCCAAGGCAGAGAGGCGATGCGAACCTGACCCCAGCCAGCAGCCCGGCCCTTGCCCTTGCTGGCCTTCTAGGTTGGGGTGACAGGAAGTTGTGGGCGCTTCATGAAGCGGCCCAGGGAGTGGGAGAGGCGTCAGGGGAAGGAAACAGACACAGGCCCCGCCGTCCTGATGCTGGAGGTGCTGCTGAGCAGACGAGCACAGGCCTGTTAGCAGGTGCGGAGAGACCTGGGAGGAGAGGGAGCACCGCACTGGGGACAGTGGGGAACCCCTCAGGAAGAGGGAGCAGGAGGCTCAGCCTTCTCACACACCCAGTGTGTTCCCGGAGCAGCAGGGAGGCCCGTGTGCCCGGCCGGCAGAGGGCAGGCGAGAGGAGATGAGGTGAGGGGAACCCACCACGCAGGGGTTTTAGCGATTTCAAGGACTGTGGCTTTTATTCTGTGCGGCATGAGGTGTGCTGCAGGGTTTGAGCAGAGGAGCTACACAGAAAAGAGGGAGGGTGCGCGCGCGCACACACACACACACACACACACACACAAGAATGTGTGCGCAGATGCACACATGTGCACACATGTGCACACACACGTTCCCAAGGACAAGACACGTGCCCTCTGGTTGGGAGTCAGGAGTGCGGGCCCTGAGGGCTCCCGCCGTGCGAGGGGAAGTCTCCACGCCTTACATCCCACACACCTCCCCGAACTCAGGGGGAAATGGTGACTTCAGAGGCGGGCGGGCGGGGGTGGCGGAGGCAGCGCAGAAAGACAAAGGGAGAGAGAGAGCGGGGAGCTGCGGGACCTGCCTGCAGCGTGGGGTGCTGGCTCTCAGCTGTGAGGGCTGAGGAGCGAGGTGATATCAATCTCCGTTCTAATCGCTGGCAACACACGGCACCCACCCGCGCGCTGCCCGAGTGTCAGGGCCGAGACCGCTCCCGCCCCTCCGAAGCAGTGCCGTCCCCGCAGGCAGCACAGAGATGGCACGCTGGACCCGTACAGGGTGTTGGACTGGATGCCCACGGAGGAGGGTACAGTCGCTGAACGACAGTCATAGGGGCGGTGGGCGCGGGCAGAGGCTGTCAGGGGGCTGCGGGCCAGCTCGCTTCGGGGGGAGTTCGGAGGACGGCTGTGCAGGGTCCAGGTCACTTGTCACCTGCTGCTGAACGTGTCTCAGAGCAGGTCCCCCTCTGCTTCACGGACACTGGGGGGTGGGGAGTTTCAGCCTATATATATATATATATATATATATATATATATAATTGATTTTTTACAGAGAGGAAGAGAGAGGGATAGGGAGTTAGAAACACGATGAGAGAGAATCATTGATCAGCTGTCTCCTGACACCCCCCACTGGGGATGTGCCCGCAACCAAGGTACATGCCCTTGACCGGAATCGAACCTGGGACCCTTCAGCCCGCAGGCCGACGCTCTATCCACTGAGCCAAACCGGTTCCGGCGAGTTTCAGCCTTTCAAACAGAAACCAAGGCTTGTGAAATAGCTGCTCCCTCCACCCCGGCTCTAACGACGTCAGGGACCGAGGTGGAAAGATTACAAATAAAATAAAATAACCAGGAGGCCCGTCTGCTCTGATGGCAGGCGGGGAGGCTGGGGCCGGCTCTCGGGGAGGCGGAAAGAGTCCGTGTCTGAAACCCTCGTTTTTCCTCCGTGTGGCCGGGGCAGGCGCTCGCCGCTCTGAGCCTCGGCTTCCTTGCTCTTCCTAAATGAAGATGATGACACGCGCCTCTTGGAGTGGGCATGAGGCTCCGTGAACCCACGGGTCTGGTGGGCCTGAGGGTCTCTGGTACATTCAAGGCACCCGATCCGTATCCCCACAAGCAGCCTGTGCCGGTGGGACACGCAGGAACCCCCTCCGATCGCTGGGAGTGCAGTGGGGTCCCCTGACTCCCCAAAAGCTGCACCTGCACCTCCACACCCCACCCCCGCCCTGGGCACCTGCTCTGGCCTCTCCTTGCCCAAGAGAGCCCTGTGGAAGGCTGATGGACCCACACCCGGAATCTTCCCACTAAACACGTGACCGAGGGGTCGCCGGGAAGCCGCCCTGTTCCGAGGCCCGGCCCCCCTCCCCCGGAGGGAGAGGGAGGGGTGAGAGAGGGGCCCGGACTGCCTGCGGCTCCAGGCCCGGCCCGTCCAGCTGGGTGGCCTTCGGGGAGTCCCGGCCTCTCTGAGCCCAGTTCACCGGGTGATGGCAGGCGTGGTCAGGCCTGGTGACCCGGCGCCGATGGCCCCCCCTGCAGGACCGCAGCGACAGCGCCGGCCGGGGAGAGGGACCCTGCGGCGTGGCCGAGCGTGGGGAGCCTCGGAGAGGACCTGTCACACTCCGTCCTCACCCGCCCCGTGGACACGAGGTGCCATGGTCTCAGCCCCACGCCGGGCAGCGGGAGGGCAGCGCGGCCAGGTCGCCGGCCTGCGGTAATGACGGATCCGTGGGGACTGCGGCACCCGCTCCGGCCCAGGATGTCAGGACCCACGTCTCCATCTTCCTTCCCTCCCGGCCCCAGGCCGTGTGGCTGCGTGGGAGGGAGGCTCTGTGAACCACTGCCCATGGGCCCTGCTGGTGGGTAACGTCTGGATGCATTTGTGTCTGACGCCGGGAGAAGCTAAAATTAGTCCACGCAGCACCTCCTCGCGCGGGGAGAGAGGGGGCCGTGAGCCGCGGTGACTCAGAGCTGAGAGGCAGGAGTGTGAGGACGGAGGAGCCTGCTGGGGCCGGACCAGCCGTTTCCGCCGAGGGGACGGGAGTGGCTCCTCTCAGCTCTCTGCAGCATCGGCCGCGCCAGCCCCGACGACCGGCAGCCAACTGCTCCGCCTTCTCGGAAAGCCTGCGCCGCGCCCCGTGTGGTGAACAGGAGAAGGGACATGCAGGGGTTTGTCAGGCCATCCACTGTGCGGTAACGTCCTCAGCAGGCCCTGCGAGGTGGGCAGATGAGAAAACTAAGGCTCAGAGAGGTCAAGACACTTGTCTGAGGTCACACAGCTCGGGCTGTGCATTTGGGTCTATCTGGACCACACGGCATCCGTGACCGCTGGGTGACCTCAGATGGGCTCCTGGGCCGGGCAGGCTAAGGTCACTGGAAAATGGTCCTTGGAGACCAGACTATTTGAGGCCTAATCGCTCTCCCCCGCACCCCCTCGCCCTGCTGCGCACACACTGAGCGCCTTCAGAGAGACTCCCTCGATGCTGAGCTGACATTACTGGGGGCCTGCGAAGGGCCTGGCTCTCTCCCCAGCCCGTTAGTGCCAGAGCCCACGGAGGCCTCACAGGAACACTCAGCGTCAGGCCCCATCACTACCCCCATTTCACAGACGCAGAAACTGAGGCCCAGGACGGTGAGATTGCTCACCCCAGACGGCACAGTGAGGAGGTGGCAGAACTGGGGTTTGAACCCAGTGGCTGTTCTGGCCGCGGAACCTAAATCCTCGGTCCCCAGGCGGCCGGCGCAGGCCAGGGGAGCAGGGACCCTCACCGCTGCTGTCAGACCATCCAGACCGGAGGGCTCTCGCTTGGTACACTGCACAGCACGTCCCCAATTCACATGCCAGGAAACAGGGATCACAGAGCTCTGAGCCGACGCAGGAGCTGAAACCTGAAGCAAACTGTCCCCACAAATGTCCAGGGTCTCTCCAACCCCGCACGGCGCCCTGGGGGTCAGGAGAGAGACATACATGCCCGGGATAGGAGTGGTGGGCAGTGGGCTGGCTGTGAGGACGGACAGTGAGCTGGCTGTGAGGATTGGCAGTGAGCTGGCTGTGAGGACAGTGAGCTGGCTGTGAGGACGGGCAGTGAGCTGGCTGTGAGGACGGGCAGTGAGCTGGCTGTGAGGACGGGCAGTGTGCTGGCTGTGAGGACAGTGAGCTGGCTGTGAGGACGGGCAGTGTGCTGGCTGTGAGGACGGGCAGTGAGCTGGCTGTGAGGACAGTGAGCTGGCTGTGAGGACAGTGTGCTGGCTGTGAGGACGGGCAGTGTGCTGGCTGTGAGGACGGGCAGTGAGCTGGCTGTGAGGACAGTGAGCTGGCTGTGAGGACGGGCAATGAGCTGGCTGTGAGGACAGTGAGCTGGCTGTGAGGACGGGCAGTGAGCTGGCTGTGAAGACAGTGTGCTGGCTGTGAGGACGGGCAATGAGCTGGCTGTGAGGACAGTGAGCTGGCTGTGAGGACGGACAGTGTGCTGGCTGTGAGGACGGGCAGTGTGCTGGCTGTGAGGACAGTGAGCTGGCTGTGAGGACAGTGTGCTGGCTGTGAGGATGGGCAGTGAGCTGGCTGTGAGGACAGTGAGCTGGCTGTGAGGACAGTGTGCTGGCTGTGAGGACGGGCAGTGAGCTGGCTGTGAGACGGGCAGTGTGCTGGCTGTGAGGACAGTGAGCTGGCTGTGAGGACGGGCAGTGTGCTGGCTGTGAGGACGGGCAGTGAGCTGGCTGTGAGGACGGGCAGTGTGCTGGCTGTGAGGACGGGCAGTGAGCTGGCTGTGAGGACGGGCAGTGAGCTGGCTGTGAGGACGGGCAGTGAGCTGGCTGTGAGGACGGGCAGTGAGCTGGCTGTGAGGACGGGCAGTGAGCTGGCTGTGAGGACGGGCAGTGAGCTGGCTATGAGGACGGGCAGTGAGCTGGCTATGAGGATGGGCAGTGAGCTGGCTGTGAGGGCGGGCAGTGTGCTGGCTGTGAAACGGGGCCCGCTCCCGCACAGGCCGGCTGACTGGCAGCTCCCGTGGGATCTGAGCTGCGGGTTTTCGTTCTGGGTGACAAGCCTGACAGCTCGGGTGGGATGATTGCAGGGTAAGAGACTGCCACCTTTAAAGGTTTGGTACAAACTCCGCCAGTGGGAGGTCTGTCGTCTTCCCGGGGCGTGTTGTCAGCTGCCGCTTAGAAATGTTTCTTTACAAACCGGGTGCCTGAGCTTCCCCCAGCGGCGGGGCCGGGAAACCTGAGCCCAGAGGCCAGGGTGTGCAAGGGGAGGGGGACCGGAGAGGTGACAGCGGGGCAGATGGGGCTGTCACTAAGCAAGCCCTGCCACGGAAAGGGGAGGGCCAGCGCCCACAGCGCCCACAGCGCCCAGACCAAAGGCCGCGGGGGTCCCACAGCCCCTGCCACCAGCGCCACCAAGCCTCACGGCGCCTCCCAGACCCACAGCTGGCGATCACAGGGCTGCCCATGGCCTGGAACCAGACGGCTCCCCCTGCAGTTGTGCGAGCGCACTGCTCAGAGGCTCCGCCTTCGAATGGAGGCCTGGCAGCGGCGGGGGATGCCCGGGTGCAGCCCTGTGGGGTGTGGTCTGGCTGTTTCTTATAAAACTAAACCCACGTCCACCCTCTGGCCCACCCGGCCCACTCCTGCACTCTAATCCAGAGAAACGAGAGCCGTGTCTGCAGAATGCCTGGGCGCAAATGCTCACAGCATCCCTGCTCCAAACTGGCCCGGAGCGGGTGGGGCCGGTCTGGTGCCAGCCCCCCTACACCCCCCACGGGAGAGCGAGCAAACCCCTGGGCCGTCCTCACACCCTCCCCACACTCCGTGCCCTGCAGAGGACTGTGTTCTGAACCTTGGTCTCCAATAAGTGGATATTCTCCTTGAATCCCAGTTTTCTCAACTCAAAAACGGGAATAACTCCAGTTGTGAGGATGGGACGAGGCAGCATACATAAAGGCGGTTCCATAAGTGGTCACCGAGCGCATCTGCCGCCTCTCCTCTCTGCGGCGGAGGAAGGACGGACTGCATGACGGTCTCACGCGGCTCCAGCTGGCACACGCTGGCACACGCTGGCACACGCTGGTGGAGACAGGCCTCCCGGTGCACAGCCCCGGCCCTAGGCAGGGCCCGATGGGGGAGGAGCAGCAAGAGGCGGGGAGCATCTTCACCCCAAAACACGTGGGTAACTACTTTGCAGCCCATATCTGGGGTGTCAGCTCTGCTGGTGGTCTGTGAGCCGTGACACTGGAAGGGCCGCTCCGTGCTGAGAGTGTGTGTGTGTGTGTGTGTGTGTGTGTGTGTGTGTGTGTGTGTGGAGAGAGAGAGAGAGAGAGGGAGAGAGGGATCTTGGAAACAGATCTAGCTTGGTTCATTTGTGAACTCCTCTCCTCACCCCACCGCAGTATCGGGGTGCAGGGAGCGGTCCTGCCTCTTGGCTTCCCTGGGACCCCAGCGCAGGGAAGCCAGCGGGCTGCCAGGCGGGGAGCAGGCTGCGGCAGCCCCTGTGGAGCAGCCCGGTAAGTGCTCTGGGTCCCGGGGAGGAAAGTGCTATGGAAATGGCATTTGGATGTGAAATGGCATTTGGATGTTTGGATGTGAAGTCTGACCTTCGGGGCCAACACAGGGACCTGGAAACCCATCACTTAGCAACAGCTGCCGACAGAGAGAGAGAGAGAGAGAGAGAGAGAGAGAGAGAGAGAGAGAGAGAGAGAGAGAGACTGCTGGGCCTCGGGGAGCCACTGCAGCTCCTGACGGGAAGGACCGGAGGGCGGAGGTCGCCTATAAATAGGAATTGGCCGCAGGGACGGGAGGACACAGGGTCGGAGCCAGAGCCGGGGTCAGGGATGAGGATCCCAGCTCCGCCATGGCAGGCTGTGACAGGAGCCCAGGCTTCGCGCCCTGAATGTCACCCTCCTCACCGAGACCCGAGACTCCAAATCTTATCCTCGAGGATGAAATGCTGACACATACAATGCCCTTACCACAGAGCCACCACCCAGTGAGCACAGGAGGCGGCAGCTACTGCTCATTTCAGTCAGGTTCCTGACCCAGCAATGCCTTCACACCACCAGACCGCAAGCGCGCGTGTGTGTGTGTGTGTGTGTGTGTGTGTGTGTGAGTGTGTGTGTGAGTGTGTGTGTGTGTGTGTGTGTGTGTGTGTGTGTGTGTGTGTGGTGTGTGTGTGTGTGTGTGTGTGTGGTGTGTGTGTGTGTGTGTGTGTGAGTGTGTGTGTGTGTGTGTGTGTGTGTGTGTGGTGTGTGTGTGTGTGTGTGTGTGTGATCGGTGTGTGTGTGTGTGTGTGTGTGTGTGTGAGTGTGTGTGTGTGAGTGTGTGTGTGAGTGTGTGTGTGTGTGTGTGTGTGTGTGAGTGTGTGTGTGGTATATGTGTGTGTGTGTGTGAGTGTGTGTGTGTGGTGTGTGTGTGTGAGTGTGAGTGTGTGTGTGTGTGTGTGTGACATCTCCACGATCTCTAAGCCTCTCAGGCCATTGCAACCCACTCTCCAGAGACCCTTCTTGCCTCTGAGCCACTGAGTTCTCTGTTCCTCCCCAGCCCAGCTTGGAAAGGGGTCCTGTGACTACCATATTTTCCGGCGTATAAGACGATCTTTGAAATGAAAAAAAGTCAACCGAAAATCGGGGGTCGTCTTATACGCTGAGTATATCCCGAAAAATGTTTCAATATGCCGCTAAACGAATTTTCCAATTCGATCCCGCACCAATCACTGCAAGGCTGCTCTGACCACCTCTCTAACTCAGCCAATCCAAGCAGGCTTTTTATGCTTGCAAATTACACATGTTCTGTACCCGAAGCTACACTGTGTTCTAGTAAAAAGCCTCTCAGATTGGCCAGAGTCAGAGAGGTGGTCTATTATAACCTTTGAACCTTTGCTTGTTGTGATTGGCTCACCGTTGCAGCACAGGAACGTTCTGTGTAGCCAAAGCTGCTGTATCAGGACACATACAGTGAGTTAAAAGGTACCGTAATATTATAGAACATTCTGTGTGTAGCTGAAGCTACAGTACTGTATAACCCCGGCCTAAAAGATTAGTGGGTGTACAACAAATGGCTGGTAGAAAAGAACCCATCATGGCTCCAGCAAGAAGAAGGAAATTTGAAGCCAGTTTCAAACTGAAAGTTGTAAACTTTGCCAAGGAACACAATAACTGTGCTGCGGCAAGACAATATGGAGTAACAGAAAAGATAGTCCGAGACTGGAAAGCAAATGAAGATGCATTAAAGAGCATGCCAAGGAGTAAGTGTGCATTAAGAAGAGTCACCCCTTATTGGCCAGAACTCGAAAAGCATGTAGCAGACATGGTTCTTGAGCATCGTCAAAATGGTTATGTAGTGACACGAAACAAAATACATATGTTTGCACTTCGGTGGGCCAAATCTAACCCAGGTAACAGCAAAGGATTTAAGGCCACTGTATCCTGGAATACTAGGTTCTTGGAAAGGCACAATCTGGTACTGAGGCAAAAGACCAAAATTGCACAAAAGTTACCTGCAGATCTTGACGGCAAAGTAAGTCTTTTCCATCAATATGTAATACAACAGCGCAGGAAACATGGCTATGCATTAAGTCAGATCGGAAATATGGATGAAACTCCTATGAATTTCGATATGGTTGGAAATAAAACTGTTAATCCAAAAGGTGCAAAAACAGTGTTAATTAAAACAACAGGACATGAGAAGTCCAGTTTTACAGTGGTACTAGCATGTACAGCTGATGGTGCCAAATTAAGACCAATGATTATTTTTAAAAGAAAAACAATGCCGAAAATCAAGTTCCCTGTTGGAGTTGCCTCGAAAGCGGGAGGTAGTCTTATACAGCGAATATAGGCCTAAACCTATGTTTTAACTGTAAAATTAGGGGGTCGTCTTATACGGCGGAAAATATGGTACATGCTTCTGGTCCAGACACAGGCCACAGGCCGTGGGCCCCCAGGATACAGGGCGTCTCCCTCTGGCCCCCAGCCCAGGGCCAGCATGGAGCAGGTGCAGGGAGTGCCTGGTGGATGGACAGGCGTCCCACATCCCCCTCTCCCCCAGCAGGTGGCTGGCTAGCTGGCTCATTTAAGATAAATCTGTCAGGAAAGGTCATTGACTGGGTCTTCCTTCCTTCTTTCCTTCCTTTCTTCCTTGATTTATAGTTGAAAAGAGGAATAAAAGAAAGTGATACCCAAGTGTCTGTTTATTTATTTATTTATTTATTTTATTATTATTATTTTTAATGCAAACAACTCCGTGGCACCTGTCACTCACTGTAAGGAGGACAAAGATACAGGATGAGATGGAACACTTCCCTCGCCCCAGGCAAGCGCTGCGGGACACGGGGCAGGCCAGCAGCCACAGCGACAGGGGAGACAGGAGACTGGGAGAGAGGCCTGTGCACCTCCTCGGCTGGTGTCCCTCTGCATTAGCTCATCCGAGGTGACAGGGGCTCCCAGACCTTTCCCGGTGTGCAGGGTGGGGACAGCAGGGGGTGGGAGACAGCTGGAGAGAGGTCTTGGGGCTCCATGGGGGGCCCATTGCCTGTTCACGGCAGCTGAGGTGATGGAGAAGCCAGCCCGAGTCCCAGACCCCCTGGGCTACCACCCTGCTCCCTCCGGTGGGCAGCTCGTCCGAGAGGGAGAAATGGCCCCCGTGACGGGCCTGGAGGGAGTGAATGGGGAGCACCCAGGAGCCCACTCGCTGCCCACCTAGGTGTGAGCTTTCCTGAGTGGCCGCGAGGCTCCCTGCTGGTGCCAGGCCGGGGGTGGGCCTGCCGGCTCTGCGTCCCCCTGTTGGGGAGAACTCCAGCTTCCCTTCCGCCTGCATCATGGGTGCTTCCCTCTGCCTCCATCCCCCACGGGACCCGCCACAGCCTGCCCGGCATGCGTGTGCCACGGGGTGTCCAGCCCTGGCACAAAGCCACGCCTCACACACACTTCCCAGCGTGTCTCTCTTTCTACATGAATGTGGCCGGGCTCATCTGCTCCCACAGACCTCAGCACAGCGCCTCCCACACGGCGGGCCCGTTTTCTCCTTACATGGGAATGCTCGGGCTGCTGCTCAGTTTCCCCTACACCGCTGGCAGCAGACACCCTTGGGGTACTTTGCACAGTCCCACGGGGCCTCTTCTCCCGGTCTCCCCACACAAGCCAGCCCTCGGGGACTCTCCCCAGCCCAGGGAGCAAACGCAGGCTGACTCAGAATACAATCATTATTTCCGGCTGACGTCGTGTTTTGCATGAGTGCACGAAATCCCAAAAGGCTTTCTTAAATGCTGCTCATTTATCTTTAAAATAAATCTTTAAGTGTCCTGTGAGTGTTTCCCAGAGATTGAAGAGCCCTGGCACGGTGTTTCCGCCCAAGGTTTGCCAAGAGCACCGCACCCTATGACGCCGTCAGTAACCGTGGAGGCCGATGCTAAGAAGTCAGTAACTTGGGGAAACACGAGGACGGAACTTTGTAGAAACCCGGAATATATCGATGGTGATATGGAAGCTTGATTTTGTGACCACAACAGAGCTTGTTTCTGTTCATTACAGCAATGTGAGAAATCCAAGTTATTTACATTAAGCAAAATTGTTAATCCTATATAATAACAGGCTAATATGCAAATTGACCAAACAGTAGAACAACCGGTCGCTATGACGTGCACTGACCACCAGGGGGCAGACACTCATCACAAGAGCTGCCCCCTGGTGGTCAGTGCACTCCCACAGGGGTAAGCCAGGTTCACGGCTGGCGAGCACAGCAGTGGTGGCAGGAGCCTCTTCCGCCTCTGCAGCAACACTAAGGATGTTTGATTGGTGGCTTAGGCCCATGGGGAGCGTCCTAAGCCACCAGCTGGCATCCCCTGAAGGCTCCTGGGCTGTGAGAGGCTCAGGCTGGGCTGAGGGACTGCCCTGAGTGCACGATTTTCATGCACCACATCTCTAGTATCCTATACTGGACCATAACGGAAAAGAGACATTCTTCCTCTGTAGCCATGATAACAAGTAGCCATAGGAACAGATTCTAAATGTTCAGCTCATCAATGACACCTTGCTCAGTCATGGGTGTTTGGACCAGTCAGCGCCAGCCCCTTGCTGCCGACAGTCTGCCGAACAGGGACAAACTCGTGCCGGGACACACGGCCTGTGAGTGCAACCAACCAGCAACGGACCAGCGGCTACCCCACCCAAACACCGCCAACGACGCAGGTCCCCCCTCACCGCGCCCTGCCCCGTGCTGTCCCAGCGCCCGCACAAAGCCGGCCGGCCGCGGGAGCCGCTGACCTGCACGCTGTCCCGGCCACCGCACGCAGAGGCACAGCGGCCTTTATCGCAGGGCTGAAGGCTGACCTCCTCATCGGACGACTTCCTGTGCCCCATGTTTACAGCCTGGGAGGATCAGTTCACCCATGTATCCTGGTCACCCCTACGTGCAGAGGGCGCCTGGACAAATTGATCACGTGACAAAGTGTGTTTTGTTTTTGTTCATCCTCACCTGAGGGTGTGTTTCCATTGATGTAGAGAGAGTGGAAGGAGGGGGAGAGACAGAGGAACATGGGTGTGAGAGACACACATCGATGGGCTTCCTCCTGCAGGAGCCCCGGCCAGGACCCGGGCTGGGAAGGAGCCTGCAACTAAGGTACAGGCCACAGGCCTCCACGCCACGCCCATGGCAGTTCTTCTGTGGGTTGAGTCCCCTCTTGCCTGTGTTATGTCAAGCTACTGTTAGGTGCCTGTCACTGCGCTGGGTGGCACTCGGGCCAGGAGACTCACAGCCAGAACATGGCGTCGTTGCCACAGCCCCAGAGCGTCGCCCGAGGAGGCAGAGCTAAACTCTGTTTGGGAGACAAAGGCGTTCCAAAGATGAGGTTGAGGTTGAGGTTGCAACGATCTACCCTAGGAGTTCCGCAGACACAGGAAAGAGAGGGCTCTCCAGGCAGAGGAACGGCGCAGGCAGACCCTGAGGTGCTGAGGACCGCGGACGGGAGGGGTGAGCAGGGCCCGGGCCCACGCGTCCTGCAGGCTCTACCTGGGAGCTCGGTTTAACCTCATCGGCTCCATCTGCTCATCGATAACACAGAACTGACCACGCCCCCTGCCCCTCAGCACCCCGGTGAGGGTGGACAGGAGTGAGGAGTGTGAGTGGGCGTGTGGGGCACCCACAGTGTCCCAGGCAGGAGAGGTGTGACTGTCACTGAGGACGTCTGGGCTGAGGGAATGAAGTGATCACGTGACCAAGTGTGTTTTGTTTGTTGTTCATCCTCACCCGAGGATGCTTTTCCCATTGGTTTTTAAGGGAGAGGGAAAAGGAGAGGGAAAGACAGAGAGAAACATGGATGGGAGAGACACACATCGATGGTTGCCTTCTGCAGGAGCCCCGGCCAGGGCCCGGACTGGGGAGGAGCCTGCAACCCAGGTACAGGCTGAGGCCTCCACGCTTCGCCAATGGTGATTCTTCGGTCCCGAGCCCCCTTCCCGCTCCACCCAATGCCAGCTCTCGTGGGCATCAAACTTCCCAAACCAGCTTCCATCACCTGAGCTGTGTCTCCCTCCCCCTCCCGCTCCCCCCAGCTGGGTCAGGAGGCGGTGGGGAGGAGGCAGGAAGGCTCGCACAATGGAGAAAGTGTTATTTCAAGCCTAATGTATGCAAATTGCAATCTCAGCTCATCATCTCAGAGTGTGCAGAGCACCGCAGCGGGGAGAGCCCAATTATGACTATAATTAATATGAGGCCTTATGGGAGGCCTTTTCAATGTGAAGGTCGAACATTCTGAGGGCAGCTCTTCTGAGTCATCACCTCTAAACGCATGTCCATCACCTGGACGTGCTGTGGGGTCACCCCTCCATGCAGAGGGCACCTGGACGTGCTGTGGGTTGAGTGCCCTTCTTGCCTGTGTTATGCCAACGACACCTAGGCTGTGAGCACCCACATTCCGTCAGCCCCCCCTCGCCTGGGAGAATAAACTGAGGTCGGTGAGAGCAGCCAGGACTCCGGGTGCCTTGCTCAGCCCCACCGGAGCTGACACGTGACAGCCAGCCCCAGCCAGGCCCCACCCCGAGGAGCCCAGCAGCCCGGGAGGCCCTCTGGGCACACACGCTCCAGCTCGGCGGCCGGCCCGCCCCTCCGGCCTGGGTCCGCACAGAAATGTCCCCAGGGCTGCGTTCGTGTCTCTGCCGGCTCCGATCTGTCCCCTCTCTGTCCTGGCCTCAGAGACGGCGGTGAGGTCCGGAGGCAGGGGCGACCGGAGACCTGCCTGCCCAGATCTGCCCGTGTCATGTGTGTCTGCGCTCTGAGGGTTTCCCGCTGCTGCACGGCTCTGGCTGCACGTCACCCTTCTATTGGGAGGCACTCTTCTCCCGCGTCTCCACACACCCTGCCATGGTCACGTCCAGAATTCCAGCCTCAGTCCCTGCCTGGCGCTCCGCTGAGTTGCGGCCCTCTGGCCAATCACCTCTGCTGGCCTGAGCTCTGCCCACTTGGAGGACTGCTCTGAGCTGGACAGGCGGCTGCCTCTGCTCCTGGCGGAGGAGAGGAGCTTCTGGGGAGGTCCCAGGTGAAATCAGATCCCCCGGAACTCCATTTAATCCGAGTAAAAACGGGCCTCCCAAAGGCAGCCCTGGCAATAGGTCTCACACACACACACACACACACACACACACACACACACACACGCGCGCGCGCACGCACCCCTAAACCTAGCCCAAGGCGGGAAAGGAATGCACAAAACCAAGCAGGGTTTGCTTAAGAGTCTTGGTACCCAGCACCGTCTCCAAAACCCGTTGCTCCCAGCAACAGCACCCTCTCTTCCCTCCTCCTCCTCCCACTGCCCTGCCCTTCGTCCCCTTACACACACACACACACACACACACACACACACACAGACACACACACACAGAGATACACACACACACACACAGACACACACACACATACACCAGGGATCGTGTTCCCCAGGTGCCTGGAAGTCTCGCTGATGATCTCCGTGCGTGTCCTGAGGAGTGAGATGGGATCGGGCAGCTTAGGGTAAGGCCCCAGGAAGGGACAATGGCAGATAAGGGGGAGATGAGTCAGATGGTCAGGATGTGAGCGAGACAGGCAGAATGTCCAGGCCTCCGAGCGCTGCCCTTGCCCTGAACTCAGGCGCAAGAACTATAAGCAGGGAGAGAGGGCAAAAGGAGGTTGGCTGGTGTTTCTTTAGAAGGCGGGTGTGGGAAATGTAAACCCTTAGACTGGTGAGCTTCCTGGCAACCTTTCTCGGCTCCCTCTCGCCCGCCAGGAGCTTTGTTGCTTTTGCTGTAATACACCTCGCTTCCCTCTGCTTACCGTCCCCTGTCCAGGAGCTCATTCCTGGACTTGGCCAGACAACAAACCCAATAGCTCATTAATATCCTCAGAAACACATGAAAAGATATGGAAATTGGCACCATACAAAGAAACAGAACAGAACAAAAACATCTTGGGGAAAATAGGATTTTAAAGCTCAATAGAAGGGGTGAAGATAGAGTTGAGGAAATCTATCAAATAGAACAAAGAAGTGAATAAAAATGTCTTAAAGAGACAGAATGTGAGAAAGAGAATGGAAGGGAGAAAATCTCCAACCAAATAATCCAAGAAAACGGCCCCTGGCAGCCAGGAGAGTCCAGATGGAGAGATCCCACATGGAGCTGACTCGGTGGATAAAACAGACTGACGCTGAGGAGGCCATAACCTCGAAACTTCAGGACATCAGGAGGGAAACAACCTCTGGTGCTTTCTGAGAGGAAATTGTCCCACCCACCAGGATCAGGTATAAGAATGACTTTGGATTTTTTAAAAAATACATTTTATTGATTTTTTACAGAGAGGAAGGGAGAGGGAGAGGGAGTTAGAAACATCGATGAGAGAGAAACATTGATCAGCTGCTTCCTACACAACCCCCACCAGGGATGTGCCCGCAATCAAGGTACATGCCCTTGACTGGAATTGAACCCGGGACCTTTCAGTCCCTAGGCCGACGCTCTACCCACTGAGCCAAACTGGTCAGGGTGACTTTGGATTTTTCAACTGCAATCTGGGAAATGGTGGTGAATACCTATAAGGGTCTCAGGAATCAAATTCCAGCTGATCATTCTAGAGCCGCCAAACTGCTCCCAGGTGTGACTATAGATCAGGGTATTTCCGGAAATGCGAGGTCTCAGTTCTCCTGGGCGCCCTTTGCCAGGAAGAAAAGGAGGTGGCCAGCCAGGACGGGGCAGTCAGGGTGCGGGAAGCAAGAGGACAGATGTCCGAGGACGTGGGGGAGGGGCAAGCAGGAGGACAGAGGGCCGTGCAGAGGGAGAGAGGCCAGAACCCCAGGGCTGGATTCCGGAAGGCGAGCCCCTAGACTTCCTGACGCAGGCGGACATCCTGAGAGAGTCACGCCCGAAGCTCAGGCTCCGAAGCTCAGGCTCCGAGGGGCGGTCAGGACACGGAACAGATCTCACGTGCCAGCAGCAGGGCCTTCGCTGGCATGTGTCACGTGTTTGCCAAGCCAACCATTAAGACACGGAGGCCTCACTGACGTTCGATTTGGAAGGGAAGAGTCCAGCTTACACATGCCCGCCCTCAGGAAGCAGAACGTGGGTGGGGCTGGGGGCTGGGAAGGCGGAGTCACTGGGGACGGATGCGGGGTTACAGAGGGTGGCGATGGCGGCGACGGCGGCACATTGTGGACGCGATGGATAGCACGGAGCTGTACACTCAGCAGTGGTGAAGACGATACATTTCGTGTTTGTATATTTTACCACAATTACAAACTTGGAAACTATGTGGAGGTTATCATTTCCGGTACAATTTCAGGGACTTAGTAAACATTAAGGCCTTTGGTTATTACATTCTTTTTTAAAAAAATATTTTATCTTGTTGATTTCAGAGAGAGAGGAAGGGAAAGGGAGAGAAACACCAATGAGAGAGGAGCATCCATCAGCAGCTGCCTCCTGCACAAACCATTGACCCAGGTCAGCTGGGCTGGTAATGACATTCTTACTTAGGACTACTGCTTTGGGTGTTTTTATTTCAGAGGTTCCTTTGCTGATAAGGCCAGTTCTCAGAAAGGGGGTTAAATGCTGCTGCTATCTTGAGCATTAAACCATTATTTCACTTTGTCCTGGTGGAGAGGACCAATGTCGCCTGCACTCTTACAGAGAAACCACAAACCAAAAGTGAAGAAAAAAAGTATCAATACAGAAAAACGAAGCAATCACGAAAAAGAGAAGCAGAGAGGACAGAGGACAGATCACAGAAGCTTAAAATGGTAGCAACAGCTTCAAGAGTAGACCATGTAAAGCTCAGAGATGCTCGTGTTATGTAAGAAAGCCCCGGTGGTGTGCTGTTTTATAAGCTGTCATCCGGACGCAGCCAGGCTGGCAAGAAGGAGGAGCAGTAAAGGTGCACGGATCACATAACGGCCTGCAGCCGGGACAGACCGTGTTCTCCGAGCGGGGCCGCATATGTGTTCTAGGCTTGTAACCACACGGACCCTGACACACCGCCCCTCCCACTGCGGACACGCCACCCCTCCCCCTGCGGAGTGGACGTAGTCACAGACAAGCGTGAAGGAAGGGGAGTGGCTATGCCAATAAAACCTGATATCAAAGCTGCTCTTTTTAAGATTCTGATTCAAAGGAACCAACTGTAAAAAAATTAAAAAATAGCCCTGGCTGGTTTGGCTCAGTAGATCATGAGATCTTCAGCAAGAGGTGCTTTGCAAACGGCACCCACCGTGTCCGCCGTGTGGGGCACAGAGGAATTTTCCCACCCTCCGGGGCAGGCCCATGCCTTTCTAGTCAGTATGCACTCAGTGGTCAGATGATTATGATCTCTGAACACATAATAATCTGGCCACTCAGTGTATGTCCTATGTAATAAAAGGCTAATGTGCAAATTGTCCCACCAACCAGGAGTTCAACCAGCAGGCAAGGCAGCCAACCATCCATGTTACCTACCCCTGGCCAGGCTGGCCAGAACCCACCCATGCACAAATTCATGCACCAGGCCACATATATGTTGAGTGGCCAGATTATTATGCATTCAGAGATCATCATATCTGGCTACTCCATGTATAAACCAGCTCCTAGGGCACTTCAATAAAACCCCAATTCTCTTCAATTCCCAAGATGCTTTCTCAATTCAGTAATTTAAATGTCTGTCCCTGCGTCATAAGGTTGCAATAAAAATTCCCTTCCCATGATTTGTAGATAAGGCTTCTGCCTCTCTTGCCAGCTCGTTGTGGCTGGCAGGAAGTCTCCAGATCAAGAAGTACATTCACACCCCCCCGCCCCACTCCTATTTTCTCTGCACGCTTGCCAAACAGAACCTCCGAGCCCTTCCAGGTTGAACAAGAGAGAGAAGAAGAGGAGGTAAGAACGTTCTCAGGTGACAAAGACTGATAATGGCATAACTGGGCCTGCCAGCTGATTACACTCGGCACTCTATCTCCTAGCCCTTCCGTGGGTTTTCAGAGACAACCCACCCACTTGCTGGCCCACAGCCAACCCACTGGACGCCTTCGCCCATCTCTGACTAGGAACTTCCGAGAACACCTCTCCTCCCCAAACCAGAATCCCCTAAACTCTTTCTACAGCTGCTCTCGAAATCCATTCCGTAGAAAAAGTACTTCAGGCAGAAAAACATTTCCCCTACAGCTCCTTCAATCTCTAACTTTTAATTTTTTATTTTATTTTATTTTATTTTATTTTATTATTATTTATTTATTTATTTATTTATTTATTTATTTATTTATTTATTTATTGGCAGGACACACACAGGCTTTATCGGAGGGAAGGGTACCCCTGCAGGCTGCTTCCACGGAGACGAGCGGAAAAGAGCAAGCGAGCAAGGGGCTTACAAGCACCTTTAAGGGTAGGGGGCGGGGCTTAGGGCACTCAGCACACGCTGATTGATGCTGATTGATTAGGGACTTAGGAATCGAGGGCTTAGGGTATTTGGCGGTGCTGATTGGTGGTTCAGAGCTCAGGAATGTCTGGCTGTAGGTGGGGTTTATGCCTGTCCATCAACTGAAGTAAGGGAGGATCTATCATTCCAGGCTTCTGGTAATATTTAAAAAAAAAATTGAGAGTCCAGGCAAGGTCAGGGGACGAAGGTCAGTCTTCCATAACTACTTCCAGCTGTGAGGGGGCGTTGTCTTTTAGGGGCGTCTACCCGGGGTCTCAAAGATTCTGGTGTTCGGTTCTGAATTCAGTGCCAGATAGATCTCTCCCACCTTCTGGTTGGTGAACGCCTGCATTCTGTTCTGCAAGAAACCAGTGAAACAATGTGTGAGACATGGACCAAAGAGCAAGATTAAGAGTATAGATACGGATGGGCCTAATAGTGAGAGGAGCCACAGAGTACGTGAGCGAAACACAGGTAGCGTTTTTCCGTGCTGGACGAGGGTTGCAGCAGCATGATTTCCCCAAGAGACTGGTTAGTGAAGAGAGCGATCCTGTAGAGTCTCAATCTCTCACTTTTTAAGTCACCCTGCTTCGGTGAGGATTTTCTACATCATCTAACACTTGTAGACCATCTACTCTGACACGTCTGCATGGGCGTTTCAACACCTGGAACAGGACAACTGTTCTCAGACGTCACCTGGAGCTGAGACAAGAGCCCCATTCATTCCTGGTAAGAATGTAAAATGTACGACCGCTCAGGAAAGCCTGGCCCACCGACTGAGGAGCTGCACTCTGGGACAGCTGTCCCAGGGACATGAAGGTGTGTGTCCACAGCAGCTTTATTAACGACAGTCCCCAGCGGCAAGCAACGTAAATGCCCTTCCGTGGGTGAACGTTCACAAACCTCATCAGGGAGTCCCACTCAGCAGCAGGCAGTGAGCTAGTGACACAGGCTGCCACTCGGGTGGGTCTCCAGGGCATGGCGCTCCGGGGGAAAGTCAGTCTCAGAAGGACACCTATGGTACCACTGCACGTGAATAACATCCCCCCGTGACGGGATTACAGGGACGAGGAGCGCATGGGTCGCTGCCTGGGTTAGGGACAGTGGAGGGGACACGTGTGGGGGTGACTATAAAGGGAGGGGCCCTCGGGGGATACTGGTGGTGGCAGAATAGCTCAGGATCTCGATGGCAGTCACAGTTTCACAAATTCACACAAGTCAAGTCCATGGTGCTAACAGGGGCTCATTATTGTGTAAGGGTGCCGGAAACCAATTCCGTCAAAAGGTTGATGGGACTTGGGCGGCTTAACAAGGGTGAGCCACATACATAGTTTACCTGTTGGAAACGGCTAAACAGCACTTCCCCCAAACCTGAATAGGATTGTTAACTGCCAGACAGCTCAGGGCATTTTATTGCCTCCTGTTGGCCAAACACCTGAATAACTGTAGGCGATTCCCCAAACTGACAATGCTTCTGTGTTCTACCCTTTGAAACCTTATCCTTTGAAGTGTATATCTCCACCTCGCCTTAGGACAAATTGTGTTAAATACATAGCATGGGGTCCTTACACAAGGGAGAGTCTTTAGCTGCCTTCAGCCGAAGCTCCTCTGACCCCCAAAGCCTCTCAAAAATACCTTTCGTCTACGGACTCCTTAATCATCTACACTCAGCCCCTTTCTCCAGAACGCTGAACCCTTTGAAAGGCTAAGGAAAGAACCCGGGCATAAGGGGGAGGGGGTCTGTTTAAATGGACCCAGCGCAGTTCCTCCCAAAGGACTCCTATCAGCCAATTAAACATTCCTCCTGGGAGGCTCCGGCCCCAGGGCCCCGGGGTGAGCCCCGCCCCCAAGGCCCCGCTCGGGCACTCTGTCCTCACGCGCCCACCTCTGGACACTTGCCAAGAGTGATTTGTGTTTGTTCTCCAGCCTCTTGGGATCTCGTGCACTGCCTTTCTAATTACTTAATTAAAGCAAACATAACGGAAACCAATTAGATAGGAGTGGGAGACGCAAGAGAGTCGCTGTTCCAACGAAAACTAAATGGAAGGCTGTGGGAGAGGCTCCGAAGACAAAGCGAACCCACACGCCACGTTATGGGAACCGGACGAGGCGTGGGCGAGCCAGCCAGGCGCGATTCGGAGGTGGCGGGGACGCTGAGACCCCAGGAGGACGCAGCATTGGCTTCCCAGAGATCTCCCAGTCCTCGGCCCCTTCTGCGGAACCCTAAACGGGGAATTTCAGAGAGAGTGGCTTCTGCTCACACAGCAAAGACAACACCAGAGACCAAAGCAGGGAGCCCGGGCTGAGGCCCTGGCGCTGCAGGAAAAGATGGGCGACCGGCCGGCCAGGGTGGCTCAGGGGGCGGAGCACCGCCCCACGCACCCAGAACTGCTGTTTCGTTCCGGGTCAGAGCCGTGACCCATGTTACTCTCTCATTCCTGTTTCTCTCTCTCTCCCCCTCTGCCTTCCTCTCTTTTTAAAAAAATCAGTAAAATCAAAAAAATCAAAAAAAAAAGAGCAATGCAATAGACTCAGATGTAAGTGAAGGCAAAACAAAAGGCTTACGGTGTGTTTGTATACTTCTTTTTTCCCCCTTCTTTTTAAAAAAATATATTTTATTGTTTTTTTTACAGATAGGAAGGGAGAGAGATAGAGAGAAACATCGAAGCGAGAGAGTCATTGATCAGCTGCCTCCTGCACATCTCCTGCTGGGGATGTGCCCGCAACTAAGGTACATGCCCTTGACCGGAATCGAACCTGGGACCCTTCAGTCTACAGGCCGATGTTCTATCCACCGAGTCTCGGCTTGATATACTTCTTGACTTCCCCCTTTAACGGCCACTCCCAAAGATCTCTGCCCTCACTTTGAGGCAGCCCCCGGGGGGAAATAAAGGGAGTGGCTGCTCACTTGGTATCAGACTCCACTTTTCTTATTTTATCTTATTTTATCTTCATCCCCAACAAAGGTAAGCTACTCAGTGGCAGACTTTAAGACCTGAATAACTGCTGAAACTAGTTTGGCTCAGTGGATAGAGCGTCGATCTGCGGACTGAAGGGTCCCAGGTTCGATTCCGGTGAAGGGCATGTACCTTGGTTGCGAGCACATTCCCGGTAGGAGGTGTCCAGGAGGCAGCTGGTTGGTATTTCTCTCTCATCAATGTTTCTATCTGTCCCTCTCCTTCTGTAAAAAAAAACTCAATAAAATTTAACATACAAAAAAAAAAAAAAAAGACCTGAATAACTATCCTTGATCCCCTTTCAAATCTCACGGGCCTGCACATTTCAGGTTTAAAGAGAAAAAATAGCAGAGTGCCTGTAAGGCGTTATTAGCTCCGAGGTAGGAATTTTAAATGTAGGCTAATTTTAGAACCATTCTCTGAACATGTTCTGAGCTTTCATCCCTCAGCCAATACCTGAGCAGGCGCACATGCCCAGGCTGTGTTCTGTGTTGCTGGAGGTGGGCATTTTCAGAACCCAAAGTTGTAAGCAGAGCAGCATTCTGATAACAGTGAACTTTCGGAAGCAAATCCTCTGGTCTCTTTGCGGCTCAGGACGTGGGCCTGGGGGTCCCGTGGTCAGGAGCCAGGGGGTGACCTCTGTGCCAGAGGTGGCTCCGGCCACACAGAGGGACTGGGGGTGTGAGCCAGGCCTGGCGCTAGCACATGCTGTCCCCACTAGCTGGGTCTCTTCCTCACCCTAAACATGAAGCATCTCCTTCAGAGCCTTGCTCCATCCCCTGCCTCCCCTCCCCCGCCAGGCTCAGCCCCCCTGGGCTAAGTCCCCTGCTCCCTCCCGGCACCAGCAGACTCGTGGCCATGGCCAGAGTTCTGGTCTGTGTGTCCATGTGGCCGAGGGCCCCTGGCACCGCCTCATGCTAACTACCCAGCTGGGTCCAGGGCCCAGCCCAGAGCATGGCGCTCAGCAGACGCCAGGAGAGGGAGAGAGGGAGCAGAAGAGAAAGAAAACCACCCACGTTAACACATAACCACACGCAGGCATAAACACATGCAGACATGCGTTACTCTCCGATGGAGCAGAAGGAGCATGGACCTCGCAGTCCCACGGACCTCATCCAGTCCCTGTCCTGCCAACGGACCACTTGTGAACGGGCGCAAGTCACTTCCCTCCCGGAGACCCGGGTTCCCGAGCTGGAAGAGGGGCACATCAGAACGACCTCTCTCCTCCAGAGCGACTCAGTTCTCCCGATTCATGCTACAAACCTGCACACCTGCATGCATTACCCATGACCCAGGGCGTCCGTGTTAGAAAGCATCTATGTAATAAAAGCCTCACATGCAAATCTACCAAACTGCTGAATGACTAGTGGAAACTACCAGTCGCTTTGACGCACACTGACCATCAGGGGGCAGATGCTCAACGCAGGCGCTGCCCCCAGCCAGCAGGCCCCAGGCCAGCCAAGGTAGGTGCCAGTGGGTCCCTCTTCCCCCTGATCGCCCTGCTGGTCACCCCACAGATCAACCCTGATTCCTGGCCAGGCCTAGGGACCCTGCCCATGCACGAATGTCATGCACGGAGCCTCTAGTTACAATGCTATGTGGCCTGCTTAGAACTAGAATCTTAGGGAGTCATGCACAGAGGGTAGGGGGTCAGGACATTGGGCCCAGTGGCTTCTCACAGGCCAAGGAGCTCATTCCATCACCATACCTTGGCCTCTGCACATCCCCTGTCTGGTCTAGAAAAAGATCCCCACCCCTGCCCCAGGGCCCACTTCTTGGCATGTCCTGCCCAGGAGGACTGGTGTGGGAACATCCATCCTAAAGCCGGACATGACACCTCTCCCTCGGTCTAGGATACCGGCCCCACCCTGTGTGCCCTTCCCAATGGCCCCACTTGTTTTCTGAGAGCCCCCCTTCCTCCTGGGAAGCATCGCCGCGCGGTGGGCAGAGGGGGGAGCAGGAGCCCACAGGCTGTGGGGACATTCCATAGGCTCCGTCTGGGCAGGAGAGGTGGCATTAGATGCGGACGTGCCCAGCACCGTGCCTGGCACACAGCAGCACCCTAAGCTCCAGCACCTTCCCCGTGGCTCACGCCGCCCAGCTCTCTCCGGAACCACACTTCTCCTCGCCCCTGGCTTCACGTGTCACGTCTCTAGCCCATGCATGCTTACTAAGCCGCTCCTGCCTCGTGCCTCCCACATCCCTTTTGTTCGTGTTCAAGACGACTTTACTGCTCACCCGGCTCGGTCCTGCTGCCTCCTACACTGATGAATTCAGCGGGATTGAAAAGGAGGACTCGCTCTCCTTCCCGAAAACCCCAATTACTCAGTCATCCCGGAACCGGGCCCGCGTGGTGGGGAGAGCCGCCCGGCTGCTGCCAGCCCTGGAGACGGGGCCTCCCGCTGAGAGAGCCGGGGCCCTGGAGCCCCTCGGCGGGACCTTTGCTCAGGAGCGCACCGGGGACTTTGCAGATCACCGAAGAGGGGTCTCCAGGCAGAGCCTGACCTCCAGGTGCGATGTAACGGGAGCGTGAGGCACTGGGCGGGCGGGTGGGCCGCGCTCGGGTCTGTCCGGGCCACGTGGCCTTCTTCTATGTATAGAGCGTGCAGAGTCATCACCAGGCCGGAGCAGGACACGCCTCCCCTCCTGTGCACACGGGACCTTCCCTGGGGAGGTGGCTTCCGGCGCCATAGAGCAGAGCCCGTCTCAAACATGGCTGAAGGCCAGAACGACACGAAATCCGTTCTCAGACCTCAACGGAGCTGAACCAGAAACCAGGAGCAGACGGTCACCTCCAAACATTTCCAGGTCAAACAGCACATGTCTCCACAGCACATGGGCCCAAGAAAGGCCTAGCAAGTGAAACCTGTTTTGAACCAAATGAGAGTGGAAGCACAATTACCACACGGTTCTTCAGCAGGAATCTACAGCGCGGAGTGCGTCTGTTAGAAAAAGGGAAAGGTCTGCAGTCAGCCTGAGCTTCCCTTGAGAAACTAGAGAACCAGAGTTAACCTGGGCCTCATGCAGAGATGAAGGGAAACAATGATAAGAGCCAACACTAACGTCAGGGAAACAGAAAAACATGAAAGCAAATCCATAATACCAAAAGCAGACTGTGGGAAACCACCAGTAAAGCTGATTTTAAAAGGCAGAAAGAAAGGAGAGGAGACACCAACTGCAGACTCAGAAGCAAGAGAAGGCCGTCACTGCGGATCCCCTGGGCGTTAGAAAGTTAAAAAGAAATCCGAGCAGCTCCAGGCCCCACGTTCGGTAACCTAGACCCGTGGTCGGCAAACCGCGGCCTGCGAGCCACATGTGGCTCTTTGGCCCCTTGAGTGTGGCTCTTCCACAAAACACCACGGCCTGGGCGAGTCTATGTTAAAGAAGTGGCGTTAGAAGTTTAAAAAATGTGGCTCTCCAAAGAAATGTCAATCGTTGTGCTGTTGATATTTGGCTCTGTGGACTGATGAGTTTGCCGACCACTGGCCTAGAAGAAATGGACCAGTTTCTTTTTTTCTTTTTCTTTTTCTTTTTTAATTATGCATCCCAGTGGCATTTTAAAATTTATTTTTATTTTTTATTTTATTGATTTTGTACAGAGAGGAAGGGAGAGAGATAGAGAGTTAGAAGCATCAATGAGAGTCATTGATCAGCTGCCTCTTGCATATCCCTCCTACTGGGGATATGCCCACAACCAAGGTACATGCCCTTGACCGGAATTGAACCCGGGACCTTTCAGTCCTCAAGCCGACGCTCTATCCATTGAGCCAAACCGGTCCCGGCATGGGCCAGTTTCTTGAAAGACAAAAACTGCCAAGCTTATACAAGGAAAAAGCGGAAACCTGAGTAGCCCGTGTCCATGTTTTCATTTACCTTTATCGCTGAAAATGTCCCAGGCGTCCCGTTGAGGCCCCCAGTGCCCCTCTCCATCTCCTCCAAGGCCTCCTGCACTCTTGTCTGGACCCACGGCCTACGCACGGATACATACACGTTCTTTGGTTGCCCTCTCCCAACCCACTCCCCCATCCCTGAGAGCATCTATTCTAAAAACCAATCAGTAGCAGAGGCCTCTGTGGCCGCCATCCCCGCCCTCTGCTCTGCTGCTCCCCGGGAGCCGCCTGGGTTCGGGGAGGAGCCCCGGCGGGGCCAGCGTCCTGGATCCCGTCTTGGCTGGGACACCACGGGGAGCACGGCAGCCCGGTCCCTGTGCGGTGATGAGGACCAGCAAACGCTGACAGGATAACGAACGCCCCTGCCCCACCGCCTTGTCCGGAAAACAGGGGACGGTCCCTGAGCCGTTCTCCGCGGTCTGTGAGCGGTGGCATGCCTCGGCGTCTGCCCAGCAGCTGTGAAAACGTGCCTTTACACAGAAACACGCACGTAAATGATGACAGTGGCTGTTCTCCTCATCAGCAGAAAGACTGGAAGCGACCGAGAATCCTTGCACGGAGCAAAAGACGCCGGTCTGAAATGGCTACCGACTGTGTGGCCCCCTTTGGTGACCCCAGAGAACGGGCAGAGCTGGACACACAGCAGAGGCTGCCGTGGCCATGGCCATGGCCGTGATGAGAGGAAGCCCAGGGGGTATTTTTAGGGCAGCAAACTCCTCCGGATGATGCTGGGGTTCGGTAGAAGACATGACGGAGGTCCCTAGTCCCCTGGGCTTTGCAGCACAGAGTGTACAGATCTTAACGTATGGAATTAAAAAAAAAAAAAAAATCATGTGGGAGGTCCGAGGCTCCCAGGATGGAGCGCAGGCTGAGACAAAGCCCCAAACTTTACCACAAAGGTGCGACCTCCCTCAGGGAAGGGGTGCACAGAGGGCGGACGAGGTAGCTTTGGAAATGAGAGCAGACACACGGGCAGATGTCCACCGAGGGACAGGCGGCCATCCGCTGGAGCGCCTCCCACTCAGGCCACCAGACACGGACAAGGAATGCGGGAGACACGGTCATGGCCACGGGGCCTAAGGTGACGGGACACTGGCTGGGAAGGAACCCTGGCCGGGAGCTGGGCACGAGGGGAGCCCCAAGGAATCCGGAGTCAACGGGGGCTCCCGTCAGTGAGCATCTCGGGCGTAAGTTCATGAACTGTCAGCAGGCGGATGCAGGGGGTGAACGCAGGGGGAGTGGAGGGCAGGCACCGGGGACTCTTTATTTATTTATTTTAAATATATATATTTTATTTATTTTTTACAGAGAGGGAGAGAGAAGGATAGAGAGTTAGAAACATCAATGAGAGAGAATCATCTATCAGCTGCCTCCTGCACACCTCCTACTGAGGATGTGCCCGCAACCAAGGTACATGCCCTTGACCGGAATCGAACCTGGGAACCTCCAGTCCGTAGGCCGACGCTCTGTCCACTGAGCCAAACCGGATTCGGCTGCTTCTCTGCCAATCTGCGACGACTCTAAAATACAGACTGTGTTATAAAAAGATGCGAGGCTGGTACTTCTTTCCTGACAAGTCACAAGCTCTCGCCTCCTTTCCCCTGCCCCACTTCTCTGTTGAACCTGGAACCTCTGTCCAATGCACTTGAGTGACAGGGAGAAAATCAAGAGAAACACAGCTGACCATTGACTCCTCAGTGTCTGCCCGGTGAAGCCAGAGGGACGGAGCAGAGGCCCCGTGACCTGCGACCCCAGCTCCCCGAAGCTTGAGCCGGTGCTCTGCGCAGGGCCCCAGAGAGCCTGCCTCCTACCCGCTGTGTCTGAACACGCGTCTGGATCTAAAGACCGCGTCTATGTGACCCGCAGCCCCTCTTCCTCACCCTCGTCTGGCCTCAGCGTCCCCGCCGCCCGTCCCTCACTGCTCCAGTCTCTTACGGTTTTCCTCCCTCCCCTCTCCCCGCCCCCTGCATCCCGCTCTCAGTGCTTCTCTCCTCACTCCCTGAACAAACCACCTGAACGCTCATCTCTGGGATCCTCTGAAACCAGCCTGCACTACAGAGCGGTGTGGACACGGAGCCTGAAGGCTGGTGACCCTGGAGCCCTGGCAAAGGTCAGAGCTACGCACCCCCTGTTTAGTCGAGACAATGGCAGCTGAAGCAACTGGCCCACCCGACGGTCATGTAAGTCCTTACGGATACGATAGTCTGCCTTGACTGGAGATTGCTGCCTAAGGGCTATAGGCGGGTCCCGAATTGAATAAAAGGATGGCAAGGCCTGAGCCCAGGCGGAGTGCTCCTGGGCTCCCTCCTGGCCCCGAATTTCCAAATTACTATTTCTTGTCTCGTCTCGTCCCTTTCATTTGCTCGAGGCCCCTCTTCCAGAGCTCGAACCCTGAACCACGCGGGACGTGGGTCATTCGCAGGCTGTTCCCACCACATTCCCTCCCAGGGAGCAGCAACGTGCCTTTCCCACCCCAGCCCCAGCCCCCAGGGGTCTGCTTGGCGCCGCCCCATCGAAGTGCTCACGTTTTAAACCGAATGTCCCGAGAGCAGGTGGGCAGGCCCCGGTTCCCATGTGGGTGCCATTGGTGCTTTCCGAAAACGGTGAAGCGCGTGTCTGCCCTGGAAGCGCTGTGAGCGGGCTCTTTAAACACAGAGCCGCCTGGCTGCCCGGCCCCTCCCCGCTGGGCCCCCTCCCCGCGTGGACCCCTCTAATCCTCAGGAGCACGGCCGGGAACACCCACATCTGTCTCAGCGGCAGAATTAGCGGGGAGCTGCCTCCTGCCCCGCGGCCCCCAGTGGAACAGCGAACAGCAGTCTGGGCTGAAGCAGCGTCGCCCGGTGGGGCCGGCATTACCTTAATTACAGCAGCTTGTGTGCGCGCTAAGCGCCTCCGGCCTAAACCCGGCCTCAATCCGGTGCGTGCGGCCAGGCCGCCCCGCAGCCCGCGGCGACATCTGCCTGGCGCTCCCTCGTCCTCGTGGGACAGGGCCGATGGCGCTCTGTCCGTGCACGTCGGCGGGCGGGGGGGGGGGGGGGGGGGGGGGCCGGAGCCGGCCGTTCGCGGACTGTTCCCCGGCTTCCCTGTGACGTGCCGGGGTGGAGAGCCTGACTCGGCAGGGAGCGCCAGCCCTCGGGACCTCAGCGGGGCCGGCTCCGCGGTGAAAATGGAGGCACATCAGCAGCAGCCGCCGCAACCCTCCCAAAGCTATCAGCCCGCCCCCAGGTTTAAAAACCGCGTTCACCGGGGCACCTCCTTGTGCCAGGCCACCCTGGGCCCCGCGAGTCAGGTTGTAAAGGACACCCCTGAGGGCCAGGAGACCCGGACGGACGGACGGACGGATGGACGGAGAGACGGCACGTCACAGGACGCATGTGCGAGGGAGGGGGGGCCGCCAGCCGGGGGACCGCCAGGCCCAGGAGGGATCATGAGGCCGGCACCTGGACAGGTGCAGGCGGATGGAGAGGGAAGGAGGAAGGAGGAAGAGGAAGGGGCCCCATGGGGAGGAGGGCAGAGGGCACCAGCCCAGAGGCCAGCAGAGCAGCAGGTGTGCGTGGCCGGGAGGGCGTGAGCACGGCCAGGGCTCCTGTCCACGCCCAGCGGAGGCCACTTCCCACGTGCTAACTGTCGGAGGCGCGAGAGGGGCCGGCAGAGGGCAAAGCTGCCCCATAGCGATGGAGGCCGCAGTCTGCTGGGCCCCCATGGCCTCACTTTCTTCGGAGTTTAAATTCCCTCTCTATCCGCGGCCCGTGTGGAAAACCAACCCACTGCCACTCCGGCCACTCGTGAGCAGGTGCTGGGCTCCTGCCTCAACTGTTCTCACCCCGTTTCTGCCAAACGCCCGTCCATCCCGCCACTGCCTTCCCCACCCACACCTGTTCCCACACCCCCCCCAGCAGCACCCACCCGCCCGCTCACCACTCCACCCCCCACCCCACGCCCTCCCACAGGGCGCAGGCGTAGATAATTAATTGCTGAATCTAAGTAAGTGTGCCCTGATCTAACCGACCCCAAACCCAGAGCACCTCAACCCTTGATATGCCATCTCCCCCTTCCTGTTATCTTTGAGCCCCCCGCGGGGCCAAGTTTGGGGAAAATAAATATCTTCCGGGCTTCAGTCTTGTGCTCTGTCCTCCCTGTCCTATTGGCACTGCCCCCACACCATCACTTCAGTCTTGACGATGTTTGAACCCAGATAATGCAATGGGAGCACAGGGTTTGGTTAGCTGCATTTGTAAACTATTTAAAATGTCCCTCAGAAAGAGCATTTTTAGCCCACCACCTTTGAGGTGATTGGAACCCCCTTTCTCAGGCTCCTTTCCTGGTTGGGATTAGTTCCTGGGAACTGACAGGTTTCTGACAGAAAGAAGAAGGTGTAAAGGCAGACAGGCCTACGTTCAAACATGCCCCGTGCTTCACGGGCTGTGGGACCTGGGGCCCATTCCCTGCCCTCTCTGAATTCCCCTTTTTTTGTCTGTGCAGTGGGGATGATGACCACGGTGCCCGCCTGGTAAGACGGGTGTGAAGAGGAAGGAAAGAATGCGTGGACGGTGCAGGCAGGTGCCAGGGAGCTGGTCCCCGGGACTCTGCAGGCAGTGGCTCTCCACCATCCTAATGCTGCAGCCCTTTAATACCGTTCCTCGTGCTGTGGTGACCCTCAGCCATAACATTATTCCCGTTGCTACTTCATAGCTGTAATGTTGCTGCCGTTAATGAATCGTAATGTAAATATCTGTTTTCCGATGGTCGTAGGCTCTACAGCGGCGGTTCTCAACCTGTGGGCCACCGAAGACCATCGGAAAACACAGATATTTACCTTACGATTCATTAACAGTAAAACATTACAGGCATGAAGTAGCAACGAAAGTAATGTTATGGCTGGGAGTCACCACAGCAGGGGGAGCTGTGTGAAAGGGTCTCGGCGTTAGGAAGGTGGAGAACCGCAGCCGTGGAGCATCGTCTGGGGAAACCATTTCCTTTCTCCAAACATTTTACTTTTCAAACACCCTTTGGCGATGACCTGTTTGCATCTCTGCCTCCACTTCCAGCTCCAAAAAGCACCGGGACAGTGTGACCACCTCTAGCATTGTGACCCGAACCATAGCATGTGCTCACCACAGATTGCTGACTGCAAGTGACATCCATGATCTACATAAACACACATAGAGTGTGTGTGTGTGTGTGTACATGTGCGTGCACAATGACCTCTACACAGCCATGTCCCACGCCAGGGAACGCAGGCCGCGTGCACCCACCACCCAGAGAGAAACTCCACCGGGGGCTCAGCCCTCCCTGCCTGGCCGGGTCATTCCTTCCTCCGTCCGACAAGGGTTACGTCATGAGACGCCTCCGCTCCCACCCACTCACAGCCCAGGGAGAAGGGCCTGCCACCAACGGCGTGTTCCCTTCCCCAAAGGGGCTGGGAGTCATCGGGAAATGCTAAGCGAGGGCCTACCGCTGTCACATGTTATTTATAAATAACAGTCTTTCCACGTGCCGCTAACAGAGAGAACAGAAGTGCGGGACACCCAGCAGGGGACACCTACCAGGCTTATTTCGCCCAGAGTGGATCTCATATCTAATATTGACAAGCCAGGAAGTATCTTAAAACCCATTTATCCGAATCCCCTTATTGTTGGGATGAAAGAAAGAAAGAAAGAAAGAAAGAAAGAAAGAAAGAAAGAAAGAAAGAAAGAAAGAAAGAAAGAACCACGCCTTATTTTCAAGGAGTGTGGTTTACCCAAGCCATTGATCTTTCAGATTGCATTTAAAATGTGCACCCCAGGCCTCCGAGGACCCTCCGCCACCTGCCCCTCCGCGGGCCTCTCCGCTGTGGAAGGCGGGGGGGGGGGGGGGGGCAGGCTCCCTCCCCCGGACCGGGCTCCGGGGCGCCTTCTCCGTGGCTGGACGCGTGGACCGAGGTGGGGTGTGGGTAGAGCATCTCGTGTTTGCGCATGGGAAAAGACAGAACTGGTTTTATCCATTTCCTCCTAGTGATTCAACAGTTAAACCCTTCCCAATCAGAGATTATTCTCGAGCCTCTAATACTATTTAAATTACAACTCCCAAATCTTAAATGATGTAACAGGGCCAAATGCTGCTGCTTTTTTAAAGATGCGACACATCACGTGCAAGTTACCTAACAGAACCGAGGGCCACGTGGCTGGCCGGGCCGGGAATGACATGCACAGGGGTCCTCGGGCCCTGACGCTCCCCCCTGTCCGCGCCCCCCCCCCTCCAGTCCTCAACAGGCCGATAGGGGAACCCCAAAGAAGCCACCGATCGCCTCTCAACTGCGTGAGACGGGGGTCTCCTCGTCACCGGCCGTTCCCTCAGGCACCACAGGCACCGGCTGGAGCGGCCGCAGGTCCTGGTCTCCCCGGCCCCGAGCCGGTGGCCGGCCCCTCGGTCCCCGAAACAAATCCGCAGGGCAGGGCGCTTCAGAGGAGAGCCCGGCGGGCCGACTCAGTCCGTCAATGCAGGGTGGTCAGGAAGGCAGCTGTCTGAGCCACCCGGCTACCCAGAGCCTCTCTCGGCCCAGAAGACGGTGTGGGGAGAATCCCAAGCCACCCGTTCTCTCCGCCTCAGTGCGTCTGCTGCAAGCCAGCGGGCGAGGCCGGGGCAGCCAGCCCACGCTCGGCGCCCACGCAGACCGAGGCCTCGAGACCCTCACGTAGACTGCACATGTATCCCTGTGTCACAGGCTCCGGGATGCACAGACGTCCCAGATGATCACGGCCCGAAATGCAGCTGCCGTGAGGACCGGGGCTGCCACAGCATCGCCCGGGCGGCCTGTGTCCCAGGCGCATGCTGAGACCCTGGGGGTGTCTCAGCATGCAGCCGCCGGGGCCAGAGCCTTCCCAACGCCCCCCGAGGCTGGACCAGGTACTGACACCCCTCATTGGCACATTAACCCAGGGGCCTGCTCCTCCTCCCATCCGGTGGATTTGGACAGCTGAGCCTCAGACGCTGGGACCTGGCCAGGTCCCAGGGGAAAGGAGAGCCATGGCTGGAGCCCGCTGCTCTGGCCCCTTCCTACATCCTCCCACCTTCCCCTCTCGGGGGCTCCGAGCTGGGGACCAGGAGGAGGTCCTCAGTGCAGAGCGGACGAGCCGCTCAGTGGAAGGGACTCAGCCCTGCGGGGCGCGGCACAGACACGCACGTGCGGCCGGCCCTGCGTCAGGAGGGAAGTGCACGCCGCTGTCGCTCTGCGTCCACGGCTGCAGGTGACATTCCCTGACAGAGTCCCTCAGCAGAACGAGCATCTCCTGGCAGAGCCCTGATCGGCCCCACTCGCCCGGAGCCCAGTGCCGCCTCGCCTACAGGACCCTGACTGTGTGCCGATGGGGCATCATGTCTAGATCCAGCTTTCACTGTCACTCGTTGCCAGCCCACGGCAGGGGGAAGGCATCCGTGCCCGTGTCAGTGGTTGGACTGTGACAGCCGTGAACATGGGAGCTGGCGGGGCTGGACTTCCAATAAAAAAATTAAAAAACAAAAAAAAACTTCAGAGAGGAAAGAGACGCGGGAAGTTCTGAGGCAGAGAGCAAAGGCCTCACGCATGCCGGGCGTCCGTTCCAGGCACGTTCGTTGCGTGCCAAGGCCTGGGGACGGCACATGTGGAATTTAAAAGACACCATCTGCCGGGAGGGGGACGCTCCGAACGATAAACTTAACCCTTCCTTCGCCCTCTCCTCCTCGGGGCGGGAAGGAGGGGAGGGGCGCGCACATTCGCTGAACAGGTTGGGCAGGATGGAAGGAGAGGGGGCGCTCCGTGAGACACTGGACAAGCCCAGCATCACAGTCTGTGCATTTCCTCCAGGAAAAGAAAGCAACCACCTTCTGTTCTACTCACTCTTCAAACCAACACTACACACGCCCCCGGCCATCGTCAGGTAAGAGCCCAAACCACGCCGACAGCAGCCACAGCCTGCTCTGCAGCGTTCCCCTCCGCCAAAGTCCCCGGCGGGCGCTGTGAACGCAAACGCAGCCGTTTTCAGGAATCCTTCCGATCTGTGGGATGAAACGTGGAGTCATTCCTCAAAGAAGGAAGGGTTTCTTTTCTTAAAAAAAAAAAAAAAAAAAAAAAAAGAAAGGAAAGTCTGTAAGGCGGAAGGAAACAAGAGCATGTCGCCCAGATCAAAGGCATGTCCTGCTTACACGCTAACAGGCCGCGGGGACACGCGTCACAAAGCAGGAAGGGGGACAGAGCCGTGACAATCCCCACGCTTCCTGACCGGCAGGCTGACGTGTTCTTAAAGCACATTTCACAAACGCAACACGGCTCCTCGGGGGCTGAGGTGAGTTCACAAAATAGCTTTATTAGACGTGAGAAAGCATACAGCAGTCCAGGCAGGAAACACCCACAATGCCCACGTCCCGCGGACCTGCCTCGGAGGTCACGGCTCGCCGCCTGATTCCCGTCCCCCGCCTCACCCGCACCGCAAGTCCGGGCCCACCCCCAGGAAACGCTGTCACCGTGGCACAGACACGCCCTCGCCGTGCCCGCAGGGGTCGGTGTCTCCCGAGGGTGGCCGGGCACGGCCGTGCAGTCCTGCTGGTGACAGCGGACGGGACCCAGGGCGCGGAGGGAGGGCTCACGTTGGTCCAAGAGACGCTGGTGGCTTCGGGGTGCGTGGCACGCCCGGAGAGCGGGGTCTCCTGGTTTTTTTCAGAAAGAAGTGTCTACCCGGAGAAGGATCATGAGGCACTCGTTGTTAGGATACCGTTAACATTTAGACTTTTTCAAAAAGCGATTCTAAATGCGGACGAAAGCACTGCGGAAGCAGCCGTGGGCTGTCCCGGTGGGAGGAGGGGCCCTCGGTCCACACGGCACACGGCACACGGCGCCAGGGCAGCCCCGTGCGGCTCCGAACAGCTCTCTGGCACGAGGGCTGAGAGAAGACCCCGGAGGGCCGGTGATTTCACCTGCGTACAACGTGTGATATAATTTTTCCTTACCGTTCCGATGATACAATTCGAGTTGGCTTCTTCTTACCACCGGCCTTTGGAAAGGAATGTACAGAGCAGCGGGTCTCGGTGGCTTAAAAGCTTCTGGACTCAGCAGCTGCTGTGCTTCCCGAGGCCCCTCCCCACGGTGAGGGGGACGGGCATGCCCAGCACCCGCCAGCTCTCCCCGCGGCTCTGCCTGTGCCCGGGGGCTTAAGGGATGGGCACAGGCTCGTCCTGTCAGTCTCGGCTGTGCGGCGGGAAGCGACGCCTGGGCACCGAGGATCTCCGAGAGGCCGCAAGCGTGCGCCCGGGGCTGATAAAGTGCTAGTTAAGAGGACACACGTGTGGTCGGAGGTCTCAGAGAGCGCATTCGTGTGTCCTGTTAAATACGATCATGTAGATTTATTATAATAAGTTAAAAATATCCCTATCGGACAATAAATAAATAAAACCCATATATCCACAAAGCATCTCTCAGTTCTGGGGGAAAAACAACAACAACAACAAAAAAAAAACACCCCACAACAACAGCAATGGCAGTCGTGCTGTAAGGCTCAGTTACGTTGGAGGAATCGCTGGGGAAAGCAGGCACCTACCTTCTCAGCAGGCGAGCTGTGCTCCGGCCACGTTAGCACCTGTGAGCACACAGCCACCCCTCCCCAGGCCCCCTCTCCCCGCCTCGCGCGTCCTTCCCACGCGAAGCTAGCTGCTCCCTGTGGGTTCTCTGCCCTATCTTTGAGTCCGAAGAGAAAGGACCGGTTTCTGAAAACACGTCTGGAGCCAACGACAGGTCTCTCGTGAGCCCTCGCCTCAACATGGGTGGCTCTTCGACTCGCCAGGAAGAACACGGGAAAACACGCCGGGACGGATGTTCACACGGAGTTCGTTGTGTTGGAGGAGAAGCAGCAGAGGGAGGCTGGCCGGACACCCCGAGTCTCGCCGTCCCTTTGCTGCCTGTGCACAGCAAGCCCCAGAGACGACACCCCTTCCCCCCGCCCCGTCCCCTCTCGCTTTGGGGGTGAGCGCTGCCGGCAGGAGGCCCCTCGGGGCTCAGGTGGGGTGCTGTCCGTTCTGTGTGAGGGGCTGGATCTTCCCCAGAGAGACGTCCGTGTCGTAGTCCAAGATGACAGACAGGGCCGGGGACAGCCTGTCGGGGGGCCCGGCCGTCCCGCCCGCCTCCTCCTTCCGCGGGCCCCCCGGGGCGCCCACAGCCTGCGGGATCAGGTACACCGCGCTGCAGTCCTTGGGGATGGAGCCCCGCGGCTCGTGGTGGCTGGAGAGCGCCGCGCCCCCGTTGTTGTTGACGCTGACCGTCTCGATGGCGTTGCCCGCCGCGGGGCAGAGCCTGTCGCAGCCCAGGAGGGTGGAGAAGGCCTTCCGGAAGTCGGCGTTGAAGGCGTAGATGATGGGGTTCAAGGAGGAGTTGGCCCAGCCGAACCACACGAACACGTCGAAGGTGAGGGCGTCGATGCAGAAGGGCTGGGTCTCGCCGGCCCCGCAGAAGGGCGCGATGCAGTTGAGCACGAAGAAGGGCAGCCAGCAGCACACGAACACGCCCATGATCACCGACAGCGTCTTCAGCACCTTGGTCTCCCGCTTGAAGGACGTCTTGAAGGAGCTCTCGGGCGGCGCGCCCTCGGCCGGCCTCCCGTTGCCCGCGGTGGCCTGGCAGTGCTTGGCGTGGACGGCCGCCCGCTCCAGGGCGGAGATTCGGCGGATCTGCTTCTGAGCAATGCGGTAGATCCGGGTGTAGGTGACGACCATGATGGCCACGGGGATGTAGAAGCTGATGAGGGAGGAGGAGATGGCGTAGGTCCTGCTCAGGCTGGCGTCGCAGTTGTCGGCCGCCTCGCCGCCGGGGGCCGTGGCGTTGCCCTCGGCGGGGCCGGCCGCGGCGGGCCTCGCCTTGTGCCAGCTGAGCTGCACGGGGATGAAGGAGATGAGCACGGACAGGGTCCAGGCCACGCCGATGAGGATGAAGGCCGCCCGGGGCGTCATCTTCCTCTCGTAGCGGAAGGGGCTGGAGATGGCCCAGTAGCGGTCCACGCTGATGACGCACAGGTTGAGGATGGAGGCCGTGGAGCACATGATGTCGAAGGCCACCCACACGTTGCAGAAGGCGCCGAAGGGCCAGAAGCCGGCGATCTCGGCCACGGCCTTCCAGGGCATGACCAGGACGGCCACCAGGAGGTCCGACACGGCCAGGGAGATGACGAAGAAGTTGGTCACCTTGGACCGCAGGTGCCGGAAGCGGACGACGGCGGCGCACACCAGCGTGTTGCCCAGCAGCGTGGACAGGATGAGCAGCGACAGGAAGCAGGCGGTCAGCAGGCGGAAGGAGAAGTCCCGCTGCCCAGCCGGCCCGGCCCTGTCCATGGTGGAGGCGGCGGAGGTGTTCAGAGTCCTCATCTTCCGGGAAGAGCAGGGGAGGGGTGGCCAGGGGAGCTCTGATGTCCCTCAAGTTCCCAAGCAGAGCCAGGGGTCAGGGGTCAGGGGTCAGGCAGCCCCTCGCTGCCCCGGGTGCAGGACCTCCCTGGCGTCCTGGGTGAGAGCTGCACCCCGGTGTGGCAGGAGCCTGCCCTGTCCCCCGACTCACCCCCTTGGAGGGAGCCGCTGGCTCTCTACGGCCGCCTGCCGACCCCCTCGCTCCGGGTCACGGTCATTGCCGCCCGCTGGCCCTTCCGTGCCCATGGGAAGCAGCGGCTTTTCAGCACGTGCGACGCTTTCCATCCGGAGCCCCGAGGCCTCTCCCGAGCTGGTCAGTGACCGTCACATTTGGGGGCCGAGGCAGGCGCAGCTGGAAATGCGTGCCAGGCTCCTCCGCGCCCAGGTTCCTCCGCGCCCGCCTCTGAGCAGCTCCCCGAGCGCCCTGCGAAAGCAAAGATGCCGGGACTTGAGCAGATCGCACCTTCACGGCAAGCCCAGCCCCTGCGCCAGCCACCTACCTCGCCGTGGGGGGTCTCTCTGCGCCTGCCGCCCGGGGAGCACAGCTCCAGGATGACCAGGAGCCACGCCGGATCCTGCCCGGTGGGCACCAGGGTCCCCAAGGCGCAGAGATCATCGGGGGTTCAGAGCCCGCTGCTCCCCGGCCTCACAGGCTAGAGAAGGGCCAGGCGGGGGGAGATGGGGAAGGGCATCTCCCCTCTGCTTACTTTCTGCCCCCTCCAAACGCCGGGTGCCCCGGGCAACCTCTGGCCCCTGAGGGCAGGCCCCGCGCCCGCCCGCCCGGACCCAGCCACCGGCTCCCGGAGCCCCTGGGACGCGAGGCAGAGCCAGCGAGCTGGCACCCGCGGGGCGCGGGCTCCGGGCACAGCCCCCGCCCCCCTCCCGGCCCCTCCCCGCCCGGGGGCGGCTCCGCCTGGCAGGCTGGGCGCGGGCAGCGCCCACGTGGCTCCCCGGATGCGGGCGGAGGAGTGAGGGCGCTCAGTGAGCACCGGACCCCCTGGGTGACCCCCACCCCCGGCCCCAGGGCCCCCAGACCCTGGGACAACACCTGACAGGAGCTCCAGACCCATCCGGACGCAGGAACCCAAGTAAACCCGCGGCGGGAGGCTCAGCTGCGGCCTCGGCGCCCCTCGGAGCCGGAGCCCCTCGCGGACCCCGCGCGCCCTCCCCGCACCCGCACCCGCCGCCCGGCCCCGCGACCTGCGCTGCCTCCGGGGCCCGTCCCCCCGGGCGGTCCCCGAGGGCGAGGGCGGTACTCACCGCGGCCGGGGCTCCGGCTCCGGCTCCGGGCTCAGGGTTCAGCGATCCCCCCGCCCGCTCCGTGGCGCCCCCAGTGCGCGCTTCCCCTCCGCCCGGGCGGCCGCGCTCTGGGGCCGCGGCCAGTGCCATCCGCCGGAGCGCAGAGCGCCCCAACCCAGCGCCTGGCGCTCCGCGGGCCCGGGGCGCCCTCTGCCGGCGGCGGCGCGGCTTGCCGAACCGCCACTGCGCCCCGCGGGGTGGGGAGGGGGCAGACCGCCCCCCCCCCCCCCCGCCCGCCAGCATCCACGTGGGACCCGCTCCGCCCCGGCGGTGATGCCAGACCCTGCGCGGGGGGCTCCTGTGCTTAAAACACCCCGAAACACAAAGCACCCCAAAACACCGACAGGGTGAGAGGTCCTTTTGCAGGCACTGCCTTCGTTGAAGCAAGGTATTTCTCCAACCCTCAGGGCCTCCAAGAGCTGGGGTGACGGGGTGAGGGGCTGCCTGGCTCTCAGAGGCCAGAGAAGAGCGGCATCACAGAGCAGCCTCCTGTCCCAGGCACAACCCCTGCCACTCCCCCCTGGCACAGCCCCTGGCCTCCGTGCGCTTCCCAGGACCTGCCTGCCCCCCGCCCAGGTCCAGCAGGAGCCGGAGACCTAAGCAATGACCCGGGGCTGAGACGGGGGAAGGCAGGGAGGGTGGGGGCAGGAGGCCTGGCAGACAAGGGTGCCCCTGCGCCCTCCCCAGCTGCCCGGGCCGCGCCTGGAGGATCAGACGGGGCACCCATTGTGCCCAATGCCACATCCCCATGGCTGCCTGGCATTCCTGAGGTGGGAGGCAGCACGGGGCTCCGTGTCAGGCTGCCTGGCTCCCGTGCCCTCCCTCCGCTGCCCTGCCCTCTCCCTGTCTGGGAGGCGGTGACCAGGCGACAGGGTCGTGAGGAGTATCCAGTGGGCGGCTGCCTGCCGGGGGCTGGGCACCGGGGAGGCCCAGCCAGCCCTCCTGGCAGGAACCGGAGGCCCGTGCAGATGGCAGCTTCACCCTATGAGAACCTGCTCCCCCAAACGATGCTTCTGCCCATGACCCACTCCCCGAGGCACACAGGCTCAGAGGCAGGGCTGCTCCCAGCCCTGCCCCCCCCCCCCCCCCCCGTCACCCTCAGGGACACGTGGGCCTGAGTCCCGGCCATGGACACCATGTTCACCTAAAGACCACACACTGAGCTCAGCACCGCACTCCCAGAGCCTTGTCCCTGAGGCAGCATTTCTGCCTCTGATGCCTCTCTCCCTCTCTCTCCCTTTGATTCCGGCCCCACCGCGTGGGCCTGAACCTGTGCCTCCCCCCTTCCACCTGCGGTTCCTGGAACGTTCACACTGCAACCCCCACAAGCACCCCAGGAGGGCAGTCAGCATTAAGGGCGGGGGGGCAGGAAAGAGTGGGGTCCTTTTCTCCACCGTAAAGGGGAGATGGGGCCGGACGGCAGGAGAGAGGACGCCCCTGGGAAGAAACCCCAAAGAGCACACTGCGGAGCGAGGTCAGCAGGAGGCCAGTCCGAAGGGTACAATGTCTGTCCAGTGACAGCCGTGACCGGTGCCCTGGAGCCATAGCCCCGGAGCCATAGCCCGGCAGTGCCCACCGCCCCTTAGATTAAACAGGAGCCCAGCCAGGGCCGCCCACGTAAAGCCCAGTGGCCACCGGTCTGGCCTCCGGTGCCATCACACCCGGGGCAACACCGGCTGCACGGCCTGAGTGTCTCTGATGTGAGATTTAAATAGGAAGCAAAACCTCGTCGGGAGCAAAAGACGTTCATAGTGAGTGAGCGTCTTATCTTCGCTTCTCTCCAGCTCGGCGGCTGCTGCAAAGGAGTCTCTCTCCCTTTGCTTAGAAATCCCCCCCAAACTAACCCTGGCTGACCCGTGTCTTCCTTCCACGTGTGCACGGGACAGGCACAGGCAGGCAAGCCAACACATGTCGCCTGTCCCGTGGCCGAGCGGTCCTTCTGCTCACGAGGGAATTTCTGGCCTTTCGGTCTTTCCGCAGAGCTCAGGGGCCCACCCGGAGGGAGGCCCAGGGGGCACCGAGGGGGTTTGCTTCCTGTCACCGGGGAGCCAGCACATGGACAATCTCTGAGACAGACCCTGTGCTCGTTTGGGGCAGACGGAGGTCCCTGGTTTTGATCATCGCTGCCGAGGGAACAGGGAGGGTAAGATGTCGCTTAGATTCCCGTGTCTGTCACCTGCACAGGCAGCTGTACAGTGTGGCTAGGGGTTTGGTTTCTTCCTTTTTGTTTGTTTGGTTGGTTGGTTGGTTGGTTGGTTGGTTTGGTTGGTTCTCCCTCTGGAAGCCAGCGTGCACAGAGGCCTCGGCTTTGTTCTGCAGAAATCGCCCCTCCTCCTCCAAACCCGGGGAATGTGAGTGCACGCCCGGCAGGTATCAGAATTAGATGCCGCTGGAGTGTAAATCCAGACACAAAAGCGCCTTTGTCTCCCAGACCGCACGTCTTTCCGCTGCCCTGTGATGTCCGCACCGCAGGGAGGGGTGCTTTTCAACCGATGTTTACTTGGAGCTTTAAACTAAACGGATGCAAAGGCGTGCTCCACGGGGTGGGATGGGGTGGGGGTGGAGGGGAGATGCACTGTGGAGTATGACAAGTGCCTTTTACTTAGGAAGTTCGGCATTCTTAAAGCTGGTTTCACACCAAAAACAACTGCCTCTAATGTCAGAGAAAAGAGAGAGAGCTTGGCTAACCTTGGCTAAGTAACTAGGATGGTCATGTCTTAGACCTGTGGTCGGCAAACTCATTAGTCAACGGAGCCAAATATCAACAGGACAATGACTGAAATTTCTTTGGAGAGGCACATTTTTAAAATTTATACTTCTTCTAATGCCTCTTCTTCAACATAGACCTGCCCAGGCCCTGGTATTTTGTGGAAGAGCCACACTCAGGGGGCCAAAGAGCCGCCTGTGGCTCGTGAGCCGCAGTTTGCCGACCACAATCTCAGGCCATACATACAGCTTCTCTGAAATGCCCACTCCTGGGACATCTTCTCTCCTCCTGTCGTTATTATGCAATTCAAACATCAACACTATTAAAAACCTAAAGGTCAACACAGAGCAGAGACCCGAACCCGCCACCTTCCTGTGTACAGACGGCGCGCCAGCCCATGGAGCCACCCAGCCAGGCCCAGGCATGTTTTCCGTGGTTGCATCTGCTCTTGATTCCACTCCCTGTTCCTCTTTTCCTGTCTTCTCTGGGCTGAAGATTCCAGTCTGCCTCCTTTACTGCCTTATTTTACACTACTTTGTGCTTTGTTATGTCCATGGTTGCATTGGGGTTATTTTCATGGTTGCTTCACAGCATATATTTGCTAAGGTGTATAATGCAGACATACTGTATATATCTTATATGATAGGTACTTGATATGTTATATAACAACATAAGACTCAGACATGCCCTCTAGCTCCATCTTCTACAACTCCATCTCGGGGCCCATCTCAGGGGCTGACATGGACCATTTCCTAAGGCGCGAGGGGCCCTACAATGCTCTCTTCTGTGTCCTCCCTCCCAGTCTTCACGCTGCCGTCACACAGTTCACTTCGACACATGACATACATCCCAGGCCACCTTGTGATCACTTTTCTCTAAACAGTCACTTATCCTCTAAAAAGGTTTAAATAGTAAGGAGAAATACTCAATACCTACCCAGTGGCCGCGCTTTCCTGGGTGCTGGGAAGGTACCCCTGAACCAAGGCGACCCCCCTGACCTTACAGAGCGTACATTCTAGTGCTAGCGGGTAAATGCCGTTCACACAGCACAATACAGGGGTGCAAGGAGTGCTCATTGTGAGTTTGTGTGTGTGTGTGTGAAAGAGAGAGAGAGAGAGAGAGAGAGAGAGAGAGAGAGAGGGAGGGAGAGAGGAAGAGGGAGGGAGAGCAAGCGGATGCTCTCACTAGCAAACCCATAACTAAGCTAAGCACAGCAAGGGCCCGATTCTCGCAGTGGGTCTCCCTGGAGCTCAGTGCCCACCTCAGTGCCCTGTCGCTTTGCTGTAAGTCAAGGTTCTGCAGAGAAGCAGGGCTGCTCGTTTGCCTGTCGGGCCCGTGAGACAAATGTCGTTGGAGGACACCAGAGTTTCCTTCTGTTCACAGCCGGACCCGGGAGCCAGGCCGGCTCCCCAGCCCACCTCTGCCACTGGTTCCGTTACAACACATCACCGGTAAGTCTGAGCGCTGTTGGCAAAGGTCCCCGAGAAGGGGGACTCCTGAGCTGGCCCTGGGCAACCAGAGGCTCCTCACCCCTCCCCTCGGCCCCATCCTTGGGATGCGTGTTCTGTCCACCATTCTCACCACAGGAGCCAGTCTCAAGGTCGCCGCCGTGAGAGACCGCCTGGTCGGAGCCCGTGCCTGAGCCATTGGCACCTCTATGGGCTGCCGAGAGCCTGGCGGGTGGGGGCACCGTGTGTTCGGTCACGGCTGTGTGTTTCTGGTCTGCAGAAAGGCCTTGTGCAGGGGGATTGTAGAGAAAGAGCATATTAATGGCTCCCCCTGTGTTCCTACCTGAGGCTGCTAGGTACTGTCGCCAACATTACACACCCCTATCCCTTCCTTTAAACGCGATTACTGCCATATATATATATATATTAATATATATATATATATTAATATATATATATATATATATATATATATATATATATATATATATAACTAGGTCTTGGATTTCTGTAGACATCCAAGACATCTTTTTTTTTTAACTAGGTCTTGGATTTCTGTAGACATCGATCTATTAGATTCATCGCTCCAAAGGAATTCTAGCTGCATCCTGGCAAAGGAACGCCCCCTCACCCCCACCCCCACCCCCAGTTCAAGCAAAAGAGCAACAATCAAAAAAGCTGGTGTGGCTGTCATTGGAGCACAACCTTTTTGGGGAAAGTTTAGAGAAAGTTGGAGACACGGAACATTTACCAGAATAAACTCCGTTCTCTGTTTAGAAGCCACACAAGGGGCCTCGGCGCCCATCAAGGGCTCTGAACCGAAGCCCGGGCTCCGGGTCTCCCCGGGGGAAGGCACCCAACCTCTGAAGACCTCTTTTGGGGACTGGCCGCCCAGGGCCGCCGTTCATGCCCGCCGCCATCACTCCCAGAAGGCTCTGCTTTCCTCACTGCGTCCCCTCCCTCCTGGCACCCGGTAAGGGAATGAGTGGCCTGGTGGATTGCTCACGCTCAGACAGCGGCTGCCCGTTATCAGGGTCTGTCCTGGGCTGCAATGGACGCTGGGATTTAGTTCCCCTGCCCGTGACGGCCCCTGGCCCCCGAAGCCACGGGTGAGCGCAGACCCACATGCCCACTGAGACCGTCTCTCAGGCATCTGGCACTCGAGGGGAGATGCAGAGGGGTAGAGGGGAGGCCGGCATTGCTTTCCCACAGATGTCGGGAAACCTGGGTAGTCACATGCACAAGAACAAAGCAGGACCCTTACGTGATGCCATATATTAAAAATTAATTCAGAAATGGACCAAGCCCCAGCCGGTTTGGCTCAGTGGACAGAGTATCGGCCTGTGGACTGAAAGGTTTCGGGTTTGATTCCGGTCAAGGACACATGCCCGGGTTGCGGGCTCCATCCCCAGTAGGGGATGTGCAGGAGGCAGCTGATCAATGATTCTCTCTCATCAATTATGTTTCTATCTCTCCTTCTCCCTCTCCCTTCCTCTCTGAAATCAATAAATAAATAAAAACTATTAAAAAAAATAGACCGAGCCCTAAAACTATAAAACCCTCAGGAGAAATTGGAGCAGGAGAGCTGCATGACAGTGGCTGGGCGGTCATTTCTCAGGTGGGACACCAAAAGCACGGGCGACAAAAGAAAAAATGGGTAAATCTGACATCAAACTAACAATGTGGGGTCAGGGAAGCCCACAGCATGAGAGCAAATGCCTGCCAGTCCTATCTCTGGCAAGGAGTTACATCTAGAATCTATAAAGAACTCCTGCAACTCCCAGACAAAGATTTAAAAAATGGACCCAAGACGTGATTAGCTATTTCTCCAAGGAAGCTACGCAAATGGCCAATTAGCCCATCGGTAATCTCCAGGGAAATGTGAATCAGACCACCTCCTCCTGACAAGCGAATCATCGTCCGGCCTCCGCTGCCCGGGCAGGTGCCGCTGGTGACAGGACGGCCTCGGAATGCCAGCATTCCACCGGGGCAGGCAGCCGTCTGCCGGGGCGGCATCCCATGGCCCAGCGGCACCCCCATGGCCCGGCGGCCCGGGCGGCTGCCGCCGGCGGAGCACGTGACACACCGCTTCCACCCGTGCCCCGCGTGTCATCCAGGGTCGCCTTGGACGTGAGGCTGCTCACACTGCCGTTCTCCCGTGCTTCTGCCCTGGTTTCTCTCCAGTGCTCTTTCCCGCCCTTCACCTGCCCAGGTGACTGGCACCATAGCCCACGTGCCAGGAAAGCTACCAGCCTGAACTGCCTAATCCTCCGGCAGGATGTTGGGGAGTAAAGTGGGAGGACAGACTTTGCCATTCCAGCATACACTGAGTGGCCAGATTATTATTTATTATGACCTCTGAATGCATAATGATCTGGCCACTCAGCATATATATATGTTAGAGGCCTGGTGCATGAATCCGTGCATGGGTGGGGTCCGGCCAGCCTGGCCAGGGGGAGGGGACATGGGCGGTTGGCCAGCCTGCCTGCTGGTCGAACTCCTGGTCGAGGGGACAATTTGCACATTAGCTTTTTATTATATGGGACATACACTGAGTGGCCAGATGATTATGCGTTCGGAGATCATCATCATCTGGCCACTCAGTGCATGCTTCTTTGGGATACTGCCTATTTTAGCTGGCTATTTTAAAACAAAAACAAACAAAAACAAACGATTCCAGGAAAACCTTTGACACCCCCCCCCCAACTGCCCAAAAGGAATGTGGGTAGAGGAAGGGAGCTGTCGCCATAGCTACCTACATTTAAGGAGAACGGGGGCGTGGTGGGCGGGAGGGGCCGAGGCAGGCGGGCGGGATCACAGTCCTCTCTGTGTCCCGGCGGTAAAGACGCCCAGCATACATGTATGTGCCAACGTGCTTCCCATGGCCATGCAGTGCCTCCTGCCTCTGAGGTCCCCAACCACTTCTCCTCTGCTCCCCATCGGTCCCAGGGCCCCGTTTCTATGGAAACCCCTCCCCACCCATGCAGATGCCGGTTGAAGCTGGTCATTTTCTCCTGGGGACCTGTCTGACATTGTTTTGATTCCTGGTCAAGCCAGGAGAACTTCCTGGAGGAGAAGGACCCTGGCTTTTCCTTCCTCACCACATAAGCCAGCAGCCAGCTGCCTGCAAGCCCTGAGTGCTCAGACGTTACCTCCCTCCTACTCAGAGGGTCGGAGGCTCAGCGAGGGGTGTGACTTGTCCAAAGCCACACCTGACAAAGTCGGGGTGCCCCCTGACTCCAGGCCACCCCCTGTGCTGGCTGAGGAAGATCATTGCTGCAGCAGGCACAGGGGTGCCCTCCACCGCCCCCTTCAGGTGGGGCCGGGTGCCGGCAGCACCGGTTTCTGCAAGGACTTCAAGGCCTGAGGAACGCATTCGTGAACCTCAGCAGAGCAGCCTGCATGTCCTCCAGCCACATTTCCCGGCCAGACGGAGCGGGAGACGCGGGGGAGGAGGTCGTGCAAGTCCCCTCGAGGTAAATGGCCGCAAAGCGCGGCCACGGCCAGCGCGGGGCCTGGGGAAAGCCAGGAGAGAGATGCTGTGTCTGCTGCCGCGCAGTCACGCCCTGTGTGCGCCGAAAGGAAAGGCCTGAGGAATGACAGCGATCCAAGCGGAAAGAGGGCCCGAGAGGGACGTGTTCTCTGCTGCCATCTAGGGGCCGGCTGGCGGGAGCCTCTGCACCCCATTTTAACAAAGAAGAGACTGAAGCCGGGCCAAGGGGCCGCTAGGAAAGGGGGGTCGGGTGTTCTCGGCTGAAAGAAGGGGGCAGTGGGGCTTGAGGGGCCACAAGAAATGCCCACAGCCGTCGGACAGGGTCTCCTCGGGGACCAGGGAGCCTTTAACAGGAGCCTTACCCTGAGGACGGCTGACACAGGTGTTAAAGCGTGGGACGGACGGAGCGCCGCCCTGCCTGTGCTCAGGTCTCTGCCCCAGGCCTCCTCCGCCGAGGAGCCCTCCGTGAGCACCCTTCCACCCACCGCCCGGCCCCATCTCACCTGGCTGTGTCCGCTCACCCACTCTCCGCATCCCCCTGCGCCCCGGGCTCAGGGCGCTTGCCCCGGCAACGGAGGCTCCAGGAGGGGGCCTGGGCCACTCCCCGGGCCCGTCACCGCCGGCGCGGGCAGAGGCGGGCACACGGACGGACGGCAGGCGATGGAATGACGGACGGGACCCCAACGGGGAGCAGGGATGGCGTGCTCCGAAGAAGAGTTAAAGGAACGGCACAGCGAGGGCTTGGCCAGAGCAGAAGGCAGCGGGAAGTGCGACTTCTCCCTCTGTCTGCCCCTGGTGCTCAGTTCCTCAAACCCACGGCGTGGGGCCCGGCTTTCTCAGGAGCGGTTAGCCTCGGGGCCGGTTTCACTGATCAGCTGCCACGGGCCATGGGGCAGCTTCATTTTTGCAGGCAGGGCCGACCTGGGGTGCGCACATGCTGTGTGAGAGTGGGACACCGAGTCTCACGCCCCAGTAAGCGTGCTTTGAGGATCGCCGTCTGCATATCCGAGGCACGAGAGTCCAAGGCCTGTCCCCCTGCTGCCAGGTCCAGCGGGGGGGGGGGGGGGGGGGTCAGCGGCCAGGTCAGTTCTGCACCGAGACGGGGCCCTGACCCTGACCCCAGCACCGGCCCTCAGAGGTTTTCTAGTTTGGCGTGTCCCCCCCGGGAGGGGACCCAGGCCCCCGCACGGCGCTCGGGGGGCTGCCAGCCCCAGCCTGTTAGCCTGGCCCGGAGGCCTGATCAGACCTAGGTAGCAGAGCAATAGCCTAGGCCCATCATTGGCACACTGCGGCTCGAGAGCCACAGGCGGCTCTCTGGCCCCTTGCGTGTGGCTCTTCCACAAAATACCACGGCCTGGGCGAGTCTATGTTGAAGAAGTGGCGTGAGAAGAAGTTTCCGTTTAAAACATGTGGCTCTCCAAAGACATTTCAACCTTTGTGCTATTGATATTTGGTTCTGCTGACTAAGGAGTTTGCCGACCACTGGCCTAGGCTGACGGCGGAAGCGAGGCTCCAGAGCTGGGGCGGCTGAGGCGCTGCGGTCACCAGCAGGGCCGGGGGAAGCCGGGCCCCTCGGTAAGGAGGAGCCGGCGGGGACCGAGGCAGACTCACCGGGGACCGAGGACTGACCTCCAGCCTCTCTCTCTGTTCTCCCTCCCCCCTCCCCCGTTCCAAACCTCAGCCGGCTCAGTCCGGAGCCCCAGTCAGACCCCAGCATGGGGATTAACACACAGGTTTACCCCCCCCCTCCACCCCACCTCCCCTCACCACCCGCCCGCTTGTGTGGGAGAGCGGCCTGGTGAACAGACAGCCGTTTCCTCTTCGCTGTCCTGCTGCCTCGGGCTGCGGCTTCTCGGGGCTTCCCGGGCAGAGGCAGGCCTTGGGCTGCCGCCTTTGCTCAGTGTGAGCCTGCCCCTGCCCCTGCCCCTGCCCCTGCCCCTGCCCCTGCCCCTGCCCCTGCCCTTGCCCCTGCCCCTGCCCCTGCCCCGGGAACTGCCTGCGGTTGTGAGGGGAACAGAGTTCTCCACCCCAAAATACGCCTTGGATTAGGGTAAGCCTGTGGTTTTTAAGAAACAAAAGACTCGGGGGAAACCATAATCTTTACACTCCCGGGAACCGCCAGAAAGAATGTGAGCAGGACCTTGTTCCAGTGGGAACTCCCAGTGACGGCCAGGCCCAGGGGACTCTGTCCCCTTGTGAACTAGCTACCCCTCTTCCTCCTCCTGGGTCCAACATGAGCCTTCCGCGGCCTTCCTGTTTTCGGAGGTTTCATGCCTGTGTGGATTCCCCATGCCCCCACAAGGAAACCGGCCCTTCTCCTGTTCATGGGCAGTCTGCCATCTGCCATCGTCAGCCAGCCAGGAGAATTTAGCTGATTTTTCTTCCCCGACAGGGATTTGTTTGTCACTCTGCTTTGCTGGCCTCTGGGTTTGCTCCTGGCTCTTGAAAGAAAATGTATTGCCCTAGCCGGGTGGCTCAGTGACTAGAGTGCCAGTCTGCAGACCAAAGGGTCCCGGGTTTAATTCCCGTCAAGGGCTTATATACCTTAGTTGCAGGCTCCTCCCCGGTCCGGGCCCTGGTGGGGGTTCCTGCAGGAGGCAACCAATCAATGTGTTTCTCTCACATCGATGTTTCTCTCTGTCTCTCCCTCTCTCTTCCACTCTCTCTAAAAATCAATGGAAACATATCCTCAGGTGAGAATAAACAACAACAACAACCAATGTGTTAAAAATCTAGGAGAGAGCCAAGGCCAGTTTGGCTCAGTGGATAGAGCGTTGGCCTACGGACTCAAGGGTCCCGGCTTCGATTCCGGTCAAGGGCATGTACGTTGGTTGCGGGCACATCCCCAGTGGGGGGTGTGCAGGAGGCAGCTGATGGATGTTTCTTTCTCATCGATGTTTCTAACTCTGTATCCCTCACTCTTCCTCTCTGTAAAAAAATCAATAAAAATATATTTTTTAAAAAACATCTAGGAGAGAATGCTTGGGAAAACGTGGAGTGTGTACCTGAACTTTTCTACACTTTTCAAATTTGTGTGACTGTGTGTTTCTTTTGTTAAGATAAGTAGCTTTGCTAAAATAACCTGGAACGTAAAGTTTTCATTTCAACGTTACTTTTGCAGAAAAACACGGATTCTCCCGGGATTCCTGTCCCCCCGGGGGGAACCCCTCCTCCTGTTGTGCGCTCAGCACGCTCTCTCCGCCTCGCGGACTCACACGATGCTCAGAAATGCCCTTTCTTTGCTGACTTTGCGTGTGTTTTTGCCGGGCCCGGAAGGGTTCAAAGTCCGTCTCAGAGTACAAAGGTTATGCAACCAGCGCCCGTGCAAGCCCAGCAAGAATCCTTCGGCTTTCCTGCTCGCCAGGCTGGAAAACACCGTTCCCGCTGCCGGGGGAGCGATTTCTGATTTATTTAAAACAACGGCAGGAACGCATGCAGACATTTACTCTTTATTCTAAAAACCTCGGCTCATGGGCTCTTCCTTCGTCCCGTTCCCACTTGTTCAAACGTAGTTGCATTCAGCACACATTCCACCACCTGAGTCACACACACAAACACACACACACCGGCAGTCAGGGATATAAATCTGACCCCAAAGTGCTCCTGACTTTGTTAAGTGTGTGTGGCTGGATTTATTAGCTCCCCTCTCGGGAAGCCCCGGCGGTGAATCCAGCTGCGGGATTGGCCGAGCTCAGGGCCTGACGTGATGTCATCTGAGTTATATGCCTCTCGCATCTCTCCGCTTCGTTTCACTTCTACGGAGGGGAGACTGACAGCCTCTGGCCCAGTTCTCGGGGTTTAGCAGCCCTGCCTGGGGGAGGTGGGGAGGAGGGCTGCTGAGGGCTGCTCCTTCCCAGAGTCTACACATCAATTCGGGGCAGGACTCGGGCCAGGCTTGCGTTACTAACCACCAGAAGGTGCAGTCACATGATGGATAATCTGACCAGGATCAAATGAAGTGAGAGAGGGGAGCACCCCCCTCAAAAAAAAAAAAAAACGGGGTGCTGAAAAAAGCAAGCAAACAAATAAAAACCAACATGTACACACACACACACACACACACACACACACACAACAGAGTTTTTGACAAATGATGTCCCCAGGTTCCCACCTGTCTGTGTATTTACCCCTACTCTGTCCGTCAGCAGCTCCTTCCACCAAAGAGATCTAGCCGATTTCTCCCGCAGCAGGGCTGGTGTGTGATTTGGGTTGAACAATAGGATGAAGCAGAGGTGAAGGCCTGCCTCCTCCTTTCTCTCCTTCCCTCCCTCTCCCCTGCCTTTTCCTGTGAACATGCCCAGGGTATCCTGGAGGAATGAGACGTGGATTAGAGCCAAATCAATTGTCTTAGCGGAGGCCCCCGATGTGTCAGAGTCCTGTCAAGACCAGTAAAGCCACCAGGAGCCCACAGCTGACCATGGGCACATGACTAACCCCAAAGGCCAGCTCAGAGGGCCGGAATCCGCCAGCCAAGCCGTAGATTCCGGAGCAAAATAAGTGCTGATTGGCGCCTGCTCCTGAGGTCTCCGGGCTGTGCTGTAGGATTACGGAGATAACTGATACATTGTTCTCTCTCTACCCCTCTCTCATGCATCTGCACGGAGATAACTGATACATTGTTCTCTCTCTACCTCTCTCTCATGCATCCGCTTTCTGCAGGCAAAGCTAGTCAACCCCTCCTCCCTCCTCTCTCTCATAGCCGTTAGCTGGACAGCCCACATAATACTGCTGCGATTTTCATATGGAATTGTAACCATTGATTGTAACTTCTGTCCACATGTCTATCACCAATAATCTATTTGGGGGGGGAGGGGAATTTTAAAAAATATTTTTGAGTCCAATGCGTGGCATAGAGTATGATAAAGAACAGGAACTGGCTAAACAGTCCCTGGAATTCTGAGGATGCGGAGTGTCACCCCAAAATATTCAAAACCATACCGAGGGCCCGAATGTCAGCCGGTGGGACATCTTGAGTGACGGGGCCACTGGGTTTTCTTTCTCTGGGAGTTGCACATAGTCCTATGTTTTTCCATGTTTTTCCATTGGGCTGTTTCTCTTCCTCCTTACTGTTTTGTGAATGCTTCTCCCTTTCTAGAGACCTGTTCTTTGCCAGATCCATGGGTTGGAACATTTCCTCCCGGTCTGTGAACTTTCACTTCTCTTCTGATGTCATGATGGGTGCGACTGTTTGAGTTTTAATGAGGCTTCTCGACCTTTCCTGCATATATTGTGCTTTTTGTGTTTACATTAAGCATGCCTCCTTACCTTGGGGTCAGAAGATACCTTCTGAAATGTCTGCTAAACATCTGTGAGGTTTGTGTTAAATATCTGGGCCTTTAATCAGCCTGGAGTTGAATGCATTGGCAGGGACACATTCCCACAGAGGGCATAAGGTAGAGATGCTTTAATGACGGTGTAACCTTCGCCCCCGGAATGCCGCCAGCAGGTCTCTGGAAGGCGGGTCCCCGCCTGGCAGCTCTGGGGCCCTCAGCTAGATGTTGCTCCCTGTACACACACACACACACACACACCACCTCTGTTTATGGGGTGAGTCACCCTCCTTTGCTCTTTTCCTGCAGAATTGTTTGGGCTATTTCGGGCTCTTTATTTTTCCATGTGCATTTTCCCAGCCACTTTGTCAAGTTAGACACACCAGACGACTTCAGAGTTTCGCTTGGAGCTGCACATACAGGTTAATTGGGGAGGAAATGTACGACTTTGAAAATGAAATCTGACCGTCCATGAACATGATGCAATTCACCATTTATTAGATTCCATCTGCAGTCATTCTTGCCTCCTCCCGTTACCGACCGGGTCCAAGTCACACCACCGCGGTCTCTCCCTGGTCCCCGCGGCCCCGCCCTCCGGCCCTGCCTGCCCCGCACCCCCTCCCCGGCCGCCCGCCCCGCGCAGCAGCCGGAGGGAGGGAGGCTTCTGGGACAGAAAGCGGGCCACGGCGCCTGTGCCACCCAAAGCCGGTGGCGCCAGCTCCCCATCTGGGGACACGCTGGTGTGAATGCATAAATGCGCGGGTGGGGGGACCTAGGGATGCTGACCCTCGGCCAGACCTGCGAATAAAGACATTATAGTAGGAGGAGAGGGGTCCGCCCTGGGAAAGCCGAAAAAGCACCAGCCTGAGCGGAGCCCCACCCGCCGCGAGGGTGAACCTGGAGCGGGTGATGGAGAGGGGAGCCCCCAGGAGCAGGAGCTAAAGCGGGGCGCCGCGTGGCCCCACTCGGGGCGGGCGGAGGGGGCGGGGCGTCACCCTGGCTCGGGGGCGGGCCCGGGGCGGGGCTCCCGCGCAGGCGCAGCGCCAGCCCGGCCCGGGTCCGGCGCGGAGCCGGGCGCACTGACTCGTCGGCGGCGGCGGCGGGAGCAGCGCTTCCGGCGGTGACGGCGGCGCCACCTCGCAGGTCCTGCCGGCGGCGCGGGCAGCGGTGAGCCTCGGGGGGAGGCGGCGCGGCCGCGATGGGAGGGGGCGCGGGGCGCCGGCGGGGATGCCGCGGTGCAGCCCGCGCGCCCACCCCGGGGACGCCGGGGCGCGGGGATCGGGGGCCCCTGACCGCGCCGGGGCTGCCGGGCCGCGCTCCTTGCACCCGGGGCGCCTCCAGCAGCGGCGGACAGCTCCCCGCGCCGGCCGCCGGGCCCCCGGGGCTCCCCGGATGGAGGGGGCCCCCGAGCGCGCGCCCCTGCCACGTGTCCTGCGGCGGGAGGCGGCCAAGATGGCTGCGGGGGCCGCCGCGCGCGGTCGCCAGGCAACCAGGTGGCGCCGACCCCGCGCCCCCCGTGCCCCTCTGGCTCCTGGTTCTCAGCTGCCGCTGGCGCAGAGCGGGGCCCGGGGTCAGCGGTGACCCTGGCGCAGAGCGGGGCCTGGGGTCAGCGGTGACCCTGGCGCAGAGCGGGGCCCGGGGTCAGCGGTGACCCTGGCGCTCACAGTCCAGCTGGGAAGGGATGGGCCACAGTCTGGGCCCGGCCTTGCATTTCTGTGCTCTCCGGGTCTGCCCCACCTGTCACCGGCCTCCAACCCCTCAGGATGGCGATGGCCCATTGTCCTTAGGTCGGCTAGATCTCTTTGGTCAGATCCCTTCCCTTCCCGTCCCTCCGGCTCTGGGAGGTGCGCCGGCTGCTTCCTAACAGGATGGGAAAGCTGGGCCCAGCGAGGGTGAGCCAGCTGCCCAAGGTCACGCAGCTGCCCGTGGGCAGAGCCGGCCGGCTCCCTGTGGCTTCCCCAAGGGGCTTCCCGCCGCGCCGTCTGCATCTCCGCCCTCGTGCACAGCGTCTGGGAGCCGCACCGGTTTCCGTGAGCGGCACTGTCAACCCCTTTATTCTCTCCTGTGATCGGGCCTGGGCTGCCGTCCTCTGGCCCCGCGGAGCCCTGACCACAGGCTCCTCCAGGGGCGTCCGCCCCGCACCGAGTGAGATGCCCACACAGCCACTCCCCTCCATGGGCCGTGGCCTGGAGCCCAGGGCCTCCTGTGGGTCATTTTCCCCGAAGACCCTCCTTCTCTCTGCGGCCTCGCCTGCAGACTGGGACTTGGGGGCCCCTAGATCTCCTGTTCCTGTGTCCATCCCGCCCACGGGCTTCCTCTGGGCACCGGGCACCGGATGGGCGGAGGAGGGGTGCAGGCAAGTGAGGGGGCTCTGCAGCCGGGGCAGTGCTGGGCTCAGACGTGGGGTGTGAGATGCATAAGGCGAGAGGGGGCCCCCGGAACGGGGGTGGAGGAGGACCACCAAGAAGTCCCCCCCTCCACTCAGGCCTGCAGGCTCCTGTCTGGAGTGCCCAAACGAGGGTGTTTGGAGAGAAGTCCCACCCAGCCCCCAGATGCAATCGCTCTAAGGATGCGCTCTAGGGCTGGGGTCGGGGGTGGGGTACACAGGCTCCGAGGCCCATGGGATTCCGGAAAGGGACGGCGCGGTCGGAGGGGAGCCTGCAGAGCAGGGGGCTGCAGTCCAGCAGCGGGAGGACATTTAGGGTACTCTTCACGTTCTGGGCAGTGTCCTGTCCCAGGTGGACGGGGATGGGAAGGGGCCGACAGGGAGGCAGCGTCCCCTACGCATCCTCGCTTCCTGGAGGAAAGTGTAGAGGACCACCCGGCCGAGAGGCTCGGCCCCGAGGGTGCGGCCGCTCTGCTCTCGGCGCCACGGGGTGCCCTAGCTCCACGTCCTCCCCTCGGGCAGCTCCCCCTCCGCAGCGGTTAGATGCACTTCGCTGGAGTATAATCATGGTAGAACCTTCTCTTGCGGTTAGAGGTGAAGAGGATCAGGAGCAGTAAGTCATTAAAGAAAAACACTGCCCGGCCGGCACGGCTCAGTGGCTGAGCATCGACCTATGAACCAGGAGGTCACGGTTCAGCTCCTGGTCACATGACCGGGTTGAGGTCTCAATCCCCAAGGGAGGGTGGGGGACGGGGGGCGGGAGGGCATGCAGGAGGCAGCCGATGAACGATTTCTCTGTCATCCTTGATGTTTCTGTCTCTCTCTCCTTCTCCTTCCTCTCGGAAATCAGTAATATATATGTATTTAAAACTGTCTGTGTAAGTTAGCCTAGAAAGTGAGAAATTAAATTAGAATACGTAACAAATCGACCTCTAACCATATGAAGTTCAGAGTTACTCAGTTTCTGGCTAACTACTGTGAACTTGTGACATCTTTTCCTAGACAGGTTACATAACCTGTGAGTGGACTCTTCAAAGTGGGCAGAATAGTCAAAGGAACACGTCCTACATGTTACAGACGGGTGGTATTTTACCCTTCTCACAGGCTGATGCCACCATCTCGGTAGACACCAATAGAGTTGTTTTTTAATGAGTCAGAATGTCACCCAGATGATATTGACGAAGAAACCCAAACCCCACATTGATCCCAGGATCAGGACCGCGTTGTTACCGGGTGTTTTAACGCTAACAGGAGAGTGGGGTCCGCAAGTAATTCCACATGGCGGGGAGGAGGGAGGGAGAGACAGACAGAAGGCGGTACTCCCATGCCCTCCTGGTTCCAGACAGGACCCACCTCCCACAGCCTCGCCCTGGCCGGGAGGAGAGGGAGCAGCAGACAGCCTGCCCTTTGCAGGAATGCGATTGCTCGCCCAGGTTCAGCCTTCCGGTCCACCATCTGTCCTCCTGCGGCCGCGCCCATCGCAGGGAACGTGTGGGTGACCGGCTCAGAGCCAAGCGCCAGGTCTGCCGTTTGGCTCCCGAGTGCGTGGCTGCCTGGCAGACACGTCGCCCTGGGCCCCGAGGGTTAGGGTGCGAGCAGAGTCAGACCGAACCCCCCTGCCGGGCTGGCCGTCTGGGCCGGGGACCTGGCTTCTCTGAGGAGCTGCCGTTCCTTAATGGGCTGGAGCAGGACTTAGCGACCTAATGCCTCGCGGCCAGCCCTCGCCGGGCACTGAGGCACGCGTGGCGCCCCAGGGTGCCCGCGGTGCCCTGGATGTGTTCCTGCCCCCCGGCCTGTCGGGAAGCCAGGGCGCAGGCTCTGTCGGAGCTCCGTCTGCCCGCAGCCGCTTCACCCCGCTCCCAGGTGCATGCCGTCGCCGTCGCCGTGGCGTTAATCTTTAGCCCGGGTTAAAGGTCCTGGCCTAGCACATTCCCTCCACCTCACTCCTGGGGAACTCCGGGAGGTTATTTCTCCGCCGGTGAGACCGCGGCCTGGCGTGAGAGGGAAGTTTGAGGGGCATTCCTGGTCACCGTTCCGGCTCGCTCAGGCAGCAAAGCTCCGTCCCACTCCTCCCGCCCCCACCCCACCCCCCCGCTCCAGCCACGGCCTTTGTGGCTGGATTCAGCCACGGGGACAGCAGCCTCTGGCCTGGCCTGGCCCCGGCCCCGCTTTGTGGCAGTTCCCGGGGGTCCAGGGCCATAAGCCTCTTGTACACTCCAGCTTGCCCCTCCTCCCCGCTGTGAGCGCCTCTGATCCCCATCCTACAGATGGGAAAACTGAGCCTCAGCGGAGGGAAGCGTCTCTCGGAGACATGGCTGGACAGGGAGGGGCTGCCGAGGTCGGAGTCCAGTTCCGATCCCTGTGTGGCCAGGGAAGGCACCCCAGGCTGCGGCCACAGGGCGGGGCCTCCACAGGACCCAGCAGCCAGCGGGAGTGGCCGTGGAGGCCCCTGAACATGTTTATTGCCCCCCAGAGGGTATGACGCTCTCCGGATTGGGCATTACCTATTTATCATTTTTATGTTCTTTCAAACAGCATTTCCCCAACATAACTGATCATTGGGTCTCCCAAGCCAGGTTCCCGGGCCCCCCAGCTCTGGGGAGCAAGGGTTTCAGGGAGATCTCTTTGGGTCACAGCCACCTCTCCGGGGCGCAGGGATTCGGGGTACCTGAGCAATTTCGAGAGCCGCCCGGGTAGCCAAGCGTTACGAGGGTCAGATGAGATAATGCAAGGCAGGCTCTTAGAACACGCGGTTATGACATGTTAGTGGGTGTTACCAGGCCCCGTCCTGGCTCTGCGGACAGAGGCTCAGGGACCTGGAGTGTGGGGTGACCCTGCCAGGCTGCAGGGGCAAGCGGGCAGAGTGGGTGGAGCTGGAATCTGAACCCAGGCCTGCCTGCTGCCCACAGGGTTCACTCTCCCCTCATCGCCCGTCCGCCCACGGCTTCCAAGTTCCAGGATGGACCGGGTGCCCCCCCCCTCCCCCCTCCTGGAGCCAGGAACTCAAGTTCATCCAGCCAACTGGTTCAGGACGCTAAATCAGTCAGGAGTGACCAACAGGAGCTGTCCGAGGGCTGAGCGTCCGGGGAGGCGCCCTGGGAGCCGGGAGCTCAGGCTCAGCGAACCAGCTGGTCCAGGACGCTCAGACACACACCGCTCAGGGGGACTGACGGAGCTGCCCGGGGGCTGAGGTCCTGGAGGCGGTCCCCGCCCTCGCACGGCTGTGAGGACCGTCCCTCCAGCCTGTGAGGAAGGGCCAGGCGCCCAGGAGGGTCTGTGCAGACGGGGTGTAGCTTTGAACTCACACTGAGACCGAAGGCGGAAGGCCGGCTCGCCCTGTCCCTGGAACCCTGAGGGCAGGCATGTCAAACTCAGGCGAGCACCGGCCGAATGAACAAGGTGGACGTGGATGTGGCCACAAAAACAAGAGCTTCTGTTTCCGTAGAAACAGGTGTGTTTCCATAGAGACGTGCTGAAGACAAAGGGCTGAAGTAAACGGGTCATCGTTAACATAAAACAATAGAATATTTTAATAACAATATTTTTCTTGAACAGTCACCTACCAGGCGCTGAATAACTGCATAAAATAATAAGCATAACGCAAATAAACCTATTTTTCTTGTTTTCTCCGAAAGCGAAATATTCCATTGGGCACACCAAACAAGTCCGTACAGGGCTAATGACGCGGCCATCGGCTGCTAGAATATTCGCTGCTGGTATTAGTGGAGAGAAATGGTGTGTGTGCCTGCACGTAAGGGAAATGAATGCAACACGATTATAGTCCTTAGCGAACGCTGTCGTTCATTATTAATAATTATGTACAACAGGATGTTGTAAAAATTAAGTTATGAAATTTTCATTAAAATGTTGCTTACTGTTATATTGGCTGGATCACAGAAGTATTCGTTGAGGGCCGCATGCAGCCCGTGGGCCCGGAGTTTGACATGCTTGGCTGAGAGGCCCTGGTAGGTTCATTGCGCTAACTACTCTCCTGTCCGGTCTCAGGGCAGAGAGGCCCGGGAACGGAGACGGTGGGTGGGCAGTCAGAGCGGCACGTTGGTCCATTAGGTCCCCGTCCTTTATGGGTGCTGCCCCCGGCACCGCAGTCACAGCACTAACGACAGAGACCACGGCCCCAGGCCTCCAGCACAGACAGATAAGGACGAGGGGGGCTGCAAAGGGGACAGTTACCGAGCTGGCGCGGAGACCGGAGGAGCAAGTGCTCCTGGGAGATGGCCCTCCACCTGCCCCACGAGGGCACCGCTAGCCGTCCTTGTAAAAACACGCCTGTGCTTCCGTGTCAGGGAGCCTCAGCCTCCGCTCTCCGCACCCTCCCTCCTCCGCACCCTCCCTCACCGCTGCAGAAGGAGCTCTGACCCTGTGCGGACCAGAAAGCTGCCCGCAGGGTGTGGACAGCAGCCCTCAGGTCCTCGCCCGCAGGAGCCTGGCCAGGGGGCCCCTCTCTGGGGGGGCCTTCGCTTAGCCCACCCGTGCAGTGTGTGGGGGGGCGTCCTGCCTCTTCCACGGCTGTTCTGCATTTCCGAAGCTGATTGCTCTCCCTGCAGAGCCTCAGTGAATGTGGCACAGAGAATGCCCCCCCTTCCCCCCACCGATGTCCCCCAATTCTCCGCCGGTGCCTCTGACCTGCGCTGGGTGTGGTCACAAAGGGAGCGACTCATCCTGGAGCAGGTTCCCCGCAGCCTGTGCTGCCCATCCCGTGGGGCACAGTCCCTCACCCTCGCCACGCCCGCTGTCCGCAGCCCAGTCACACATGCGGCCGGGTGACTCCCCGTGGACCCCGGGAAGTTCCTCTCCGAGAAGCACCCATTGCCAAACAGGCCCCACAGGGAACCACTTGGGCTGAGCCCAGGACACCGCACCAGAACCTAACACCCGACCTAGTTGCCGCCTGGACCTCCCCCAGGGATGGAATCCTAGCTGGTCCGTCTGGAATTCTCTGGCCAGCGCCTCTGAGGTCACGAGGTCATCTGCCCCGTCGCTCCCTCTCCGGCCCCCGGGGAGATGAGTTCTCCCTTCCCGTCCCCTCCCCCGCTGCGCCAGCCAGGTCTCTGTCCGCCCAGTCAGCTGTCCCTTCACAACCGTCTCTGTCCACTGGTGCTGCAGGTCACCTCTCATTTCAGCCTTGTCGGGGAGGGGGAAATGCAGGTCACCCTCAAGGCCTGGGGTGCTGGGCTCCTTCCCAGTGACCAGCCTGCAGGGAAACCACATCCCTTCCCTCCCCCCTCCCCAGGACGGCTCAGTCCCTCCGATGGAAAGTACGAAGGCAGCTCAGACGCAGCACATTGATGATTTCTTCCCCAGAAGGAGGGTTTAAGCATGAGGCCGTGCTACCACTGTTTCTCTCTAACTTTCTCTATTTCCAGTTTCTCTGGAGTAGTTCCAGGTCCCCCAGAACAAGGCAGGTGAAGCGCCACGGGCCTACCTACAGGCACATGTGGGAATGAGGGCACTGGGTTGGGGTTCGTGGCCAGTGAGCTCGGGTTAGGCTGTCCCCGCTGGTGGCAGCAGGGGGTGGGAGGAAGGAACACACACATCCTCCCTGGAGCAGGGAGACGGCGGTTCTGAAGGGCGGGCCGGTCAGGCCTCACGGGACTCTCTCTCTGACCGCCCAGTTGGCCACCATGTCCGGCGACCTCCCGCCAAACATCAACCTCAGGGAGCCGCGGTGGGACCAGGGCACCTTTGTGGGACGAGCCAAGCATTTCTTCACGGTGACGGACCCCCGGAACCTGCTGCTGACGGACGAGCAGCTGGAGGCCGCCCGCAAGACCGTGCAGGACTACAGGTAGCGCCGGTTACACTCTGGGCCGAACGTGCTCACAGCTCATCATGGTAGCCTGGTGCCCTGAACCTTCCCTTACAACTTCGTGTGTGTGGGGTGTGTGTGTGCGTGTGTGTGGTGTGTGTGTGTGTGTGTGTGTGTGGTGTGTGTGTGTGTGTGTGTCTGTGTGGTTTGTGTGTGTGTGTCTGTGTCTGTGTCTGTGTCTGTGTGGTTTGTGTGTGTGTGGGGTGTGTGTGCAATGGAATCCTTTTTATTAAAAATAAAATAGAAATAGGAAGATGTGTTTTGTTCCCCATCGCTGATCCTTAAGGCGTAACGTCCAAGAGTCGCCGTACCCCAAAATAAGACAGCCCTCCCTCGACTCCCAGGCACCAGCCTGTGAAGTCCCCTTCTCACAGTGCCCGCCCTTCTCTCCAACACACCCAGGCCTGCACTGCAGCCACCGGGCAGCCTCTGTCTCAGTGGCGATGGCATCGAACAGCAGTCGGATTGCCGAGAACAGGCGGGAGGCTGGGTGCCTCTGAGCTCAAGTGCAGTAAAGTCTGTATAACCTTCCAGTGGGCCAGGCCTTCTAGGCAGAAACCTCATGTGTTCCCACGGGACGACAGAAAAATGGGAGCCCTCAGGGCAGCGGATAACACAGGGGATGGGGTAAGCCAGAGTCTCTAAAGCTGGGGCCGGAATGCCTTGCCCGGATAAGGCTCAGGCCCGAAAAATCATTTGTTCCAGCCCTGCCAAGGATGAGGGGCGAGGTAATTAAATGTTTGACCAAATAGTGCAGGCTCGTTTTTACGTTGATAAGTATGGCCCGCGGGTGGTGTCATAAATATCCGGACAGCCCTGGGCAGAGAAAAGGCTCCCGCCCCTAGATAAGGCGTGCACACCAGCTGCCTGAGCCAGGCCGAGCGGGTGCTGACGATAAGGAAAGAAGACATTGCACGTTCTGACCTTTTACCCTCCGTTTATCCCAGCACACGCACTCATTTCTTTCACAATCGTTCTTACACAATCTCGGACAGTCTTACATATGAGGATATTTACTTCCTGGTCCTTTATGGATGGGAAAGATGGGAGGCAGTGACCTTGTCAGCATAGACGGCTGGTATAATACCCTAGTCACAGCCCGATTAAAAGCATGACGGGCTAGTTCCTGAGGCTGACGTCACAGAACCACAAACGGAATGGCGTGAAACAGCGGGAGCACGTCCTCTCCCTGCTCTGAAACCAGGGGGAAGACCGGCCTGTGCCCCGGAGGCTCCAGGGAGAGTCCTTCCTTCTCCCTCGAGCTCTCGGCGGCTCTGGGTGCTCCCTCTGTCAGCCGCGGCTGTCTGTGCCGCTGCACCTGGCTGTCTGTCCAGGATGGCCCTCCTCTTAGCAAGTGACGCCTACCTGCAAGCACCCCGTTTGCAAATGAATTCACATCCCGGGTTCCAGGCAGACATCTTTGTGGGGGCGGAGTCAACCCAGGATGGATGGTCCGGAAGGATATCTAACGACGCCGAGAAACGCTAACATCACTGATAAAGGAGCAGCAGGTCTGTGTGACACCTTTGCATACACACACGCGTGGAGACTGCAGGAAGGATGGAGTGTGTTCACTAAACCCTCCCCGGGGTGCCGGGCAGGCAAAGGCGTCCACGATATAATCGTTGGAATGAGTTTCTGTATTTCCTGAAGGTCTAGCAATGCCTATGTGCTTCTTAGATAAGGAGAAAAAATAACGAACCCGTGTAATCTAGGTTTTCAAGCTATCGTAGGAGAATGAACTGATATTCTTGACTGCCACAGCTTTTGCCCAGTCAGCTAAAAAACATTTTAGAGTTTGCAGAGTTCAAAATGCGTTTTTAAATGTGTCATTTAAAACAAAGAAAGTTTCTTCCCTATGATATTAGGCATGTTTTGGTTTTTCCAAACGTTAGATGATTTGAGACGTGTGGGCATGAGATGCTCCTGGGATGTGTCTTGTCCCTCGTGCTGGTGAGGTTTCTGGGTCTGGAAGGGCTTCGGCGCTCCGCCCAGGAGGGAGGTGTGACCTGAGAGCCTCCGGTGCCTGTCCCGAGCTGCGGGGAGGCGTTTGGAATAAATGTTGTTATGTTGATTCCTAGACAAGGAATCGTCCCTCCGGGCCTCACTGAAAATGAGCTGTGGAGAGCAAAGTACATCTACGACTCGGCGTTTCACCCCGACACCGGGGAGAAGATGGTCCTGATCGGACGGATGTCAGCGCAGGTCCCCATGAACATGACCATCACGGGCTGCATGATGACGTTCTACAGGTCAGTCGTGGCCGGGGACAGCGCTCCCTCCCTCCTGTAGCGGCAGCTGCACGTGGGCTGGCTCTGTGTCCGTGACGTTATTAAATAAGCTGCTTCCTGTCCATTCCGCACGGACGCAGCCCAGGGCTCCGCGGTGCCTGTCCCTCTGCTCAGTAGTGTTCTCTCTGCTGCTCAGAGGAGCTGTGCTTCCCCCAAAGCTCAGACCTGCAGGACAGTGAGGTGGAGGGAGAAAGTGAAAGAGTGTCTATGCAGATTCTCTCTCCTCCATTCCTACGACAGTGCAGGTGCAGGTGGATGTGGAAGTGGAGGTGCAGGTGGGAGGGGTCAGGACCACACAGAAGGGTCCACAGTGGCTGGGCGCCCGCTCTGTGCCAGGCTGTCCACACATGTAAGCAAAAGTGTGAGTGAGCGCTGTCTTTGCCACGACCCCCTGACCTCAGTGTCACCGACTCTAACGACCGAGGAAACTGCGAGGAGGGTCTGTAATGCCTTCCCAGCCGCCAGGGCCTGGCCCAGCGGCCTCCCGTCACGGGTTCGAGGCTGCAGGTGGGGGCGGCGGCGGTGGTGGCGTGACGCTCGCTCTGTCCCAGGACCACGCCGGCGGTGGTGTTCTGGCAGTGGATCAACCAGTCCTTCAACGCCGTGGTCAACTACACCAACAGGAGCGGAGACGCCCCCCTCACGGTCAAGTAAGGCCCGGGGCCCCGCTGCCCTCCCGTGTCCCCCTGAGGGCGGGGACGCACTCCGATGAAGAAGTGCCTTACGGGATGCCTTCTCATCGGCGGCCCGATCCTCAGATATCACTCGTGCCATCGGCAGTGCCGTAGGAAGATAGGGCTCCCCACCCTCAGCTCTCCTGCCCCAGAACACACGGCCACTCGGGCTGGCCTGGCGGGAACCTCGCACCACACCCGTCTGCCCTGTGCGTGCGGACAGACCGCCGGCGCCCCCCACTGTGTGACCGGCCTCTGCAAAGGCCCAGGGGCTCACACACCTGCTGGGCCATCGGTGGAGCAGAGAGGAAGGGAATGGGCTCAGTTGCCCCTCCCTTCGGAACGTTCTGGACGGGCCAGAGGGACAGCCCAGCGGAGCTTGCAGCACGGCTTGTCCCACACGCCAGTGTGTTATTTTTTGCTCTTAATTGCCTGGCCAGTCTGGGGTCTGCTGTCGTCATAGGCAACCAGCAATGACGTCACAGCAACTCGCATCCAACACGTGAGCTAAAACGTATCTCTGACCAGGATACAATTGCTCGAGCTTAACTGTATTTCAGAGTTGAGACTTTGTGACTTCTATACCCTGAGGTACCGTTTTAGGAAGAACAGCACGGCACGTTTCCTTTCAGCGTGCATGTTAATATTGGGAAAAGTCCTTTTGTTTCAGTTTAGTGGGTGTGCCACAGACACGGAGGCCACTGCCTGTCCCCACACGTGCCGTGTCCTGTGCGCTCCCGGGCCCCTTCCTTCCGCCCCTTCCCCGCCCAGGCCCGTGTCAGGTTGTGTCAGGTCCCATTCACGCGGGACCCCCTTGTGTTCGGGTCTGCTGGCCCTTTCTCCGGCTCGCTGCCCTGCGGGTGGGCACGGGCGCGTTTTACGGGCTCTCCACGCCGACCATGCCCGCTCACGCTCCCCACCATTCCCTTCAGCAAAGGTCACCGTGCCGCGCGCTGTTCTCTCTCCTCAGCGAGCTGGGCACGGCGTACGTGTCGGCGACCACTGGCGCTGTGGCCACCGCCCTGGGACTCAACTCCCTGGCCAAGGTGAGAGGGTCTCCGTTCCACGGGAAAGCTTCGTGATTGCTTCTCAGCGGCCCGGCTTCCGGCCCTCCGCTGTCTCAGAATAAATAGCTCAAGTCCTTTCGCTTTCTCATTATGGTCATTCCCTTCAACTGCATGTCTTCTGTGTGTGTGTGTGTGTGTGTGTGTGTGTGTGTGTGTTTTAAAGATATTCTTATTGATTCCAGAGAGGAAGGGAGAGGGAGAGAGAGAAACATCAGTGATGAGAGGGAATCATTGACCGGCTGTCTCCTGCACGCCCCCTACAGGGGATCAAGCCTGCAACCCGGGCATGTGTCCCTGACCAGAATCAAACCCGGGACCCCTCAGTCTGCAGGTCGATGCTCCATCCACTGAGCCACGCCAGCGTGGGTGTGACTGCGTGTTTTAGTCGCAGCTTCCTAGGGAAGGGCTGTCACCCGCAGCCAGAACCCTGGTCTGGGCCTGGCACAGTGCTGAGCTAACGTGCTCACCCACCAGCGGCTGTGCAGGAGGGGGCGAGCCAGCACCTGACCCCAGAGTCTGGGACTCAATGCCCTCCGCAGTAAGCTGCCGAAATGTCCCAGACGCCTCAGAGACATACTGAAGCCGCTGGCGAGCAGGCGGGAACGTACTCCCGGCCTGAGTCTCTGCACAGGACCCTGAGTTTGCAGTAGTTGTCAGGAAGCAAGGGCATTGCCGCCCGGGCGTCCGTGAGAAGTGAGCTCTGCTCTCGGCGCTGTCCCCGCAGCACGTGTCCCCGCTCATCGGACGCTTCGTGCCCTTCGCCGCCGTAGCTGCCGCGAACTGCATCAACATCCCGCTGATGCGGCAGAGGTCAGTCCTGCGCTTTCTGGAAACGGGCTGTGCTTGCAGCAGTAACGGGATTCTCGTAAGAACTCTCTTCGCTGACACTTTTAAACACTATTTTAACGTTTGCAGATAAAAGCGTATGAGATCGGGGATTGGCGTCAAAGCAGTGATGAGATAGCAGTGAGGATGGTCCGCTAATGAGCAGGTTTAGCCGATGAGCTGTATTTACTGGGATGGGCTCAGGGCAGGAGGTTAGGATAATCTTCCAACTTCTGTATCACAAAGCGTCTCACAGCGTATCTCCAAGGAGGTCTACACATAGGAAGTTTGTTCCCAAACAGGTCCTTGGCCCATGGGATTTTCTTTTGGAGTTTAAAATAATCTTTATCTTTGGGAGGTTTTTTGTTTTTTAACAATTTAGAGAAGACAAAGAAAGAAAAACACTTTGGAATGGATAATGAGGAACAGTAGCTGTAAAGGTAGCTTTTGGAACTGTCCCCTTGTTACTGACTAATTACAAATACCCCTTAGCGCCATCGGCTGGTGACTCCTGGGTCCTTGGGTCCCTCAGCGAGGCCTGAGTCACGTCTACCTCTCATTTGAAAAGCCACTCAGATTTGCACATCAGCATAAGAATCACTCTTACTCTTAGTAGCATAGTCACGCTGTGAAGCCTGTTTTCATTAGAATTGCTACTCCTTTTTTATTATCAAGTGACTTATTTTACTTTTGCGCCTCCTGCACGAGGATTAAACTTGTTCATAAGATGTTAAGAGACTCATTTGTGCCCAGCTGACTCCTGGGTGGGTGGTGGGATGAGGTGGGGACGTGACCTCTCAGCGGTGTCCTGAAGGCACTGAACACCTGGCATGTGTTTTGCCTGCAGGGAACTCAAAGTGGGCATCCCCGTCACAGACGAGAACGGGACCCGCTTGGGTGAGTCTGCACAGGCTGCGCAGCAAGCCATCGCACAAGTGGTCATCTCCCGGATTCTCATGGCTGCGCCCGGCATGGGTCAGTATGACTGTCACCCACCCATCCAGCCAGCCATTCACCCATCCATCCATCCATTCATCACTCACCCATCCATCTACTCATCCACCCATCCATTCACCCATCAACCCATCCATTTATTTATTCATCCAACCATTCATTCACTCATCCATTCACTCATCCATTCACCCACCTACCCATCCACCCATTCATTTAACCATCCACCCACCCATCCATCCACCCACCCATCTATCCATCCACCCATCCACCCATTTCACCCACCCACTTATCCATCCATCCATTCACCCACCCACATCCATCCATCCACCCACCCACCCATCCATCCTTCCCTTCCATCCTTCATCCACCCACCCACCCACCCACCCCCCACACACAGACTGAACTAGTGTCTGTGCATCAGTGAACCAAACCCATCACTCCCTGGGTCGCTCCTCCACAGGTGAGAACACCAGCAGCTGCGGCTCAGGTGGGGTCACTCCCAGGGCCACCCCCAGGGCGTGTGCCTGGCTCCAGGCGGAGTGTTTATCCTCTGCTCCATGCAGCTGCTCGCCCCCACCGCGGTGCCTTTGTTTTATTGGCACAGGAGGCAGACATTCCTGTTCATACTTAAAGTTAAACGTCAAGTTCTACTCAAGATTATAGCGCTTCGGGCTGGATGAGAGCGTTCCATTATGGAACCAGCGAGTCGTTCCCCCCAATCCTCAAGTATCTTATAGAATTCCTGCAGACAGCTTCACCCTGAGTGTGAAAACGGCTTACAGGCGACACACGCCTCTGGTCACGTTGCTGGGGGAAGTGGGAGCTGAACACACGTGAGCTAACGCGTTACGCGGTCTCCCTTTCCTTGCAGCCATCCCCCCGTTCATCATGAACACGCTGGAGAAGAAGGCCTTCCTGAAGGTGAGCCGCTTCGCCACGCTCCCCGCACCACTGAGGTCCCAGTCCTCCCTCCCACCCAGCCCCCATGCACAGACCGCTCCCACCGAAACCCGGAGCCAAGAACCTGAAGGCCCGTGGCACTCGGGCACTTGAGTGAAAAGATGGTTCCAGGACATTCCATTTCTAGTCTCAGATGTTTGAAGTAGCTCGCGCGGACGGAAGCTCAGTCAGCAATGGGAGGTTTGGAGGCAGCCTCGCAGAACAGTGACTCGCCCCAGCTACTTTCCTGGGAGAGAATGATCATCCATTCATCTGGCAATGGCCCCCCTTTGACCGGCACCCCCAGGTGGTCCCCGTGTGAGGAAAGTCCCCCATCAGCACCCGCTCCTGCTCTTTCTCGGAGCTGTGGGTGGCGTTACGCAGGTCTCCTCCCACTTGTGGTCCCAGTCCCACCCATCCGCCCATCTGCCCATCCGCTGGTGGCCAGATGGATGGATGAATGGGAAAACAGATGTTTCCCTCTCACAGTCCCACACGTTGACATGAAGCGTGCGACGGAGTGTCACGGTGGCTCTCTCGTTCCCTGCCGCCCTTGCGGGTGGGGCTCTGGGTCTGTGTCCTCTTGACCGCCTCTCTCCTCCCTCTCCAGCCCCTCCTCCCTCCCTCCCTCACGGCCGCCTGTGCGAGGGCCTCTCCCCGAAGGTGTCCTCGGGGACCACGGTACGCCTCGCACAAGCTCGGGGTCACGGCCTCTAACCACGTGTGCTGCCTCTTAACTCCGTTGGCTGATGTCATGACAACCAGTCTGCAGCTTGGTGGCGGCTCTCTCTGTGGCCTCGGTCAGGGGACCATCGACTCATCACTCTGTCGCATGCGTTTTGATGCCACTTTTGAAAACTAAAAATCTAACAGCACGTTCTCTCCAGGAAACTGACCAACTCACTCATTTCCATTTAAACAAGCGGCAGGCAAAGTGTCTGCGGCCAGCCATCGCTTTAACCACACTGACAGCAGCGACGGCCGAGAGGGGGATGAGGGGATGAGGGGGTGCTTGTGGGGCTGCGGCTCCGTCCCGGGCCTGGCCTTGGGGGTTTGTGCATGACCACGTGCCTGAGGAAGGGACACGGACACTGACGCTGGGAGGGTGGGGCTCTGCCTGCTCGCCCGCAGCTGCAGCCACTGTGAGGGCAGCCCCATGGGGCGCGCTGCCCGCCCCCGGCCAGGAGGAGGGTGGTCACACACAACGGCACCTTTCGGATCATGTGCCAGGAGCGAAGGAGGAGCCGTGGTCTTCGCACACGCGTTTGCTGACAGGCGGGGGCACGGGACGTCAGGACTGGCACGCGTGCTGCCGTGTCCCCCCGGTTCCCCCAATCTCAGTCCACCTGGGCCTCCTAACAGCGGGGTTCCGCCCAGCCCGTCGGCAGGAGCAGGGTCTCTAAGAGCCTGTGTGAAAAGTCCCCCAAACCCTTCTTTCTCGTTGCAGCGGTTCCCGTGGATGAGCGCGCCCATCCAGGTCGGGCTGGTTGGCGTCTGGTGAGTAGAATTCCTTCGAGGTCATTTCTCTTTAAAGGTCTGTGTGCAGCAAAGGGGAAGGAAGGAGAGGGAGGGGGGCAACGAGGGACCCGGTTTAGGAAACGAGGGCCCCCAGAGCCCCTGGGACTGAGGTCCCGACAGTGAGCTGGACGTGAACTGTCTCTAGGGGAAACTTACATTTGGGACTATTTGCAGGATTCTTCTTATACTCCTGTTATCTCTCTGGTTCCTTTTAAATGATTTGGGCAGTCTTTGGTGTAATAAAATGACACAAACAGAACAGTTTTTGAGGCTCAAAAGAGAGAAAGGGGATTGTTGGGAAAGTAAACTAGGAATAACCTGAGAAATCGACTGTTTCCAGGGGCTCTGATTTGCCTTTTTTTTTTTTTTTTTCTTTTTTCAGTTTGGTGTTTGCTACGCCTCTGTGCTGTGCCCTCTTCCCTCAGAAAAGGTATGTGTGTGTGTGTTCTCCTTTGGGACGATCGTGAGTCTTCACCCGACAAACCAGACCACCCTGGGTTACAAGTGGCACCTCATGTCGCAGGGGCTGTTGTTCCATTTCACTGGTAGGAACATTGAGGCTCAAGCAGACGAAGGAAGCCAAGGTCTCTAGAAGGAACAGCTGGAGGCAGAAAGCAAACGCACATCTGCTTAATTTCGAAACTCTGCCTGCTCCCGCCCCCCCTGAAAACGCTCCTTCTTCTGTGAGAGATTAACTCTGGTGCAGATTTGCTTTTAAGAAAATGTCAGTGTGGCTTGTGCCATCCTGGCTGTGGGCACGTGGGTCTGTAATGCAGACACCTGGGCGTTCCTGGGGCACTCCCCTTCTCCCCCCTCCCCTCCGGAACAGCAACGACCCGCCCTTAGCTCCTGTCGGCATGACTGCTTCCCTGCTTCCTGCTCGTGTTCTGCCTTAAAAGCCTTCCCGTGCGCTTCTGCCCAGGCTGTGGGTGTGAGCGCTGGCCTGACGGGCAGCTCAGCTGCCTTTGGACCTAAGTCTCCCGCGGCCTCCTGACCTCGCACCTGGGCCGGAACCGCGGGTCTGTGTGTGGATGGGTGTGAGGCTGCGCCTGCAGGGCCAGGTCCTGGCTCAGGGTCTGCACGCTCTAGGCTCACGGAGAGGCTCTGGATGGGACGCTGGGTTCCAGGCGATCTTTCTCAGGTGCCTGCACCGGACAGAGCGCCTCCATTCGCCCGCCCATCCTCCCTGTCCGTGACCTGCCATGCTTCAGCAGAGAAGCCACCCCGTTCACCCCTCGGTGTGGAAGCCAAGGCCCCCCCCCCCCCCCCCCCCCCGGCACCTGTAACCCTGTCCTCCCTCCCTCCCCCAGCTCCATGTCCGTGACGAGCCTGGAGGCCGAGCTGCAAGCCCAGCTGCAGGAGAGCCACCCCGCGCTGCGCCGAGTGTACTTCAACAAGGGGCTGTGACGCGGGCGGCGCCCGCACAGCCCGCCGGATCCCGTGCGCCGGCCGGGGGCCCCGCCTGGTTCCTCCTGGCACAGCAGGTCTTCGATCGCCTTGGCTTCCTTCCGGAAGGACCCGGACACGATGTGTGTGTGTGTGAACCACGGCTAAATGATTTTACCTGGAGGTTGTGTACTGCGTCCGCCCTGTCTGAGGATGAGGCTCCGTGGACCACCGTTCACATCCCTGTAGCAGGTTCACATGTGGCACAGTCCATGCAGCGGAGACCGTGTTCCCAGTGACGGCAAGGCCGTGTGCCCTGCGTGTCCTGATTCCACCGGAACTCGGACGGGTCGGTGGGAAGGACGTGGGCCCGGGGCCGGCAGATCTGTCCGTGGGACGGGCGTGTGACGGCCGAACCCCCATAAGAACAGGTGCGCCTCACCTGTGTCCTCTCTTCTCCGAGCCTTCCTTTCCGCCTCCAACGTGTTCTCCATTTGTCCCTCTCAAACCCTTTGAAGCAGAAGATTCCCACAACACACCTGGCCTGCGTGTGTTCGTTGCCATGGACGCCGCTCCTGAAAGCGGTAAAGCCTGAGCTCCGGGCGGGCTCCCCGAGGGGCTTCCGGTGCTCCCACCGAGCCAGCCGAGGCCTCCCGCCCGGCGGCCACGGAATGCCCACCGAGCCCAGTGGAGGCCTCCCGCCGGCGACCACAGAATGCCCACCGAGCCCAGCGGAGGCCTCCCCCCCGGCGACCACGGAATGCCCACTGAGCCCCTCCCGGAGGCCTCCCACCCGGCGGCCACGGAATGCCCACCGAGCCCAGCACCTCCCCTCCGCTGGGGAGCAGCGGCGGGCCGCCGGCGGAGGAACTAGTTCAGGCGCAGTCAGGAACGGGACAGGAGAGCGAACGTGGGCTGTCTGCCTAGCTTTACCCGGGGCTCCGGCCCCTCCGCTTTCTCCTCGGTGTAACCAGGTTTGTGAAAAGGAACACACGGGCAGGAGGCCCCTCGCCTCCCCCGGAGGCCCGTCCCCTGAGGCGCAGCAGCTGGGGAAGGTGCTGACCGCGGCGGCCGCGGGCGGGAGTGGCCGGGCGGGCGGCGGGCGCGGCGTTGGCTGTCAGTGTTGGCGCGGCGTCTTGCTGGTGTCGGGATCAATGTACTGATTGGATGAAATGTTAAATAAACCCGGAATGAAAGCAGATCCTCTCTTATTTGTCCGTAAAGGATAATCAGTTTTCTGTCTCTGTCGATGGCACCTCCTGTTCAGACTTCCTGCCTGGGTGCCATCCGTGTCCTCACGGAGAGAGGTTTCTGTTTTATGCCGTTAGAAGAAAGTGTATTTCTAGGTGTGGCCACCAGCCTCCACCTTGCTGTCCCCACACATAGGCCCCCACCCCGCCCCCCACACATACCACATGACCAGGCGTGTGACAATGGGGCGGGGCGGGGTTCTGCTCACAGAACTGGCACCAGGGCACGCGGCCAGGAAACCTGCTTCTGGGCCAGATGTCAGGTTCCGATGGGGAGCCAGTGTTTGCCGTGTTTCCGGAGAAAATGCGAGGAACCCAAGGCCGGGGCCTTGGTCACAGACGAAGGAGCCACAAGCACCCATTTCCACCCCCTCGCGTCTCAGCGTGGCTTGTGACCATAACTGTTCATCACGTCGGTTATTTAAAACACTCAAGAGCTTGGGTCTGGGGTCAGAGCTGCGACAGTCCGGGTCGGTCACTCACTTGGGCTGCTGACCTTCTCCGTGACCTTTGGTTCTGTTTGTTTGGAGAAAATCATGCATCTGCCTCATGGGGCCGTGAAGATGAAATGAGAAGGTCCCTGGGCAGCGTGTGCATATTGCCCAGCAGACGGCAAACGTTGAATACATGGTACCCATCAGACATTCACTCGTTCTAGCCCGGTGGTCGGCAAACTCATGAGTCAACAGAGCCAAATATCAACACAACCGATTGACATTTCTTTTGAGAGCCGAACACTAACTTCTGTGCATGGACCACGAATAAGGTGGCCAGACGTCCCGCTTTTGGCGGGACAGTCCCGACTTGTAACAAATTGTCCCGCGGCGTTTAAAAAAAGTCCCGATTTTTAAAAAAACACCGCGGGACAATTTGTTACAAATCGGGACTGTCCCGCCCAAAGTGGGATGTCTGGTCACTTTAGCCACAAAATCTCAATCGCACTGTACGTGCGCGCCTGCACGTGGTATTTTGTGGAAGAGCTGCATGTGGCTCATGAGCCACAGATAGCCGACCATGGTTTTAGAAACACGGTCAGCCTCAGGGTGAGCTTTCAGAACCCTGGCAGCCTCCCAGAGCTTACCCACTGCCTCCTGAACGTCAGGTTAAAACAGATCAACGGAGATGCTTGCCTCCATCTCTCTAAACGGCCTGATGATGGAGGTTCTGCCTAACAAGACGGAGGCCGGGACGCACTCAGGACGCGAGGCTGGGCTGCGGGGGCCGCTCTGGCCCCGCCAGACCCCGGAGACCAGCGTGGAGCCGAGACAGCACTCCCAAACCCAGACGGTGACAGCCCCATCCCAAAGTATCACCCGGAACCCACCGATGAAAGGGTTTTCCTGGTGCTCTCAGGATTTCAGTGAGAGCAGAAGAAAAGCGAGCCTGCGTTTGGCGGTGCTGATGGACACAGGCAGCGGTTTTCCACCTTTTCCATCTCCTGGCACGCACACACACTAATTACCACAATTCTGTGGCGTGCCAGCAAAGTTACACATTTCTGCCAATCTGAGAAAAACAGGTATAATTGACTCATTCACACTGGATGGCTGTTGTGTTGGCTGTTGTCATTTTTAAAATATATATATTTTATTGATTTTTCACAGAGAGGAAGGGAAAAGGATAGAGAGCTAGAAACATCGATGAGAGAGAAACATCCATCAGCTGCCTCCTGCACACCCCCTACTGGGGATGTGCCCGCAACCAAGGTACATGCCCTTGGTTGGAATCGAACCTGGGACCCTTCAGTCCACAGGCCGATGGCTCTGTCCACTGAGCCAAACTGGTTTTGGCTGTTGTCATTTTTTTTTTTTTTTTTTTGACATTAAAGTAGAGCGGCAGTGCCCGGCTACAGCCAGGTGTTACTGCACACCGGCCGAAACCGCTGATATAAATGTCGCTCAGACCCTGATACGCAGTGTGGGCCTTGGCCAGCCGCCTCCGAGCTTGTGAGAAGCGTGCGTCCTTGGGCGCCACTCCCAGGCCTGAGCCAGAATGTTCTGGCTACACAGCCCGTCCCTGGGGCTCCCAAGATCTGAGTTCATCTACCCCTCCCTGGCCAGCTTCCAAGAAAGTGTGGGTCCAACACTGACACCCTCAGGCACGCTGCACCCACCGGTGGCGAGGGCACAGAGCAGCAGCTGGCAGCAGCCGGTCCCCGTGGTCACGGGTTCAACCTGGGCTCTTTCTCGGAATCAGAACAAGTGTCCCCAGTTTCCAGGGTCCCAGCGCTGGCCACAGCCCGTTGTGTGCCACGGGAGGCTCACACCAGGGTGTGGAATGACCACAGAATCGGGGGCTCCTCTGAGAACGGAGCTGGGAGGGAGCATGTCCCCTGGGAGTCCCGGGGCGGTGTGAGCAGCCGACATCCCCTCGCCCCGGAGCCAGCCCTTGTCCCGAGGACCTGCTGCCATGAGGCGGCCGGGGCAGGGTCCTCAGCATCCCCGCTCGGAGAGAGGGCGCTGAGCCCAGGTGGGTGGCTGACTCGTGTGCACCCCGTCCGGCCCAGGGCTCCCCACGGACTCCCAGCCTCCCCAGCAGGAGCCACTGCAGCCAGCTGTGGTGGGTCACTCATGACAGAGTGGTGTGAGGCTGCCGCTTCTGCATGCGCTGTTCCCCGTAACGCCCCGCAGGGCCCCTCTGGGGGTCACCCCCATTAACAAGGCCGGGACAGGTGGCAAAGCAGTAAAATCACTTGCCACAAACCTAACCAGGACAGTCAACGGACTATGAGAGGCCGAGTCTGTCACATGCACACACACACTCAGGAAAGGTTGGTAATCACACAGAGTTCAAAGTCAAAGTTAGGTCAGCAAGGCCTAGGAGGGTCCCTGTTAGAGAGTAGCTAGGAGCAATGGCTTCCAACGCGTGGTCCCCAGAGACCAGCAGCGACAGCACCCCGGGAACTAGGGGTTCAGGGCCTCGGGCTCCTCCACACCAGCTGAGTCAGAACTCAGGGCACGAGTTTGTGCACTGGGCCTCTCTCTCTCTATATATATTCCCCTCGGGTGAGGATTTTTAAAAAAGAATCACACAGATGAACACACCCAGGTTCACAGAAGGCCTGGCTACTCCCATGGAAGCCGCACGGGGTGGGTGGAAGAAGGGGAGGCTGGAGGGTTGAGGGAAGGTTGGGGTTGAGGGGAGGCTGGAGGGTTGAGGGGAGGTTGGGGTTGAGGGGAGGCTGGAGGGTTGAGGGGAGGTTGGGGATTGAGGGGGAGGTTGGAGGGTGACCGCAGGGCACTCAAGGGTGAAGTCATCCTTTCAATGTAGAAGGTGGGCAGTAACCGTCGGTTTTCACAGATATAAACTAAATGGAGGAGAAAGAGCTCTGGATGGTGAGATCATATGTAATTTTTAAATTTTCTCCTTTCTGCTTTTCTGATTTTTCACATTTCCTTCTGCTTCTGAACTCAGAGCATATTAAATGCCACTTTTTAAAACCTTTGCAGATGATGATCTCACTTTTCCAGTAAATAAATGCACTGATGTATATAAAAGAGAAATGAGCAGGATATATACCAAAATGGTTAGCAGTTGGTGTCTGAGTTTACAAGTAATCTTTATTTTTTACAGATTTCTGGGTCTCGGGTTTCCCAGAACGCAATTGTATTCATTTTTAAAATGAGAATAAACACCGTGCAATGCAGGCCTGAGGACACCACCGCTTTGTGCGCCTCGTGGGGTCACAGGCCAGCCCCCTGCTGTGGTGTGGGAGCCCCAGGCAGGGAGAGGGCTGCAGCGCGGGAAGGCGCCGCCAGGGGGCAGCGTCGCCTAAAAGATGGCGCCACTGGACAGGATGCTTCTGGGAGCTGATGGACGGCAGGTGGCTCCAGGCCAGTGTGGTCCCTGGACTGTGGAAGCCAAGTCAGGAAGAGGGTGGAGGGAGGTGCGAGAAAGGCAGGGTCTCGCCAGCTGCAGCAGACTGTAAAGGTGCCCTGGCTTGGCGTCCGACAGGCAGAAATGGATTCATCCCCCGGGGCTAACGGACCAGGCCCCTGGGTCCCAGAGGGAGGGGCAGGGCTGGAACCCAGAGCGATGGAGGCAGATCCAGCCCGTGCCCTGGGGGCCATCAGGGCTGGGACATCGGCCAGAGCCCTGCTGTGGGGGGGCTCGCAGGAACCGCTCACTGCAGGAGAGCAGGGGCAGGTGGCACCAGGCAGTCCTTTCCCGGACCCAGAGCTCGGAGAGAGCTGCGGAGCGCGGTGTGAGGGGAGGGAGCTTGGGCGAAGGTTCCGCCAGGTCCCTTCGGTGCCGGGAAGGAGCCGGTCTCCACCTGGAAGCTGGCTCGTCCGGAGGGCCCGGTGGGTGCAGGGGAGGAGCCGCAGTCCAGCCCGACCTCTGCCTCCCACTGTTTCCGTGCCGTGAGTCCAGCCAGCGGCCCTCCCTGAGCCTCGGTTTTCTTATCTGTAAAATGGAGTCACAGCGCCCGCCCTGTGAAGGCTCAGAGGGTAAGTGGGAGCCCGAAGCCAGGACTCTCCTTCCCTGGACCTTTCCTGTCTCCGCGGGGACAGGCGGAGGGAGAGACCAGCAGGCGCCGCCCTGTGGCTGCTGTGTGGGCGGGGCGCCCCCCACAGGCCCCGGGAGGTGACCCCGGCTCGCTTCCAGGGTGCAGGGCACAGCTCGGCCCCGTCATACCCGGTGAGGAGGAAAACATGTTAATCATAGCACTCTCCTGGAAGACGATGACGCTGAGGGAACAAATTTTTAAAATAAAGCTAAAAATAGAGGCAGAAACATCGACTGCATTGACATAGGAGAGAATGCAACCCCGTGACACAAACGCTGAGCAGTAGTGACATCTGAGCGGAAGGCGGGGGAGCTGCGGGGCGGTTCTCTGGCCGAGGGCAGTGTGGCCGGACACAGGGACCCACGCTGGCGGCCGTCCCCGGCCCCGGGCAGGTGCCCACAGGGCGGGAGGCACAGGGAGGGACCAGGGGAGTCACATGACCCAGCCCAGCGGTGCTCCCGGAGGGGAAGAGGGTGTGTCACCCAGAGAGGCGGGAACATGGCCTCCCAGCTGGACATGGACGGTGGGGAAACAGCAAAGGAACTGCCAGCTGCCAAGTGGATTCTGACACAGACATGGAGGGAGGAGGGGGAGGAAGAAAGGAGGAAGAAGGAAGGAGGAGGAGGAGGAGGAGGAGGAGGAGGAGGAGGAGGAGGAGGAAGAAAGGAGGAGGAGGAGGACGAACAGCCACCTGGACAGGGTGGAGAGCGGAGCTGGGGGCGCACCCCGCTGGCTTGGGGAGGGGCACAGAGAGGGGCCTGGGCAGGCGGCTGAGCATCGGAGGGCACCCCGCCGGGGCCCAGAGCAGGGGTCTCAGGCACCCAGGAGGGGTCCTTAGTCCCGCAGCTCAGCCCCCCAGACCCATGGCACCCGCTCCTGGCGGCCTGGAAACTCACTGGGGGCCCCCAGGCCACCCTGCTGCGCCGCCGAGATGCCAGCTGCTGCTGTGGATGGAGGGACCCGAAGGGTTTGGTGGCTTTGGGGGCGGAGGGGGGGATGTGCTGCGGTGACAGGCTGTCTGACGCTGAGCGGAGAGTGGAGGTGCTCGTCTCACTCCGGTCCACGCCCCACGGTGAGCGCCACAGGCCCCGCTGACAGCCACTGGGGGGGAGGGGGGTATCCGCCTTGTCCTGTGTTTAACCTCACGGTCCGGTGACCCGTCCTGCTACCCCGCTTCACAGGGGACACGGCGCGTAAGGAGCTCGCCCAGATCAGACACGCAGAGCCAAGCCGGCATCCGGCTGGGGCACCTTCTGGCCCATAGGCCAGCTGCCCGCTGGTCCCGCCAGCCCACTCCCACCAGCCCTCCCCACCACCCTCACCCCCCAGCCTGCCTTGCACCTGAGAGAAGGGGAGCCAGCCTCCATCCCAGGGGAGACACACACATTCGGATGCACCTGGAGAAGGAACTGGGACTGGCCCTGGGTGCAGAGGGCAGACGCCCCGAGACACCACTCTGGGTTCCCCTGTGAGTGGGGTCCCGATTTGAAGGGTGTTCTGGGGGCGCCCACCTCCTCCGTTCATCCTCGGTTCATTGCACGCCCCTCCGCGCGGCACCTGCGTTCCTGCCTCCACCTCCCCGACCGAAAAGCTCTTCCTTTTAACGCCTCCCTCCTCTGCCCCTCCCAGGCCCCACCCCACACCGCCCACCATGTCCCCGCAGCCGCCGTGTGCTCATGCAGACCTCCTGCATGCTTGCTTATGCCAACATGCATGCTCACTGGCAGGCCTCCTGGTTTGGCTTTGTCTAAAAACATGAGATCCTATCAGCCATCTTGTATGTACCACCATCTCATGTTCTCCTTGGGAAACACACCATGGCTATTTTCCCAAGGCTATATATGCTTCTTCCTCATTCTTGTTAAGAGCTTCACAGCATTCTGAAATATTAATTCCCATCATTTATTTATCACTCCCTGCGGATGGACGTTTTAATTAGTTCCACGTTTTCCCTATTACAAGAAGATGCTGTCATGCATAGCCTTGTTCTATACTTTCATGCCGTCGCCTTTCTGAGAGAGGTTTCTAGAAGCGAGGTTAGCTGGGCCACGGGGGGTGAGCGTGTGAAATTTCGATGATGATAATGACGGTAATGATGGATGCGATGAAAGCCACCTGTGTTGGTTTGCGTCTCACCTGGTCTGTCCTGAGGGAGCTGAGCCCCATCTGCAAAGTGAGAGCCTCAGAGCCAGTGCCCAGGCGGCCGGGAAGCCCTTGAGGGGCGGAGGGGGGGGCAGGGCAGGGAGACAGGGAGCCCTTCTCCCGGCTCTGGCAGGGACCGTGCCCAGGTCCGAGCCCTGGCGGAGGCCCCTCTGGGAAACCTGAGGACTGGGGTTTGGGTTTGTTTTTAGGTGGCAGCCCGGAACAATAATTCCACATTCATTTCCCGGGGAGCGTGGACCACACTCTAAGGAAAACCGGGGGGCTGCGGGGGGCAGTCACCTGGCCCCCAGGGCGGGGAGGGAGAGAGGGCCTGTCCTCCGGTGTCCATGCAGCACAGAGCTGGGCACCCAGGGCCCTGGCCCTGCACGGCAGGACGAGAAGCAGGGGCGCATCTGCATTAGAAAAGGTTGATTGAGCCTTTCAGAGTCTCCCTGCTTTTGTTCTCCTTTCTAAGGTGGCTGGCAGTTTCTAAAAGGCTCAGAAATGTGGCACCGGCAATAGGAAAGCGATAGGAAAGTCGCGGGGAAAATGGGCCCTAAAAGGGGTTCATGTGAACCGTGCCCAGAGCCTTTCTCCCTCTCCTCCTCTCCGCCTGCCAGGGGCCCTGACCCCGAGGGGAGCCGGACGGACGGCAGGGGCAGAGGGAGGAGCCACTGAGCTCCTGGCTTCTTTATTCTTTTTTTCCCCCCCAACAGAGAGCATGGCTTCAAAGAGGAATTTAAAAACATTCTGAACACACATCTTAAAAAATAAAAAGCTATTCCCGGGATGCAGACGCACACTTGTACTTGGGCCTGACTTTCAGGACTGAGGGGGAGGCGTGAAGGCCCAGTGGGGCCTCTGTGCACTGAGTCCTCTCAGTCTTGGCGCTGCTACTGCTTCCATTCTGCAGACGAGGAAATGGAGGCCCAGGGAGTTCAAGAAAGTCCCCGGAAAGCACCTGAGGGAGGAATCAATCTGACTCTCACTTTTTTTTAGTACAAAGATATAAAGGCGGGGGGGGGGAACGCAACTTCTTAGATATGATAAAGAGGAAAAACTATAAATCTAAAGACAATATGAGCGGATAGATGCTGGTATATTCAGAGAGACCCGGGCACGGAGCCCACGTCTGGCCGAGGCCAAGGTGATGGGTGCTGAAGGGAGAGGAAGAGGGCGCGGAGAGGACGCTGCAGGAGGGAGGGCAGTGGAAGCAGAGGGAACGGTTCAGCTCCGTGGGCGGGGCCCGTGTGCATTGTGCGGTGTGGCCGGATGTGTTTTCTTGGGGAAACATGGGGGCCGGGTCACCCTCAGAGACAGTGAACCAGGCTAGTGTTGGCGCCGTGCGGGAAGTCCTTCGTGCGGGGGGAATCCCCCGCTCCAGGAGCTGGGAGAGCCGCCCCTGCCATCTCCCGCACACACACCGTGGGAATCCTGTCCTTCAGGGGCAGGCACGCGGCTCTATGCTCACCCCGGGCCTGAGCAGGTGCTCACAGCTCTGAGTGACCGGAAGCCACTGGGCATGCGGAGTCCATCCTGTCTCTGAGGTTCCCGACTCCTCTCTCTCTCTCTCTCTCTCTCTCTCTCTTTCACACACACACACACACACACACACACACACACACACACTCCTTCATCTGCAATTCATTTCTACACTCCTTTCCTCCCAGGAACTTGCACTTTTCTTTCTTTTAAAAAAAAATTATTTTACTGATTTTTCACAGAGGGGAAGGGAGAGGGATAGAGAGCTAGAAACATCAATGAGAGAGAAACATCCATCAGCTGCCTCCTGCACGCCCCCTACTGGGGATGTGCCCGCAACCAAGGCACATGCCTTTGACCAGGATTGAACCTGGGACCCTTCAGTCTGCAGACCGACGCTCTATCCACTGAGTCAAACCAGCCAGGGCGGAACTTGCACTTTTCTGACTTCCCTTCCTAACATCTGCCTGGCTTCTGATTAATGAACAGAACACATTCTTTAATGTGTTCTTATTGACATTGGTGTGAGCGTCATCATTTGCCCTGTTTGTGGAAATTATCTTTAACAAGAACTTCCTCTGAAAAGCACGGGGAAACCCGTCTCATTAAATAGGAGTAAATAGTCCAAGGCCTTGGTGAAGAAATCATAAAAGAACAAGACAGTCATTATCAGGGTGAGATATCTATAAAAACAGCAGCACATCAGAAATATGTAACTCGAAGCAGAATGAAACTATAATCTAATATTTCAAATTAGCTAGAAATCTAAAAATAATAAGGCCAACAAGAAGAACATAAAAACAGAATTAGAAAAGCGATGGAATAAATTAACAATAACCTACTGTTTTTATACTTTTCATTTTGTAACCATGTAGATGTTTAATATAATTTTTTAAAACATCAAAGAAAAAAAAATCCCTAAAAGAAAAAGCAAGCAGCGAGAAAACTAGCTACGTAGAAAGTGGCAAAACTAGACACAAAAGAATGATTTCAAATTACTTTTAAAAAGTAACAGGAAGATGTTTTAAACTGTGTTCAGCAGTCAAATATTTAGTGTAAAGATCGGCATTGTTACGTTAAACCAAATATGTGTGTATAATTATCTTATACATGTATATAGTAGAATAAACTAAATAATTATATTAATTTCATTAATTAGAAACCAAGATAATGAGCATAAGAGAAAAATATATAGAAGCTGTCCAATATAAACTCTGTAATTTTTCATTGAGTTGGAAAAAGCTGTGACCTCATTTTTTTTCACTTTCTAACAATATTTCCCACTTCTGTCCACTGAAAGCACTGACAGCCACGTAGCACCCTTTGCACCCAAACTGTGGCCTCTAAGTACCATTTCCCTGTGAGAGGCACCCGGGCTCCTCAGGGAAGTGGGTGTTTGAGGTGCAGGACAAGAACGGTCAGAGATAAACCCGGGTCACCTGTCATGACGGAGAGCAAGGCTCTCTCACACCAGTGGGACATGCCAGCGGACACGGGCGCCTGTGGGGAGGGTCCTGGCCAGAGCGAGCCTCATGTGAGTATCAAGAAGAATATCTCCTGAACTAGGCCCCAAAGCACACAAAGTGCATGAAATCTGTAACTTCAAAATGACACAGGAGGGGAAAAAATCTTGGTGCTGAAAACTGATAGAGGCTAAGAGTCTCGCCTTCCCTGTATGGATGGGATTCCAGGAACACCAAAGAGTTAATAAGGAAAAGTTCTTTGTAGAAGAATCACCGTCACAGATAATAGTGTGAGAAAATCACCAATTTGCAATCCCTAGGGAATGAACACACCCATCTTAACCTGCTCCTCATGATCCACACACCCCTAGAAGGCCGCTCAGACTCTTTTTTCCTCCCTTAGACCATGCCCCATCCCGTGAAGTTTTAATACCACAGATTACTACATATATGTTTTGTTTTGTTTTTGTTTGTGTTTTTTTTAAATATATTTTATTGATTTTTCACAGAGAGGAAGAGAGTGGGATAGAGAGTCAGAAACATCAATGAGAAAGAATCATCGATCAGTTGCCTCTTGCACACCCCCTACCGGGGATGTGCCCGCAACCAATGTACATGCTCTTGACCGAAATCGAACCTGGGACCTTTCAGTCTGCAGGCTGATGCTCTACCCACTGAGCTACACTGGTTTCGGCTACTACATATATGTTTATGTGTGATGTGTAGAGCCATGGAATAAGAGCTGTACCCCTTGGAAGAAGACTTTCCTATCAGCCAAGAACCAAGGGCTGCCTCCTGGGGGACACCAGTGCCCCAGCTGAGAATGCTTCATCTAGACAAGCATCGTCCGTGGTTGATGGTGAACTTCATCGAGGTGAGAGCTTCAGACGCCCTCGAACCCGCTAACCCTTCTGCACAATGTATGGGCCTCCTGACAGCAGGTAAGGGAGAGGAAAGAACACTCCCACTGAGGAAAACTTGCAAAGTAAGAAACGAGTGCAGTTTAACCCAACCCAATCTCTAGTCCTATCGGGTTTAGAAGAAACACAGGGACAGAAGCGCCTGGGAAACACAGCAGGGGAATTCATCAGCTCAGCCCAGAAGATGCAAAACTCCATGGGAGAAAGGACCCAGTGTCCTCAACAAATGAGAAAAACAAAAACAAAAAACAGAAAGGAGAGGGAGCAGGAACTCACACAGATGGAAAGAAGTGAAGGGCATGTCCACCGAATGCATATGGGGGTGCTTTGGACATACTTCGGGTGTTAGATGATGTTGTGCTGACTGTGACAATGGCATACAGTTATGGTTTTTCAGTCTTCCTCCTTAGTCATACTGTTGTATTTATGGGTAGAATCACAGGATGTCCTAACTTTGACCTGAGATATTTCAGCTTACCCTCTCCCCCAAAAGTTTGGGGATACAGCTGAAGAAACAAGACTGGCAGAATGCTACCTGTCAACGCTGGAGGGTGACCCAGGGGTGTTCCTATGTTAATCTCATCTCTACTGCTTAGTATGTTTGAAATTTTTAACAATAAATGAAAATTTTATTTTAAAAATTATTTGTTTAGCCAACCATTCAAAACTAACCTATATATATAAAAGTCTAAGGGGCCTTTACAACTGAATGACCAGAATGACCAGAACAACAGTAGTTATGATTGCACTGACCCAGACCTTGCTGCTGGAGCCCTGACAGCCTCGAATCTGGTTCACCTGCACCCCAGACCCAGACCCAGCCTCGAATCTGGTTCACCTGCACCCCAGACCCAGGAGGGAGATGAGAGCCTGATTCCTCATGGAATCGGCTGTTGGTTAGCTTGCTGCTGGGGCCAACCTCCTGCAGTCCCTCCCCTGGCCAGCTGCCCACCCCCTTCCCGCCAATCAGCCCAAATCTCCAGCCAGGCCAAGGGACCCCACCTGTGCACAAATTTGTGCACTAGGCCTCTAGTTACACAACAAAGAGGACAGCTGATGGATGGTGTCTCATGGGAGGTAGGGGCCAGTTTTCCAAAGATTCGGGTTTTGCAAAAAAAAAAAAAAACCCGTGAAATTGCAGTTTTACGTGGACTCTTCCAGGTGTAAGCTCTAGTGAAGAAAAGAAACACACACCCTGAGTTTTTAAAGAACACAGCACACCGCACCCCACCCCTCGGACCAATGGAACTGGTGAGCCCCCAGCCTGGGACCTTGTGAAAGAATGCCAACCCCTATTGCTCTGACTAAAGGCAGCTCTTTCTGCTCGGGGAATAACTGTCTCCTTTAGTTTCAACCTTGTGGCTATTTCTGAAATGCAAGCTGACTCGCCCAAGGACGACCAACACAGTAAATGACTTCACAATGTATTTCCAGGTCGCTTTTTCTCCATGTTCCTGAAACAGTCCCGCTGCTCAGCCTCAAGTGGCTCTGGGCTGGTAAGAGAGAGGCTCAGAGAAGGAAGGAGCCGGATGGCACAGGGTTTTAGTTCGTGGGAAGGCTCTGGGTTTGGCTATAGATCAGAAGACGTCAGAGGTCCCTGAGCAAAGGGGTACCTCATTGATATATTTTTTAAAATATATTTTATTGATTTTGTACATAGAGGAAGGGAGAGAGAGAGATAGAGAGTTAGAAACGTCGATGAGAGAGAGTCATCGATCAGCTGCCTCTTGCACACCCCTACGGGGAATATGCCCGCAACCAAGGTATATGTCCTTGACCGGAATCGAACCCGGGACCCTTCAGTCCCCAAGCCGACACTCTATCCATGAAGCCAAACCGGTCTCGGCCTCATTGATATTTTTTAACATTGCTCTTGTTTCTGGATGGAGGAGAGTGGAACCGGGGAGGACGGAGCAAAAGCGAGGTGGCCAGGGAATCGGGACGCTTACTGCACTTGGAGAATGTTCGTCGTTGTCACCTGGTAGCTGGTGCCAGGCCAGTGGACCTGGGTGGCCGAGCTGGAACTGGGCGCCTCGCCCCGGACTTGAGGGCTCTTGGTTGTCTGTGGTCCAGGAGGGCCCCAGAGGCACCACTTCCGGCATCACAGCGGGGGGGGGGGGGACCAAACTCCCCCACCTCCCATTCCTCCATTCCCCCCCGCCCGGGGACCAGGCCCCTGTGTGTGCTGTGTGAAGGGTCTGGGTCTCTCAGCCGTCCTCCTGTCCGGCTTCCTCTCTGACCTCGGGCCCTGGTCTGGATGAGAGCGCTCAGAGACATCACCTCTGACGCCGGTGTAGGTGGAGCCCGTTACTCTCCGTCACTGTGCTCCGTCCCTTTCCAGGGCGCCGACTCCATGCCGTGCCCACGCAGGGACTTGCTTTCTAGACTGGAGAACCGTGACTGCCACCTCCCAACCGTGAGGAGGAGAAAGGGGCTCCCAGAACGGCCGCCTGGGGTCCTGGCCAGCACAGCTGGTGAGACTTCCTGCCAGTAAGGAGATGAACCCATCCTTGGGCCACTTTGGTTGGGTATTAGTTGCCCCAACAGCATCTCCGTGGACACACCCGTTTACAGAAGAGGAGACGGTCTCAGGCTAGTGACATCACAGGAGGACGCATTTCTGCCTTCCCCCGTGCTGCTCTCTCCATCAATCGGCTTCTCTCTGCCCCCACATCCTCCCCACAAGGTCAGTGTGTCCTGTAAGGCCCCTCCTACACCCTCACTTCAAGGACACCAGCAGGCCTCCCCCTCCCTCCCCAGGGACATGCTGATGTGGGCCCAGCAGCACCAGCCTGGAGGACAGGGAGAGGTGAGGGGACGCAGGAAGCCCTGGGAGTCAGAGCGGCTCTCCACTCTTTCTAGAGGAAGAGAGGGTTTCAACATTTGCATTTTTAAAATCCATAATTGCTTCTCGTGCTACAATTTGTTTTAATCATTCGAGTTCCCGCTGAGCAAATGTCAAAGAAGCAGCCAATTCTTCCAGCATCCTCAGAGGTAGCCGTGTCCTGGGGACACCCTGGGTCCGGAGGGGAGCTGGCTGCGTCTGTGCTTGCCTAGGTGGCTCTGGGCCCAGCTACAGCCCGCTGGCTGTGACCTTGGCCGAGTTACCCCTTTCTGAGCCCCCGCTTCCCCAGTGAAGTGAGGCTGTGGACTCGGCAGATCTGCCTGTCCCAGTCTTTGGGGACATCATTCTGGGACCCTGAGGCATTTCAGAACCTCCAATGGAATTCTGGGTCCATTTCTTCCCCTCCTCCTCCTCCTCCTCCTTTTTCTTCTTCTTCTTCTTCCTCTTCTCCTTCTTCTTCTTCTTCTTCTCCTTCTTTGTCTTCTTCTTCTTCTCCTTCTATATGCTTATATTGATTTTTTAGATAGATAGGAAGGGAGAGGGATAGACAGAGAGAGAAATATCAATGAGAGAGGCACATCATCAATTGGCTGCCTCCTGCACACTCCCTGCCAGAGATGGAGTCACAACCCAGGTGTGTGCCCTGACCGAGAATGGAATGGATGAATTTCATGCACCGGGCCTCTGGTAAAGATATCAATAACCCTATTAAGAAATCGGCACAGGACTTGAATAGACATTTCTGCAAAGAAGACACACAAGTGGCCAATGAGCACGTGGAAGGGTGTTCAGCACCATTCGTCATCAGAGGGAAGCGAGCCCAGCCACGGCGAGGTGCCGCCTCACACCCCAGGAGGGCGGTGACGAGAGGGAGGAAGGATGCGTGTGGCTGTGCGGGCGTGGGCGCGGGAGCCCTCGCCAGGGCTGGCGGGAACGTACACGGTGCAGCTGCCATGGGAACCAGCCGGCTGTGTCTCCAGGTTAAATATAGAGACGCCACGTGACCCAGCAGGTCCACTCGTGCACATCCTCGGAGGATGGAGACATATGTCCACACGAATCTGTGAACACGAATGCTCATGAGACCTGATTCATAACTGCCGAGAAGTGGCCGCCATCCAAACGTCCATCAGCCGGCGGAGAGGGAACCGGGAGGGTCTGTCATCCACAGGGAGAGCCCGGGCGATGGAAAGGGACAAAGTTCGGGATTAGGCACAACGTGGTGACCTGAGAGAGGATGCTCAGTAGGGAAGCCAGATACACAGGCCACACGCTCTCCGGCCTCATTCCTGAGAAATGTCCAAAGGGATCGATCCCTGGATACCGGTGGGACCAGGTTGGGGGGGGAGGAAGAGATGGGGAGTGACTGCTAATAGTCTTTGGGGAAGGATGGCAAGTGTCTGGAATTTGCGATGACAGTTGCACAATCTTATGAATATACTGAAAACCAACCTTGTGACTAGATTAAAAGTCACGGCAGGAAAACAGGACCCTGTGAGGAGCGGGAGCACTCTCGCTCTGCTCAACCAGCTCCACCTCCACTGCCCCCCAAAAGTCTGTCACCCTGACCTGAAGCCAGGGCTCTGGACCACCTCACTACTCCTGCCCTGTCCACTGCCCCCTCCCCAAGTCCAGGAGTGCTCCTTTCCCCCAAAATGTACATCACCTCGTCCCCTCCCAGGTCAAGCAGCCAGGGTTTCCATGGCGCTTGGGGTTGGATGCGGTCTCCCTGTGCCTTGGGGCCCTGAGTGACTGCTCTGCCTGCCTAGACCTCCCCCCTTCCTCCCCATCCTCACCGTGGTCAGGCAGACTGGCCTGCTCCCTGTTCCTCCCGCCCCCGGGCCTGTTCTGACCTTGGGGCCTTTTGCTTGTTGTTCTCTCTGCCAAGATTCCTGCCCCCGCACACGTCCGCGTGGCCAGACCCTCCTCATTCAGGCCTCAGCTCCCCAGTCGGCTCCTCAGAGAGGCCAGCCTGTCCGAAGTGGACTCCTCGCCCTGTCCACCCCCTTCCTGGCACCTCGGGGCCTGCACGCACCTGTCCACGGCCTGTGGACTTGCCTCGTCCTGGCTCCACCCCTAGAGTTTGAGCTCCTTGAGGACAGGGAGCAGCACGGAGCTGGGCACAGAGCGGGGTCTCCACAGTGTGTGCAAAGGAACTAAGGCATCTGGCCCCGGCCACTCGCTGGGGTACCTTTGCTGGGAAGCTGCCTCCCTGCCCGGAGCCTCTGTTTCCTCATCTGCGGGACGGGACCTCCCAGGCCCAGGCGGGACCTCGGTGAGATGCTGCACGCACAGCCCACACAGTCCTCTCCTTTCCTGCGGGGCCGTGGCCGGGGGGGCGGACACTGTGGTGTGAGGGAGTATGGGAAGGATGCACCCATAGGAAACTCTGGGTGTAGCTCCCCACGACCAAAGGCCCAGCTTCCTGTGCACTTGGTAATGCACTGAAGTCCCGGCCCAGGGAGAGAGTGTTCCGGGCCGTAAGCACATCTGCTTCACTCTGTGTCCGCCCAGACCACTGTGAGCCTGGCCCAGGGTCACCGCCCGCAGGCCGTGTCCCTCTCACACATGGATCCCGCCAGGGACGCGTGGGCAGCCGCTCGGCTTCCTGGGAGCACGCCCCACACCTCGCCGAGGGCTGTCTCGCTTGGCACAGGAGGGAGGGGGGCCCCCGATTCTGGGAGCCTAACAGGACCTCTTGGACGGCGGCCATGCGGTGCAGCAGAGCCCAGGAAGCGCCGAGCCGGGACGCAGCTGGCTGGCGCCGAATGCGGCCTGCAGGGCAGGAAGTGGCCCGGGCTGGCGTCCAGGTGGCCTGCTGTTCTGAGACCCGAAGGAAACCGGGTGCCCGGGGCGCTTCTGCTGGGTGACCCTGGGCAGGTCACCTGGCCCACTCCCCCGCTCAGAGCCTCCCCTCCTTCCTGCCGGGTCTGGACCGGCGCCGACTGCCCTGTCCCTGGAGGTGGAGACGGGAGGACGCGTGGCCTTGGGAGGACTCCAAAAGCCGTGGCCTGGGGTGCGGCCGGCGGGCCCAGGTCTGACTCCGGGCACCCACCGGGCCCCGTGGGCAGCTCCCTAACCTCTCTGGACAGCTTCCCTCATCTAAACCGGCACACAGCTCCTCTTCACGGAACCGTCTGAAGGATAAAGACGCTCAGTAACGGCTCACACAGAAAAAATATTTTAGAAGTTATTGGAAACGCTTCGACAGCAGGATAGGAAAGGCAGTTTTAAAAAGCACGAGCCACAAGAGAAAGGAGTTGATTCGCTTAAACCGTTAAATTTCTGAGTAAAAACGACCAAAAACAAAGCGAGATGAATCGTTAAAAGAGAAGGTGCTTGCAATGCCCAGGAGACACAGAAAAGGCTGGTAAACAGAACACCAGAAAGACTTCCCGTAAATCCAGGAGGGAAAAGCAGGTAACCAAGTGAAAATGGACAAAATGAACAAAGGGAGTCGCAGCTGAGGAAACAGGAATGAAAAGCACCTGCCTTCACCAGGGATGGAAGACATGTGACGAAAGCGAGACATTTCCCACCCAACAGATCGGCAGCAGCTGAAGGTCTGATCACACAAGTGTTCAGAAGAGGTGAGGCGGCAGGAGACCTCATACTCGGGAGAGAACAAATGGGTGCAACCAAGAGAATCGTCTGCCATCACCTAGAAACCGTGAAGATATGTAGCCATGGGAACCAACAATCCTCCCCTTAAGGGTATCCCTCCCAAAATCAGAGTGCCTACACACCAGGAGAAAGGTGTTGACAGGTGCACAGAATAACTGTGACAACCCAAACTGGACAACAACCCAGCTGGCCATCAGCTGTAGCGGGGACAGGTCAGCACATTTCTGCAAACGGCCAGATGGCAAACCTTTGCCCTCTGCTACAACTTCTCAAGGTTGCCTGGGAGTAAAAATATACATAGAAGCCATGTATAGGAATGGCCAAGGCTGTGTCCTAATAAATCTTTATTTATAACAACAGGCATTGGGTTGGAATTGGCCCACAGCTGTGGTTGGAAGACCTCTGTTAGAATGATATATAAATTATGGTACATTCATACAATGGAATGATGTTCAGCAACAAAATCAGGTTGCCTATGAATGTCTTTTTTAGCTAAAGAAATCAGACGCAAGGGGATACATCACAGAAAACGCAAAACCAGGCCGACTGAAATGAGAGTGTTCGGGGATGCGCACCCATGAAAAGTGAAGTGACTGGCACAGGCTTAGCACCACAGTGCCCGCTGGCAGGTGGACAGGGGAGCCATTGAAAGGGGCATGCAGGAGGCTCCAGGGCACCAGCCACTTTTTATTGGGTGGCCAGCGATGGTTACACAACGCTCATGTCAGAACAATTTGTCAAGCTGTGTGCTTGTATCGCATGTGCTTTTCTCCATGTGTGTGTTTTCACCAAGAAAAGTTTTTAAAAATAGGAGAACGTCTACTGCTTATTCTCATGTTCCCCGGGCTTTCCCTGCGGACTGTGAGGGTGTTTCAGTTGCAAACGCCTCTGATGAGGGCCTTGCAGAGGGGCCTGTGGAGAGTTTGCTGGACAGGAGCATGGAGGGTCAGTCATGTAGGCCCACGGATACGCCTCAGGGACTTGTGCTGAGCAGAGAGGGAGGATGGACGTCTTGGGGCTGTGGCTGCAGCTTATTTAAGGGGAAGTCCTAAAGGGAAAGCCCATGCCCAGCCGGTGTGGCTCAGTGGTTGAGCATGGTCCTATGAACCAGGAGGTCACAGTTCCATTCCCAGTCGGGCACATGCCCGGGTTGTGGGCTCCATCCCCAGTGCGGGATGTGCAGGAGGCAGCTGGCTACTGACTTTCTCTCATCACTGATGTTCCTCTCTCTCCCTCTCCCTTCCTCTCTGAAACCAATAAAAAACGTATTTTTAAAAAATAATTGAAGTGAAAGCCCGTGTTTAGTGTCTGAGCCAGAGTCAGGAAGGTGAGCGGTGTTTTGATCGCCCATATGCTCCTGCGTCAGCCTCTTCAGTTCTTTGAACACCGAGCTGGGGCGACAGGGCTTTGAAGGGCCACATCCCCGGTCACACAGACCTGGTCTTCCGAGTCCTCGGGGACACTCGTGGCAAAGGCCAAGCCTGTGCACACGTGTCTGTCTGTGCACACGCCTTTGTGCACACGCCAGGCATTTCAAACAGGCCTTTCCGATACCTCCAAGAGCGTACGTAGCGTTTGCGTTGTTTGCAAAAAAACCTATCCGTGGCCAAGAACCAAACACATGTCCCAACTCTTATCCCAATATTTCCCCGTGCGAGTCTGTTTCCTCCTGATGGCGACAGAAGCACATCAGGAACAGGTCTGCGCAGAAAAGCTTCCCTCCCTGAGTGTGACCCGCGCTGGTGGAAACGAGGAAGCGACATAGTGTTCAGAAATAGAAAATAATCGAGTAAGCCAATTCCAGACGCTCAGTGGAATATATTACAGCCATTAAAATCCTATTTAGCAAGCGCCGGTAATAACCAGAGGGAGACAGGGCGAGGGAGCGAAATTGCAGGATGATTACAGCGGCGACAGCCACCAGACCGTCCACACAGAGGAGGACGGCAGGGGGGCTCCGGCAGGCGGTGGGGATGAGGTGTGGATGGATGATCTATTGCCTCCTCAGAAGGATTTTCCCAAGGCGTCAGGCACAGCTCCTTGGTTTTTAAAAAAGATATATATATATTTTATTGATTTTTCACAGAGATGAAGCGAGAGGGATAGAGAGTTAGAAACATCGATAAGAGAGAATCATCAATCAGCTGCCTCTTGCACACCCCCCATTGGGGATGTGCCTGCAACCAAGGTACATGCCCTTGCCGGGAATCGAACCCCGGACCTTTCAGTCCGCAGGCCGACGCTCTATCCACTGAGCCAAACCGGTCTGGCTACAGCTTCTTTCTGAAGCACCAGAGAAGTGGGTGAAGGGAAATACAAGTAAGGAAGGCAGCCATCATGGAGCAGATTTCGTAGGACAGGAGCGTCAACAGGGAGACAGGCCACGGAGGGCAAAGGAAAGGAAGCTGCGGCTTGCTGAGCTCTTCAATGGTTCACACCAGCCGTCGGCAAACTCATCTGTCCACAGAGCCAACTACCCACAGCACAACGATGGGCATTTCTTTGGAGAGCCACATTTTTTAAACTTAAACTTCTTCTAACGCCACTTCTTCAGCATAGACTCGCCCAGGCCGTGGTGTTTTGTGGGAGAGCCGCACTCAAGGGGCCAAAGAGCCGCATGTGGCTCGAGAGCCGCGGTTTGCCGACCACTGGTTTACACCGCTCAACGCCGGGCAGCGGGCAGGAACCAGACCAAAGCTTGTGTGCAGCTCTGTGGATTCTAAGTCTGGGCTCCCTCTCTGACCGCTAGCCCCCAATCATCACCGCATCCAGTCATACCATCATCTTCGTCATCGATGTCCATTTGCTCAATTCAGGGACACTTCTTCCCCGCCCTCTCCCCATCCCACACACATCCTACAATTTCTGAAGTCAGGGTATTTCCAACAACGGAGGTAGCCATTTTGCTTTCTTTTCTAGAACAGAATTAAGTCAATGATTCATCGACAATCCTTGCTGCCATGGGATTAAGGGAACATGGTAATTGTTGCTTTTTATGGAGCAGTGATCACATGCTGACTTCCCGGGCCACTCTCTAAAGGAGGCATTTCTTGGGCTATTTCAGGGATGAAGACCTGTCCCGGGCCACCCACCCCCATTAGACTGAGCACAGCAAGGTCAGAAACGCGCTCCTATTCATCTGCAAAACCCCAGCAGCTGACCCAGGGCCTGGCATGTAATTGGGGCTCAGTGAGATACCAGCTGGACTGAATGTGGAGCCATCAGGGGAAGCTGATCTGGATCCCGACCCTGAAACCCTCTTTAATGAGACGTTCCGCACTTGCTCAAAGCCCGGGTGAGTTGAGTGACAAATTAGCGATCTCTCCCGAATGCCTTTCAAGTCACAGAGCCAAATCAGCTCAGCAAATTACATGTAATCAAAGAGGAAATCAATAAGTACTGAGAGGAGCAGATTCATTATGCATTTAGCACATCCAGTCCAATTTGCAGGAAGTTCGGAGAAAAACAGGCGTGAGCATGCAAATGGAGCCAGCTCTGCTCCGAGGACCCCTTTCCTCCCTCTCCGAGTGCCTGGGCCTCGGGCCTCGGGGCTCCGTCTCCGGTCAGCCGCTTCTCACTCAGCACTCCCTCCGCGAGCGCTCAGCTGGACACGGGGCTTTTAATGTCAGTCTGTCTCTGACTCCAAAGTGCACATTCAGAGCACGGAGCTCACCTCCAGCTACTGTGTCTGAGCCGCTGCCCAGCACCTCCACTCAATCACTAATAGACAAACTCAATCGTCTACACCTAACTCAGACCATTCCTCCACACACTGTTCGGATCCCCCACCTTCCCGGCCTCAGCGCGGCCACTCCCTCCTCCCACCAGCTCAGCGAGAACCTGGGGGTCACCCCTGACTGCCTCCTGCCTCTCACACCCCGCGGCCCATCTGTCAGGAAACCAGCGGCTTCTCCTGGAACGCACTGGGATCGCAGGACTTTCAGCCCCTGGTCCAAGCCGCCGCCTTCTCTGACGTGGAGCCACAGCAAGTTACCTGGCCACATGCTCACCTGACAGTCAGGGAGGCATGCATGGCGGTCCTGCAAACTCAGAGACTTAATGTTACCAGAAAGGATGGCCTGAAATTAAAGTGATGGCGGGCAGTTATGTCCTAGGCAGGTATCTTCACTGACAAGGTCAACCTTTACCTTAACGGAGCCTGTCTTTTTGCATCTGTGATAACATGCTCTTGACACATCTGGTAACTTGTAACTTCCCTTTTTCTGAACCCGTCAGGGCACAACCTAATGTGCCTGGGCTCCAGCACAGAGACCATAAATTCCTTAATTGTTATCATGTTCATTGTTCCTGCACCCACCTAAGGATGTGTCCATCATTTTACATTCTATCCAATCCCAGGGTTCCCCCCTTTGCTTTCTCCCGCCCCTCTAGTCTATCCACCAATGGGTTTCATGAAACCCACCTACGTCCCTTCCTTCGATTGCAATGCATGAACTACCGTGTTTCCCCGAAAATAAGACATCCTCCGAAAATAAGACCTACTGACAGGTTTCCTTCTGAGTGAAATATAAGGCATCCCCCTGAAAATAAGGTCCCCTCCCAGGCTAAACATGAGAGATTTGGTCCACTGATTCTGAAAGAAATGGAGTCACAAGAAATTCACCAGGAAATTCAGGAATTGGATTGTTATGATGATGTTCCAGAAGATGATGATAGGATTGTCATTGAATAAATGAGTAAATTCTTGATACTGTAGATTCACAGTTTGTCTGGTTTGTGTTGACAACTACAGCACTACCGTACCGTATACAGGTAATAAATTTCCTTTATTTTTATTTAACAATAATTGTGTACCGTATTCTTCTTCATGGAAAAATAAGACATCCCCTGAAAATAAGACCTAGCGCATCTTTGGGAGCAAAAGTTAATATAAGACACTGTCTTATTTTCGGGGAAACAGGATAGAGGTAACCCCCATTCTCTGGGGCATTGTCTCCATTTGTTGAGATTCTGCTTCCCGGCAATTGTCCACAGTTTGGCTCAAACAGTTCTTTACAGTGTGAATGTTTCTGTGTTAACACGGGCTCCCCAGACCTGGGCCCCCACACAGCCCTTCTCATCGCAGCACCCCGGCGAGCCTTTCAAATGCAAGTCTAATCTGCGCCATTTTTCTGCTTAAAAACTCCCAGTGCTCCCACGGCTCCGAGGAAAGCTTCGTTCTCATTCTGGGCTCACCAGGCCTACGGGGTCCAGGCCCTGTGCCCCTCTGACTGTGCTCCTCTGACTGTGTTCCTCGCTTCCCTTGACATTTTAATTATCTGCCAGAGCGTGATTCCCTCAGCCTCTCCACTAGGGGCGGGTGTGAGTCAAGACAGCTCCAGAATTCGTGATTTCAGCAGAAAAGGAATCAGTCTCCCAAGCAGCTCTTTGGAGCTGAGCCCTGAGGGGGGAGCTCAGGTTGTGGCCCTGGAGGGGATGCCAGCATGGCCTTAGATAAGCCTGGTTTCCTTAACTGTCCCATCAGCTCCCCAAGGACTTCCCAGCAGGGCCTGCTCTGCTCCGCCCCAGGCCTGGAAGGGACCTGATTGGCCCGCCTTTCCACGGTATCTCCATTTCAATCAAAACCTTATTACAACCCTATAAGGCAGGTGCCATCATTATACCCATTTTACAGATGGAGACAGAGAGGAACACAGTGGCCGAGCAATGTGCCCACGGTCACACAGTAGGTGGCGGAGGAAGGATTGCAACATAGGCTGCCTCTATTTAGAGTCTGTGCTCTCAGCAGCCTCCCTGTGACATCGGCAGGACGTGGCAAATTCCACACAAAGGTCTTCCAAACACCAATGCTCCAGAAGTACCCAGCCAGCCCCCCTGCCAGCTAGTTGCCCCCAACTGCACCCCCCAGCTGGCCTTGTCACCTCTCACTGCCTCCCTGCTGGCCTGGTGGCCCCCAAATGCTCCCCTCTGCTAGCCTGGTCAACCCTAACTGCCCCCCTGCCAGCCTGGTCACCCCTCGCAGCCTGCTGCTCAGTCATTTTATCGTCCCTCACTAACCCCCCTGCAGGCCTGGTCGTAAGCAGCCATCTTGTGAGGCCATGAGGGTCAATTTGCATATCACCTCTTTATTATTTAGGATGGATGAGGCAATAGGGGAGATGCTATGTACTGGGTATCTGATGAGATACTGTCAATGGTATAATAATAGATGTTAGTGGTATTGTGGTTTTTCAAGATTTCTTATTTTTCAGAGATAAGTTCTGAGCTTTGAGACGAAAGAGAGCTAAGGGGTGTGAGAGTGAACCAGCGATCTTTTCTGTCAAAGAAAGGAGCCCGCCGCCATCTTCGGTCCCACCATTTTGGTATGACCTTCAGATTCTTCAGGGGGCTGCCATGTTAGGGTCTGCGATCTTGGTATGATCTTTAGGCTCTGGGGGAGGGGGGTGGTGAAAGTGGGGCTGCCGTCGTAGGTTCTGCCTTACCTTCCTCTTCCTCTAAATTGGCCAATCGTATAATCATGGGAACACGAGCTCTGAACCACGGTTCAGAGTGAGGGGCAGGGCAGACCCGCATCAGGAAATAAACCCTGAATGGACTTCCCGTTCGGTGTGCTTTTGCCCATGATCTCCAGCTGGCGGGAGCACCCTTCTGCCAGCATTAAATCTGCTTTGGGATCCAGTTTCCAGTGTTTGTCTCATTCCTGGACGTTGTGGAGAGCATTTCTAACAGGAGAGACAAAGACAGAGCAGGAGAGCTTCCCGATGCTTCTCAGAGCCACGGGCTCCTTCTTGCTGTGTCCGGGACCCACCTTTTCTTAGTCTGAGGTGCTAACTAGTGGTCCGTGGGTCAAACTCAGCCCACAGTGATGTTCTGTCTGACCCTGGCCATGTTTCAAAAACGGTTTGAGCCAACATTTCGAAACGAGAGGCTTCCCTTACAGGTCCTCATTTCTAGTTTCTCTTGAAAATCAGACCCTCGGAACTTGGACCTGAACCCCTAAAAGTGCCTCTGCTTCCCCGGTCACCGCGGCCACCCCAGGATGTCCTGGAACGGAAATGCCACGCTCCTGTTCTTCTGCTTCCTGCCTTTTCCTTCCCGCCAGCCCTCAGCGCCCAGAAATGACATCATTCGCAGTGGCCGTCCGTCCCTGTGGCCAGCGGTGAGAGGGCCCGCGTTTGGTTGCTTCTCTCATTGAGTTTCCAATCAAACCAGAGGCTGGGGACTTTGATCATTTCTATTTCACAGACGACAACACCGGGGCACAGAGAGTTGAGGTGATTTACCCATGGCCACACGGCTATTGGGAGTCTATACCTACTCTTCTGGATCCCAAAGCCAGAGTTCCTTCTGCCATCCTCACTGTTCTCCCCTTCCTGTGACCACCCCGCCCAGGCTCTGCCTCCCTCGGGCAGGCCTGATCCGAGTGAGGAAGGTTCCCTGGGACCTGGCCTGGGTCTCATTGGTTCTCTAGCAGGGACATACCTGTTCTGTTAGACACCCTGAGTGGATCATTTTTCTAGCATCCTCTCTGCTATATGATGTGGGTACTAAATTATAATGATACGAGAGTCCCTCAGCCTGGCCTGCCCCCTGTCACAGTCTGGGAACCCTCCAGTGTGGGAGGCAACCCGGCAATCAGGGGAAGGTGACGCCCCATCACACCTCTGCTACTGCCACTGCCGGCAGCTCAAGCCTCGGCTGGTCCTGGTTACCTGAGGCTCGGACGGCTCTGGGGGCTGGGCAGCACCATCTGGGCTTGCCTGCACCTTGGGCCAGCCCTGGGCAGCTGGGGGCCTGAGGGGACTGGGCACCGCCATCTTTTAGGGTGTGGCAATCAATTAGCATAATTCTCTCTTTATTAAATAGGATAAAATAATGCTCTAAAATAAAACTGTTTATCTTTCATGTATTAACAAGAATTTGCCCTACCAAACCAAAAGCATTACACCCCACAGTTTGTAGCGTGTTTCACTGTATTAAAACACAATGGAAACTCACGTAGCTGGGTGCAATGACAGAGAGAAATCAAGTTTAGTTTCTTCGCCTTCGCAATATTGTGCCTTCCTTTACTTCAAGTCTATTGTTGGAACTCAGGGGTGAACACCCCTCCCGGGGTGAGCTTGAACGATTCCAGGCAGTTATGAAGTTGCTCTCAAAACAAATGCATGCAGCTGAGTCTGCATGTAGCCGTCAACTGCATTTCGGAGCTCTCAGCATTCATCCCATGTAGAGCGATATTGCTTAAAGAATAAGTAATAAAGACGGAGCCGTCTGAAGCTGACATATATGATTAAACTCTCTGCAATAACCACAGTAGCTGTTCAAAACTTACACCAACAAAAGATTTTTTTTTTTTTTTTTTTTTTTTACAGAGGAATGAATATTTTATTACTAAGATCATTTAGAAGTTCAGGCATCTGGCGATATCAAAAAAGCAAACTGCACTTTAGTTTGGTTCATGATTGCTGTTAACCAGTTAACTGCCACGCCGTCCAAAGTGGAAACCACCCTCACATGCAACAATATTCTTGATTTAATTGCGTCTATAAACACCTATGGTGTATGAAGGGTTAACTTCTTCCTTTAAAATATGCTTTTATTGATTTCAGAGAGAAAGGGAGAAGGGGAGAGAGAGAAGAACATCAAGATGAGAGAGAATCATTGATTGGCTGCCTCCTGCACGCCCCACTCTAGGGAAAGAGCCTGCAACATGGGCATATGCCCTTGACCAGGAATAGAACTGTGACCTCCTGGTTCATAGGTCAGCGCTCCACCCCTGAGCCGTGCCAGCTGGGCTGGACAATGTACTTCTTATTGCCTCTCTGGCCACCCTGCGTGCTCACAACCTATTCCCCTGGGCCCCGAAGAGGCCCGGGGCCTGGCCCCCACGTGGGTGCCAATGGGAGCAACACAGCGGGGGGGGGGGGGGGGGGGGGGGGGAGGGCGCTGGCTCGGCAACTCCACCCCGTTAAGCCTCGGTTTCCTTGTCTGTTACCAGCGCACAGGTGCCGGGAGGAGGAAGTGAGATCGCACCGGGAGAGGAAGTTCTTCATCGACCACAAGGCAGGGAACGCTCGGCCAGGATCCATGATGGACAGGCGTTTCTGGAGGAGCACAGTTGGCAGGTGCACAGCTCAGCGAGCTCGCATCTGTGTCCGGGAACGGTTCTCGGGGCACAGCTGGCTGTCCTCCAGTGCAGTCCCATCCGGACAGTGACTGCCCACAGAGAGCACAGACCCTCCGGGCTCAGGGCCATCCCACAGACTGTCCCCACCGACCCAGGTGCCACCTCCACCACTGACCGACCGACCGGCCAGCTGTGAACTCAGCGCTCCCCATCACCTCCTCCTCGGGGGGGAGAACTCGCTAGAGTGACTCACAGAACCCGGGGAAGTGCTTTACTTGCTGGTATACTCGTCTATTGTAAAGACTACAGCTCACAGCCAGCCCGCTGGAAGGGGCACAGGGCAAGGTGTGGGGGAGGGGAGGGCACAGAGCTCCCACGCCCTCGCTGGCTCCCCACCCTCCCGCCTGCTCACCGACCCAGAAGTTCCCTGAACCCCAGAGGTTAGGGTTTCCATGGAGATTCTGTTGCGCAGGCTGAACCATTGGCCGTTAGCGAGGAACCTAATGTCCAGCCCCTCACCTCTACCCTGGGGTTGGGGGTGGGGCTAACCGTTCCAACTCTCAAATGATGGCTTCCTCCTTCTGTCAATCAGGCCCCATCATGAAGCCATTCAGGGCTTCTCAGCTGCCGGGTATCTATCTCGCTAGCATTCAAAATACACTCTTATCACACCATAGGTTCCGAGGGCTTAGGAGTTCTGTGCTAGGGTCTGCCAGGGACAAGGACCAAATATACGGTTGTCCTACTCTGCTACCTGGCACATGCCATCTTATTTAAGGTCTTCTTCCTAGTCCTGTGAGGTGGATGCCGTCATGCCCATTTAGATGATTAGGCAGCGGAGTCTCGGAGCCTAAAGGGTCACAGCCACGCCAGGATTTCCACTGGTTCTGGGCCATTCAGAGCTGCCAGATGCCAAGAAGGGAGGGGCAGGAGGGAGACAGGTGGTTCTGGGCATCACCCTGAAGCCAGGGCCACAGGAGGCAGCCTGCTGATGAAGAGAGAGGGTGGGAGGCCACCGGGAAGCTAATTAAGTGCTAACGAGGGAAGACTTGCTTGCTCTTGCTTATTTAGCATCTGAGTGGAAGAGGAGTCAAAGCCCAGCAGCCAAGAAGCTTCTAGAACAAGTAAAATGATGACTTGCGGGGTGGGAGATGGATAGAGCAGTTGGGAGGCACTGGAGGAAACAAAGCAACGGGAGGTAGGTCTGCAGCCCTATTTTAGATGTTGGAAGCGAAAACAGAGAGACAAGGAAAGACTTGCCCAAGGTCAACAGCCCCAGTGCCAGAGCCAGGCACTGCACCCCCGTCCCCGTGACCGCACTGTCGGCAGCGTGTCCATGGTGTGCAGTGTGTGTGTGCGTGTGTGTGTGTGTGTGTGTGTGTGTGTGTGTGTGGGTCTGGCCATCCTCCCCATAGGCCACCGGCTCCTCTCTCCCCCAGAAGCTCCCACAGGAGTGTCGGCTCTGCAGCCTCCGCCCACGGCTTTTTCTATTCTGAGCGAAGGATGTGCAATTAGCATGCATTTGAATACATTCCTCGTTTTTTTTTGTTGTTGTTTTTTTTTTAACAGGAAATGTAAATGCTTGAGAAAAGAGATGGAAAAGCTCCTGTCAACCCGGAAAATGGTGCGCCAGCCTCTAAAGTCTACCTCACGCGCTTCCTTCTGCCTAAGAAGCCCACTCTCACCTCTGCCGCCTAACAAACTCCTCTTCACCCCTCAAAGCCCTGCTCAAAGGTCGCGTCTCCCCGGGGCTTTTCGGGGGCCGCGCGGCAGATGGCGTTTACCCTCACACCTCCTCCCCGGGACAGGTGCCGCCCGCACACAGCCCACCGCACTGCATTCCCACACACACACCTGGGAGTGAGCCGCCGGGACCTGTCCTGCCTCCGGTCCTCGTGGCTCGGGGACAGGCTCTCAAAGCTGTAAACGCCTTGACATTCTGTCTGCAACCCTCAGCCTCAAACTGAGGGACCTCGCCCCCCAAAAGCTGTCGGGCTGACTTGAGACTTATTTGCACAACTTCCTGTCTTTGGGGTGTGTTCAGGGGGTCTGCTCTCCCCAGGGCAGTGAGGATGCTATTCTGTCTCAGTGTGGGGCAGTGGTTTGCCCACACGGTCAAAGTTCCTCTACCGAGTCCAACACGATCCCAAAGGAATCCCCAAACATGGTCAGATGGCAGCCCCCGGGGACCCTCGGCCTCCCGCCCGCGGGGCCAGGCCTATACTTGGGTATTTAAATGAAAATAGCTCACGCTGCCATCTTAGACATCCACCTTTCTCCCAGCAGCCCCTGCTCTCATCTCCTCCTTCTCCGAGTTCTCAGCCTCCGAGCTAGCTTTGCCTCCCAGGCCTCCCGGGCACCGGCCTGATTATGTCTCTCCCCCATAGGACATCAGACCCTGGTCAGCGTCAAATGGTCTCAGGGTGAAAGCCTCGGATCTGGTGACCACAGAAACAGTTGCCATTAAACTAGCCCAGTGGTGGGCAAACTCATCCGTCCACAGAGCCAAACTCATTATCCACAGGACAATTGACATCTCTTTGGAGAGCCGAGTTTTTTAAACTTAAAACGTCTTCTAACGCCACTTCTTTAAATACTCACCCAGGCCGTGGTGTTTTGTGGAAGAGCCGCACTCAAGGGGCCAAAGAGCCACATGTGGCTCAAGAGCCACAGTTTGCCAACCACTGAACTAGAGGGAACACCTCGACTTCAGCTGTGTTTGAGCCCTAGATCTGTGGATGTGGGAAGACCCTATGGACCCCGTGAAGCCGGACAGGCCATGCCATGCTGACGTCAGGCCCCGACCCAGTGACCTGCTACCCTGACCCCAGCTCTTCACTAATCATTTCCTGTCGATCCCGTGTACCCGGGGGGCCATTGGGGCCAGGACTTCTCGCACTGGCTCCCCTGCGGCTCCGGCCTGGTGCCAGTCCCTCAGCTAACGGACCCTTCCTCTCTGCTGCCGACGCCTGCCGCCATTGAGAGAGACTTCCATGCGTACAGGAGGCCCTTCCCATGTGCTCTGTCAGCCGTCGAGCATGGGGTGCCTGTGAGCTGCGGCACATGAGCTCTTTCGGGGTCCCCTCTGTGTCCAGTGAGGAGCTCTGCCTTCTCCCTCCACCCTGTCCCTCAGCGGCCTGACACTCTCTGCAAATGGCCCACAAGGCAGTGCTGGCAACAGCAGGTTCTTCTCGTTTCCTTTCATTCTTTTCCTAAATATACTTTTATTAAGGAAGAGAGAAAGAGAGGTACATCAATGATAAGAGAGAGAACCATTGACCAGCTGTCTCCTGCACGCCCCCTACTGGCGATGGAGCCTGAAACCTGGCATGTGCCCTTGACCGGAATGGAACCCAGGGCCCCGCTGTCCGCAGGCTGATGCTCTATCTATGGAGCCGAACCGGCGAGGGCTTGTTTCCTTTCTTGTTTGCCTTTCCAGGGCGGTGGCTCCGGCCCTGCTTTCTGACCTTTCCCAGGCCCTCCCTGTGAGCCGCTGGCAGGCCGGCACGGACAGTGGAGCCGGGCAGCACCTCCCTGGCTGGGCTTCAGAGGAGACAGAAAAGGAACGAGCAGCAAGGAGGCTGCAGAGCTGTCTCCCTGCGATATCTCCACACCCTGTGAAGGAGGTCCTGTCACCCCCATTCTACAATGTGAGGGAGCTCCCGTCACCCATTCTACAATGTGAGGGAGATTCCGTCACCCCATTCTACAATGTGAGGGAGGTCCCCGTCACCCCATTCTACAATGTGAGGGAGATTCCGTCACCCCATTCTACAATGTGAAGGAGGTCCCCGTCACCCCATTCTACAATGTGAAGGAGGTCCCCGTCACCCCATTCTACAATGTGAGGGAGATCCCGTCACCCCATTCTACAATGTGAGGGAGCTCCCTGTCACCCCATTCTACAATGTGAGGGAGATTCCGTCACCCCATTCTACAATGTGAAGGAGGTCCCCGTCACCCCATTCTACACGCGGAGAAATGGAGACCTGGCCCCGTCTGGTGGGCACGGCTGGTGGGCGTCGGGCCAAGGCTCGCACTCAGGTCTAAGTTCTGGGCCACCAACCCCACACCTGGGACCCACCAGCTGCTTTGCTGCTCAGGGAGGACAGTTCCCAAACACAGAGGATCCTACCTCCTAGGAATTCCCCTTCCAGAAAGCGCTGACTGAGTGTCTGCTGTGGCCGAGGGCCTGACTAGGTTCTGGGGCCCAGAAGAGAGTCAGACACGGCATCCTTAGGTGCTCATGGTCCAAGAGATCATTAAGCCCCAGGGCAGTGAGGCAGAGGCTGGGGACAACGGGCAGACGCTCCTGGACGTCAGAGATGGGGCGATGAGAGGTCGGGAGAGAGTGGAGACCTGGTGGGTGAACAGGAGAGTCGGAAGCCGGGAAAGGGCAATGCAGGCAGAGGGTGGCATGTGCAAAGGCACTGAGGCCCAGAGGGACATTGTGAGAGCTGTGAGGGGCTCGGGAGTGTGGGGTCCCAAAGTGAAGGATGGGGACAGAGTGAGGACACCGCTGGGAGATGTGGCAGGAAAAGAAACCAGGTCAGATAGACCCTTCACTCTTCATTCACTCACTCATTCATTCATTCATTCATTCAAGAAATAGCCATTGAGCACCAAAGAGTCAAGTGCTCTGTGAGGCCTGTGGCCGTAGACGTGAAGGAGACTCCGAGTGGAAGTGTGGAGGAGGGAGATGGATGAGGAACACACGGACGAGGAGACGGGAGTGTCAGAGAGATGTGAGTAAGGAGAAGGCTGTGCCCGCCAGGCCCCGGGGTCTGAGGTGGTGGGAGCCGGAAGAGCTGGGGGCAGAGGAGAGGGGCGGTGAGATCTGGGTTCAGAAGCTCACCCACCCAGGGCGGCTGGGGTCACAGCTGACGCCGGGCACAGGGTGGCACTCAGGTAGCACTGGGGGCCCGGGTCTCCGTGCGCTGCCTGAGGCCTCCCAGCCCCGCTGTCCCCAAGGACATCGGGAACAGGCCAGACACCTCCTAACCGCCCGGCTGGCTGCATGCCCAGCAAGGGCTTGGCAGGGACATCTTGATAAGCACTAAAGCTCCCTGCTGACCCCAGAGGAGGCGGCAGCCAGAGTCCCTCGCGCTCTGCTGCTGACCGGCTGGCTGAGGGGTGTCCCCGGAGCCACATCCCTCCCCTGGACGGATGGGCACGGAGATCTGACGGCGTGGAGAGCTTCTGCCCCTCCCGGGTGTGCGTGCCGGGTGGGCAACTCCCCCACGCTGGGCTTCCGTTTCCTCCTTGGCAAAACAGGGACGAGATCCCACCTGCCCGCCTTACGGGAGCAGGGGGTCCCCCATTCTCTCCTCCACCTGCAGGCTCTGACGGAGCCCTGGCCGGGGACGGTCACGCCAGGCGGGCAGGGCAGCGCGGCTCCCAGGACAGAGGGGTCAGCCGCTCCGGTTCCCTGAGCGCGGACGACGGCCCGGGCTCTGCCCGGACAGCACGCGGGTCTGCCTCCTCCGAGTCCCACAGCAGCCGGCGAGGGGCCCTCTCATCACCCCCTCCTTGCAGACGAGGAGAGCAGCATGTGCCCGTGGGGCAGGCTCATGATCAGCCGCACGTGGGCATGTGACCTGGGTCTGAGCCCCGACTGTCGCCCTAACCATTGGAACACACTGCCTTGCAGCCCCCTGGGGAGAGGGATATAGTCTGAAAAAACACTCCAAATAACAATAACAAAACAAACAAAAAAAAAAGAAAAGACGAGACAAGAAAAAAAGAAAGGAACGTAGCGTTACAAACTGGCAGGCGGGTATAAGATTTATGTAGCAGCTGGAAACCTTAGTGCTTCCCGACACAGGTCGCCATGTTATTTACAGGCCCTGCCCCTGCTGTGGCAGCTGGTCAGATCCTTCAGCCAACCCCAGAGGGTTCCGGGGCCAAGCTGTCTCCGGCCCTGCGATGCAGAGATGGAAATAATCGGCACAGCCCTGGCCCTGCCCTCGGGGACTCTCAGAGTGCCCACAAATAATTGCTGGATCAGACGGAGAGGACGCGGTGTTGGGCTGGGTGGGGGGGGGAGCGGCTCAGAGGGGAAGGCGTTTAGAGTCCAGAATCTCTTCTGGGTTTGAGGAGGTGGGGATGGGGGTGGGGGCAGAGAGGCTGTGGGGCAGCAGCTGCATTGCAAGGTGTGGTGGCTCCCTGACCCCCTCTCCTGGTCCCTCCCTCTCCCCCTCCCACCCCATGGCCTTCTCGCTGATTCTAGAGCTCAAGCTCGGCCTGCCCCAGGGCCTTTGCACGTGCCGGTCATTTTGTCTGGAATGGTCACCGTCTGCCCTTGTCTTTCCACCACGGGTCTCTTGTCATCCAGGCCTCCTATCAGATGTCGCCTGTCCAGACATTTATCATTTCTTGGCTACTCAGCCTCAGGCCAGCCAGCCTATCAGGAGGGCAAGGAGGAGCGGATACTAATTTCTCTCGCTTGTGCCCTGGGGAGTATGAGGCAAACACGCGATCTAGCTTTGGCCACTCCAACGAGACAGCCAGACACGATGCCCGGTGGTGAGAACAAGCAATCCGGGACCCAGAAGGAGTGCAGAGAGGGTGCCAGGCGGGGGCGGCAGCTCCCCGGCTGACGGTCCCATGGCTGATGGTCTCACCTCCTGAGTCCGTTCTCTGTTCCTGTAGCTTCAGCCAGCAGCCCAGAGGCCACCCTCAGCTCCTGCTCAGCACGCATTCATGGCGCTGTCTCCTGCTGAGCGGCCACCCGGCACCTCCCTCCCGAGGCAGCGCTCTGCCCGGCTCCCCAGCCACACTGCCTAGTAGCCAGGGCTTCGTTCCTGAGAGCCTGTCACGACAGTTAAGATACCTTCTGGAACAATCTTTCCTTTTCTCCCAACTCGAGAGCAAAGGCCAGACCTACTAGTTCACAGTCACATCCCCGGGGGACCTTGACCAGGGCCTGACACAAAGCCAGGGGCAGGAAGTCGGCATGCAGCTGTTGAAGGAGCACGTGGAGAACGGTGGAGGGAAGGGGGTGCTGGAGGAAGGAACAGCATATGCAAAGGCTAGGAGGCACAAGTGTTGGGGACCCACAGATCCACGCCTAAGGAATACAGAAATGAGGGCAAGGAGGGAGTGGGCACCTGCAGCGGGCAATGGTCTTCCTGCCCCCCTTCCACCCTCGAGGGTATCCGTCGGGCCCGTGGCCAGGCCCCCGGCACAAGGCAGATCCACCGATAACTGCCACGTGTGTGCCCCGACTGTGCTAGGGGCAGTCGCACCTCCTCTCGTCTCATCCCCCCAGTGACCCCATGAGGCGGTGTCCACGTCCCCCGTCGGCGAGAAGAGGGCCCAGGAAGATGGGCAAAGGTCTGCCCATGGCCACGTGCTGCCAAGGAGAAGGGGGCCGGCTCCAGGCCCCCCGCAGATCGTGCTGCAGGGCTTATTGGCAATGAGGGAGGGGGTAACCTGCAGGCCCCAGAGTCACCGAGAGAGCCCCACCAGCCTCTGCCTGAACGCCACACGACAGGGAACTCAGCCCGTGACGTTGCCCAAGTCCCCACCGGGCAGGTTCCAGGTTCGAGGCAGAGAGGAAGGGCTGGAAGGCCTGGGAGCAGCTCCAACAGGAACAGGCCGGAATCTGTCTGAGCTTTAGGAAAATCCCCAGGGGAGGGAGGGAAGGGGAGGCCTGAAGGGGCTGGACGTGGGGCATGCTGGGCGGTCTTGGTCTACTGGCACGCCAAGGTCAGGGCAGAGGGGACTGGATGCGGGGTGTCTCCTGGCCGTACCGGGTCCCCCAGGACTGTGGTCGGCAAACTTATTAGTCCACAGAGCCCAATATCAACAGCACAGCGATTGACATTTCCTTGGAGAGCCACATTTTCTAAACTTTAACTATGTAGGTAGGCCCATTGTTATGAACTTAATGAGGGTGCTCAGAGAGCCGCAGTTTGCCTTAGGACATTTCTCGTGTGTCCCAGGGGGAGTGGCAGCTCCGTCAATCATTAGCTGGCGGTCAGGGGCCTCCGGAACCTTCCGCCCTTCATGCCCGGAGGCTCACCTCCTGTTTGCCCAAACACCGCCCTCCCTACCCCTCCACGGGAACCTTGGCTTGTTTGGGCAGCTTTCTGCCCACAGACAGGGGAGCAATCAGCCGGAGGCGGCTGCCGCGGACCCAGAGGGGTTTCCTTACTGCCCCTCCAGGGCCCAAGGCCGTCCAAGGGCCTGGCTCCAGCCTCTCTGAGACGCGCATTCAGATTCTGAGCCCTCACTGCTGCGAGCTTCAGTGGCTCCTCCCGCCTGTCAAAGGGTTTGGTGAGGGTGAATGAGATGAGCGAGCATCTGTGACTGTTTTGAGCTCAATAGATAATTGCCCACATCATCTTTCTGTTGGCTCTGACTCCCCAGAAGAAAGGAAGTAAGTCCATTGAAAAAGGCAAAACTGGTGGCATCAGCAAGTGACAGGAAGATTTCACGGAGGGAGGGTGTCCACTCACCAGTGTGCCCAGAAAGGGGAGTGCCCCCAGGCAAACTGCATTCTCTGTCCTTCAGCAAAGATCACCGAGTGCCCACCTCCGTGCTAAGAGCTGGGGGTAAAAAAATGAATGGACTAGGATGTGACTCCTGCCCGAAGGCCAGGCATGGGACCTAGAGGGTCAATAAGAGCCCCCCCTCCCCCAGGTGAACGAACAATTATTATATAACTGGCTCCATGATGGCTGTCACCAACGAGTGGCCACAGCCCGGGGAGACCTGGGGGAGGAGCGGCCTCAGGCTGCCTGGGGACCTGAGCGGACACATGTGGGTCCTCCATTGTTTCAGGAGCAAACGCGGAACAAACAAGAGCAACACAACCGAGCGATGGCGTTCGCAGACGTGCGGGCCAGATCCAGGGCGAGCACGTGGGAAGGTGCAGCTCGTGCTTCCGAGAGCGAAGCTAGGCTCCCCAGAACAGGAGGAGCTGAGATTCGGGAGCCTGCCAGGCTGTCCCATTCTTCTGGGTGCCCTGCCCCATTCCTGTACTGGCTCCCAGCTTCCCTCAGCGCCCAGCTCTGCTCACACTCAGCGCCTTCCCCTCAGCAGCTCTTGGGGACCCGCCAGAGATGGGCCCTCCCACTGCTCCCAAGGGGTCCCCAAGCACTGAGCCCAATTCGGGCTTTTAGGAACATGGTGCCAGGTCAGGGGACCTTTTGGTTCTCTGCCCATGGAGGGTTTTTAAAATTTGGCTGTTTTGGCTCGCTCTCTCTGTCCGGAAGCTGCTAACTCATGGACCCTGCCCCTTTCAGATTTCACAAACACACACAAAGAGTGATTTACTGTCCCCTCAAGGGGTCAGCATTCTGTACGGTTAGCGCCTCGCACGTCTGCTAGCGAAGAGACAACTGAGGCTCAGGCAAAGAATGGCAGCGGCACACAGTTCACGCCAAGCACAGGGCTCCATGGGGTCAACACAGCTGCCGCGCCTCCCCCGCCCTGTGGGCAGCTGTGGACTGGCCCCCAGGGAAAGGCTTAAAGGAGATCGCTGTTTACTCAACGAATAGTCACTGAGCTTCTACTATGTGTCAGGCACTGTCTTACACACTGGCGAGCGGGCGGTGGGCAGGCCAGGCAAACCTGGAGCGTGGATTCGAGTGGAGAGAGAGAAACAATAAACAGGCAAAAAAAAAAGAGGATATGGGGACATTGCAGACTGTGATGTGTTCTCTGAAGGAAATAATACAGGGTGATGAGGCAGAAAGGAGAGGGGCTGCTCAGAGTGGCCAGGGAGGGCTGAAATGATGAGAGGTCCCCAGCCATACAGAGAGCTCTGGGGAGAGTGTTTAAAACCAAGGAAGTAGCAAGTGCAAAGGCCCTGAGGCAGAAATAAGCTTAGCGTGTTCATGAACCAGGAAGACCAACATAGCAGGAGCAGTGTGAGGAAGAGGCCGAGTGCTATGAGACAGATCTGAAGTCCTGCATCTAAATACCATGGTGATGGAGGACGGGGAGAGGGGGGACTTAATCATTCACCTGGGCTGCTGCCTCTGTTGTCGCCACAAGGTGTCGCTGTTGAACACTGGTCTTGCACAGTCTTGTGAACATTCACTTGCTGACTGTAGCAACTCAGCCTGGCTGGCCAGACTCTTCCTGATGTCACAGTTACGTCTCATCCTTGGCACCAAATCTCAACACTCTTGGGGCACATGCTATATACTCAGCTCTTCCTTCTGAAGCACCACCCCAAGCCAGGGTGGCTGCACCCAGGAAGCTTTCAGCCACATGAAGCTTTCAGCTCTTTCTGGGGACCCGATGCCCCTTTCTCTTCTTTGAGGAGATTACTAGCAGCTCCAGGTCAGGATCCCCCAGTGAGATTTCCTAATTTTAAATATCAGCAAGCAGGGTCTGGGGCTTCCAATACCTTTCTTCATAGATAACCCTGGTCTATTTTGTTTTAAAAAAAACAACACAAAAACTGTTTAAGCCATATCTAGACAATTTTCTCTCTTTTCTTTTTTCTCAATAAAAGCCAGAATTTCTTACTTTTATGTGAAATTCCTAGATCTTAAAAATACCGAAAGGACCAAGATTTGCCAACTACCAAAAAAACAATCACTATTTAAGAAATTATTTATTTAATTTATGTCATACGGACACGCATCGTGTGTGTGTGTGTGTGTGTGTGTGTGTGTGCTTTTCCAAGTTCTGAAACCAGTTTTCCCCCCTATTATCAACGAGAAAATAAAAATGGCTCTGCGGAAGACAGATCGCGATGTTCCCATCGGAACACAAAAGAGACCAGTACTCACAGAATACAAACCGAGCCCGATGGTGTGGGGCTCTGACGGGACCAGCTGCATCTGTGTTTCAAACACGACAGAGACAAAGAGATTCAGATGCCACAAAACTGTTAACCCCCCTCCTTGACTCATGGGGATGGCCACCACTTTTTTGCTGCCTCCAAAATGAAATGCATTAATATATCCAACTAAAGGCCCAGTGCACAAAATTCACCTGGGGTGGGGGGAGTGGGGAGGGGGAAGGGTGCCTATCAGCCCAGCCTGCACCCTCTCCAATCTGGGACATCCCTCTCACAATCCAGGACTGCTGGCTCCCAACTGCTCGCCTGCCTGCCTGATTGCCCCTAACTACCCCCCCTCCCCTGCCAGCCTGGTCATAACTAACTATCCTCCCTTACCAGCCTGGTTGCCCCCAACTACCCTCCCCTGCAGGCCATCTTGTGTCTACATAGGGGTGGCCATCTTTGACCACATGGGGCAGCCATCTTGTGTGTTGGAGTAACGATCAATGAGCATATTACTCTTTTATTAGATAGGTGACTGCCTTGCCCTTGCTCTTGGGCGATATCCAGAACCCATTCTGGAATCCCGCCTCAGGAGCATCCACGGCGGGCCCAAATTCTCCAAGACCCTCCCACATCCCAGCCCCACCACCTGGCTCCTCGGGGGCGCATCCTCCCTGGCAGCAGCAAGCCGGGCCAAGGAAACCTACCATCTGCCCACGGTCCTCCTCCTGGTGACCTTTGACGTCGGCATGTCTTGAGCAGCCTTTCGTACCCTTTTAATGGCTGCCTCCTAGTGCATTGTGGGATGGCAGCATCTATGCTATTTTCCTCTTTTCCATGATCCACCTCACATTCCCTTGATCACGGTGTGTCATCACACGCTGTGACCAGGTTGCTTCATTGCGTCACTACCATCTGTTTGCTGTGTTGTAACTTGGCTTGTTTCCTGCCTTCCCCATGTGACCGTGAGCTCCATGAGGGACCCCACCCCACCCCACAAAGCCGGATACAGCTCAGAGATCCGGGAACAGAATCAAATGGGGGGAAACCCGCTGTCTCTTCTCCAAAGAGAAGAACAAGAAGCGCAGCGCCCGTTGCGATCCGGGGCGCGTCTGGATCGCGGGCAGCGTCAGGGCCACGGGCTCCGGGAGGAAGCCCAGCCCACGCAAGAAGGGTGCGAACCGCTGGCCTGGCCTGGCCTCGCCGGCTGGCGCACCAGGACCTCCGGGGCCTATGAATAGCCTTCGCCCAGGGCAGCCGACCGCCTGAGGTCCTGGGACCAGAACCGGCGATGGACTAATAAGGACAGCAGTGTGGTGAGGCCCGGGAGACACCAGCTCTGGGTCCAGGCTTCCTCCACAGCCCTGGCCGCTGACTCTGAGACAGATGTGGTAACAAGCCCCTTTCAACCACAAAGCATCCATGCTAATGAGGGCGCCTTGGGAAAGCCCCCCAGGATCGAGGTTGGCTGCCAGAGAACCAGCCACGTGACTAAGAGGGTTGGAACTCCCAGTCCCGCCCCCTGGCCTCTGGGTCCCAGGGCCTGGAGGTGGAAGGAAAGGAACTGTCGGTGGCCGATGACTTAACCAGCAGTGACTGCAAAAGCCCAAAGGACAGGGTGCGGAGAGCTTTGGGCAGGGGGGCATCTGAAGCTTTGGGAGCGGGCCCGGGAGCGCCACACGCTCTCACACCTGTCCCGATGCGTCTCGTCCACCGGCCGCTCCTTACAGTAAGCCAGTGACCTGGTGAGTAGAACCTGCCTCTGAGCTCCGGGGGGCGCTCTGGCAGGTCAGTCCACCGGATGGGGGTCCTGGGCGCCTCCGATCTGGGGCGGGTCAGTCAGAAGCAGGGGTGACAATGTGACCTCACCCGTGACATCTGCAGGGGCGAGGCAGTCCGGTGGGACTGAGTAGCTGTGGGGTCTGGTGCTCCCCACGGGGGGCTGGTGTCAGACTGAGTGGGACTGTGACGCCAGCTGGTGTCAAAGAGCTGCTTGGTGGTGTGGGAAAGCACGTGGGAGCCAGGAAGTAAGAGGGAAGCTGTGAGGAGGCAGGGGTCCCCCCAAACCCCCAGAAGGAAATCTGACACTTCCACTCTGCCCTCTTCTCCCTCACCTACCCCCCCCCTCTCTCTCTCTCTCCCTCTCTCCCCCTCTTCCTAGATTTTCTCCCTTTACTCCCCTAATCTCTCCCAGAATTTCCTGTCTCTCTCCCCCACCCCCCCACCCCCCATCCCCCAGCTCCAGGCTCCATCTGGTCTGAGGCAGAGCTTTCAAGCCTTTGAAGGGCCACTGGGCTGCATACTTGACACATGTGCTGAGTGAGCAGCACGGTCCCCGCCACCAAAGAGCAGCGGCGGGGCAGGAGTTAGAGACACGCTTGGGGGATAGTAACAATAAAACACCCAGCATGGCAGGACCCCGCTTGGAGTTGTGAAATATTTATGCAATATCACTGAGTGATCATATTAGCTGGACATTTATCACAGTTTTGCACAGCACGGACAACGCCCTAAAAGCTTTAACTAAAATATCCTGCTTAATGCTCGCAGGAAGCCCAGAGAACAGATGCCATTTCTTTTAAAATATATTTTATTGATATTTTTTTTTTTTTACAGAGAGGAAGGGAGAGGGATAGAAAGTTAGAAACATTGATCAGCTGCCTCCTGCACGCCCCCTACTGGGGATGTGCCCGCAACCAAGGTACATGCCCTTGACCGGAATCGAACCTGGGACCCCTCAGTCCGCAGGCCGACGCTCTATCCACTGAGCCACACCAGTTAGGGCCAGACACGATCTCTTTGTCTCAGACCAGGAAACAGACTCAGGGTCTTCGGGGGATTCTCAAGGTCACACACTTACGGGGATTCATGCCCAGATCCGCAGGGCTCCAAAGACCCAGATGCCAGCAAGAGGGAGTCCAGCCCAGGACCCTGAATGCTCGTGGAAGAGATGACTTTCTGAGAGGCAGGAGAAACAGCAGACCAGCGGGAAGACACCTTCGGGCCAGCAGGAAAGGCCCAGAGCGAGGAAAGGGTGCAGCTGGGCAAAGCGCAACGAAGGAGGGAGCGTGAGGGAGCACGGCTCCTGGGGTGGGAAGGCAAATGCTCCTCCAATCACCCATCAATCTGTTGTAATGCCAATGCAAATGCCATCAGCGCTCGGGAGAAGAGCTGAACAAATTAATTAAAATTAATTAGGAAGAAAAAAATGAGGAGCCAAGAAAACGCTCAAGAAATGGAAGAAGACAGATACAGGTTACTCTGTGTCTGTACAGAAACAGCGACAAAAACCCCACCCTCTTCCATTAAAAAAAAAAAAAAAAATTAAGCTCGTTCCAATGGCTTTGTGTCCCTGGGAATAAAAAATATCCTGATCAAAACAAGTAGCTGATAATATAAGGGAAATACTCCACTCTGCTGAGAAACAAAAGCTTACAAACTACAACACAGAGATGCCCATGCTCACCTCCCAAACGGGAGAGAGCTGGACAGATTGCCGTGTGCTCCGTGTTGGTGAGGGGTGGGAAGAGTACCATCACCTCCTACTGCCGCCGAACGTGCACGTTTGTTCAGGTTTGGGGAAAGCACTGATCTATTCACCTATTTGCTCAGACCTAGGGGAATCCCACCTTGAAGAATTGCCCAAAGGGAATCATGGACCAGGTCATAAAGATGCAAGTTCAAGGGTGATGAAGTTCATGGTTTATATTGGTGAGAAAACTGGAAACACCCCTAGGTGAGCACCAGCAAGAGGATAGTTAAGAAAGTGAGACACCACGTCAGACAGTGGCCCAGGACTCCTGGCTCCTGGTAGTCACCCACTGTGCTAACCCCCCACCCCCTTGAGTGTGGGCGGGACCTATAAACTTGCTTCCAACCAATGGAATCCCTCAAGGCTGAGTGGCTATCGCTGTGGTGATTAGATTACAAACGATTCTGACTTTGGCCTTGCTGCAGATTCTCAGACTAAGTCTGCAGAGGAAGTGAACTTGGAAGTGCTGTCTCTGATAGAGCAAGATGCCACGTTGGGGAGAATCGGGTCCGAAGGGATGGAGAGTGACTTCTAGCCGATAGTCCCTGAGAAGCTCTTTACCCCAGGGGACCTGAATCCTGTCAGGGACTAAGTGAACTTGGAAGACAGAAGGGAGCCCCGCCCTGCCCACGTCTTGCCCAGTGGGAGACCTTGAGCAAATGACCCAGCGAAGCTCCACCCAGGCTCCTGACTCACAGAAACTTCCAGATAATAACTGTGTGCCGACCTCAGCCAGTGGGTTTGTGATAACTAATACAGAAACAATGACTGTTCAGAAGGATCAAGCCAAATCTCTGTGTGTATAAGCACGTTTTTTTCTTAAAAAAAAAAAAAAAAAAAAAAAGTAAAAACTAGGTGGCAGAATAGTAGGTGTGATATAATCCCATTTTTACAAGTAAATGCCTAAAATATTCCTATGCTTCGATAAAAGCCTGGAATGAGATACAGATCAAATTATTCATAAGCTTGTCTCTGGAAGAAGATGTCAGAAAATTTACCCCATATGGTTTGAATATTGGCAACAGGCTTTATTACTTTTCGAATCAATAAAAGTATTTCATTTAGAGAAAAAATAATAAATAATAGTTAAAATGTCAAAGAGCCCAACAGAGCTGAAGCCGGTTTGGCTCAGTGGTAGAGCGTCGGTCTGTGGACTGAAAGGTCCCAGGTTCGATTCCGGGCAAGGGCATGTACATTGGTTGCAGGCACATCCCCGGTAGGGGGTGTGCAGGAGGCAGCTGGTCGATGTTTCTCTCTCATCGACGTTTCTGGCTCTCTATCTCTCTCCCTTCCTCTCTGTAAAAAATCAATAAAATAAAAATAAAAATTTTTAAAAAAGAAGAGCCCAACAGAATATCCTGTCATCCGTGGTAGATGCTACTGCATGGCCAACCCACCACTTCCATCCCTAACCCTCTTCTCCTTGGCCTGCCTTCCACTACGGAGGCTGAAGGGTGAGGCTGCCTCCCTGGTGGCCAGCGATGGCAGGGGGTAGGGGGGTAGGTAGGTCTGGGCCGATGAGACATCATTTGGAACTTGCTGAGGGTTTCCTTCTGCCCCCTCAGAGCACCCATCCAGTGGGAAGAGGTGGGTATAAAACAGGTGACATGTGTACATGTGTAAGAGGCTCTGAGCAGGGACGTGCGACCCAGCCGGGAACTGAAAGCTGAGCTTCCAGAGGAAGCAATGCCTACGCTTGGCAGGAGAGACGAGGGGAAGAATGTAGACAATCAGGTCACCAGCCCCTCACGGGCAGCAAACTGAGGACAAAGCTCTATGTCCTGCACATTCCTAGGATTTCCTTCTGGAAGCAGGGTGAGTCCAGCTGTAAACCACAGATGCCCCGACTCAAGGTGGGAGTTCCATTATCTCCCGAGTGAAAAGGCTGGGAAGTTTGCTGGGCAGCCCTACAGCCTCTGAGCTTCCTTGTGGTTCTCGTGGCTGTTCCCTCATGGCTGCCTCACCTGCAGGGTCAACAGGAGGAAGTCCTAGAGCAAGCAGGTGGGGCAGCAGGCCAGCACCTTGCCATGCCCCTTAGCCTATCAGTGGAGGGAAACTTTCCATGCCCACTAAAGACTTCCCCTTCTCTCATTGGTCACACTAGGTCACATGACAGCACCACCTATCAGAGGTTGGGAAAGCAAGCATCTGACTCTCCACCCTTTACAGCGGGTGAAAGCAAGGAGAAAGGGTCGGAAATCACTGTGGCCGACACGGTTCTCCTGCCCCCACCACCTGGACCAAGGCCACACTCCTGCCTGAATCCCAGGCTCACCTCTTGACTCTCATGTGGAAACTCCTTGCCTCCTGGAAATTCCAAATAAGGACCCGGCCAGGCTCCCTGCGGGCCAGCCCAGCATGATTCCTAGACCTGGCTTTTCCTTTATTCTGAGTTATTGGTCCTGAACTTGAGTCCCAGTCTGGTCTGCCTGGAGTCCACACATCCGCCAGCTGCTCTAAATCATCTTTCCCGTCGTTGCTTTAGGAGATGCAAATAGCTCCCGTTCTGTGCGTTATTGGCCTTCTCCGGAAAAACAGAACCAATGGGATGTGTGCATAAAGGGAAAAGGGTTTATTTTAAGGAACTGGCTCATGCCCTTAAGGAGGCTGACCAGTCCGACGTCCACAGGGTGGTCTGTGCGGCCGGGGCCCAGGCTGAATGCACTGTTTCCCACAGTACAGCCTGTTCTGCCAGGGAGGGGCCGGGAGAGGCCAGTGCGGAGAGGCGGGGGCTCTGGAGCTGGTGAAGTGACTCCCCAGGGTAAGGGGGGGAGGAGGGGGAACAGCATTACCTTACAGGGCTGCAGGGAGAACGGTCTGAAATGAGGCACACACAGACCCCGGCACAGCACACAGAGCTGGGAGGCAGTCAATACATCTTGTTCCTTCGCGCCAGAACTGGGCAGCGCGTCATCTGAAGACACTGGGGGAAGAGCCAAGTCTGGGGACCAAGTCTGGGCTCTGTGGAGGCGCAGGGGGTGGGGGTGGGGGGCTGGCGGGGCACCCACAAACCTGCTGCAACCATCTGGGGACACCCAGCCCTGAGGCCTTCCCAGTGTCTCTCTGCAGACTCAGAGCACGTGACGGCAGGAAATCCTGCAGCCCACACACTCCAGCCACAGCTCATGCGCCCCACCACAAACCCAGCCGCCCTCCGAGCCCGGGGCACAGGGCAGAAGCACCGGGGATGAGCACAGCGGGCTTCCATCGGGACTGTCCGCAAACCACCCCAGAAAGGCGATCGCTGACCGTGCCATTCACTCAGCAGCTGCATTGTTCAAATCTTGTTGGTTTGTGTGGGTACCCCCCCCCCCTCAATTTTAAGCTGTTAACATGGCCAGGATTGCTTATCCAACAAAAGCACGTGTGTGTGTGTGTGTGTGTGTGTGTGTGTGTGTGTGTGTGTGTTCTATTTTGGTCAGAAAGTGGTTTGGGTTTCCTTAGAATGATAAGCTCCTCTGGCTTCCTTCAAAAGATAGTTCTTGCCGAAACTGGTTTGGCTCAGTGGATAGAGCGTCAGCCTGTGGACTGAAGGGTCCCGGGTTCGATTCCGGCCAAGGGCATGTGCCTTGGTTGCGGGCACATCCCCAGTAGGGGGGTGTGCAGGAGGCGGCTGATCAATGATTCTTTCTCATTGATGTTTCTAACTCTCTATCCCTCTCTTTTTCTCTCTGTAAAAAATCAATAAAAATATATATATATATTTTTTTTTATTAAAAAAAGATAGTTCTTATCACACACTCTGGGCAAGAGGGAGTCTGAGGCCATCAGAACCCACGGCCTCTCACAAGGCGGGGAGCCCAGTAGTAATGACTTCGTCTACATGACCCGAGTGCAGAGTAGTTTTCATAGGTTTTCAGATCCAGTTCAGAACCGGGAACGTTTAGAGCTGGGAATGGCCGCCCATGTCCTCCCAATCTGGTAGGTGGCCAAGCATGAGCCACCTCCAGCAACACCTCCCCTCCCAGTGGATGGAAGAGACGGAGGAGAGAGAGGAGAGGGAGGAGAGGGAGGAGAGGGAGGAGAGGGAGGAGAGGGAGGAGAGGGAGGAGAGGGAGGAGATGGAGGAGAGGGAGGAGATGGAGGAGAGGGAGGAGAGAGAGGAGAGGGAGGAGAGGGAGGACACGGAGGAGATGGAGCAGAGGGAGGAGAGGGAGGAGAGGGAGCAGAGGGAGAAGAGGGAGCAGAGGGAGAAGAGAGAGGAGAGGGAGGAGAGGGGGGAGAGGGAGCAGAGGGAGGAGAGGGAGGAGATGGAGCAGAGGGAGGAGAGGGAGGAGAGGGAGCAGAGGGAGGAGAGGGAGGAGAGGGAGGAGATGGAGCAGAGGGAGGAGAGGGAGGAGAGGGAAGAGGAGGAGACCGCTCCCCCACGAGCACCCTCCAGGAGCCCCACGTCATGGCGGATGGAATCTACACACCTCACCGTGTCCTTGTAGCAACACCAGTGATGGCCTGCCTCTCCGCACACTCAGCCACGGGGACCTCCTCATGTCCCCACCTCGAGGCACCTTCCACATGGGCTGCTGCTCCCCTTTCTCTTCATCCGCCTGACTCAGCCAGAGCCACATGCTCAGAACAACCTTCACCATCTGCAAGCCACCAATCACCCTCAATTACTCCACCATGTTCTTTCCTCGGGCAATCCTGAAACCATGAACAAGACGAAGTTATTGGACTTATTGCTTTCCTCATCCCTCCAGCATGGCAGATCCTGTCTACTTGTTCATCACCACATCCCAGAGTTAACCCTGACACATAGTAGGTCCAATAGATCTACTATGTTCAAGGAATAAGAGAATTTAATCTCCATTTCTTTTTCCATCCGAGTCCCACTCTCTTAGGGCAGACATCAGTGTTAAGCTTCTCTCGCGGCCAAGGAAATAAATGGGTTCAGAGGGATGACCGATCGCCCCTGAGGCCCCTCACCTAGGTCTCCGTTGCTCTGTAACACATCACCCCAAAGCTGGCTGGCTTAGGACAAGGCGGGCCATTTCTCTCAGTTCCGGGGGCTGCTGGGCGCTTCTCCTGCTGGTCTGGCCGGTGCTCACCCGTGTGGCTCAGAGAGCCGGGCCCTCTGGCCACCTGTCCCCATGGGGCCCTCATCCCAGCCCTCCTCTCAGCCTGGTGGGCGCAGGGCATTAGTCCCAGAGAGCAGAAGCCAAAGCGTCACGGCCCCTCTGAGGCCCAACCTGGGAAGCGGCCCAGCACCCCTTCCATGGGGTTCTATCAGTCAGAGGCCACGTTCCCCTTCACCCTTTAAAAAAGTGCCTTTCCAGAGCCACCACCCACCTTCCTGCATTCCTACCACTGTCCTGTCCTCGCCCCGCCCACAAACCTGCCATCGGCCCCTGCTCATAAGGTCAAATCCAAACCTCCCACCCTGCCATCCCTTTTAAGTCCCCGATGGCCCCGGCTGTGCCATGCTCCGAGCCTGCCTCTGCTCTGTCCTCTGCCTCTATGCCCTTCCCCTGTGGCTCTCCTTTGAAGATCTGACTCTAAAATCTCTCCTCCCTGCAGGCAATCTATTCCTCTTGGCGGGGTCCATCCACTTGTCCTTTCTCTACACCTCTTCACTGCAGCACCATTCATTCCCTCGTTCAGCCACAGTCCCTGTGTGCCTGGTTCTCGGGAGACCCTGGGAATAATGCACACGCGGTCCCTCCTCCCTCGGTGGTGACATTCGGCAGGCCATGAGCATACAAACAACATGCTTTCACACAGCGGTGGCCCCACCATAACCCACAGGGATGAATGGAGAACGGTGGGCAGAGGCGCCCGTGGAAGAGGGTCAGGCCTCTGAGGTTGGCGCAGGTGGGGGCGGAGCACGCCCAGCAGGGAGCAGCCCGGGCAGCTGCCTGGGGCACGGGCCAGCGTGGCCGTCAGGGCCCGGGGAGGAAGCCACTGCACCGGGCACAGGAGGGAGGCAGAGGTGGCAAGGCAGGCGCTCAGAGAGGTCAGATCTGGCCGTGGCCGCATCGTGTTGGTGGTGAGAAGGGTGTCGGCTGTGTTCACTGACACAGGAAGTGAAGGGAGGGTGTTCGCCGGGGACGCTGCCCTGTGATCGGCGAGGCCGGCCTGGAGGCTCTGGCTGTCATGCCAAGGTGCTGGTGACCTGGGTGAGCAGCCTACAGGGGCCTCCCCGAGAAGCTGTGGCCTCTGAGCTGCAGGGCACCGCGGCCTTGGTTCCCAGCCCTCCTGGGTCATCATTAGGAACCCGTGTCTGGAAGTCACATCCAGCGGGACCAGCCCCGTTCCCGCTCCTTTGTTACAGCTTCTCCAGAGACTCCCCTCCATGAGCAGGTCCCCCAGCAGCAAGGGAGCAGCCCTCTGACCCCCTGCCTCTCCGCTGGGCGGGGCAGTCCGGGCTTCACACACCCTCCACCCAGGCTCCTGCCACCCAGGCCCGGGGCTCACACAGCATCCTGGCACGTAAGAGCCGGGTCTCCCACCTGAGCCTCTATTTTCTCACCTGCAAGATGGGTGTTATTTCCCCCCCACCCCCAAAGCCCCTTTCCCAAGACCCTCCTCCCTGCCTCTTGCCTATCCGCTCCCCCCCCCTCCCCTTCACGGAGGATAAATGTGCTGCTTTCTGAAGTCCCACTGATCCCAGGATGAGCCAAGCTTTTCTCTCTTCTAACCTTCATTCCAGGTGGCTGGGAGCCTGGTGCCCCCCAATCCTGTGGTGGACCCTCCAGCTGTGGGCAGGGCCAGGGCTGGGAGTTACTGCCCAGCTGGAATGCTGGGTCCCAGGCGTGGCTGGGGGGAAGTGAGAGACAGAGTGGGGAGTGGGACAGCAAGAAAGAGGAAGGGGGAAGCGGCAGAGCCACAGAGAGGGAAGGGAAGGGGCCCAGGGGAAAGGGAGAAAGAGGGTGCAGGAGAGGGAGGGAGAGGAGCCGGAGTGTGTGCCTGCGCTGCGCACGGAGGGGTGGGGAGCGGAGAGGGAGGGCAGAGACCAGTGGAGGGAAAAAGGAAGGCGAGCTGGGGAGCGAGGAGGAGCGAGTTAGGGGCGGAGACCAGGAAGTGGGTGCGGGCATGGGGCTCCGGCTCGGGCCACCCTCCCCATCCCAGTCAGGGCGCCCGAGACCGGCGGGCGCAGGCGGAGGAGGAGCCGGCACCGCAGTGGAGCCACCGGCGGCGGCAGCACCAGGTAACGGCCTCCCTCCCCGGAGCCGGGCCGGGGCCGGGGCTGGGGCGGCCCGCGGCGCCGGCTGAGTTTCCGCTCGGGCTCCGGAGTCCCAGCCAGCCCCGCTGCTCCGGGCTGTGCATGACCTTGGCTGGTCCCTCCCTCCGCCTGCGGAGCCTCAGTTTCCTCCTCTGGGACCCAGGGGCCGCCGCCGCCCAGGGGATGCTGGGCGCGGGGATGCAGTGGAGGTGGGGGCACCCCGGGTGCTGGGTCCGGTCCTGCCCCTCTCCCGCGTGGGCGTGGAGCGGCGAAGTCCACCTGCGCGGAGGCAGCCCCGTCTGCCCCTGGGCCGGGGGCTGGGCAGAGGCACTGGGTGGAGCATGAAGCGACTTTCAGCCTCAGGACGCCGGCGGGTGGCAGGGGTGGCGAGAGGGGCCCTGGCTCTTAGGGGCCGTCCTCCCCGCTGCTCCCTGATGCTCCGAGCTGGGATGGAGCTGAGGGGCAGAGCTCTGGGCAGAGCTCGGAACCCAGTCCGCCTGCTTACACCGTGCAGGTGACCTTCAGCAAAAGGGCCTCAGTTTCCTCCCCAGGAAAGGGGTGTGTGTGCGTGGGGCTTTGAGAGGCTGGGAGGGTAAGAGGGGGCGGGGCCAGGAGGTCCCTGCAACTGCGGTGTGCCCCATGGCAGGCGTCAGCCCTCAGGTTAGGGCCAGAGCGCAGGCGCCCTTTGCCCCCGGAGCAAATCGTTGTAACCACGGAGGTCCCCTTGGCCCCCTTCGGTGGAGATGGCCAGGGGCCCAGCTGGGCATGAGCAGGACCAGGGAAAGGGGGACAGGAGCCCCCTCCCCCAAACCCAGACACACAGCCGGCTGGTTCTCTAAGGCATAAGACCTGTGCGCTGACACCTTATATCCTGCGGCGATTCCTGGGTTTGCCGGGAGCCGGCTCCTGATTTGCCACAGGAAGCTGTGACTTCCCGCCTGCTAACCGGTCCCTGCAGGTGACGAGACGCGATTAGGTAGGTGTGTGTGGCTTGTCCTCCCTGACGCTGAGGTGTGCTGAGAGCGGAGTAGAAAGAGGAAACACCGTTTCTCCGCCGGCGGCCCTGTGTGGCTGGTATGCCATGTGCATAGCCGAGGCTACAGTCACCTCGCCAGTCCTGGGAAGTCAGTGCCGCGAAAGCCCAATGTGCAGACGGGGACAGCGAGGCTCAGGGGTAGGAAGGGCCTGTGCTGGAGTGGCCTCGGGTCCACACAGCCACAAATGCAACCGTGAACGGCGTCTGTCACCATCTGGGTGCTGGCAGGGTGCCCACCCACACAGCCTGGCCCGGGCATCAGGGAGAAGGTGGGCCTGGGGGCTGGCAGTGGGCCTGGAAGGCAGGAAGGTCATCCTTCAGCGCCACACAGAACACAGAGGCCAGGCTGAGCCACGCCATCCCGCCAGCCCCTCTTCCTTCCTCAGCCACCTCGTCGTTCACCTTGTCCCCATTCGCCTCGGCCGGGCTGTTTCTCCGGCTCCTCCACGGCACTATGTTCTCCATCTCCGGGCGATGATCCGAAGGGGAGACAAGGCCAGCGTGGCCTGTCCTCCCCAGTGCACCAGAGAGGGGGAGGCGGGATTAAGACCCAATCCCAAGGATTAGCTCCGTCCTGGGAGGAGAGCCCCGCCAATGGGAGAATGGGCGACCCGCTAGGCTAGAGAGGTTTCTAGGCCAAAAAATGTTTTAAAGGAAGAAGAGGACATCCAAACCCGTGACAGGAATATGAGCAAAGGCTCTTGCGAATGCAAACATATCCATCAACAATCAGAAATCGCCCCGATGTCCAACAAGAGGGTCAATTATGTGATGAGACACCCATGCTGCTAAAAATGGAGGGTTTTTAATGAATGGGTTCATGCTTGTGCATATATATATGTATGTATACAAATTTGTGGCGAGCACTTTTGAAAAAAGACTGGAAGGAAATGAGCCAAAACGTGTTAACAATGTTTGCCGGCCGGGTGGTGGCATGATGGGAGATTTATTACTTGACTCTATAATTCTGAGCTTTCAAGATTGCATGCAGTGAGCATACTCTTTAATAATTAGTGTCATAGAACTGTCTGGTTTCTAGTGACAATATAACCCACCCTCTCTCACCCCCTCCTGGCCAGCACCCCAGACAGGGCCCGCATATGAACCCTTGTCCATCACAGGGCCACCTCCGTGCGGAGGCCTGGCTGGCCCCTTAGAAGGAAGGAGCATGCTAAGGTATTAATATCTGACATCCGTGTGCTCTTCCGATGGGTTTCCGCTAACCCTGAGAGGTAGGTATAACCAAGTCTCTGTTTCACAGAGAAGAGACCAGGAGCCAGAGAGCTTCAGCCAGCTGCCGAAGCCAGTGAAAACCCCAATCCCAGGCCATCTGCATTCAGAGACTACACCTCTAACCAGAGTCAGCAGGGTCAGCAGGTTCCATCCGCTGCCAGTCAGGCACCCGGCACTGCAGCCCTGCGCTGCTCAGGCAAAGAATGGCTCCGCGGTGACTTCCAGAGTGCCAGGCCTGTGCTGGGTGCAGGGGGCCCAGAGGCTCCCAGGCCCATCTCCACAGAGGGCTGGGGACAGTGGTGTGCAACGATGTCCTCAGGCCTTTCTCTGATTGGGGGGAGGGAGGCGGTGTTTAGGAAACGGTGGACTTCAGAGGTTGAAGGGTGACAGCTCCCTGGAAGAGCTGATATCAGAAATGATTCCAGCCGAAACCGGTTTGGCTCAGTGGATAGAGCATTGGCCTGCGGACTGAAGGGTCCCAGGTTTGATTCCGGTCAAGGGCATGTACCTTGGTTGTGGGCACATCCCCGGTGGGGGGTGTGCAAGAGGCAGCTGGTTGATGTTTCTCCCTCATGGATGTTTCTAGCTCTCTATCCCTCCCTTCCTCTCGGTGAAAAAAATCAATAATATATATATATTATTAATGATTCTATATATAACCATTTCTTTATCGTGGGTTGAGTCCCGGGATGCTGCTACCAATACACACCCTACCAATGCACAGGCCGGCTCCCCACAGAGAGGTAGCAGAGAGTTACCCTGTCCAAGGCGCCCCCCACGAGGCCGGGCGGGAGGAGAGGGGAGCTCCTGACCCGGGATCGGCTGCCAGGTGCTCCCATGAGCACCCACCAGCAGCCAGCAGTCTCCTCTTTAAAAAACACGAAAGCCTCACTGATGTAATTCACACACCAGACCATTCACCCGTTTAAAGGGGGCAAGCAAATTGCTTTGAGAGCCGTGCAACCATCCCCACTAACTGTCTCATTTAGGACAATTTTATCACCCAAAAAGGGACCTCTGTGCACGTTGGCTGTCACTCCTGAGCCGCCCCCTACGTCCACCCAGGCTAGGCAACCACGGAGCTGCTTTCTGTCCCTCCTGAGGCACCTCTTCTGGGCATTTGCTGTCCATGGGACCGCAGGATGCTCGGCCTCCCGCGACTGGCTCCTCTCACTTAGCGTGATACTTTCAAGATGCTTCCGTCCTGTAGCAGGTGCCAGCACTTCCTTCCTTCTTACGGCTAACAGGATGAATACATCGCGTTTCCTGTATCCGTGGACCCGCGGAGGGGCACCTGGGCTGCTTCCACTCCTCTGGCTGCTGTGGACGGCGCTGCCATGGGCATGGAGGGAGGGGTATTGGGAGAGCACGCACCTTCATTTCCGTGGGTAATACACCGACGAGCGGAACTGCTGGGGCACACGGTAACTCCGTCTCACCTTCGAGGAACCGCCAGGCTGTTTTCCGGAGCAGCTGCCCATGCCCCTGCCCTGCCCGGCGTCTGAGGGTTCCATCGTCCCCGCATCCTGGCCAGGGCTGATTCTCGGGCTCGTGGCTGCTGGCCATGCTGGGGGGTGGGGAGCGGCGTCATTGTGGTGCTGACGGACATTCTCCGGCTGGCTAACGGGTTTGAACATCTTTTCGGGGGCTCGGGGGCCGCTGGTTATCTTATATGTAGAACTCTCTGTTCTGATCAGAGTCATCTTTTAAACCCCCGTATTTAGACTGAGGTGCAAACCCCTCGGAGGTCTGCAAGGCTGTGCGTGATGGGGCGCCGCCCCCGTGGGCTGCATCTCTCTTCCCTCCGGCAGCTCTGGCCACACTGGCCTCAGAGCCGCCGGCTGCTCCCTCCTCGAGGCCTTTGCCTGGAGTCAGCTTACCTCCCTTGTCCTCTCCGACTCAGGGGCCAGCACCCCCCAGGCCCTTTCTAGCACACCTCAAAACTTCTCTCTCTCTCTCTCTTAAAATATGTTTCTACTGATTTCAGAGAGGAAGGGAAAGGGAGAGAGATAGAAACATCCATGACGAGAGAGAATCATTGACTGGCTGCTTCCTGCATACCCCGTACTGGGACGGAGCCTGCAACGGGGCATGTGCACTTGACCGGAATCGAACCCAGGACCCTTCAGTCCACAGGCCGACACTCTGTCCACTGAGCCAAACCAGCTAGAGCTCAAAACTTCTTTTGATCGCAGTTTGTGTGTGTGTGTGTTTTGGTGTGTGCTTTTTACTATCTGATAAGAGCTGGAGGAACTGGCTCCAGACTGACCACACCTTCCATCGCTGTGTGACCCTGGTCCAGCCACTGCCCACTGAGAGCCAGGCAGGCGTAGCCGGCCTCCCAGGCTTTGCCCACTCTGCCCTTCTGTGATCCCAGCCTCCACGCCACAGCGCTGCCAGGAGGCGCAGGCCTGGCGCCGTGGCAGTCAGAGAGAGGCGGCCAGAGCCAAGCAGGTGGTGCCTGGGAGCAGGCGGAGGGCTGACCGTGGCCAGCCGTGGGGACAGACTCAGGAGCACATGGCTGCTCTGCCCGTGCCCCTCCCCAGGAGCAGCAGCGAGAACTGTCAACGGCTCCCGGAGGGCTGGACACCGGGGCCGGTGAATGCCCGTCTTCCTGGGAGACCTGGGGAAGGGGCGTCTCTCCCATGCCCGGGGCACAGAGGGCGTGACGGGCGGGGAGAGGACACAGAGGGGGCGCCGGAGGGAGGCAGGCCCACGCCTGGGCCAGAGCTGCACTGCGGGCCTGTGCGTCACGCGAGCTCACACCCACTGAGCTCTTGGAAGTGCTGGGCTGCTGCGCCCCCAGTCACTGCAGAGAGCAGCGGGGCCAGTCTAACCCCGGCGGCTGGTTCTAGAAGCTTCTTGCTCTTCACCTCCACAGGCCTCTCGACCCCCCACGGGTGGGGATTATTATCCCATTGCACAGGAAGAGAAGGCGGGCTGACGTGGTGAGCAGCAGGGCTGGGCCGGGAGCAGCCAGCTGCGGGGAAAGCGCCTCTCGGCAGGGGCTGGAGGACGAGGTGAGGGGGGTGCGGGGCGGGCTGGGAGGCCAGGCCTTCTAGCCAAACAGCCCCCACTGGCCCTGCTGACCGTCCAGGCCGCCCACAAACGGCCCTGCATGCACTGTGCCCAATAAAGACCGTGTTTATTCACAGTGTCATCTCTTCTCCCATCCGGCGGCCTCGGGCGCCTTCCTCGCCAAAAGTGCAGGACCTCAAGTCCAGCGCTTTTGAAGGAAGGTCAGAGAATGGCCACGGCGAGGGCAGTGGCATTTACCGAGGAACTGCCATCTTCAGCTCCGTCCCTTCACCTTCACACGTCATCTTCCCATTTTGCAGATGGGAAGACTGAGCCTCAGAGAGCTTCCTGCCTCCTTTCCACTACCCAGCGCTGATTCCTGGGGGGAGCAGGGGGCAGGCAGGCCTGGGGGCCCTGCGGTGGGCGTGGGCGGTCTCTAATATCCCTGAGCACAGCCCGTGTGCCCTTCTGACAAGGATGGGTGGGGCTGGGCTCTCCAGACAGCGGGAGCCACAGGGGTTCACAGACTGGCTTGTTCGCACGGCACGTGTTTTCAGGATGACCTGTTGGAGGAAGTGATCCTGGCGGTTACTGTAATGATAAAAACAATCCTTTTTTTTTTTTTTTAATATATATAAATGCAATCACTTTAAAGAAAAATGTTAAGTAACATATACAGAATGGGTATTTTTGTGGTTTTGGCAAAAGTCACGGAGGTGGGGCACGAAGGAGTGAGGGGGGGAAGCAGGACGCAGGGGACCAGCAAGTTGGCGGGGGCTGGAAACCGGGAGCTCCTCCTGACGCTGGCCAGTGGGGCGGCCTCGACCGAGGCGTCTGACCCCTCTGTGTCACACCTGCCGCTTCCCTTTGAGCAAGAAGCTTCTGGAACCGGCTGCCTGGGCTCCATCCTGACGGCCCCGCAGAGCTCTGCTGCAGAGCCCCCGTGAGCCGGCGCTGTGCTGTGTGGCGGGGGGAGGACAGGAAGAACCGCCCGGGGGAACCGGCCTGCACCGAGTTCCTGGCAGTGCTGGCTGCGCGCTGCTGAGACCGCTGAGGTGACAAGGTGGCCCGGCAGCCGCAGGGCTTCTGCCTGGAAGAGCGAGCGGCGCTTGTTGGAAGGGAACATCCTTCCTGGAGGGAGGCTGGGGGGGAAGAACAGAAGGAGGGCACAGGGCTGGGGGTGCAGCTGAGGGTGGCGTTGGGGATGGTGATGGCCCGAAGGGGCTGCAGCTGAGGGCGGTAATCACGGTGCGGGCAGCAGGAGCAGCGGGGAGGGCTGTGCCGATGGCGGGATGGTGAAGAGTTCAGGGTGGGTGGGCCGCTGTAGAGAAGCAGAGGGCTGGAGAGCAGGGCGGCCAGAAAAGGGACGTCTGCCCGGGGGGCGCAGAGCTGTGGAGGACCCGACCCTACAGAAACCTCCGCGGACTCACGCGGCTGCACACACACGCGCGCCCGATCCGAAGGGCGAAGGGAAAACCACAACACAGCAAGGAACGAATATTGAACGTCCCACGGCGACGGCGAGGCAGTGGCGGCTGGTCACACGGACGGCTCTGTGCAGTCACAGTGTGTCAGCGTGTGTCTGCCGTGCAGCCGGAAGGACGCCAACAGAAAGCGTGCCGGGCTCGCTGAGTCTTTCGATGGCAGTGGCTGGCGGGCAGGTGCCGCTGTGGGCACAGCAAGCCCCCGGCCCGGAGGGCTGCGGGGAGGGCAGGGACTCTCTGGGAGGCTGCGGACCAGTGACCACTGCATCTCAGTTCTGCCCAGATCGCTCCCGTTTTATTACTCTGGGGCCTCCGGACGCCCCGCTCCCTCCCCCTTCCATCCACACGCAGCCGTGCAGGAACCTTTAAGAGTCCAAGCTCATCGCCTCCCCTCTCTGCTGGGGACACTGGGGCACGACACTCGTTCGAGGTCATGCAACAACTCAGAGTCCCCCGAAGGACCCCAGTCCGGCCCAGGCCGCCCGCCCGGTGCTCCTTCCCCCGGGCCCTGCCCCCCGCCCCCTGGCGGCAGAGATTTGGCAGCCTGCTCCCACCTGCCCTAGGAGGACCCAGGCAGCACTGCGCGTGACCCTGCCCTGAGGACTCCCCCCGCCTTCCCCGCAGTTGCTGGCAGCGGACTGTGGCCACGTCACCCAATGCCGTGCGCCTCCACTTCCTCGCCCATGGAATGGAGGTGACTCACGTGCCCACGTAACGGGCTGCGGCACAGGTTGCACGGGGCCAAGTCTGCAAAGCACCTTCAAAGCGCCTGACACACGGAACCGTTTCCGATGCCCTCGTCACCGCGGCAGGCACGCACGGGGCCCCTCGCAGCGCTGCCAGGCAGGGCTGCCCTCCGGACACTCCCTCCGTGGGGAGAGGAGGACAGCGAGCAGACAGCGCGCAGGGAACACGCCGGGACAACGGGCTCCGCGGAGGGGCCGGTGCTCCCGGGAATGTGGCGGGGTGGCCGCATCCCGGGGTGCAGGAGGACCGCTGTCTGCCCACGACGTGAGCGTGCAGGTCAGCGGCGGACCGCAGGCCGTGCTCCAGGGGGCAGACGGCGTGTGGGAGGCACAGGAGCGAGGGGGGGGGGGGCTGTAGCCAAGCACCCGTAAGGCCAGGGGGTGAGGTGCGAGGTCAGAGGGGTTGGAGCGCAGGTCCCCGGGGCCCTGTGAGCCGAGGGGGAGGGGGGTGGCACGGGGCAGCACGGGCAGGACAGAAGCAGCCAGCGCTTGTGCTGGCCTGGAGCAGGGAGGCCAGTGGGGAGCGCAGAGGTCCAGGCAAGAGGCGCTGCTTTGGAGCAGTGGCCGAGGGAAGCGGCTGCAGCTGAGACAGGCACAGTCTGGGGCAGGAGCCTCGGGCCTGGCTGAGGACGGGACGGGAGTCAGGGACGATGCCCACGTCCTCAGCCCGAGCACCCAGGGTGCCCCGCTCGGACCTCCGGGAGCCCGGCCCTCTCTCTCCTGTGAGCGGCCTCCCCGGAAGTCCTTTACCGGCTGGAAAGGCTTTTACCGAACGTCTAGCCGCTGCCAGGAAGGAGGTACAAATCTGTGACCACAGAGATGAAAGACCCGCTGATACTGCGGAGAGGAAGTGGCTGGCGCTGTGCGCAGAGAATCCCGCCGCTTCTCTGAAAAGCCCGGAAGGCGGTGCTCGCTCTCCGGGAAACGCTGGAGGCACAGGTTACCCCCGTGACGTCAGAGGACCCCAGGCCTGGGGCCCGGCCGAGGCTCCCGACGGGGGCTGCAGCCGGGACCCCTCTGCTGCCTCAGCCCCAGGTAGCCAAGCAGGTGGCGTGGCCGACCACAGGGGCCACGTGCTGAGAAGTTAGGGCTCATGGAGACCACGAACTGCCTTCCGGCGACCCAGGGACCCGTGATAACGAGGGGTGGTCAGCAGGGCTGGCTCAGGCCGACCCCCAGCTGCCACCCCCACCCCTGGTGCGCAGCAGGGGAGCAGGGCCTGGGAGCCCCTTCCAGTCACATCGCCCTCCATCCGCTCCCCCACGCACACCCTTAACCTCTGCTCCACGTTCCACAGGCTCCTCCTGTCTGCAGCCTGCGTGTCCCCATCTTCACTGAGTTACTCCTTCCCCTCAATGTCCCCCCTGGGAAGCCTCGGTCCCCCCTGACCAGGCCTGGTCCCCCTTGCATACTGCTGTGCACCCCCTTTAGGTAACTCAGCACAACTGCAATGAACGGAGCCTCCCTGCAGTGCCTCTGCCTCTCCCCACCCCTTCCCCCTGCCTAGAGGAGCCAGGGCACCCCTGCCGAGCTCACCCTGTGACCCCAGAGCCCAGCACCGGGTCTGCACGGAGGGCACGCAACAAAGATGGAGTGGGCTTCAGACAAGAACAAAAGTAACACTTGTATGGTTACAAAATACTCTGACTTATGACGGAGTGACGCCCCCACAAACCATTCCGTTGAGAATATTGCCACCGGAAAGTGCGGTTGCTACGGCAACGTAGGGCGTTGGTTGTTTCTCACCCTCCTGCTCCGGGCGCTGTCCGGCCCCAGGAGAGTCGCACCCGCACCACACCCCACTGACAGGAACCGACCACGACTCAGAATTCGAAGAATGGTTTCTGCCGAACGCGCAGGAAGGTCGCTTTCGAACCATCTTTAAGGCGGAACGATCACACGCCGGGGACCGTCTGTAATAGCTTTCTAGCATCACCATAACTAACAGCACCTGCCACAGCCCGGGGCTGGCGTCCCCACCTCCCCCTCTGCATCTATTCCGCACCCCCCAGGCGAAGGAGGACAGAGAATCACTCCCGTTTTACAGACGGGGAAACCGAGGCTCCGAGAGCCTGCAGCAGCACCCTGAGGTCCCGTGCTGCTCGTGATGGCACCGGGGGCGGAACCCAGACCCGGCCAATGCCAGAGTCCTGTGCTCGGCCCCTGGGGCTCCCCTCCCGTCTCTCTACGTCAATGTTTGCAGAACGTGGATCCAATCCCCGTTTCTCAGGCCCGCTGCTCGCCCTGGGTGCCTCAGGCAGTGTCGCCTGCCTAGCCTAGTTTCTCTTCCTGCTCATGCCTCAGACTTCTCTTCCAGGCTGAGGGGGAACCCAACCAAAGGAGCCTTCACGGCTTCCCCCACGCTGCTGGCCAGCTCCCTGAGGGCGGGGCCTGGGTGCAGGTACCTTAAACCAAGAGGGAACTTCATTTTGCCTCCCAGTGGTCAGCAAACTCATTGGTCCACAGAGCCAAACATCAACCACACAACGACTGACATTTCTTCGGAGAGCCACATGTTTTAAACTTAAACTTCTCCTAAGGCCACTTCTTCAACATACACTCGCCCAGGCCGTGGTGTTTTGTGGAAGAGCCACACTCAAGGGGCCAAAGAGCCGCCTGTGGCTCGCGAGCCGTGGTTCGCTGGCCATGGTCCCGGGAGGAGGGAAAGGAGGGCGCTGGACTCGGTTGGGTGAACCTCGCTGGGGAGGGGACCCCCGCCCCCAACCTGGTTCTTCCCTAAAGGGCCTCGCCCCTCTGCTTGGCACACAGCATTCCACCGGCGGCATTGCTCCTGGGGCTTTGCCGGCGAGAGACAGGGAGAGGGGCGTTGGGGCACCGGGCAGACACGATGATGAACTTGGGGGTGCTGTGGACCTCTCAGGCCATCATTCCACCAGCAGGTGTGGGGTGGATGGGGCTCCGCTCAGAAGGTCCCTAGGAACTCCAGGCACCGGGGCTGGAGAGCGGAGACATGGCAGGTGCGGCTCTCACTGCAAAAAGGCACCACCTGCACCAGCACTCGGCACCCGGAAGGCCCTGAGAGAAACGTGCTGAACAGGGGAGAGGGAAGGAGAGATTGAAGGAAGGAGGGAGGGAGGGAGGGAAGGAGGGAGCACTGAATTTCTAATTATATGAGGCGCTGGTTCATTCAGTTCGGAAAACCCCCAAACATGGAGTAAAACACCGGTCTGACGCCGAAATGCCTCCACCGGGCTGTCAGGGAAGCTCAGAGGAGACTCTGATCAGAAATCAGGATTCTCAGAGCAACCCCCGGCTGCTGCCATCTCCAAAGCTAATGGAGCGCGGCAGGGAGCGGGCCGTCTGTGCCTTTTATGTAATGCGAGGATCTTCCAAAAATAATGCCCAGCAGCACAGCTCGGGAGGCAGGCCTGGCGGCGGAGCCAGCTGGAGCAGCAGGAGGCGACCGGGAGCCGTGATCCCCGCGCCAACGCCGCGGTTACGGTGAGATGACGCCTCCCGCAGGCAGAGCACAGAACGCCGCGGGCTGGCGCCCGGGAGAGGCCGGCTGTGGCACGTGGCAATCAGGTCGCTTCCCAGGGGTTCTGCTGCCGCCTGGGTTTCGGCACACTCCCAGGTCCCAGGGGCCGGCGGGGCTGGGGAGACCAGGGGCTGCCCCGTGAGAGGGTGCAGGAATCAGGGGGACCTTAGTTTGCCTGGCATCCGTCCGCACATAGGGTCTCACCAGCAGGAGGGTCGCTGAGATTTCACCCAGAGGCACTGGGTATGCAGCCACACGGAAGTGATGTTCACAGTGGGCAGGAGGGAGAGAGGGACGGACGGATGGGAAAGCACCCCAAAACGCATGATGGGGGGATGACAGAATCAACTGTGGCCACCCCCTCTCCCCCCCCCCCCCCCCGCACCCACACACACACCTGGCCCTTGGACTGTTACACGGCCATTAGAAAGATTGTGTGACTCCTGTACCAGCTGATCCGGGTGCAGGACCACGTGTGCTGCCAAATAAGAAAAGTAAAAGCTACAGAGATGCTTAGGGCAGGTGGCGGGCAACGTGCGGTCACCAACGACACCAGCCATCAGCCTGGCCCTCTGCCTGGACCGTGCCGCCAGGAGCTAAGACAGCCGATGGTTTGGAAGTGGCCGTGAAGAGCTGGAGAGGGTACTGTGTGGCCTGTGAGACTCAGTGAACGTCCAGTGCCAGGCCCAGTCTCCTTGGGGCCCAGCGGGCTTCCTCGGTGCCCGTCGTCCACGTGGCTGATGTTCCCTCCCTGGCATCGGAGTTTTCCTGAGACCGTCCGGGGCCCCTGGTTGAGGGCCCGGTGACACTTGGTGAAACAGCAGCGCTGGGCACTGTTCTTGGCACTGCATCAGCCTGAATGTGTGACATTTGCTTATTTATTTGTTCCTTTTAGGATTTACCCTCTGGACGCCAATGCCCGCCTGTGGGGCCAGCCCGGCATGGGAACCAGCACTGAACAAGTCGACGCTGCCCGCCTCGCGGGGCGTGGAGCCTGCGTCTAGATCTTTCTTTCTCCAAATCAGCAGTCCCTCGCTGTGGGCTTCACGCAGAGACATGTGGCTCAGCCCCTAGCATCCTGACTCCCCTCCCCCTTCCACAGCGCGTTCTGGTTGCCCCAAAGAAGGGCGTCCGGACTGGCCCAGGCTCCTGGTAGCGGGCAGGGAGGTCCAGGTCCAGAAGACCCATCCTGCTTCAGGCCACGCTCTTGTCTGGTGTCAAAGCGCTCGACACCCGGCCCTTGCATTGTCAGCTCCTGCTCTCCAGTGGCCCCCGAGGGAGATGCAGCAGCCAGACCCCTGCCCCGCCGATGGGAGCAGCGGCCGGCTCTGGAGAAGGATGCGGCTACGTCTCCATGTGATCCCCCTTCATAGCCCCTGAGCCACCTCCAGACACACCCACCGCCTCGTCTCTGCAAAACCTGGAGAGAGAGGCCTGTCCAGGCCGGGAGGAAGCCAGCTCTGAACGGGGGGCAAGCTGAGGACTGGGGTTTGAACCACCAACTTCGCCTCCTCTCTGTTCGACCTCGTGCTCCTCCCCAACATCTCCCAGGAAACTGACTTGCTTTATTTCTGGAAAAAGCACCGTAGCCTGCCCACAATTGGACACGTGTTGTGGTTTCTGCGCGGCAGCCTGGAGCCCGGTGGCTGGCACGTCGGGGGCTGGGAGAGACGCCACGAGGGGCCGTGGCAGAGGACGGAGCTCGGAGTCCCAGGATGGAGTACAACGACACGGCCCCCGCCTCCTGCCTGGACTCTGCCACGTTCAAGATCTCCGTCAGCGTGGCGCTCACCGTCCTCATTCTCCTCACGATCGCCGGCAACGTGGTGGTCTGCCTGGCCGTGGGCCTGAACCGCCGGCTCCGCAGCCTGACCAACTGCTTCATCGTGTCCCTGGCCGCCACCGACCTGCTCCTGGGCCTCCTGGTGCTGCCCTTCTCGGCCGTCTACCAGCTCTCCTGCCGCTGGAGCTTCGGCCCGGTCTTCTGCAACATCTACACGAGCCTGGACGTGATGCTCTGCACGGCCTCCATCCTCAACCTCTTCATGATCAGCCTGGACCGCTACTGCGCCGTCACGGCCCCCCTGCGCTACCCCGTGCTGGTCACCCCGCTCCGCGTGGGCGTGTCCCTGGTCCTGATCTGGGCCGTGTCCATCACCCTGTCCTTCCTGTCCATCCACCTGGGCTGGAACAGCAGGGAGGAGGCCGGCGGCAGCGGCGGGGCCAACCACACCGTCCTGCCCTGCAAGGTCCAGGTCAACCTGGTGTACGGCCTGGTGGACGGCCTGGTCACCTTCTACGTGCCCCTGCTGGTCATGTGCGTCACCTACTTCCGCATCTTCAGGATCGCCCGGGAGCAGGCCCGGAGGATCCACCACGCCGGCCCCTGGAGGGCGGCCACCCTCCGGGAGCACAAGGCCACGGTGACGCTGGCCACCGTGATGGGCGCCTTCGTCCTCTGCTGGCTCCCCTACTTCACCGTGTTCGTCTACCGCGGGCTGCGGGGGGACGCCGCCGTCAACCAGACCTTCGAGGCCGTGGTGCTGTGGCTGGGCTACGCCAACTCCGCCCTGAACCCCATCCTGTACGCCGCGCTCAACAGGGACTTCCGTACGGCCTACCAGCAGCTCCTGCGCTGCAGGTACGCGGGCTACGCCGACCACGACCCCTCTCTGCGGTGCGACGGCTCCCGGCTCCCCAGGACGCGGAGCCAGGGCCCCGGGCAGCAGCAGGAAGAGAAGCCCCTGAAGCTCCAGGTGTGGAGTGGCGGAGAGGCCGCGGCACCCCGGGGAGCCACAGACAGGTAACCGCCCGGGACGGGGGCTCGGGGAGAGGTCCCCCCGACGGTGACAGCCACGGTGGCCACGGCCCCAGGGTGCTGGCCCTCATTCGCAAGCACCTCGCAGACCCTGGGCTGTGGGGCACCCCCGGGGAGGGGACACTTTCACCTCCGTGTTACAAGGACCACAGCGTGGCCAGGGCCACGGGGCTGGGACCTGGACAGAGGTCCCCTGGCTCCAGAGCTTGTGGGCCCTGTGTCCCGGCTCCATGGTCCTGGCGGCCAGAGTCCTCAGGCCAAGCCGCAACCCTGCCGTGGAGCTGGCAGTCCTAAGTGCTCACGCAGACGCTGCAGACAGCCGTCCGGGGGCCGCGGGAATGCCGGGGCCTGGGGGTGAGATGAGAAAGCCTGCTGGCCCTCTGAGCACGTCATGCGTCAGCTCGTATGCTGGGGGCACTGCAGTGGAGGAGGAGGAGGACTGGCCCAGCCGGGAGGGCAGGGCTGGGCCCTGTGCCAGGGTTCCCAGGGGAGCAGGAAGGCTTAGAAGCTAGGGGGCAGCTCGGTGCTTTGAGCGGGGGCTCCGGCTGCCCCCTCAGACGTGGATGAGGAGCAGGAGCCGGGCCCTCCGTGCAGGGGCCGCGTCCTTGGTCTGTGAGAGAGGAGGGGAGGACCGGGCTGCATCCCCGGTCTGTGAGAGAGGAGGGGAGGACCGGGCCGCAGCTCTGGGAAATAGGCTTGGGGACGCTGGTGCTCGGGGTGCAGGAGATTTAAGAGGAAGGATGTCCCATGGTCGTTCCCAAGGAGTCTCCAGGCTTAGGAGATACACAGGATCAGAGAGAGGCTTAGACAGATCCGCCGAGACGAGGCCGAGGCCGGTGATGGATGGAAGCGGCACCGAAGGGTTGAGCGGGTCGGACGCGCGCTGCGTGGGGAGGGCGGCGCGGTGGGCGTGAGCGGAACGGGGGGCGGGGCGGGAGAACGCCTGGCACACAGGTGGCTCAGAGGGCACCCCCTTCTTTCATCTTCTGCGGACCTCGTCTTGCTGGGCGCAGGCATGGCGTTCGGGCGTTTCCCAGCCCCATCCCTCGCTCACCCGAGCTTGAGCAAGTCCCAGCCTCAGTTTCCCCTCCTCGCAGAGGGCAGGGCCTGTCCTCCCGCGCTGCCCCGCTCACCTCCCAGAGCGGCCGGAAGCACATGCAAGTGGAGGGAGGCCGTGGGGCTGGGACGGCCCTGGAGGCAGGTTCATGCCGGAGCCCGTGTCCGTCTGAGGAAAGAGGGGCCACACCCTCTGGGATCTGGTCTCTGCTTCGTGGTGGGGGGAGACTGTCCAGCTATAACCCCTCCTCCACTCCCCAAGGCCCCAGGGCCCCTCTGGCCCTTGCAGCCTTCACCCGTCCACTGCTAACCGGCTGCACCCAGCCTCCTCCCAGCCTCCGGCCTCTAGACTCTCCCCCTCAAGCCCCTCCCCCCAGCCCTCTGCAGGCGCCTCCCCACAATGCGGAGCTGCTGCCTTCACGCCCGGCCCTGGCCCGGCCCTGGTGGGTACGATGCCGTCCGTGTCCGGCCACACTCCTCACCCAGGGGGCGGCCTGAGTGACAGGTTGAGTTGGTTCAGGAAGCGAACAGAGAACAAAGCGGGGGTGTGGTTCGGGGTGTGTGATCGGTCAGGTCCCGCACACCACTCCCTCCCGCGCAGACCTGCGTGTCCCCAATCCTGAGGGAAACACTCGGTGAGCACTAAGAGCCGGCACTTTCACCGTAACCCCCCCCCCCCCCCCCCCGCCCCAAGATTGTAAAGCCTCCAGTTTACAATCCTGCCATTGTTCCTCCGTGTGGTCCTCTGTCCCCAGCCCTGGTGCCAAGGCGATAAAGCAAGATCCCCACCCCGTCTGTAGCTGCCCGGGGTGCAGCCGAGGAGCAGGCGGCCCGGGTCCAGGCATCGCGTGCCAAGGATGGAGACGCAGTGCACTGAGCGCCCCAGGGCGGGGCACGGGGCGGGGGGGTGAAGTGGGGGGGTGGGCACATGGCCGAGGCAGCCCATCCTGGGAGCGGGCCAGAGAGCGGAGGGAAACAGGAAAGACCCGTTCATCTGGGGGGGGGGCCCTTCAGACTCCTGGCCTCACGTCATCCTCCCACGACCCCACGAGCAGGTGCCTGTTCAGGCTCCACTTCACAGATGGGAAAACTGAGGCTCAGAAGTTAATGAAATTGCCCAAGTGACACAAGCTGGTGAGTCAGCCAAAGCCAAGGTCTGAGCGCCAACAGAACCAGCAGCCCCCGTGCCTGACAGTCCTGTGGGCACTGGCACCCTGGGAGGCGTGTGTCCCCCTCTGGTCTGATCCTCACGCCTCTGTGGGCGAAGGGCCGGGAAGACACCGAGGCCAGCCGAGAGGCCGGGCCTGCAGAGTCACACGAGTGGCCACGGAGCCCCTGGGAAGCAGGGACTGGACGGAGGGGTGGGGTGGGGGGGGTAAGGAAGAAGGGGAGAAGGGGAGAATGGGGAACAGGTAAGGGTTTGGGGGAGGGGAAGGAGGCCAAGCATAGATTTTCCCACCAAGGCTGCCAGGAGAATCAGGACCTTGAATGACCCTCCAGAAGGTCAGCTCCCAGCTTCCCTGGTGCCGGCAGCATGTCCTCCCCGGAGTCCGTCTACGGACAGAAACCAGTGCTGACCTGGCCGAGAGCCCTTATCACCGCTAAGGGGTGGGGCTGTCTGCTTAAGCAAGATTCCAGGGGGCCGATCGGGGCCTGCCCTTGGGGTGGCGCCGGGTCAACCAAGGGGAGACGCAGGAGCCAGAGGGGCCAGCAGGCCTGGCGCCGCCTCCCCGCAGGACGCTCTGTCTGCCCCTGCCTGACCCCACCGGCCTCCTTCACCCACTCTCCCTCCACCCTGCACGGCCTCCCCTGCCTCCTCTCTGAGCCCAGCCCGGCCTCTCCCCGCTCAGGAACCTCAGCGTCTGCGGGCAGAGGCTGCATTAGCTCCTGAGGGCGCTGTGACTCATGGCCATGAACCTGGTGGCGGAGAACACACAGGTTCACCCTCTCACAGTGCGGGAGGCCGGCCCCTCCTGGAGGCTCCCAAGCAGACCCGGGCCTCTGCCTCCTCCCGCCTCCGGTGGGAATGAGGAGCCCGGGACGGTCCGGCCCCGCCACAAGCTGGCTGGGTGATGCTCGTAGGTCGCTGGGCGTCCGAGGGCAGCTCCTCACCCAGAAGCCGTGAGGACGCTCTGCAGAGGGAGCCGCAGGAGAGGGAGGCAGGGCCGAGGCACGGGCACACCTCCTGGCAGCAGCAGGCCCTTGGACGGACGGGGTTTTGTTCCTCACGCCCATCCCTCTCCCTCTCCTCTCACTTGGCCGTTTGTTCACTGTCTCTCCTCTGGAATAGCTCTCTGGGGTGCACGCCACATTCTGCACCATCCCCGTTTCCAGGGTGCATTCTCAGAGCTGGGCAGCCAGCCCCACAGTGAACTTGAGAATATTTTCACCGCGCCCCCCCCTAAAAAAACCCCACCCTGTAGCCTTTAGCTGTCACCCCGCAATCCCCGCTTCCCCAGCGGCCACCAACCTGCTGCCTTCCTATCTCTGTGGCCTCACCTGTTCTGTTCACCTAAACGCCCGCTCCTCCGCACCCGGCTCCTTTGGGCTGTTTGAGGTTCTCTCTCCTCTACTGCCCCTGCCTCCCTGTGCTCCCTCTACCCTGCTTGGCGTTTCCTTCCCTCTGTCTCCCCCTCCCCCCCCTCCCCCCCATCGCCCCACTTCTCCTCCACACACTGGGACTGGATGGTGGCTCCTGGCCTTTGGCCGGCCCTGGTGGGCGCTCCAGGCCGAGGCCACATCCTGCACCCGGTGCCCACGCCCCGTCCCTGCCTCCGTCCCCGGTGCCTCACAACCCCTGCCCCCAGGCCTCAGGGCCCGCTCTGCACAGCGAGGGCAGGGCCGGCTCCCACAAGGAGCTCATCCTTTTCATCTCCCCCTCTTGAGAGGTGTGGGCAGTGGGACCCCCCCCTCAAAGGGTGTGGGCAGTGGGACCCCCCCCAGAGGGCGTCAGGAGAGGGGGAGCAGAGGGAGAGGCAGTGGGCAGCCTTTCACAGCCTCAGAAATCAAGGAGAATAAACCATGATCCCCCAGGAGTCACCTGCAAGGCAGAGAACCCCTCATTTACCCCCCAGGGGACTGGGCCTTTCAAGCCAGACCCACCCTCCGCTGGCTCCCTGCAGACCCTCCGCCCTGCCCTTTCCCACCTGCTCTTTCTTCTGCTCTCTCTGACTCAGACCTGCTGGGGCCCGCTGTGGGGCTGCCTGCCGGCTGGGACCAGAGGGGAGGGGAGAGGAGGAGAGGGGAGGGGAGGGGAGAAGAGGGGAGGGGAGGGGAGGAGAGGGGAGGGGAGCTGTGCTTCCAGGCCATTGCCAGGCGCTCTGTACCCTAAGAAAAGGTGCTCCAGGTAAACCAACGAGGAGGCGGCCAGCTGTCCAGGGAACCGGCCCCAGGGCTGGCGGGCAGAAGCAGCTCTGGGCTCAGTCCTGAAGCGCCGGGGCCAGGAGCAGCTGCAGACACGGGGATGTGAATCCCATGTCGTTTTTTCACAAAATGCCTTTCTTCTAGTCATGCCCCCCCCCCCCCCACACACACACACACTCACACACACACACACTCACACACACCACTTCAAAAACACAGGTGGCCGGCCGGATTCCGCCCACAGCTGTCGTCCGCCGCCCCCTGGTGTAAAAGGAAGAGATGGTGCCAATGCCAGCCCCGGCGCTTGCTGGCTGTGGCTTTGGGCAGGTGGCCCGCCCGCTCTGAGCCTCAGCTTGCTCATCTGCAAAATGGGAACAAGAAAGCCTCTCTGTGAAGACTGCGAGGGGCTCGGCACCAGAGTGTCCAAAGCCCGAGGCCCTGCCCCTGAGCCTGGTATCCCCCATCTGAAAATGGCAGGCTTGGATCGGACTCGAGAGACCATTCCCACGCTGATTAGATAGAAATGCTGAACAGGGAGCGAAATCAGGCCAAGCCTCCAGCTGTGCCTGTCAGGAATCACCGGGCAGGGCCGTGGAAACGTGGTTCTCATAGTAATGAGCCGCTCTGAGGGAGGAGGCAAATCCCGCAAACGCATCCTTGTCACGACCCGAGCGGGGAGGCAGGGACCAGGGGCGGGAGGGGCACAGACTGGGCGAGGGACGGGGCTGCGCACGGAGCCTGGCCTGGCCCGTGGGGCCTGGGTCCCTCCGCCCTCTGCCGCCTGCTGGCCGTGTGGCTTTGAGAAGAGACTCCGCTCTGGGAGCCTGGTGCCTGGCCCCCCCGGAGAGCTGAGCCTATGGGCCGTCACTGCCCCTGCAGCCGCTGCAATGAGTCCCCCGTGCTCAGCCTCGGCGACACCGTTCACAACCTGCAAGGGCTGTTCCCGGCAACGAGGGGACGGGGACGTGCGCCTGACCCCACCGGGCACTGCAGGGTGTCCACAGCCCGAGGCGCTCCTGGGGTGTGAGGTCGCTGGTGGGGGTGGGTGGGAGAAGCCTCCGTACTGTGTGAAATTCCACTGCTCTTTGCCGTCCTCCACATTGTTGGTATTTGAAGCATCCCTGCTTCGGCATCGCCACGCAGAGAACATTCTGTTTCTTTCCAACTATTTCCCTAGAAACGAAGTTTCTGGAAAGAGTTCTTGGTCAGAGGGGAGGGACATTGTCAGCCTTCGTTGCACTTTGCTCAGGACCCGGCGTGTGAGGGCTGGCCGGTCACTCACTCCACCAGCAGCACCGTTCAGGCCCCGGCCACGTGCGGGCCCTGGGGCTGTCAGAGCCGCCCAGCCCTCCCTCGGGAGCTCCAGGCCGGCCCCAGGTGGGACCCCCATGTCCAGGGAGGTGCACCCCGGGAGGCCCCCAATCCGAGTCCCTTTAGGAGCCCAGAACGCCCTGGCCCGCACGTCAATTTTCCTGTCAAAGGGAGAGAAGAAAAGGGGGTTCATGGCTGTGACTGCTACTGATGGCTTTCAGCGAAGTCCCGGGAGTTGTAGGGAGCCTTTTCCTGATAAATTTCATCTTATTTGTCACGCGCATAGCGATGTTTGCTGAGCACCTGCAGGAAACTGGCCCAGCCTGCTCTGACCCTTGCTACTGAAGGGCAGAAAGAGAGAGAGAGAGAGAGAGTAAGAGAGAGAGAGAGAGAGAGAGAGAGAGAGAGAGAGAGCGAGCGCGCGAGCCACCTTATGGGCTTACGATTGGCTGAGGTCCCTGCCCATCATACCTGCCCAAGGCCCACCCCTTCCTAGCAGATGCCGGCCCAGGCAAACCCTGTGTTGATTTGCAGAAAACGAGGAGAAGTCCACGAAAAAGTACTTTCACATTCGACCCTCTGCATGCTGGGCAGCCTGTTGGTTTGTGGCAGGGAACAGAGGTTGATGAAGATAACACTGGCCGGGCTGGGGCAATGGCGTCCTGACATGTTCACCTGGTGGCCCTGGCTGGCCCGGGGCCGGAGAGAGCCTCCCCTCACTGTCCTCCACTCCCCCGCCTCCCGGAGGACAGGGCTTCCCGGGAACCTCGCTCCCGGGCGCTGGTGACCGTGACCCCAGGGCGTGGCGGTTCCCCCGTGCTGTTGGGCAGGGGACAAGCCAGGGTTCGGGGACCAGCCCAGACCTCACTGCAGCCTCTCACCTGCCAGGTGTTGGTGACTCTCGGGGCAGCGCAGCCAATGGCTGTGCCCGCGGCGGGAAACAAGGGAGGGGGCGGCCGAGGAGACCTCAGAATTTCAAACCATTCCCTTCTCCCGTCTCATCTCGGCTTCCACAGCCCTCCCCCTGCAATGATCCCCCTTTCACAGACGCTGGCCCAGGCAGGCCCTGTGCTGACTCCCAGAAAACGAGGAGCAAGCAGTCCATGAAAGAGTACTTTCGCGTTTGATCGTCTGCATGCTGGGCAGCTGTTGGTTTGCGGCAGGAAACAGAGGTTGATGGAGATAACACTGGCTGGGCTGGGGTTGGGAGATGGAGTTGGCGGAGACCCACACCCAGGAAGCCTCACATTTTCTCCCAATCATGGCCGGGGCTCCGAGGTGTTGGCTGAAATGGCACCGTCCCAAGGGTGGGAGTGGGGATGGGGGGTGGGGGGGAGGCTGGGGGTTCCCCCATGAGACTCTCCGGGCTAGCAGCAGTGGGAAGGCGGCTCCGGAAATAGAGCCTGCGTGGGACACACGCACGGGCTGAGGGCTGCGAGAGGCGGTGGGATCCGGGGAAGCAGAAGACGGAAAGTCACTGTCTGAGCAGATGTGTCGGGTTTTTCATTCACTAGTTCACATGACTGAGCACCGACTGTAAACCTGGATAGTGGGTAGAAGATGAGAGGTCCAGGCCTGCCTTTCGTGTGGGAGACAGACAGACTGACGCTTAACCGAGGAGGTAAGCACCTCTGCTGAGGCTGAGGCTCCGGGAGGGAGTCCCATCCCGGGAGACCTCAGACACGGCTTACCTCAGGAGCTGATGCCTCAACAGTCTTGAAACCAAAGCAGAAGTTGAACAGCCAGAAAAGTGAGTGAATGAATGAATGATTGAATGAGTGAAGGCCTTTCCAGCACTGGGAACAGCATGTGCCGTGGGGCAAACACAGGAAGAGCAGAGGAGCGTGTGCATGCGGTGCTTCTGCATGTGCGGGAGTCTGTACTGTCAGTGCTACAGGGTGAGGGACAGGGCACTGGCGTTTGCTGCCTGTGGTCCTTACAACGGTCCCGTGAGGGCGCTGTCACTAACATGTCCTAGTGGAGACCAGGCTCCCAGAGGCTTCTCATACAGAGTGGCTCTGAGACAGGGTCCTGACCCCTGCTGGCGAAACCGAGTATAACAGCCTCGACATGAAAAGATGAGATTCAGTTATTAGGGATGCTGTCAGTCAGGACGCTGTTGACTGCCCTCTGCATAGTCAATTAAAGGAAACGGGCTGGCAGAGAGAAGGAATTGGCCCATAAACCTGGAGCGATCAAGAGCAGCTTCAAGCATGCCTGGATCGAATACTTAATTGTCATTAGAAATGCGTCTTTCTCCAGCTCTCAACTCAATTTCACACTGTGGTGACTTCACTCTCAGGCAGGGTGTCCCCAGAGTGCCACCAGCACGCCACGCTGACGCTGTATTATTGTAATGGCCCCGTGGAAAATAGGTCCCTTCCCTTCCCTGCTGCTTCAACACGAGGTTTCAGGCTTCCCTCTCACTGGCTGGGAGGGGCCGTGTGTGTACCCTCAAACCCACAGGTGGGGCCAAGGCAGAGAATAAGAGGTCAGCCCCACCTCACCCACAGACTATGAGTGCGGAAGGTGGATTCCAAAGGAACATTCAGGTGCTGTTCCCCGGAGGGGGGCGGAATGGATGGGGGAGAAAGTGGCAGGTGTTTCCCACAAGCACATGTGGGGTGGCAGGCGCCGTATTCTGTGCTCTCTAGAATCCCACTAGAATCCCTTAGCTTCAAGTGTCGGGGCTTAGGGCAAAGATGGACCATGAAGGGGCCCAGCTATCTTAAACCTACCAGCATCTCTAGAAGTGTAGAAGGTAATAAAGTCTACACAATGTGGGGAGCCAGTGCAGGTCTCATCCCAGCTCACACTCGGCATGGATGGCAAACTAAGCAGAGGAGGAGGGGCTCCATGCCACTGGACTTAAGTCAAATAAAGTTAAACTAGAGGCCCATTGCACAATAGTCATGCAAGAATAAGCCCCTGGCTTCACTTGCAGCTGCCCAGGAGCCGGCACGTCCCTGCTTCCAGGCCACCTCTTTATTCCTACACTCCAGTAGCTCCCTCCGCTGCACCCCTTTCTTTCAAAGCAGGCTTCACTCAGCTCTGTGTCTGCATATGCAAATTAACCTCCATCTTGGTTGGGTTAATTTGCATACTCGCTCTGGCTGTGGCATAGCAAAGTGATGGTTAATTTGCATGTTTCTCTTTTATTAGGTAAGATATGTGTGTTACAAAAATTTCATAACAAGGTAAAATTCCATATGGTAAGGAGGAAAAAGAATGAGGGGGGAAAGAAGGCAACTTAAGACAAAGCGAGGAAAAAACGGGAAATTTGAAAAAAGGTGGGGCAAATATAGAACTCAAAATCACATTGAAGAAATCTGTCAGGATAGATTAGTAATCACAGTACCTGTAAATGGAACAAGCTGGCCAATAGGGGGAAAATATGAAGATCAGACTTGATTTTTTATATCCAATCTAATACAAGAGCAAGACATGAGGAGATAAAAATGTTGAAAGTACAAGGAAGGAAAAATAAGATAAATAGGCAAATACTAGCCAAAAGAACTCTGTGTAGCTAGATTCTTATCAGACAAGATGAACAGAAAGCAAAAAGTATCCCTCAAGATTAAGAATGTCATCATATTTTTAAAGAGATTCAATTCACCAGAAAGATAACTTACATGTACCAAATAAACTGGCTTCAAAACTATGTAAAGTAAAATTGATAGAACTACACAGAGAAGTTAACCATTAATGCCAGAAATACACAATATTAAGAACGAAAGGGCAATATTATTTAGGATGTTATGGAGATTAAGAATGGTAAGATCGATTTTATCCCCAAACAAGAGAACACTCAGATACTGTGAACAAATTTCTAGCAAAAGAGGGCTTGCCAAACCTGACTTGAGAAGAAACAGAAAAGCTGATTGGTCCTCTCAGCATTAGAAAGAAATGAAATGAATGGAGTGCCAGCAGCACTTGGCTTTACAAAGCAGTTCCACCCAACTCTCAAGGAGCAGCTCATTCCAGTCCTGACAAACGCTCTGAGGAGAGAAAAAGGGAAGGTTGGCCACTTATGGGATGATGACACTCTGGTGTAGATTGAAAAACAAGCATGAGAAGGGAAATGGTAAAAAACCAAAGACAACTCCGATATCCCTCAACAGGGGGTGGATAAACTAGAGTATCTGTATATATAAAAGCCTAAGTGACTGTTATAACTGGTCGACCGACCAACCGACTGATTGACCAGGGGACAGATGCTCAATGCAGGAGCTTCCCCCTGGTGGTCAATGCATCCCCACAGCCAACCTCCCATGGTCCCTTCCCCCCACCAGCTGGCTCCTATCAGCCCTGATTGGGCCGGCTGAACTGGATGAGAGAGCCCCACTCGGCTCTAATCACCAACCAGGCCAAGGAACCCCACCCATGCACAAATTCGTGCACCAGGTCTCTAGTATCCACATAATGGGATCCTTCACAACAGTGAAGATGAACCATAGATTCACACGTGACACAGTCTAATCTCATAAATCTGACATTAAACAACCACCACCACCAAGGTAGCTACAGAAGAAGTCACGAAACATGATAGCATGTCTATAAAAGTAAAAGGCAGCCAGAACAACGCCATATATTGTTTAGAGAAACATAAATGTTTGCTGGAACAAGTCGAAGGCTAGTCAAGTTGTGTTTCTCAACCGGAGAGGTGGTTACTCCTGCATCCATTTAACATCCTTTCATTTTCTCTAAACCATGTGTATGTGTTTTTATAGTCTCTGGAAATATGAGTGAATTTCATTTTAAAATACTTAATGATGAAATTGACATGTAGCAAAAAGTATGTCTGAGTAGAGGAGTTGAGATGTTTATTTTGTTTTGTTAACTGCTATGCTCTGTATTTTATCATGAACACGAGATATTTCCATAGTAATCTCATTTTAAGTGATTTTTATTCAGCCCTTTAGGAGAAGGAAGGTATTTATTTCCTAGCTTAGAGCTAGCCTCTTTGATGATTCTGTTCATTTCAGTGAAAGTCACTTTATCAGAGCCACAGGCTAGATCTGGAATATTGCCCCAAGGTAGATACCTACCGGCCCGCGTGATCAAATATACACACTGTACAATGCCTCTGGGCCAGAGGTATGACCTTGAGGTGCAGGGAGGCTGGGTGTGCTGGGGGAGGAGAGCTGGGCCTCCAGCATTTGAAGGACGCATGGGTGTTGGCTGTGGCCGTGGCTGTGTCCTTGTTCACAAAGCCTTGCAAAGTCAGGCATTCACATCCACAGCTCCCACCTGAGGGACCCCGAGGGGAAGTTCTCCCTCTCTCCCTGCGGGAGGGAGAAGGAACTGTGAACCTCATAGATAATGGCTGGAGCGGAGGCAGAATGAGCTTCATGGGGCATCCCGAGGACCCGAGGTTGGTCCAGGACCACGGGAGAGACGGCTCCTTTGACTGACAGTGGACAAGGAAAGCTACCACTCCAGCCTAGGCAGGGAAGTGAGAAACGAGGCAGAATTTATGCCTTAGAGCTGAAGCCAGGGCCTGCCAGGGACCCCACGTCTAGCTCAGCTTCTGTCTGAGCCAGGGGCCGGCTGGCGTGGCCGGGCACTGTGACAGGGCGCTCCAAACAACCGTCGTTCGCAAATCCTCTCTCCGTCCAGCTCATCGTCCTCCCCCACTTGCATTATACACACTTAGATGTCTACACCAGCTCTCTGTTTTCGCTGAAAGACATTTATAAGAAGAAACCTTTCTATCGTCACCATAAATGGGAATGCAGTGTTGTGTGTGGAAAACAATGCAATAACTCAAGACTGTCATCAGTTTGGCCAGATCCAACTGCCGGAGCAAAGCTCCCAGCCTGGGCCGTGCCCTCAGCCTGGGCCATGCTCTGTCACAAAGGCAGAGGCAGGTGTGAGAGGCCGAAACCCAGGAGCCTGGCTGAGCCATTGCCTCCGACCCACAGGGCTGGCAATAGGGACGAGGAAGGGATCTGAGGGAACGTCGCTGAAGGGAAAGCAGGTCTGCCACCCACATCCTAGCGGGTAGCAGGGTGAAGGAGCTCCGTGTGCCCACAAGGAAGGGAGGTTCCCTGCTTTCCAAAATGTAGGTCAAATACTTTGTGGGGGGGAAAAACTGTCCTGCCACGCAATGGGCTCACGCATCTTCAATGGCCTCAGCTTCTGTCAGATTGGCATTAGCTGAGGACCTACTGAGTGCCAGCCACATTGCAGAGTTTGGAGGGCAAGCCTCTGGCCTCCGGGGAGCAGACATCCTAATGGAGAGAGAGTCGCTCACAACTGACTTGGATGCAAGGCTGGCTAAATCTCGGTGCCACATTCTCCCCACCTTCCCCCAGCTCATGTGAAGCATGCTGTGAATCCTTCCCTGTAGATTCAAAAATACCGAACATCAACTGGGCTCCTACTCTGAGCCAGACTTTAGGACACCTAATCCTTTCAATAATTAGAAAGGTATAAAGGACATATGTAAAGGCATATATCTATATACACCGAGTGGCCAGATGATGATGATCTCTGAACGCATAATCATCTGGCCACTCAGTGTATGTCCCATATAATAAAAGGCCAACATGCAAGTTGTCCCCTCGACCAGGAGTTCGACCAGCAGGCAGGCCGGCCAACCGCCCATGTCCCCGCTCCCTGGCCAGGCTGGCCAGACCCCACCCATGCACGAATTCATGCACTGGGCCTCTAATATATATAAACCAAGTGGCCAGGTTATCATGCATTCAGAGATCATAATAATCTGGCCACTCCGTGTATATAAAAGGCTAATGTGCAAAGTGTGCCCTTGGGAGACCGGGAGTTCAATCACTCGCTGTGATGTGTGCTGACCACCACAGGGTGGTATAGAATGAAGGACGGCCTCAGCCAGCAGCCAGCAGCCAACAGCCAGCAGCCAGCAGCCAGCAGCCAGGCAAGGAAGGTCCCGGCTGGCAGCCGGAAGGCCCCAATCAGCCCTGATCTTGGCCAGGCCTAGGAACCTCTAGGTTTATATATAAAGGCAGTTAACCTCACATACCTCATATACATAAGGGCTTAAGTCACTTGACCAAGGGCACACCGCATGTTACCGTGTTTCCCCGAAAACAAGACATCCTCCGAAAATAAGACCCAGCGCATGGAAAGATAAGACATCCCCTGAAAATAAGACCTAGTGCAACTTTGGGAGAAAAAATTAATATAAGACACTGTCTTATTTTGGGGGAAACAGGGTTAGAAGCAGATTTGGTATCTGATAGCAGGTGTCTAGAATGCTCCCCCTGTGGGCTGAGGGAGGAAGTTACCGTTGTACATGGGGGTCTGGCCCCCTTCCCACCCCATCCTTCTTGGGCCTGGCCTGGAAGACGCAAAGGCCTTGCTCAGTGGCCACTGCAGCCCTGTCCTGTGCTTGTGTCTCCTCAGGGAGCCTGCGCTGTCCTGCACCGTGAGCTCCAGCAACCTCCTGAGCTGCTGCAAGAGTCTGTGGGGACGCCGGTTCCTCCAGAGACGCAGGGGAGGCCCCTCGGAGCAGCCGCCGAGGACACCACCCTCCCAGGCCGCCTAGACCTGGCCCCAGGACACCGAAGATACCGCTCCCGGTCACCACGATGGGACTCCTGGACCCCTAAGGGCCCAGCGGCCCCCTCAGCGACTCCCTGAGCACACCCTGGGTGCCGGGCCACAGGCCCTGTCTGTCCTCAGCATCCCAGAGGGGAAATGTGTCCAGGACTTTTCGGAGCCAAGCTCACAGCGGCGCTGGCCCCGGTCCTGAGCAGAGAGGGCGGGGCATGTGGGATGTGTGCACGTGTGTGCACGGCTGTGAACGTGCCCTCTGGGCACAGCAGAGGGTGTTGCCATAAAGTGCTAGCCTCTGGCTCCCTGTGGGTGCTGCAGGAGAAAGGGAGGGAAGGGAAGGATGAGGAAAGGAGGAAATTCGTCTTCAGTGACACCTGCTGTGTGGGAGGCACTGCACCTGCATGAATTCCCATAATCCTTACCACCCGGGACGAGGATCACTGTCCCTGCTTTACAGAGGTGGAAACTGAGGCTCAGAGAAGCTCGGGGCCCACCCAAGGCCACACAGCTAGAATGTGCGCCTGGCTCATAGGAGGCACTGGTAAAACAGCTGCCGGTGGAATGAATGAATGAACGAATGAACGAACGAACGAATGGAGGAACGAACGGGAGGATGGTGAAAAGCCAGGCCTCACGAGGCCCACACTCTCTAGTCCACTACACCACACTGCCTCTTGGGAGAGAGATCAAGATGTTTCCTGACTGAGCCCGCCGGGAGGCTCGGACCAGACCCAGGTCCCCCGTGCTGCAGCGTGAGCAGCCGGGCAGGGGAAAGGGTGCGGGCATCAGGGAGGGAGGGGGGAGTTGAGGGGGTGCGGTAGACATGAGTAGAGGAGCTGACCCCACAGCACCCTCTGCTGGGATGCATGACCTTGGCCAAGTCAGGGGACCCCTCTGAGCATCTCTGCTCCTCTGTCCCCGGAGCGAAGCGCCCTGTCCTGTGTCCAGGGTGCTGACAGCTGCAGGGAGGTGGGGGTGGACTTTCCTCGCTGACCACTGCCCCCCTGAGCCCACTCTTCCCCTCGTTCCCAGACCCCGTCCTGGTGTCCCCGCCCTGCTCACCATGACTTTCAGTCCCCCCTGCACCCCTGTCCTCTCCCGGCCCTCAGTGTGGCTGCTCCCCAGCCTCCTTCTCTCACGGAGACTTCTCTGCTTCTGTGGCCTCGTCTACACCCTGGAGACTCATCCCTGAGCAGATCTGTATCTGGAGTTCAGACTTCTTGGGAGCATTCCCACTGCTGCCTCCACAGCGCCTCACCTGGCTGTTTGAAGGCACCTCACCCTGAGCATGTCCAGACTGCCCTTGACCTTTCTCCCAGCACCTGCTCCTCTCCCAGGGTTCCCCTTCTCAGACTTGGAAGGCCAAGGCTCAGTCCTATCATTCTCTACCCCTGCCCTGTCATCGCCCCATCCCCTGCGGCAGGACCGTGGGCTGGCTCTGGACCGCCCTCAGCATTCCCCACGCCCTCCCTCCAGCCCACGTCCCACCCACAGTCACAAGCGCAAATGCAACCATGGCTCGCTAGTCACATGCGGCTCTCGAGCCGCGGTTTGCCGCTCTGCTGACTAATGAGTTTGCCGACCACTGGTCTATCGCATGGCCCACCTTTCGGTCCACGCACAGCTGTTTCCACTGAAATGCTCTTCCTGACCTTCCGGCCACACCCTCCGCTGAAGGCGCTTCTGGAGGAGTCTCCCCGGCCCTCCCTACAGCCAGGCGACGCCCACCCCGGCACTGTCCTGGGAGGCAGCTGGCGTGAGGTGATACATGGCTATCCGTGGTTTCCTGGCCCTGTTCGCTCAGGCGGTCACGGGTTCTGCCTGTGTCTGTTTTGTTGTTGTTGTTTTAATGTTTTCATTGATGTCAGGGAGGAAGGGAGAGGGGGAGAGAGACAGAAACATCAATGATGAGAGACCATCATTGACCAGCGGCCTCCTGCACGGGGATGGAGCCCACAACCTGACCATGTGCCCTGACTGGGAATCGAACTGTGACCACCTGGTTCATGGCCACTGAGCCCCGCACAGGGCTGCCTGGGTCTGTTGGCCACTGGATGTCTAGACCCTGGAAGACTGCTGGGCACACAGTAGGAGCTTAAAGCAGCTTATCTGCCCGCCAGCTCACGAGAAGGCATGGTTTTCCCCGATGGCCGCAGTCATCCTGTCTCTTAGCCGGATTCCTGCCGGGATCTTGGGAGTTTCCCCGGAGTCTAAGGCAGGGGGGTCTCTACGTCATGGCCAGATAGTTGGAGGCATAAGGCTGGTCTGGCTCATCACAGAGACAGCTGGTCAGGCCGAGGGCAAGGTGTGTCCACACACCACCTGCCACCACAGCTGCCCGCCCTTCTGGGGGCCCCTCGGAAGTGGGGTGCAGGCTGCGGGAGTGGGGCGCAGGCTGCCTGTGGCGGCCCCCAAACCCACAGTCTGTGTCCCCGCCGTGTTCCAATAGAGCCATTGGAATGGATGCTGCCTGGCACTTTGATTTCTCAGCTCCCTGGCGAGGATACTCCATGACTTGGTCTTCCGGTGCCTCTGGGTTTAGGAAAGGAGTGATGAGCAGATGCTGGAGTGAAGGGAACCTTGGAAATTGCCCTAAAAAAGCGGAGGAGTTCTCGGGAAACCAGGTTTCAACTGAAAATGCCCCATCAGAAAGGAGAGACGGGCTGGCGGGAAGGATCTGGCCTCCGTGCTGAGCCAGGAGCACCCGTGCTCCGTGTCTGCAGGAGGGGCCATCTCGGAAGGTGTCGGCGTCGGCGGGGCCTTTGTTAAGCCGGAGAGAGGCAGCTTTGAAGGGGAAAACCTGTCCGCCAGAGAGGCCTGCAGTCGGAGCAGGTGGGGAGGTGCAGGGAAGAAATCAGGTCAAGGAAAACGCATGGATTCTGTGCAAGGACCGCCTCCCCAAGGCAGAGTGACGGGCCTGGAAAATGCAGGGCGGGAGCTGGCCAGAGTCAAGGTCACCGTTTGACAGCCACACCGTCTGCGGCGAGCAGGGTCCCCTGGGGTGGAAGGGACGCTAAAGACACATGGCAATGGATTTGCACAGGAGGCAGGGAGTGGAGGGGATGTGGGGGGGGGGGGGGGGACTGTGTGCACCACAGGGAAAGCTTACAGGAGCTAGTCTCCCGAGTTCTAATGTGTTTCCGGAGGGAAGAGGGCGCCATGGGGGACAGGCCTGGGGAAGGGAGGCGGCAGATTGATGGAGCCAATAGCTGGTGCTTAGCAGCTCCACATGCCCTGAAGGGGAACCCTGGGTGCAATGAATCGGGAGCACTTCTCGGGCACCCAGCCACAACGGGGAGCCGGGGACCACAATTTCCAGCGTCCCGTCCCAGCCGTTGAGGATGGCACCGGTGGGAAGTGGGAGAGAAGCAGACCATCGCTGCCAAGTAGGCTGAGGGGACAGGGCGGGGAGGGGCAGGGGCAGGGCCGGAGAGGGTCACCACAGGGAGCCGCAGCCCTGAAAGCAGGCTCCTCCCATGTGCAGGGAACCGACCTCCCTGCCCCCCGGACAGCGGGCTAGAACCTGAACATTGCCAGGGAGTCAGGGAAGGCCGGGCACAGGGGCGGGGGCGGGAGCCACGGAGGTCGGAGGGCAGAAGCCAGGAGCAGCGTGTGGAGGCTGGAGGGTGGAGGGCACAGGTCACAGCAGCCATGTGCTTCTGACGCCAGGTGCTCCGGGCCCACAGGGAGCCGGTCTGAGTTTAAGCTCAGGGTAGAAGCATGGTGGGTGGGTGGCAGGGTGCCCAGTAGCCCGGATGGATGGGATCCATTTGGAACCCCGTCTCGGCAGCTCACCCTCACTTAGCGCCCCCATCTGGTCCCGGGAGGAAGGCTTACACCTTCATTGTCCTTGTGAGGGAGCTCTTTCCAGTCACCCACGCAGGAATGACAGCGAGGACACACACACATCTCCCGCCGGAATTCCCAAGTCCCATCAGAACGCCAGTCTCTTCAGCAATGCCAGTCCATTCGGGAACCTTCCCCAGTCACCAACATCCGCAGGGGGACTGGGAGGAGGCCCGGGCCCCACCAGCAGCCCTGTGGGGCCCATAATTCATTGTTTAGGAGGTCCCTGCAAATGCTGGTGCCACCTCCCTGACCTCCCGTTTGGGGTCACACAGCACAACATGCTTCTCACGCCTCTGTGGGAGCCAGGACTGGCCTGGCTGGACGGCGTCCTCACTGCCTGGGGCTCTGCCAACGCTCCTGGCCCGCTGGGCCTGGCAGGAAATGGGGCCCCAGAGGGACAGGCACTCCCAGATCAACCTGCCCTCCGCTTTCAGCTGGCATTTACATGCAGGCGCCCTGGCTGCACCCAGACACTCTGTCTGCCCTCCTCAGGGGCAGCGGCGGAGGGAGCGTAGTCTCCTCCTCTGGGCACCTCTGCCAGCTAGAGGTGTGCACCCCCACGCCACCCCCCAATAGGAGCCTGAATAGGGACACAACGCACCCAAAGTAAAAAACCCAACTGGCACGCCAAAACCGGTTTGGCTCAGTGGATAGAACATCGGTCTGCGGACTGAGGGGTCCCAGGTCCGATTCCAGTCAAGGGCATATACATTGGTTGTGGGCACATCCCTGGTAGGGGGTGTGCAAGAGGCAGCTGGTCGATGTGTCTCTCTCATCGACGTTTCTAGCTCTCTATCTCTCTCCCTTCCTCTCTGTAAAAAATCAATAAAATATATTTAAAAAAAAAAAAAAAAAAAAAACCCAAGTGGCACAGTCAGAGTTCGAACCCAGAATCGCTGGTCTCCAAACTCCTGTCTTTGTCCTCCTTCTTGTAATGAAATTATTTTTTTTTAAACCTGATGGTTTTTTTTTTAATTTTATTAAAAATATATTTTTAGTGATTTCAGAGAGGAAGGGAGAGGGAGAGAGAGATAGAAACATCAATGATGAGAGAGAATCACCGTCTCCTGCATGCTCCCTCCTGGGGACAGAGATCGCAACCCAGGCATGTGCCCTTGACTGGAATCGAACCCGGGACCCTTAGTCCACAAGCTGACGATCTATCCACTGAGCCACACCAGCCAGGGCTGAAATTAATTGTTGAGGATTAAGCGATGTGGAGATACAGCCTCTTCGAAACGGTGTCGCCTAGAGGAAGCCAGGGCCCCTCGTCATCCTCTCTCGTCTGTTTCCCTCGGGTCTTCCCAGGGCAGCCATGCTCCGTAGCCTGCTGAACGGGAGGGTCCCCATTTTCTCTGCTTGTCAACATGAACGCCACGCGGCCGCTAAACACTGACCTCCACAGCGCCTCTCCCGGGTCCAAGCACGTTGGCACCTGAAGGGCCCCTCGTCAACTGTGGCCACGGAGGGCGTTCTGTGGTCTCAACACCCGCCCCCTCCCCATTCCTTTAGCTGTGCCCCTGGCCACGCACTTCTTCATGCTATTTACAACCCACACTCCTTCCCAAGGGGAGGGCTTCATCGTTAACTGGGCCCCTTGTTCCGAGGAGCACCTGGAGGAATCTGAAGGGGACAATGCCGAGCTCCCAGGCACAGCATCTGGGGTGGCAGCCGGTGAGGCGGGGGGGCAGAGAGGAAGGAGACGAGAGCCACTAAGATGACGCTCTGAGGAAGGGGAATGCCTGACGTTGGTTTTGTGCTGTGTGCTCTGATGTGACGTAAACCCTCTCCACCTGTCCTCCTATGAAAATCTCTTGCTGTGCTAACCCTTTCCTGGTTTTTTCCTTCATTGAGAAATAACTCATATACCCTAAAATCTACCTTTTAAAAGCAGACAACTCAGTACTTCTTGGTGTATTCACAAAACTGTGTAGGCATCACCACTGTCTAATTCCAGAACATTCTCATCATCCCCAAGAGACACCTCACCCCCGCTGGCCGTCACACCCCCAGCCCCTGACAACCACGGATCTTCCCGTCTCCGCGGGTTGGCCTATAGCTCGGACATTTTGCCATATTCCCGTGCAGTCGGAGTAAGCTCGGAGTCCACCGTGGCATTTGCTGAAATTCACCCATAAAATGCCCATTATAGCTTTTGACCGGGCCTTCCACTGAGCTGTTTGACCTGGCGATGCCCCAAAGGCAACCTGAAGAAGGGGCGGCCGCCCCCACGAAATGGGAAGCATGTGGCTGAGTATTTCCAGAACGCTGACTCCACTGGAGCACGTGAACTTCTTTCTGTACCTCGTTTTTTATTACCAGGAAAATCTGTCTTCCCCTGGTCCCACCAAATAAATGTTGAACAGAGGCTGAAAGACGGGGGTCTGAAGGGGTGCTGAGCTATCCACCTACCTGGGACCCACGTGATAGGTCCAGCCCTGACCCCTGCAAGGACTTCTCCCTGAAGCCCTTTCCTGTGGTTAAGAAAATGTACCCGAAACTTGGGAATAAGGCTAAAGGGAACAGCATGCCATCGAGGTGTCATGTGGGGTTGTGACCTATTTGATTCTCTAAGGGACCCTTCCCTTCTCCGATTTCCTACCATATTTCCTATTGGTGAGGGACTAGGCTCTGCAAAGTTATAATACATGTGAAGTTGTAGAAAACTGCTAAGTTGTGAATGATCTTCTTTTGGTCAAGTAGAAATGCAAATGATTTCTGTTCCGTAGGACAGATACACCAAAGTTTCAGTTTATAGTCCCTGTAGGACACTGGCCAGTTTGTGTGTAACTTAGCGATCTTATTTCAAGACGCTTCCTCCCCAGATACATAACTGACTCTCAGGCACACTGCCATCCTGCTTGTTCCCTCACGAATGGGTTAAATTAACCTCTGTCACGTGTTGACCACATATGTGCATGACTCAAGTGTTGAGTCTTTTAAAAAGTATGCTTTGACAAAATCCCGAGCTTCTAACCACAGCCAGTGAGCAAGGAAGCCCCCTGCTGGCAGGGCTATTCTGTCCACCAGACTCCATGAGCGCAAGCTTTCCCAAGCCCTACAAAGATGTTTGGGACCTGGGAAAACATTCAGAGCCTCCAAAACATAAAAAGAAAAATGCAAATTAAAAAAAATGAATACATGCTTAGATAAATGTCTACAAAATACAATCTTTTGCATGCCTACCTAATATATATATATATATATATATATATATTAGAGGCCTGGTGCATAAATTCGTGCATGGGTGGGTCCGGCCAGCCTGGCCAGGGGTTGGAGAATATGGGCAGTTGGCTGGCCTGCCTGCTGGTCGAACTCCTGGTCGAGGGGACAATTTGCATATTAGCCTTTTATTACATAGGCTATACACTGAGTGGCCAGATTATTATGCGTTCAGAGATCAATATCTGGCCACTCAGTGTAAATAGTGATTGGTTTAGATTTTGAAGCCTTTTTTATATTCTGGAATCAACTTCTTCTTTTTCTTTTTGTAAAACGCAGGCAGAATCTAGACAAGGGGAGGGCGATAAGCCAGTGAGTAGCAAAGGAGCCCTGAGCTGGAAGTTATAAATCACAGCATCTCCCACTGCACGAGCACTCCAGGGGCGTTAAATATTTAACCCACATTAAATAGAACGTGACCTGCAAAAAATCGGAAGAGACTGAAAAGCCTGCATTTGGCAAGATCAGATCCATCCTTCTTCCTCAAACCAGTGGTCCCCGAAAACAAAAGTGACATGTCATTTGGAGAAAATGTACTTGACTTCCACACACTGCTGAGCGGACTGCGGGCGCTAGTCCTGCTCACCTCGTCATCCCATGTGCTTACTGCCATGGCAGGCAGCTGTCCATCATGGCTGCCTACATCAGGGAACTCTCTCTCTCTCTCTCTCTCTCTCTCTCTCTCTCTCTCTCTCTCTCTCTCTCTCTCTCTCTCCCGGCTTTCTCTGTTGCAGAGCCCCATGTGAAGTGCAAACATCTGCATTCCTGAGCCTCCTTGCCCCTGGTGCAGACATGTGCCCCATCTAAGATAGCAGCACCTTTGATTTACAAATGAGCTCTGGGCAAAGCGCTGGTATGTCTCCGGCAGCTGTGCATCTGCCTGGTGGGCGGCCACAGCCACAGATCCCGGCCACCCTGCTCGGCCACGCGTCTGTAAGCTCCCTAATCACCCCCGAGCTGATAGATCTCTTCCTGCTTAACACCCAGCTTCCGGCAAGTCATGGTACTCGGTGAATTTTAATTGAATTGAGGGCCTGTTGAACCGAAAACGCTGCTGTGTGCGGGGTTTTCGGAGCCGCCTGCTTGGAGAGAACTCTGTCTGCTTTGAGGTTTGCCTTCCTCTGTGGACGGGAAGGCGGGGGCTGTGTCCTCCAAACCCCTGGTGGCCAGGGCCTGGCATCACGTGGCCCAGCGTGGGCCCCATGGACCCCAGATGGTCTTATCTAACCCCCCATAGTCTTCCTGGCTCTCCCAGGCTGCTTCCTCCTTCAGGCCTATCCCTGGGGGTGGGGCTCAGCCCTCTGAGGGGTTAGAACAAGGACTCTCCCAGGACTGCCCTCAGGCCCAGGCAAGAGACCCCACTGTGGTCCCGGGCCTTGGAGAATCCTGCCTGGCCCCACAGCTGTACCTCACAGCGTCCGGAGTCCACTGGCCAAGAGGAAGTGCCCACTAGCAGTCCTCCCTCCCTTCTAAACTCCTCTTAGGACCTTGGATTTCCTTGGTCAAATGATGCAAAAACCCAATTCCAGGCCTGCGGGGACCTTTCCCCCAGGCCCACCCCCCCAGGAGCAGACCGTGCTGATGATGTGTGCACGGCTGCACCCAGGGATGGCGATTTGCAAGGGAGAATGTGTCTGGAGTTTAGCCCTCGGGCAGGTACAAGGCCTGGGACACACGGGATGGATCGGGGGAAGAAGGGAATGTGGGGGGAGGGCAAGGGTGGCCCCGTGCAAGTTCCCCCTCTCCCTCCCACTGGGTCTGGTGCAGAACTCGAAGGAGCCCAAAGATTCCAGGTTTGAACCTGGTATTCCAGGAAGTTTTTAACAATGCTTTGTCGAGGTCAATGGGTAGAACAGACATAATTTGGTAGTTTGTCTGTGTATGGGTTACCTACTGGTGTATAAGGAATTTCCCCACCACTTAGCAGCTTCAACAACCTAAACACACATGAACTACCCTGTTTCCCCCAAAATAAGACAGTGTCTTATATTAATTTTTTCTCCCAAAGTTGCGCTAGGTCTTATTTTCAGGGAATGTCTTATCTTTCCATGTGCTAGGCCTTATTTTCGGAGGATGTCTTATTTTGGGGGAAACATGGTATCTGACAGTACCCGGGACCCGCATAGCTGGCTTTTCTGCTTTTCAGTCTCAGGAGGTTATGGTCTAGGTCCACGGTCTCATCTGAATGCTCGACTGGGGAGGGTCTGGCTTGTGGGCAACGTTCTGCTCCTCACAAGCTGTTCCTTGCCACATGGGCCTCCCCCACCTGGCAATTAGCTCCATCAAGGCCAGAGAGTTCACCAGCAAACCAGCCACCATTGTTTGTACCCTATTGTGAAAGCAACACCCATCACCCTTGCCATAGTCTATTGATTAGAAGCAAGTCACTAGGCCAGGCCACTCTCAAGGGGAGAGCACACCCTTGCCACGCCCCAAACGTCCCACCCTAAGGCTGCACAGAACCCAAACGCTTCACCATGAGCCAAGCCCAGGGCTGTGCATGCATCGCTCGACCCAAGAGCTTAGCCTCCCCAGGGCATCACCCTGCACCCTGGACAGATGCTCAAAACCCAATCCAGAGGGAGCATCTGCGAAGGACAGAAATTACCACCTCCAGTTCCAATTTCCAGCTGAGCTAATTGCAAAAGTAATTGCAATTGAAGGGTCTAATTACCAGGCTGGGCCGGAGAAGCGCCTTCTCCCTGCCTTCGGGGAGCCTCCTGCTGCCTCCTGGGGCTGCAGACACGATGGGAATCCCCTTCGTGAGGGAACAGATCTGGCCCGTGTCCCAGAGACAGGTGGAGAGAGACAGTCCTCGCCTTCCCACCCAGATACGCCTCCAGCCTGAGAGTGACCGCTCCCTGGCATTTCTGCCCAGCTCTGGACTCCGACATCTCCAGTGCTGCTCGCCAAACACCAAGAAATATGAGCAGTGGGCTCTTTGCGCCGGTATCTGGTCTGGCCCTCTCCCCTGCCCTTTCCTCCCCCGTGTGTCTCTTCACCAGCTAGATCCGCCCTGGGGCTCCGCCTGTGTGCAGCCCCAGAGCTGGGTGCCACAGCCCGCCTGCAGGAACTGCTCCCGGTACTTCCTGCCATGGACCCCAGACCTGCAGAGCACCCCTGGCCCAGGAATCCCGGCCCGGCCAGGCCCTGGGGGCGCCCAGCCCCCGGCACAGCGGGTCTCATAAATCACTGTGGAGAGAATGAAACCACAGCGGCCGCCCTTCTCTCCCTGACAGCAGCTTCAGCTGCCTGCTGCCCCCATTACATCCTCCAACCCCCTGTCCACACCCCAAACTAGCTGTCCTTGGGCCCGGCCATGCACGCACTCGGTGCAGACCCCCTGAAAGCTGGAGCTTGGGCGAGGCTTGCCCAGACTCTGGAGTCGGGTCCCAATCCCCGGGGTGTGATGGGAAGGGAGTTGGGGTGACTCCAGGTGGGCACCCAGTCCTGGGCCCAGGGTTTCCTTTCTTGTGGGGAGCAGCACAGCTGGAGGGCCAGGGCAGGGTCTTCCAAAGCATGGGGACCATGGCAGGGGATCCTCTGCCTGGGTCTGGGGGATCCCGCCGGAAGAACTCCTTGTTCTATAGACAATTTTCTAACTCAGGAGCCAGCGGGCCACTCTCCGGGCCAAACCCTCAGTAGAGAAACCACACTTCTCAGCTGGGCCAACCTGTCTCTGTCATTTAACACCCCCCCCCCCCCATGGCTCCTCCTGAGCCAGGGTTGGCGGAGCCCCGGCAGCTTACACAGTTTGGGGTGGGTCGTCCCGAGGAAAGACACCAGAATGATGACTGCAACACCAAGCACAGAGCCCTGGGAAGCAAGGGCCCTGAGCTCTGGACCATCAGCTTCACCGCAGACTCGCCCTTCTGCCCCGCTGTCCCGGCTCCCATCAGACACTCACCACCCCCTTACCCTTCTGGACCAGCCCTTCCGTGGGCCCTCCCACCACTCCCCATCCCGAGGGTTAGGGCTCCAGGATGCTCTAGACACAGCCTCACAGGGTCCACATCTCCCTGCCCAGTATCTGTCTACCTTCAAGCTGCCCACATCTCCCTGCCCAGTATCTGTCTACCTTCACGCCGGAGACTCCCTCCTCCCTCGGGCAAGCACCGTGCTGAGTCATCAGCATTTTGGCCCGGGTGCATAGGTGTCTAGGGAGACATGCTGAATGTGTTAACATGTGAGCATTTTCCCAAGAAGAGAGCAGCCACAGGAACACGGGGTACAGGCAGCTGGAAGCTCCCCAGCCCCAGCGCAGGGGCTGCTCCCCCAGGACAGTCTCCTCCAGCCCCCCTCCTTCCCCCAACACACACACACACACACACACACACACACACACACACACACACACACACACACACACACAGCTACCAACCAGCCTGCAGTCTCAGCTCCACACTCCCACACCTGGAGACCAGGCACAAGGAGGCCACCAGGGGGCAGTGCACACACGTGGACACTCCTCTACTGGCAAGGGACTGCCCAGCCCCAGCTAAGCCTCTCCCGGCAGAAAGCATCTCCTCCCAGCCCCACCACTCAGCTCCCTGTGTGTCACAGAAGCAAACCCCCACTCCACCACTTCCATCCCAGCCGTGTGAGTGTAGGCAAGTTCCTTCCTGTCTCTGAGCCACCGTCTTCTCACTGGCGGGGCTGCTGTGATGCCGAGGGAGTCTCTGGACGTGGGAAACTGCCGCGAGCACGCTGATTATCGGTTAATTCCTAATGAACCCATTGTCTCTGGCCACTGTCTGATTCCCCCGTGATGACACATTAACCCGGCTGTAGCTTTGGGGAGAAATGATGACAAGGCCAAACCCAGAACAAGGTTATAAAAAGCTCTGGTTTTGTCTCTATTAAAGACAGCATGAGCAGTTCATTGATTTTTTTTTTTTTTTTTTTTTTTAAGATAAATGAGAGGACACAAGAGCAAACCTTTCTGGGCGCCAATTGCATTAGCATTGGGAGATTGCCAGGCCGGCAGAGCAACAACCCTGGCCCCTGCCCCTGAGCCTCCTCCTTCCCCTGCCCACAGGCTGAGTCCTGGCTGCGAGGAGACTGAGGCTGCACTGGGCCCTGCCAAGCCCAGGGGCTGGCACACAGCTGGTGCTCCATTAGGGTGCAGCGTGTGGCTCTGAGGAGGATTTTGGGAAACCCTTTGTCGCCAACCAACCTTAGGGGTGCTATCTGAGACATCAGGGGTCCGTGGCTGTGCGCCCTGAGGTGGAGGACGTGGGTCCACTGAAAGGAAGGGCCAGAGGGAGGGCTGTGCTGGCAAATGCAGGAGCGGCTCTGAGGGTCCAGAGCGGAGCACCCTTCTGCTCTCTGCCAGCTTGCCACCATGATGAGTGGCAAGAGGTGAGGAGTGACCTCTGCTGGCCTCTGCCTGCTGGACAGAGCGCACGTCCGGTGAGACCTTGATGGACATCCCCAGGACAACCCCACACAGAGCGCAAGTCCTCCAGGGAAGGGGGCGGGGAGGCTGGGTGACCAAGATCAGCAAAGGTCCATGACACAATCCAATGTAGCTGAGATCAACCAGGACCTTCTGTGCTGTTCAGGGCTGGGCCCAGGGTGCCAAGAGCTACTTGACACTGACTCTGGAGCTCCTGGGCAGAAGAGCTGCGGTGGCCTTTGGGGGCAACCCCCCTGAGGCCACCCATGGGAAGCAGCCTGGGATGATGGAGAGAGATGAGGACAGGGTTGGAGAGTCTGGGTCTAACTATACCTCAAGCCAGCACAGGCCTCTCCATTACATGAACAAGAAAGTCCCTTTGGGGCTTAACCCCACCTCTAGTGTGAACCAGATGAGTGTGGACAAATCCAGCCTGTGGTCTCAGGTTGGGGGGCTGCCTGCAGTGCCTCCCATCTCCCCAGTCTTCCCCATCCACCTTTCCGAGCAGTTGTCCTGAGTCTCCGTACACCCAGCTTACCTGGTCCTGCCCGAAATGCTTCCCATAGGACCCCATCCTCTCCCGGTGGCCACCCCACCCAGGTACCTTCCCAGGGGCCCCTTGCCCTTCCCCGTCCTTCCACCCTTAGGTGATGCGCTGACCCTGGCCACCTGCAGTGGCTGGCACATGCTCGCCCACGAGCCTGTCAGAACCAGATGCTAAGCTGCAGGAGAGCCAACAGCTGCCAGGGGCAGAGCAGCGTGACTGGCTCTCCACCAAGGGTTGCCGTCCTGTCCTTGACAGGACTCCAGGGGTCAGCTCAGGGCTTCTCACCCTGGTGTCCTTTTTGCAAGGTCAAGGTCTCTCCCAATAGAGGAGCGATAATCGAGTCACCTGACATATCCCCCAGACCAGTGGTCGGCAAACTCAAACATCACTTGCACAATGATTGAAATTTCTTTGGAGAACCAATTTTTTAAAACTGAAACTTCTTCTAACGCCAATTCTTCAACACAGACTCGCCCAAGCCGTGGTATTTTATGGAAGAGCCACACTCAAGGAGCCAAAGAGCAGCATGTGGCTCGCGAGCCGCGGTTTGCCGACCACTGCCCCAGACACAGAGGATCAGGAAGGGTCCTTGAGACTCCTGGTGCCCTAGCATGCTTCTGCCTGGTGGTCATGAGTATCCACTTAAACGCCTCCAGCGACAGGGAGCTGACCACTTCGATGGCAAATAATTCTGCTAGGGAACAAGGTTCCAGAACCCTCCTCCTCCTCCCTCCCGCCAACCCAACCTCACCCCGGCTGCATGCAAGACCTTAGCCAGGCCGGGGGAAGAAGACATACAAAGAGTCCCCACCCTCAGACCCACCCCTTTCCTTGAATCCTAAGAGATCCTCATCCAGGGGACCAAGGAGGCAGGTGGAGGGGTCACGTGGGTCGTGGAATCGGGCCAGACACCCACTCCTCTTCCCCAGGTCTCTCTGGGGCATCCAGGCTGGGGGAGGCCAGAACAGTGCACTCCCAGGTGAGGGGCCTATGAGAGTGCCCAGACAAGGACAGACAGCCCGGGAGGGGTGACCTCATATTGGACTCAGTGCTGACATGAGCATCCAACTCCCAACACCACGGGTCTTCCAGGCTCCAAGGACCGGCTGGTCTCCCTGCTCCATGGGGCCCCTGACGGGCCCTCGGGGGAATGTCTCTGGAGGAAGGGCAATGGGGAGAAGAGGGAGAAAGGGTTTCTGAGCACCTGCTGGGTGTCAGGGCCTCTCACTGACACTTCTCCCATCCAAACAGGATGGCGACTGCCCTCTCCACCCTCCTCAGAGGGGATGTTTGGCCCCAAGCCACGCCCCGCTGCACCTCTCAGCCCTCCCTTCCTCGATAGGAGCACACAGGATGGATGTCCCAGCGATGCTGGCGGCTCTCCGGCTCTTCCTGCAGAAGGAAGAGGTTACTGCCAAGAGAAGATGCAGTGAAAATTTGGGGGTGATGGAGGGGGGCAGTGATTTCTCCAGTTCACAACATGAGAGTGTTTGAGCCGAGTCACTTCGCCAAGCCGGCCGGGCAAGGCCCCAGTTCTGCCCACACCCTGTCTCTTCTGGAAGCGCCCCAGCCCTCCTCCCCAGCCAGTCAGAGCCCCGCAGCCAGCCGCCCGCCCGGGGCATGGCCGCAGGGCCAGGCGTGGTATTTCACAGAGGCAGGGAGGAGGGTGGCCAGGAACCGCCCACTCAGTTACTTTATGAACGTTTATTATTACACACGTTTATTATCGAGTTCCTGCCAGGCATGGGGTAAGTTCCAGCTATGCAAATCCATTCTCTCCTCTCAGCCCGTCTCTTATCTGGGAAACGCACGATTCCGGCGTCCGCCTTAAAAGGCTGTTGGGAGACACAGAGGGAATGACTAAGTCCCCAAGTCACATTCGCTACTCTTAGCGCACTGCTTCTTGACAACAGCAAGGCGAGAAGGCACTGCTATTCCCATTTCACAGGTGAGGAAACTGAGACTCAGGGAGGTGCAGGACTGTGCTCAAGGTCCAGTGGGCAGAACTGGGGTGACCCCGGAGCTCCCTCTTTGCCATACATGTGTCTGTATTTCTTAATTTTTAATTTTTTTTATTATATTGATTTTTCTATAGAGAGGAAGGGAGAGAGAGTGAGTCAGAAACATCGATGAGAGAGAAACATCCATCAGCTGCCTCTTGCACACCCCGCACTGGGGATGTGCCTGCAACCAAGGTACATGCCCTTGACCAGAATTGAACCTGGGACCCTTTAGTCCTCAGGCCGATGCTCTATGCACTGAGCCAAACAGGTTCCGGCTTTGTGTCTGTATTTCCTGAGCCCTATGCTCACTCCCAGCAGCCTTCCAGGGAGAAACGGGGGTGGGGGATGGGGATGGGGAGGTGGAGGTGGTTAGGGAAGGGAAGTGCTCCTATTTCCTAGTTTACAGGTGGAGGAACAACCTCTGTCCACTCCTGTCCCATTAACAGCTAACATAGCCCCTCTGATGAGGACCCAGGTATCACACAGTCCACTTACAAAGCCCCTTGGGAACTCTGAGGAGCACAGGCTTACCTGCAGTCCGGTGGAGGAAGGAAGATACGTAGACCGTTATAATTCCAGGAGTAGGTGCTGTGGTGGACGGAGGGCCTAGGGAGCTGAGAGGAATTGAGGAGGGCCCCAACCCCGCCCAGGAGCCCTGGGGAGGCCTCAGGAGCAGGGCCCTCTTAGCCAGCCGCCAGGGCTGAGGCTGGCTATCGAATCAGCCTCCACAATCATCAGGGAAGCAACTAGATCCGGGGTAAGGACACGGGCTCAAAGCCGGAATCTGCCCCTGGCTGTGCAAGCAGCTGCCTCTCAGAGCCTCAGTTTACTCAGCCGTATAGCGGGGACATGGTAACAGTGAGATGGTGCCGGGGAGAGCACCTGGCGCTGGTAGGACATGCTAGTTGGCGGAGCCCTCTCTCCGCTCAGTGTCCAAGCGCGTGGGGAGCGCCTCCTGCGCCCCCGGCTGGACGCAGGCCTCCGGGAGCTCCTGCAGACCGAGATGCTTGGACTCACGCTGCCGAAGGAGCCTGCCTCAGGTCACACGCTTCAGAGTCAGCTCTGCAGCCCCGGGCCTGCTCTGGGCTCCTCCCTCAGCGAACGCTCCCACAGCCCGAGGACAGTTACTTGCTTCCACGTCACAGATGCTGGAATGAGACCAAGGATGGGACCTCATAAGATTGTCCAGGGCCCCTTGGTGAGGCTGTGACAAGGGCCCATCTTAAGCTTCTTGGGGACTCCCTGTCCGTGCACCTCGGCCACCAGGTTCCATGCAGGGCCTTGGACAAAAATTGACACAAGTCATCGGGTTCCCAAGGGGCTTTGTAAGTGGACTGTGTGATACCTGGGTCCTCATCAGAGGGGCTACGTTAGCTGTTAATGGGACAGGAGTGGACAGAGGTTGTTCCTCCACCTGTAAACTAGGAAACAGGAGCACTTCCCTGCCTCAGGTAGCAGAGCCCCCTAACCGCCTCCCCGTCCCCGTCCCCATCCCCATCCCCGTTTCTCCCTGGAAACGGCCCCCACCTCTGTGACCAGAGTCTGTGAGGTTGGGCCAGAATATCACAGTGCCCACTGCAGGGTTTGGCCCATGTCCCAGCATTCTTGGAGTCTCTGGGGAAAGGGAGGGCTCTTTCAATGGAGCTGCTGAGAGGAGAGGATGGGAGCATGGCCTCTCTGCCCAGGAGCGAAGGCAACGCAGGGGAGATGAGCCAAGATGCAGACGCTGCGTCCCGGCCCACCGCCTGGCTGTCTACAGATAGCCACACCCCGGCTAAGGCAGCCCCTGGGAACACTGAACCCCAAAGCCCAGGACGCCACGCGCTCCTTAAGACTCCTCCTCTGAATCAGGTGTCTGACACTTACAACAGCAGAACTTGACAAACCCAGTAACCCCGAGAGAAGCTATCACATTTGCCATGAAGAATATACAAGAAAGCATTAGTGTTCTAATAGTAGTAATTAAACAAACAGGAAAACAATCACATTAAATAAGAGTTTTGCTTATCTAGAAGGCAGTACTTAGGGGAAATTATTTGTTTAGGGAAGAATAAGGGGGAAATGTATGGCGCCTCCTGCAATCCTGAAGAAGGCAGCTGGGCACTCAGGGCAGGAGCCATCGTGGATGAGTGCTAACTATGCACCAGGTGCTTCTATGACTATGACTGCATTCCATCCTCAAACACCCTGCACAGCGGGGTTTCACAAATGAAGAGAGGGATGTTCAGGGAAAAGAGACCCTTTGCCAAGCACACTTAAAATCTGCACTGAGCTCCATTCCATTCTAAGTCCAAGGCTATTTGCTCATCAAATAATTCATTCAGCAATCTACACTAATAAAAGAGAAACATGCAAACTGACCATACGTTTGCCATGGCCACAAGCCACGCCTACCAGCCAATCAGAAGTGAATATGCAAATTAACCCAACCAAGTTGGCTGTGGCCATGTAGCAAGCAGGAGACTTGGTTCTCCCTGGCAATTGAGGAAGCCAAGCTTCCCACCCTCTCTGGCCAGCCCTGGCCTCTGCTCCAGGATACAAAGTTTCAATTTTAGAAAATAAATAAATCCCAACAAAAATTGCAGCAGCCACAGAGCTGGAAAGAGCAGGAGGCTTGGGTTGGCCCCAGCAATGGGGGAAAGCCAAGCTTCCTGGCCAGCCCTGGCTTCCACTCCAGGCTACAAAGTTTTAATTGTAGAAGATAAATAAATTCCAGATACCAGGGCCTATGCCTGGAGTGCCAGGGGGCATGGCCAGCCTGCAAACCATCACAGGCCCCTCGCCCAGGCCTCCCCACACCTTAAGGGAACTCCCACCCTGACCTGAAACACCCTTCCAGGCAAACCATCCGGCCCCCACCCATGCACCAGGCCTCTATTCTATCTAATAAAAGAGTAATATGCAAATTGACTGTCACTCCAACACACAAGATGGCTGCCCCCAGGTGGGCACAAGATGGCCAGCAGGGGATGGCTGTTAGAGAGCCTGGGCATGTCCCAGGACCAGCACAATTCTTGTCCTTGGAAGTGACACGCCCTCTGTTCTCAAGAAAAGCACTGTCTTTCCTAAAACCCTCCACTCTTCCTCACATAAACCATAAGAAATCCCTTGCAGGTAATTATTCAATCTCTACTGATGCAAATGAAAAGCAAATTCTTTGTAAATCTTTTCTTTAAAAACAAAACAAAAACATTTATACTTATTTCATAGAGAAAGGGAGAAGGAGAGAGAGATACAAACATCAATGATGAGAGACAATCATGGATAGGCTGCCTCCTGAACATCACCCACGGGGGATTGAGCCTGGAACCTGGGCATGTGCCCTGACTGGGAATCAAACCATGACCTCTTGGCTCATAGGTCAATGCTCTTAGGGGGAAGCTAGACCCGTGGTCGACAAACTGCGACTCACAAGCCACATGTGGCTCTTTGGCCCTTTTAGTGTGGCTCTTCCACAGAATACCACGGCCTGGGCGAGTCTATTTTGAAGAAGTGGCACTAGAAGAAGTCTAAGTTTAAAAATTTTGGCTCTCCAAAGAAATTTCAATCGTTGTGCTGTTGATATTTGGCTCTGATAGCTAATGAGTTTGCCGACCACTGAGCTAAAGTGACTCGGGGCGGAGCAGGACTTGCGCAGACCCCTCTGCTTCCAGAGGCTGTCCTACACCAGCCTCACCACCCTTCCTGCCAGCACACCGAGAAACTATCCAGCCAGGAGCAGAACTGAGCTCCCAAATAGTCAGCTCTGCTGCAAAAGAAAGCCGCCACCTCTCCCCTCTCCCCACCCTGGCAGCTCCAGAGCTGGGCTGCAGGGCCTCTAAGGCATAAAGTCACTCACACTCTGCCCTGACATCCTCAGGATAGATCGCGGTGCTCCGGGAACGCGTCTCCTTAGCCCCATAAATAATGGAGAACCCGTGCGTCCCATGTCATTTCTGCTGAAATCATCACTCACTCACCCTCTCAGTGCTTCCCACGGAGCCAGCGGGGATCTTGCAGATTTGTTATAAACTCAGCCTTCAGTGGGAACTAGTTTTTGGATTCGGCTTCCACTGAGTATCACTTCAGTGCCATGCAGTGTGAGACGCTGGAGATGCAGAGACGACCTGGACTCGGCCCTGCCCTCACCAAGCTCAGATGCTGCTCAGAGGAGAGAGGCCCACAGACCATGAGAACTGCCACCAAGTTAATTTCCACCAGAATTAGGGGGAGGGGTGCAGAGAAGAAGGGGAGGGTGGTGGGTACGTGCAGACTGGACTGGCAGATCTGCACCTGGCGAGGGGGAAGGAATCGAGGCTGGGCCCATGGGAGGGGGTTGGGAGGAGACATCCTGAGAAGGGTGTTCTTGGAAGGGGGCAGGAGTAGAAGGTGAGCCAGCCTACCCGATTCTGCTGTGAGCCATGCACTCTCTCTGTCAGCCTCGGGGCTCCAGACAAGCTACCAACCTCACAAAATCACAAAGGCAATGGAGACGGGAAGGGCACCAGGGGGTGCACACAGCAGCCAGCCCCAGGGATGCCCAGACGCAGAGCTGAGGATCGCACGGGAGGAAAGCCGGGGGCACGCGGAAACCAGGAAGGGGGGAACTGGCACAGGCTCTGGAACTAGGGTGTTTGGGCCATGTTCACCAACACCTCGCACAAGCAGGTGGCCCCAAAAGGCACCTGGCAGCATGGTCCCAAAGGCATGATCTAAGCACCCCCCGCATGGCTGAAGCTGCCAACACAGAGAGCAGGTACTTGGCTGCCATCTCAGCATTAGAGAAAACCAGGCATAACCAGTGCCATCACCCTATTATTACTTTTTAATGAGAGGGACTCTAGCATCACATGACAAAGGGCTTGGATACAAAGAGAGGGAAAGAATAGGGCCAATTGTGCCACCTTCCAATCCTATAAGAGTGGGCTATGCAGTTATAATTCCCTTCGTCTGTTTAAAAATACTTGAAATGGCTTATTGGGGACCTCCAGGGTTGGGACAGCAGCAAGGCCTGTGAAGGGAAGTCGGATGGCGTGTCTGAGAGCGGGAGGACGCTCGCAGAAAGTGCTCTCCCTGGCAGAAGATGTGGCCACATGTGCAGGTAGATGGTGACCAAGTCAGAGAGCCGTGATGGGAAGCCAGGCATGGGCTGTAGGACCCAGGAAAGGATTCTGAGCGGGGGAATGGTCGCATCAGACACGTGTTTGTGGACTCACTCTATTTATTCAAATGTGTTTAAAACCTAGAAAGAATTCCGCAAGTAGAACGCGAGCCAGACATGTTCTCGCGTGGCAGCATGAAGGTGCTATCCAAGGTACTGAGAGCCCCAAGAGGGCTCTTCAGGAACCGGAGCGCCTGGATCCTGTGGGAGGAGATTGGCATGCTGTCTCAGACGCTCCAAATGCCAGCCGGCTCCGGGCCCTTGCCTCTGTGCGAACGGAATCAGTGCTGCCAGCCTCTCTGCTCCCACTGAGGGGAAGGAAGACTGTATGTGAATCGCTGCCCCTGAAATCAACCTCAGGACACACACAAGTCATTTTTTAATGTTTTTATTGACTTTTAGAGAGAGAAGAAGGAAGAGGAATGGAGAAATAAACATCATCAATCAGATGCCTCCTACATGCCCCCTACTGGGGATTGAGCCCACAACCAGGGGATGTGCCCCGACCGGAATCAAACCAGGAACCTCTTGGTTCATGGGTTGACACTCAACCACTAAGCCACAGCAGCCTAGTGCGCATACACACACACACACACACACACACACACACACACACACACCTTCTGTCTTGCCTCCACCTGAGGTGATGGAGCAGGGTACTAATAGGACAAGTAACAAGCTCTTTGGCACTGGGGATGCACAAACAACCAGAATGACTAGCCCACTCTTATCAGATTGATAGGTGGCACTATTGGCCCTAATTCTTCCCTCTCTTTGTATCCAAGCCCTTTGTCATGTGATGTTAGAGTTCCTCTCATTAAAAAATAATAGGGTGACGGCACTGTGTGTGCCTGGTTTTCTCTAACGCTGAGATGGCAGCCAACTACCTGCTCTCTGAAGAGTGCAGTGTTGCTATTAGTCACGTGACATGCCCACCGTGATGCGTATTCATCCATGCCTGGGTTTGGAAGACATCTGGGGCCTTCTAAAAGTCAAGGGGCAAACCTCGGACCCCAGCCTGAAGGAAGAAGGCCCCTTTGGGACAACCACAGAGACAGCACAAGGCCTGGCAAACGGGTGTAAAAGCTCCTATGAAAAGTCTGCCCTGGAGTTGGAGAACCAATGAACCAAGCTCCTGCTAGACCTAAAGACCTCAGCTTCTTCCCCAAACGAGTACGGTGTCTTACGTTTCTTGGGAAAGTTCCTGGGTGAACAGAGTGATGACACAAACGACCAGCAATCCCAGCTAGGATACCGTAAGGGACCAGAGAATCAGCCCCATTTAAAAAGGCTGCTGAAGCCTTAGGTGAATACCTGGACCCAACGTCTGAAGGCAACAAAGCAAGTCTTCCCTTCGTAGGTGGTCCCAGAATCAGCTACTTAAGAAGCTTGATCTTCTTCGCTTGACAGAGATGGCTTTCCTTCATTGGTGTGTGTACAAACAAATCTGTTTTTGCGTTAATAATAATAATTAATAATAATAGGGTATGTTTCACCTTTCCTTGACTTTGGGACCAGCCATATGAGTTGCTTTGGCAAATAGAAGGCAGAAAAAGTGATAATAAGCCTTAAGAGACCTAAGTGTTTTTACCTAACTTTGCGAATGTCTGCCATCGCATCAGCACAGGGAGCCTGCCCCGGAGAGACAGCTGCTGGGGAGTGATTCCCCATGTCGCTACACATCTTATAGGCAGAGGCCGGGGCTGGGTGGCTATGCAATTTTCAGGTCTCACTGCAGAAAAGAGAATGCAGGGACTCTAACCTATCAGGTTTCCCTTTAAGTTACGGTTTCTCAAAGCACAGTGTGTGGGATGATTTCAGATGGACACGGGGAAAACATCAGGCAAAAGCACCGCTGTTTTCCGTTCTCTGGTCTCATCACCGAGGAGACCATGGCCTGGTGCTACCACGTCTCTAACGCTTTCTTCCCTCCCGGCCGTTCTTCATAGCAGAGAGAGAGCTGACCTTGTGCTCAGGACCTCCGCTAGGTAACTGCACGCTCCAGAATGGCAAGAGTGCTTACCATTGTATTTCTTCTTATTTACCTTCTGTGTGTAGCAAGCAATACTACTTTCCACTTGTGTCAGTGTTTTCGTTTCCTTTTAAATGCGATTGTTTATGCAAACATTGTGAGATTATATCAACAGAAACTATAGAGGCAATGTTATCTAAATATAAGTAAATACGAGAAAAAAATCACCCAGGTGGTGGGTAAATGGCTGAGATGTGGGGAGCATCGGTGAGATGACTTTTGAGGCCTCTCCTTTCTCTGGGTGCGGAGTGTGATGCTAAGCATGTCAGACCTGGGATGACCCTCCCCGGTTCAGGCTCTCTCTTCGCCATTCGCTGGCTGGGTAACCTTGAACAAGTAACTGCACCTCTCTGAGCCGCCATCCCCTTGCTGCAAAATGGAAATGTCAGCACTTGTCTCCAGACGGCAGAAACCACTGGCTGCCTACCAGCACGCTCCCTCTTGTGGCCCCTCATTGTCTACAGGTGCTTAGTGCGCCCCCAAGTAGCCACATGCTACAGGAAAGCTGACCTCAGCTCCATAGGTGGCCTGCGTTCCCTGCCCTACTTGCCCAGGAGAACATCATCATCCAAGGCTGGCCCCTGAGACACGAGAGACCTCTGAGAACACTTTGGCGCTCCCAAGAGCCTTTAAAAACAATGCTCTCCTGTCTTTGACTGGATATTGCTGGATCTGGGACTGGTGTAACCGGCTGCCTCTGACGAAGCCAAAACCAACACAAGAGGACCAGGTCTCCCAGCCCTTCCCCCTTCCTCTTCTCTGTCCGCGGTGGAGCTGTGATGGTTGGAGTCCAGGGGACTTCTCGGACTAGCTGGTGCCCTTGAGGAGGAGGCAGGGCAGACAGCAGAGCACAGAGATGGAAGGAGCCTGGGTCTTTGATGAATTCCCGAAGCTTCCCTACCAGCCCTGCCCTGCTGACTTCCTGGTAACTGTAACGCAGTAAAGTAAACCTTGTGTGGTTAAGCCCCCGCTGGTTCAGGATTTCGGTCACAGACACCAACACCTAATCCTACTGGATACTGCATGCAACTGCAAATCCCTGTTCTTTATCAGGAGTGTTATGTCTGCAAATACATGTGGCTCCTGTAACTTTCAGATTCACAAAAGACCTCAGATTTAATATTATCTTTATTGACACTTGGATTCTCCAAAGAAACAGAGTATTGGGGAGACCGAGAATGGATCGTGTATGAGATGTGCTTACCTCAGTCTAGTGCCTATGAAGCACCCAAGCAGTAATGGCTTCTGGATGATTACCATCAGCTGGGCCACCCCTTTATCCGACAGGTGAGGAAGCAGAGGTCCGGAGAGGGGAGCACCCATCCAAGGTCACGCAGCCACGCGGCAGTGCGAGCAGGCTGTGGCTCACCTTTCTCCCTGCTTACACCCTCTGTCAGGTCATCGGCTCCACCACAGGGAGGTTCCAGAACATCTGCAGAGACCCTCGGGCAGTGATCTCTGCCTGACTGCATTCTGGTTGCTATGATAAAAATGCCACAGACAGGTGACTTATCAGCAACAGAAACTGGTTTCCCCCCATGCTGGAAGCTGGCAGTCCGACATCAGGGCCAGGGCTGCTTCCGGTCCCAGCATGCTGGCTGTGTCCTCACCAGCGGAGGAGGGTGAGAGACCTTGTGGGGCCTCCGTCAAAAGGGTCCCCATCCCAAAGGCCCCACTTCCTGGAACCGCCCCCTAGGGACGAGGATCTCGGTATCTGCATTTGGGGGTGGGAGGCACGACCCCTCAGACTGCCACATCCCTCTCCTCGGCAGCCAGCTTAGCGGCACAACTCTCCAGTTCCCTTCTGAGGTCAGGACCCTGTAGCTGGTTCTGGAAAGGGAAGGACGGCGAGGCCTGGGCTCTGGCATCTGAGTGTTCCCTGTGCCTGTGAGTATAATAAGGTAGGACGTAGATGAGAACAAAAGCGGGGGAAGGGACTATTGTCTAAGCCCCGAATTTGATCCAAACCTAGCACACAGATAGGGTGGGCTTACAGCCTACTTCCTTCTTCCTCTGAGCCTGTGCTTGCCCTCCCTCCAATTGCCCTGTCCCCTGTGGGGACCGTGGGGGCCGTATGCATCAGGGTGACTAACACAGCCATGGGAGAGGGTCGAGAGGGTCTGATCTTGCTCCAAGACCAAAAGGGAAGGCTGGAAACCTCCAGAAACTGTTTGGATGCTGCCTCCCTGCCAGAGCAATAGCTGTTATTAGCAGAACCTTATCAACATTTTCTTTGTGCTATTATTAAGGCAGCCAGCTTTCTCTAAGCTGATGAATGTTAAAAGAAGCATAAAATAATTTGGGGGAGAAAAAAAAACAACAACCTGGAAGCTGAAAGAGTAATGAATGTTTAAAAGCTAGGCTCACTTGAAGCTTCTCTCTGAAGCAGATTAACCCATTCACAGATTAACCCATTCTAAATTAACCCATTTAGAACCGGTTCCAGGTTCTAAAGAAACGATTATTCGCAGATTGCAAGAGCCATGTTACACATCAAAGTGTCTCAGACCATTTAACTCTTAGAAGGACCCTGTGAGGCAAGAGTTGTTGTCACCTGGCCCCCACCCAGCCATAACTCAGGCAGCTGGACCCGCACCCGGGCCCGTGAGACTGTAGCTCACACGCCTGTCTCCACGCAAGCACAGCCACGTTCTGGTCCTCCGCTGCGGGTCCAGCCCTGAGGCTCAGCCGGCACAGATGGCCCACTTAGCTGGCCCCGGGATAATCTCTCGTGCTCGCTGCCAGCCCATCAGGCCTCCCAGCCTGGCCAACAAGGTCAGAAGGCTCTTTGGGGGGCAGGGGTCCGGGAGAAGGGATGCCACGAGGCAGCTGCTCGGCCCACCTCCTCTGTTCTTGTTTTTATTGACGTAAGGAGCAGAAGGGACACCGGTCCTGGTGGCCCGTGAGGGCAGAACTAGGAGCCCCAGACGGAGGCCAGTTTGGACTCTTCAGGAGACTGGCTTCTAGCAGAGCTGTCCCACAGGCTTCCTGGCACTACAGGCGTGCAGGCAGAGGCCGACTGGCACCTCCCAGGGAGGCAGGGTGAGGCATCGTCCCGGTCTTGGGAGACCTTGGCACTCAGTGGCTCCGGAACAACCCTGTTCAAGGAGAACGTATCACCACCATAGCCCCGCAGCACTGCGGGCACCTGCTCTGCCGGCCCTTCTCCGGGTGCCAACTGGGACCCAACAGCTCTGCAGGTGGTGTCATCAGCCCGTCTTCCAGATGTTCCAAGAAGGCAAGTGGCTGGTCCAAGGTCCAGAGCCAGACCCACCCCAGCCCTCCCACTCCGGTGCTCCTGCCGCTCTGCATCCCGCTTGGCGTAGACCCGTTCTGGAAAGCAATCTTTGCCTAACAAGGAGGGGGAGCTCGTTTTCATAAGATCAAAAACCGCCTCTGTTTGTGGAAAGTCTGCTGCGCACCAGGCACTTCTCCACGCACTTTGCATATATTACTGCAGCCAACCCATCTGATTCATCTTTCCCCTTTGATGTCCAAAGGGACTGACCTCCCAAGCTCAAGTCACCTGGCCAAGGCCACAGCTGGTCAGCAGCAGAGGGCCTCGACTATGATGCCCACTTTCAGGCAGGAGATGAGCCGGGCCTCGAGGCCTGTGGGCCAGAGGAGGGCCGTGAGGAAGAGGAGAGAGCGGGGATGGTCCGAGGCAGCCGTGTGCGACAGCAGACCTCACGGCGCGGAAGGGGGCTGAGGAGGACCCTGGTAGAAAAAGGGGCTGGTTGCCCCACACTCAGGTGGCTTGTATGGCTGGTTGTGTAGTCAAGTCTCTGCCCCGCTCTGAGCTTGAGTAAGCCCAGCCAGGAGGAGAGGACAATTGGGGAAACTGAGGCAAGCAAACAGAGCCAGCCCAGGTGTCCCCAGGCCCCCTTACCAGTTTCCCAGCTGAGCATGCTAATTACTCTCCCTGCCACGGGCAGACAGGGTTGGGGAGGGGGGCCACTGGGGAATGGAGGTCCCACCACCTGCAAAGCATTAGGTCTCAACCATTCACAGAAGGAGCGGGGTGAGCCTTGAACACTGCTGTCTCCACCCCCTGCATCTCAGACCCCGTCTGCACACGCTGCCGCTGTCTCCCAGTCAGGACCTGCCAGGAGCCCAGGTTCCAGCAGCTCATAGGGAGGCGAGACTCCGTGTCCCGCTCAGCCATTTGTTTGTTCATTCAACCAGTGTTTATTGGGCATCAGCAGCGTGCGTGCCCCTACGGAGCAAGGAACTTGTAGATCCACACTCTCCCTACTCCGGGGTGGGGCTTGGGCTAACCATCATCACACTTTCACACACACTCACACACACACACTCACACACACACCCCTCCATGGACTGGGAGAGAAGAAGCCATTGAGCCACGGCCACATGGCTGAGAAGCCAGTGTCGGAGGTAGATCCCCTCCCCGGGCCTGCTGCCCGAGCTGTGTGTGTACACGTCTGAGGGCCCTGGATTTCCCACCGTCCTGGCACCTGTCACAGTTTAACGTGTTACCATGGTAGCGCTCCCCAGCACCCCGGGCAGCGGGGACCACCATCTGTTTACACGGCTGTCAGAGGAGTTGATGTCATGCGAAACTCTGGGCTCAGCGGGTGGGGGAGGAGAGTGGGCGGCCTGAGAGCTTCGGGCATCACAACTCATTCCGATCAAAGCCGGAGCAAGGGCTGCTCTCCCGGGGAGAGCGGGGGCGGGGGCAGGGGGGGTGCAGGTAGCAGTAGTAACTGTGGTGTTATCCTTTCCGTTTTGGCCATCCCTTCCAGTCACAAGCTCCCCTCGGCCTCCCACAGACCTGGGAGGGGAGCAGTACGCCAGCTCCGTTTTCCAGACGTTTCGAAATACAACCCTGAGGGTCAGAGACTCGAAGGGCCTGCTCAGGTCATAGACAAACTGAGGCAAGTCCGGTGGGAAACAGATCCTCGGACGGAGAGAGACTTGGAGCCAAGATGAGGGCCCTGTCCAAGGGCACAGAGCAGGTGCCCACTGTCCACACCTGCAGAAGCTGGGGGGGGGAGGGGGCTGGGGGCCCTGGGCTGAGAGCCAGGCACCCCGGGTTCCAATGACAGCTCTGACACAAGCAAGCTGCCGTGAGGGACAGAGCAGCTGGTGGCTGCCCAGGGCACAACTTTCCCTGGAAATACAATCCGAGAGGAAATCTGGGGCTTGCCTGCTCAGCACCCACTCCCTCTTCTTCAGTAACAGCCACGGATTCTCCTTGGGGAACCCAGACTCCTCTGGTCTCACTCAATTGGGCTTGGGCAGAGGCTGACCCACCCCCAGATGACCTGGATCTAAGCCAACAAGCACATCTCAGCTCAGGCCGCGGGGATTGGCTCAGGCACAGGCACATGACCCGAAATGAGCCAATGCAGTCAGGAGAGAGTCTCGCCGGCCTGCTGGGCTGAGAAAGAGACAATGTGGACCAGACTAGGCTGCCGCCTTGTACCACGAGGGCAGGACTTACCTGCAAAGAAAGCCAACGCCGAGGACAACGAGGCCTGCAAGGGGAGGACCACAGGCAGCCCCTGAATCCAGCCAATCCCGAAGGAAAACCTGCTGGGCTCCCATCAACCAGCACGCTTCTCTTTTTGCTGAGGTCAGAGTTAGGTTTTCTGCCTCCTATACCTGACACAGTCCTGGCCGGTTCACCCCCAGCTCCCCTCAGAGAGAGAAAGCTGCAGAAAGAGGAGGAATCATGGAAGAAGCTGCTTGGGAGAGAGTGAGCCGCAGTGCAAACTGAGGAACACGTGGCTGCTAACCCACTGACCACGGAAGGTGGGCTGGTTACCGGCAGGGCTCTGCGGCCAGGGCTAGTGGCCACCAGTCCCCTTCCCCAGCCTCCCCTGAGCAGCACCAGCTGCCTCTCTGGATGTCCACCGCGTACTTAGCAAATACTGATTGGAAGGCAACCAAGATGTCAGTCTGCTTACGTGGCCCACTCGTCTCCAGCTAGCCTGACTCTGGGAACTGTGATAAATCCCTTCCCTCTCTGGGCCTCAGTTTCCTGTTCTGTAAGGTGGGGGCTCTGACTCTCATGGGTGAGGAAGGGCAGCCATGAGGGGGACCTGACCGACCTGCACCGGGAAGAGCTGGACTCTCTCTTCCCTCACTGGGGGGCACAGTCCTCCATTTTCCAATAAGCAACGGTTTTAGCTGAGAAATTGAGAAATTTGTCTTCCTTTAAAAATATATGTCACCCTAGCTGGTCTGGCTCAATGGATAGAGCATCAGCCTATGGACTGGAGGGTCCCAGGTTCAATTCCGGATAAGGACACAAGCCTGGCTTGCAGGCTCAATCCCCAGTAGGGGGCGTGCAGGAGGCAGGCGATCAATGATTCTCTCTCATCATTGATGTTTCTCTCTCTCTTTCCCTCTCCCTTCCTCTCTGAAATTAATTTAAAATTTTTTAATGTATATCTATCAATTAAATATAGATCGATAGAGGTAGATAGATAGATAGAGATAGAGAGATAGATAGATATCTGTCCTTCCTAAAGACAGGAGCTGAAGTAGTGTTTAAGGATGAAATGATACAGCAGTGTCTGGGGCTTGCCTGAGAGAGCAGGGAGGAGAGAGCAGGTGGAGACCTGATTGAACAAGACTGGCCAGGAATCTTAAAGCTGCGGCGACAGATCCCTGAGGATCTGACACGTGAAAGGCCTGCTCAGGTCATAGACAGGCTGTGTGGGGGAGAGGTTTGAAATGTCCACAATTCAAAGCTAGGAAAACCGGCCGCCTGGCCTGCTCCAGGGGGCTGCTGTGCCCGATCCAGCTCCTCCACGCAGAGCCGGGCTGGAGGGGTGAGAGGAGGCCGGGTGGCCGATGGTGGCAGCCCGCGAAGCTCTGTGCGCCTGTGTTCCTCCCCCTGCATCTCAAACAGGTCGGCAGGCTCTGTGCTCCCTGGCTCCCAGGGAGGCTGGGGCAGGCAGAAGGCGGATATGGTGTCTTCAGTTGGGGAGAGAGATGTCAGAGGGGCTTCCCACGCCTGCGTGGCCCCACTTGGCAAAGCCCCTAGGGTCCCAAGAGCTGCAGGGAGACCACAGAACCACCAGTGCCCTGGTGAGGACTGGGACCGGCTCCGTGGTGAGCAACCGGCACTGCCGAGGCCCGGGGCGCAGGGGACCTCCTGGGCGCTGTGGCAGAGCCTTAGCGGGCGGGGCTTTGCACCCTTAAACCGGGTGGGGGGCAGAGAGACTCCTGGAGTCTTGCACCCTTAAACCGGGTGGGGGGCAGAGAGACTCCTGGAGTCTTGCACCCTTAAACCGGGTGGGGGGCAGAGAGACTCCTGGAGTCTTGCACCCTTAAACCGGGTGGGGGGCAGAGAGACTCCTGGAGTCTTGCACCCTTAAACCGGGGTGGGGGGCAGAGACTACTCGCCTAATGGCTGACACTGATCGCGCATCTGTCAGGTGAGACGGGGCTTGGACTTCGGCCGATTTTCAGAACATGAGGACATACGTGGGCCCAGGACAGGGAACGCAAAACAAAGCATGAGGCTCGGGAGCCCAAACAGCAGGACTTCCTGATCCCAGCTCTGCGGCCCCAAGATGTGGGACCCCCACCAGTCACCTCAGATCCCGAGGTGCTTCTCCCGGAGCAAGACGAGGTGGCAGAGCCCATGTGAGGGCTGGAAGGACAGAGACAAAGGGCAGGGAGCACCCTGCAGAGGGCAGGCCTCCTGCCTCCTCCCTCTCCCCACCTCCCTCTCCCCCTTCCATTTAGGAGGAGCCCGTTAAATGGAACTGCAATTGATATGCAGCGAGCGGAGGCCAATTAAGAATTTATTTTTGCTGCTTGATTAAATGACAGTTTAAAGTTTGGTTTCTCATTTCCTCGGTTGGCTACACACGGTCCCCTGGAGCCTTGCACACGTGGCGAGGCAGCCCCTGTTACAGCTGCAAACAGGAGCCAGTCCTCCCTGGAGCTGACAGCCCTGCTCAGGCTCCTCCTGCCTCCGGCCGCCTCCCAGAGAGGATGGAACTCACAGGGACAAGTCTCGGTTTCCTGGAACGCATCCTCTCCTGCGGCTCCTCCTGAGGGAACAGAGCCCCGCCCCTGGTCCATCCTGGACTGCCTCCGCTCCTCGCCCTCACTCCGGCCCAGCACCTGGCCTGCAGGCTCCGTCCTGCCCCCACCTTCTGCCCACGCGTCTCCCTGGCTCCCTCCCAGCGCACGAGGCCATCCTCCTGAGCAGACCTGCTTCCCTTTGCCCCCTCCTCTCCTCCCTGCACACGAAAGCCGTAGCTTTTCTAAATATAAACCAGAACGTTTAAAATATTCATCGGGAGCCTCGGATGGCTCGGCGCTGAGCTTAGAATAGAAGTCCACGCTGGCGCCCCTCCCCGCTCAGCTCATTGATCACAGTCACACCTCCCCTCGCTCGGTCCCATTCCCCCGGCCCATTCTGTCTCCTGAACACACGTGCGGAGTTTTTCCTGCCCCCAAGGCCTTTGTGTCTTCCCACAGCTGCCCGCTCCTCAGGCTTCAGGTGTCAGCTCCAGTGTCAGCTCTTCAGAGCAGCTCTCCTGGCCAGCTCACCTACCGCAGCCCCTCACCCCATAACGGGTGGTTATGCAAACGAGCCAAAGCCAGCTCCCCTGCACCCTGGGCCCCAGGTCCTTTCCTCTGTTCGCACAGAGTCCAGCCAGGACCAAACTCAAGTGTCACCCGCCCACTCCCTTTAAAAACAGTCCAAGCAGCAGGACTTGTACTTGCTGAGGGCCGGCTGCTTTGCGTATTTCACAAAACGACACCCAACAGCTGCTGACCGTTGACAAGAGACAGCTGTGGTTATAAGGCCCAAGCTTCTGGCCCTGCGGCTCCCGCTGTGCTGCTGGGTGACACCCCGACCCTGGACACCTACGCCTTGAAGCACAGTAACCTCCATCTTGTGTAAAAACTGCTGTTTGAAATTTTAACCCTGCTATTCTGGCTTCTGTAAATGCTTGCTTGCTTAAATAATTGGAGGAAAATAAGACTGCTCCCATTTCAGAGAGGCCAGAAACTATGCCCCATGGCCCTGACCCAGCACACGGGACTTTTTTTGAGAAGGTCCGGAGGTCTCGTTCCAAATTTGGAAGACAAAGAGCCGAAAAAGTATAAATAGGGAGGACTTCCACCATGATGGGCTCAGAATTTGACAGAGACATTCTACTCTGAGGCCGCAAGTTAATTGGGCTTATTGATTAAGGCGTCTCCTGATTTACAATATAACAGCCTCATCTCTGGCCCCTGGCCCCACCCCCTTCTGGATGTAGCCACCTCACCATAAGCCTAGGGACAGACTCCTGCTCTGAGGGACTTCTCTCACGCAACCCTATGAAGCTCGCTGTGTGTTACTGCTTGTTGTGGTCATCTCCTCCCTTGACGGGCCCTCCCGCCCTTGAATCCCTGATGCTCTTACCCACCACCCTGTTTTACCTTCTTCACATTCTTATCACCATGTGAAATGCCTGGCTGCTCTGTGTGCTCGCTCTCTGATTCTCTCCCTCATTAGAATAAAACACATGAATTCAGTCAATAAGTCTATGAAAAGGACGTTTGCCCTCACTGGTAATTAAAGAAATTGCAAAGTAAAACAATGAGGTGTGATTTTTTTTCCACCCAAGTTGGTAAGATTCTAAAAGTGTGACAGAGGTATATATTGCAAGAGTCTGGGGGGAAAGGGGTGCACTCATGCCCTGCTGGTGGGATGTACACTCTCATGGCATCTCGGAAGGCAAGTCCTACGTAAAACACATACAGCCTATGATCAAGCAGTTCTACTCAGATCTAGCCTAAAAAACAGCCTCATGTCTGTACAAGGAAGAATATATATATTAAGAGGACTTGAACTTCCAGGAAGGTGGAGTTGATGTATAAAATTTCTCTATTCTTACTGCTAAATGCAACTAAACCCTCTAGACATTACATAGAAAACAAACATTAAAAGACTCCGCAAAGTGAGAGAAGGCAGACTGGAGAGGAAACGCAGAACCCAAGGAACAGTACAGCCTGGGTGAGTTCCTGGGGTTCCTTTTTGCCTCCTTCATCAAGACTTGGAGCTGAGAAGCCAGCAACAAAGAAATGCCAACAAGCATAGATTTTTAAAATAAATAAATAAATAGCCTAACCAAAGCCTGCTTTCTCAGCCAAAGGTTCGGGAAATAGGTCTCCTAGAAAGACAGGAAAGTTTTAGACAATCACTACCTCCACCCTCAAAGGCATGGAGAACCTAGGCCTCCATCCTTATCAGACTACAAGAAGGTGCCCATGTCTCCACCGCATCCCCCCAGTGGATGTTAAGCCCAAGCAGGGGGCAGAAGTGAGCCCCACCTGTACACATGGTGTCGGTGGACACCACGTGAAGAGTCAGAACTCCCACCCCCACACAGCAGTCACAAGGAGTCCCCAGTTCAGGCGTCAAAGGAGGCTGGGTGAGGCGTGTGGGCTTCCCCTCCCTCCACCTGACAGTAAAAAGTAGCACCCACTTCCCTTGCCGGAGAAGCTTCAGAGAAAGCCAGTTAAAACAGAAGGTCGAAATAAGATGCAGAGTCTCCTGACATAATACCCAACACGTCCATGTTTCAATCACATTATTTTTCATACCAAGAACCACGAAGATCTCAGGAGAAAAGGCATCAACACATGCCAACACTGACATGACATTGATGTTAGTGCTATGTGACAAGGATTTTAAAGCAGCCATCCTAAAAATGCTTTAACAAGCAATCATGAGCATGTTGGAAGCAAACGAAGAAACACACACACACACACACACACAAACACACTCACACTAGAATCAAATGGAAAACTTAGAACAAATACAATAACTGAAATTAAAAAATAAAACTCAATGAATGGCTCACCAGTAGAATGTAGAGGACAGAGGAAAGAACCAGAGAGCTTGTAAATAGAATAGAAATTACCCTATCTGAACAACAGCAAGAAAATAGATAGAAAAATAATTAACAGAACCTCAGGGACATAGGGGATTGTAACAAAGATCCAACATTCATGTCATTGATGTCCCAGAGGAGAAGAAAAAGAGGGCAGGATTGTAAAGGCACTAGAGGAAATAATGGCTAAAAGCTGCCCAAACTTGGCCAGATACATAAACTTACAGAAGCTGACCAAACCTTGCACAAGACAGAAGAATGAAATAAGGAAAACCACTTTACCGCCAAAACCGGTTTGGCTCAATGGATAGATCATTGGCTTGGGGACTGAAAGGTCCCGGGTTCGATTCCGGTCAAGGGCATGTACCTTGGTTGCGGGCATATCCCCAGTAGGAGATGTGCAAGAGGCATCTGATCGATGACTCTCTCTCATTGATGTTTCTAACTCTCTATCTATCTCCCTTCCTCTCTGTACAAAATCAATAAAATAAAAGAAAAAAGAAAACCACTTTACCTCTAGAGAAAAAAAACTATTTCATTTTACTTTTTCCTATGCTTTCTACTTTTCAACTACAGTTGACATTCAATATTATATTAGTTTCAGGTGTACAGCAGAATAGTTAATTTATAGAACTCATGAAGTGATCCCCCTGCTGGGTCTAGTCCCCACCTGGCACCATACATAGCTATTACAATATTATTGGCTATAGCCCCAATGCTGTACTTTACGTCCCCATGACTATTTGTAACTACATGTGTGCTTTTTAACCCCTCCCCTGTTTTCATCCGGCCCCTCAACGTCCCTCCTCTCTGGCAACCAGCAGTTTGACTACTTTAACGACATGAGATCTGTGGTCAGAAACCATGGATGCCAAAAATGGTGGCACAACAGTTTTCAAGTGCTGAAAGGAAAGAACTGTGTACACTGAAAATATTCTTCTGGAATGAAAGGGCAATCGACATTCTCAGAGAAAGGAAAACGAAGAGAAATTGCCCCCAGCAAAAGCACTGGGAGAATGACTAACAATGGTTCTCTCCACAGATTGGAAATGATAAAAGAAATCTTGCAATGTCCGAAAGGGAGAGCAAGAAAAGCAGTAGGAGCAAATACAATATAGTTTCCTTCTCCTCTTGAGTTTTCTAAATTAAGCAAGAGTGGTGATATCTGTATCAGATAAAGTGGCTTCAGAACAATGAGAATTACCAGAGACAGAGAAAACGTTATATCATGATAAAAGAGCCCACCCAGAAGAGGCAGTTTTACCAAAAACCATGAATCAAACCCTGATAGAACTGAAGAGAGAAAAGGGCAAATCCACAATTACATTGAGAGACCTTTACACACCCTCTCAATAACTGGTAAAACACTGGACAGAAAATCAGTAAGGATATTAAATCACACCACCACCAACAAACAAGATCTAATCGACATTTATAGAACAGTCTACTCAGTGTGTTCAGCAGAATACACACTCAAGTGCCCACAGAACACACACTAAGGCAGACCACATCCTGGGCCATTAAAAAAAAAAAATCAATCGTTTTTAAACAATTGGACACATATAGTGTATGCTCTCTAAAGACAATGGAGTAAAACTAGAAATCAGCAAGAGAAAAATCTCCAAATGCTTGGAAACTAAGCAGCACATTTTTATATAATCCAAAGGTCAAAGAGGTAGCCTCAAGAGATACCCAAAAATACATTGAGCCCATCAAAGATGAAAATAGAATATATCAAAATTTGAGGCAATGCTAAGAGAAAAATGTATAGCACTAAATACATACATTAGGAGAAAAGAAGAATCTCAGGTTAATAATCAAAGCTCCTAGTTGGAGAACTTAAACCCAAAGCAAGGAAAGAAAAAAAAAAATCAATGTAAGAGCAGAAATTAATAAAACTGAAAACAGTAAATCAAATAAAAACTAATGAAACAAAAAACAGGTTCCTTGAAAAGATCAATAACATTGACAAACCCCCTGATAAGAATAACTGAGAGAGCTCCGACTGGTTTGGTTCAGTGGATAGAGCATCGTCCTGCAGACTGAAGGGTCCTGGGTTTGATTCCAGTCAAGAGCATGTACCTTGGTTGCGGGCACATCCCCGGTAGGGGGTGTGCAGGAGGCAGCTGATCGATGATTCTCTCTCATCGATGTTTCTAACTCTCTATCCCTCTCTCTTCCTCTTTGTAGAAAATCAATAAAATATATTTAAAAAAGAATAACCGAGAGGGACAGAGAGAGAGAGAGAGAAAAAGAGAGAGAGAATACAAATTACTAATATCAGGAATGAGAGTAGAGAAATACTACAGACCCTATAGACAACAAAAGGATAATGAGAGAATACTTGAATAACTGCACACATAAATTGACAACTTAGATGCAACGAATTAAATCTTGAAAAACACAAACTACCCCCAACTCACTAAATTGTGAAATAGATCATCTGAGTAGCCCTAAAACTATTAAGCACATTTAACCCATAATTTTGAAACTTCCAAAAAAAAAAAAATCTCTAGGTACAAATGGCTTCACTAGAGAAATCTACCAAATGTTTAAAGAAGTATTAATATCACCCAGCCCGTGTGGCTCTGTGGCTGAGCATTGACCTATGAACCAGGAGGTCACAGTTCAATTCACAGTCAAGGTACATGCCTGGGTTGCAGGCTCAATCTCCAGTAAGGAGTGTGCAAGAGGCAGGATTCTCTGTCATCATTGATGTTTCCATCTCTCTCTCTCCTTCTCCCTTCCTCTCTGAAATCAACAAAAAATATATATATTTATAATATGTATATTTATGTTTTAAAATAATTAATATCAACCCTACACAATCTCTTCCAGAAAACAGAAAAGTAAAGCCTTCTCAATTCATTTTCTGAAGCTAGTGTTATGGCACACCAAAAACAAAAAACAAAAACAAAAAAAACTTATAGACTACTATCCCTCATGAATATAGGTATAAAATCATTAACAAAATATTGGCAAGTAGAATTTGCAATATGAGAAAATTATTATTACATTGTCCACCATGACAAAATATTGATTCAATATTGGAAAAGTCAATTAATGTAACTCTCCATATTAACCAACTAAAGAAGAAAAATCACTTAATATTTTGCATCATTTTGATGCAAAAAGATATTTGACAAAATCCAACACTCATTCATGATTAGAACTCCCAGAAAAATAAGAATGGGGAATGTCCTCAACTTCATAAGAGCATCTACACAAAACCTACAGCTAACAATATCCTTAATGGTGAAAGGCCACTGCACGTTTCTCCCCTAAGATCTGGAACAAGACAAGAATGTCTCACCTCATCCCCTCTTATTCAATATAGTGCTGGCAGTTCTAGCCAGTGCAATAAGGCAAGAAAAAGAAATAACAGTTATATAGATCAGAAAGAAATGATACTGATAGTATTTACATATGACATGATTGTGCATATAGAAAATACCAACAAATCTACAAGAAATATAAATAAACCTAATAAGTGAGTTCAGTTAAGGGACTATGGTGATAGAATCTTCTGTATCTCCACTATATCATCCTGGTTTTGATATTGTACTACAATTTTGCAAAAATCTTATTATTGAGTTTACTGAATAAAGGTTATATGAGATATCTTTGTATTGTTTCTTATAAAAGCATATGACCCTACGATTGTGTCAAAATAAATAACTTAATTTAAAAATAATATAACTTTTTGCAGCATTGCTTATATTCAGAGGGGGGAAAATATCAGAACAGCCTAAATGTTAAATAGGGAAATTGTTGATTATAATGTCAGCCCCATAAAATAGAATTCTGTGCAGAACCGAAAGAAAAGCTGCATTGCAGAACTGTTCATACAGCGTGATGCCACTTTTATTATTATTGTTATTAACAGGTATTTCTAGCCAGTGCAATCTTGGGCACTCCTTGGACACAGAGCAGGATGTTTCCATTTTGTTTGGTTTTGTTTTTAATCCCAGAACTCCAGTAGTCATCACTGGGGAGACCTGCACATGCTCAGGGACAGCTCACTAACAAAGGGATGACTGGATGAAGACTAGGAGAACAAATGGACTAACAGATGGACAGGTGGGCAGATGGACAAACGTGCTGACGGGTAGATGGCCGGGTGGACATACAGATGCTGCTTCTGCAAACATTAATAACAGCTAGAATTCCTTGAGTGCTCACACTTGTCAGGTCTTCATATGTTTTCACCCAACCTCTAAACACTGTCTGTGAAGCATGATGAAGGAAGAGAAGCTTGGGAGGGTTAGGTAACTTGCTTAAGATCACAGCTAGGAGGTGACAAGGCCGGTACCCAGTCCCAGGGCCCGCAGAGCCTGCACTCCTGAGAGCGTGGGGATGGGGCTGGATGGCTCCAAGACGTCAAGGCCCAATGTTGCCCATGGGGATGCTCTCCTGTCCCACCCCCCAGACTCTGAGCAGTCCTTGTTCTTTTCACAGTGGGCCCAGCTCCAGCACACTTCCCTCCAAGCTCACCCCAAGCATCTCTGAGGATGTCTGATCTGCAAGTATGGGGCCCCAGAAGGCACCAAGCCCTTCCTAGTCCAACTCAGCAAACCCTTGTGGAGCTGGGCAGGAGCTGAGCAGCTGGGCAGGTTTCTGCTTAAGGGAAACCTCTTTCCGGGGAGAATTCCTGGGCTTGTGAAGCAGCCTGGGGCGCCTGCTCTCCATAGGGTCCCCGGGTGGTAAAGAGCACAGCTCTGGGGATGCAAGGCGTGGCCCTCGACCCCAGCTCTGGACGCTGCACTGGACACTTCCCCTCAGGGCCTGTGAAACCAGGACTCCCGGTGCATCCTAGCTGGATGCTGGCAGAGAGCAGCTGGAAAGGCAAGGAACTCAGCTGCAGGGCAGTGAGCAGTCATCGCTGCCGCCCCTCCCTCGGCCCTTCGTGTTCACCAGCTCGCATTTCCCCAAACATTTCTGCAGAACGATGTGATGTGACTATCTCTGGGAGGACTGCCAAAGAGCCTTTCTCCCCATTTGGCCAATCAGGAAATGGGAGCTCGGAGAGCTTAAGAGGCCTGTCTGGGGCCATGCGGCAGGACAGAGGCAGAGCTGGGCTCCAGCCCCCAGCCTCCCCCCCCCCAACCCCCATCCCCTACACACACACACACACACAGCCTTGCCTGGCGTTGTTGTGGCAGCGGCAGGCATTGTTTACTTCCTTCAGTGTTTATGCACAGCACGTCTGGAACGGGCCCTTGGTGATTAAAGTGCCTGGGGACACACAAGCCCAGCTAAAACATTCCGGAAAAACAAAACGGAAAACAAAGCAGCAGCATCAGACAGGGACATCCCCAGGCGGGAGCACGGGAGTGCCGCTGAGAGCATGACCTCATCCCAGGAGCTGAGGAGGTGACCTTGGGCCGGCCTTCTGGATTTTAGTCACCCCAGGACCAGGCCAGCGGTCACCATCCTTGTCAACTGCAGTAGCATCTTCCCTTGTGTTTTGGGGTTAGGCACCCGGGGTTTCTATCCCAGCTCTGCCAGTTCTAGCGGTGTGACCTAGGACAGCTACACTAACCTCTCTGAGCCCAGAGAGGGTAAATGCTCCAACCAAGATGACTCAAGTACACAGATAGCATAAAGTCAGGTCAGTGACACCCAGCAGGCATAGCTCAGTAATTGACTGAGTATCAATCTCTGAACCAGAAGGTCACAGTCAATTCCCAGGCGGGGAACATGCCTGGGTTGTGGGCTCGGTCCTCAGTGGGGAGTATGCAGGAGGCAGCTGATTGATGATTCTCTCTCATCATTGATGTTTCTCTCTCTTTCCATCTCCCTTCAAATAAAAATAAAAATAAAAAGCAGATCAGTAATGATGACTGTTGGCTGGTTCCCAGGGCAGCTGGGGAGTCTGTGGAATGATGCAGCTGAAACTACCATGGGGGTCAGGCACAGCTGGCACTTCCTAGCCTTAGGAAGCCATGGCGTCTGTTCTAAAAAGCCTTTGTGTGCATTTGAGAGTCAGGTGAGTATTCGGGCTCTGGAGCAGGCTGTCTGAGATGTATCTCGGCTCCAACTCTGACCGATGGAAGAAAGTTATATAACAGTTCCATATCTATTCTTTTTTTTAAATTTATCTTTATTGTTGACAGTATTACAGATGCCCCTCTTACTTTCCCATTGACTCCCCTCACCCCACTCACACCCCCACCCAGGCCTTCACTGCACTATCATTTGTGTCCATGGGCCATGCATATATGCATATACCACGTAAGTTTCTGTGTCTTTTAGTTGGGGCTAATAGTCATCCCTTCCTAGGCCTGTGTAAAGTTCACACAGGATACTAGGTGCAGGGCACGGCACAGCACCAGGCCCAGGACAATAACTGTTATCAGTACTTTCCATCTTCCCAAATGCCTACATGGCAGTCATCATCTTACTTGATGGAGGCCAGGCTAAGGGAGGGGAAATGGCTCGACGAAGGTCACGGGGCTGGGACCTCTGTACTGGGCTCCTAAGTCGAGGTCAGGGCCCTTTCCCTCACAGGCATCCGGGAAAGTGAAAGGACCGGATGTCTGGGTCAGGTCTGCCTGAATAGAATGGACCAGAACAGTGGTCGGCAAACTCATTAGTCAACAGAGCCAAAAATCAACAGCACAACGATTGACATTTCTTTTGAGAGCCAAAACTTCTTCTAACGCCACTTCTTCAAAATAAACTCTCCCAGGCCGTGGTATTTTGTGGAAGAGCCACACTCAAGGGGCCAAAGAGCCGCAGATGGCTCTCAAGCTGCAGTTTGCCAACCACAGGACTAGAAGATTCTTGTGAAGAGAGCCTAGTCCACAGTTTGTGGGTTGATCTGATTTCAAACCGCCTTCCCAGCTGTGTGATCTTGGTTGCAACCTTCAACCTCTCGGGGCCTCCGTTTCCCACATATAACTGCCTCAGTCCTCAGGACCCGGGGTTGACGGGAGCAGGAAATGAGAATGGGTGGGAAAGTTCCCAACACCAGGCCAAACACACAGTGAGTCCTCAGAAAATGCCATCGCTCACCCCGCGCCCCTCAGTGCATCTGTCACGGCCTCCCCTGGGGCTCCTGACACCAGCTTCATTCCCAGCCAGAGTGACCCAAGTGACTGACCGGACCTGACATTCCGGCTGACAGAACAGCTTCGTCTCCATCAGCGTGCCCAGCCTCCCAGGCCCTGGCCACAGCCACTTCCTTCCTCCCGGATATGGAGAGTTAATGAGGCCATGAGGGGCTGGAACAGGTCCAGCCCGGATCCTCCAGGTCCCCCCCACCCCCGCCATCCCTCTCTCTACCCCTCCTACTCCCCACCGCCCTTCTCCAACTAAGACTCCTTCTCCCACCTTTCCCTCATATTCCCTTCCCTCGAAACTTTCAAGGAAGTAGTGCTGCAGCCTGAGGATGATCCAAAAATTATTAACACCAAAAAGTACAAGACGATTTAATTCTACAAACCCTCAGCGCATCCTTACCCTGATCTGGGGGCACTGAGACACCAAGTGGAGTATGACACAGTCCTGCCAGAGAAAAATGATACAGCATCAGAAATGTACAACACAATAGAGTATCCCATAATGAATGAAAATGATAACAGCGGCCACTTCTTTATCTGGAGCCTTATATGTGCTCCTGTTGAAGGTCGTAGTTCAGGTTCAGAGAGGTCATGAGTCTTGCCCAAGCTCACACAACTGGCTCCAAACCCGCATCTACCTGATCTCATCACTCAGGCTCCTTTCGCTTCACCAAGTGTATCTCTGCTGGGAATGCCCCAAATGTCAGAGGAATCGTTGCCATGCAGCGTGAAGAGTGAAAGAAAAGGGCACAGATGACAGCGTGAATGACTTCCAGGGGGAAGGGGCAAGAAAAACGTCACAGAGAATTTTCACGAGCTGACTATGGCAGGATGGCGACCACGCATATAACGATAGCTGTATTTCTAGTTCCCTGTCTCTCTAACATGGTCTCCCGTCGCCTGAACAAACCTGTCCCCCCATTCTGCACTGCATATGGCGATCATAATTGAATTTACACAGTTGGGGCTGGGAGCTGACTAGTTAATCAAGAAAGTCAATTAAAATGGGAAATAATTTGAATAATGAACTATATGCTGCTTGTCTGATTCCGTTCTGGCTGCTATAACAAAACACCACAAACGGGGTGACCTATAAAATACAGAAATGTATTTCCCACCGCTCTGGAGGCTGGGAAGTTCGGGGTCAGAGTGCCAGCATGGTCGAATTCTGGTGACAGCCCTCTTCCTGGACCAGAGCCAAAGCCTTCTTGCTATACCCTCCCAGTGGGAGGGTAAGGAGCTCTCTGCTGTCTCTCTCTCTCTCTCTCTGCTGTCTCTCTTTCTCTCTCTCTCTCTCTCTCTCTCTCTCTCTCTCTCTCTCTCTCTCTCTCTTTAATCCTCACCTGAGGATACGCTTTTATTGACTTTAGAGAGAGAGGAGAGAAACACTGATGTGAAAGAGAAACATTGATCAGTTGCCTCCCATACGTGCCCCAACCTGGAGTCAAACACTTAGGTGTCCTCATCATGGAACAGGATAAAGCAAGCCGAGTGCAGAAGCTTTCCAGATTTTTAGGCTTATTTTCCTGAATGTGATATGAACTGATGAAATACGAGCACACGCAAAACAGGTCATTGTTCCGACGAAAGCGGAGTTGGCCGTTTGGAAGCACTCCATGAAAATGAGTTATTGTGGGCAGCAAAGAGGACTCATTCACGCTAAAGCGAGACTCGGCTGGGAGGGCGCACAGACTGTGTCAACGCGGCTGGAGAGTGACCTCCTGGCCTGGTTTCCAGCTGCCCCCGGCATCCGGGAACGGGGGACAGAGTCATTTATCAGAGCAGACAGCCACGGGGAGGCCAGAGACAACATTGCCTATTTCGGAGCGCCGTCCCCGACAGCATCCGCTTGGGGTGGGGAGCTGGCCATGCTCTGGGGGCTCCTCGTCTCCCTTCCTGTTCTCCCGAGAGGAAGGCATGCACTAGTGAGCAAGAGCCTACAACATGGAGCAGACCGTCTTTCCTGGTGGGCAGGGGCACTGTGCCAGAAGGGACGGCTCGCTGACCCAGCCACGCCTCACACTTCCAGGGCTCTCCGCTCACGGTTCCTGTCTCAGACTGGTGACAGGAAGTTGTAAGGGGCACGTGTTGTGAGGGGATGGCCAGACAGGAGGACCTGGGAGACTATGAGCCTGGCAATGGCAGGCAGATGTTTGCAAAGATCTTGGGTAGCAGGCTGAGGCACCTGGTCTGGATCCTCCAGGCAATGAGGAGTGACTGAGGGTGAATCTGTGCTAACAAAAGGTCACCCAGGGAGCTGACAGAGAGAATTAGCAGGAAGAGAATGGGAGAGAGAGCTGAGAGGCTGCTGCAGTCACCTGGGCACGAGATGACGAGGCTTAGCGAAGGCAGGAATAAGGTAGAGAGGGGAGACGATACCGGGTCCAACAATGGATGGGACACAAGGAATGAAAAAGCCAAGTCTCTGATGATGCCCGGAGACTTCCTGACCAACTGGTCCCACCCGCCCAGTGAGATGGGGAAGATGAGAGTGAAAGCAGCTTTGGGGTCAAGAAGATGAGGGTGTCTGTGTTGGCCATTTAATACGCTTGAGAGGCAGACAGAAGGAGAATTCCAGAAACATTCAGGCCTACTGAGGAGATGGCATTTTAGAAAAGGAGCCGTTCTAGCTGCTTGAATCAGGTGGAAACCGCCCCCTGAGTTGACAGTACCTAATGGCCTGGCTCCTCTCAATGCCTCCCAGCAGGAGCCAGCATGGAAAAAGCCACCGCTTCCAGATCAGCCCAATCCGGGCAGGAATTCCTAGCTCTGCTGATGTGGCTTTGGACATATGATTTCATGCCTTTGAGCCTCTGTTTCCTCATCTATGACATGGAAAGCAGTAAAAATACATTCATGAACTACACTGAGAATCACACGAGAAAATAGATATAAAGCATATGCCTGGAATACAGTAGATGTTCAATAAACGATGCTAACTATTATAGTAACCAGCAATAGTATTTTATTTGTAACCTATAAGATGTCACCTATTATTTTAACCCTACAGCAGTCAAAGAGTTGTCACTCTGGAGTGGGGTTGAGCGATTCCAAGGGGTATGAGAAACAGATATTTATTCATCTCTGTTCAACAAGACTTCCCTGGCTCCTCTGGGTGCTCAGCCTGTGACGGGTGCAAGGAATTTAGGAGGACTTTCCAGGGTTTGCCATGCTTCTCCCTGTCACTGTCACACACACACACAGGCAGTCAAGATCACCAAGGGGGCTTTTCCCAATGGCATAGGAGCCCTCGAGAGCCGGGTGGGACAGACATTCCACACTGGGCTCTGGGCACATAGAGAAGAGCCATCGAACTGCACCCCGGAGGCTTAAAGCCCAGGCCGAGCACCAGTGAGTCTTGAATGAGCTTTTTCTCCAGGAACCATGTCCGCCCCCACCCCGGACTCCCTGCCCAGGCGCAAGGCTGCCAGCCATCTGTGTCCTTGAGAGCATGCTGGGCGCCTGACCCAGGCAGCAGCTGGTCCTCTACCTGCTGCCCCCGACCCGGCACCCAGCCAACTCTGAGGACAGAGAGAGAGAACCCAAGAGCTCAGAAGGAGCTTGGACCTCATCCAAGGTGAGGGACATGCAACTCAGCAACCCTGGAGCCAGCACAAGCTTGTGTTTATGGAGCGTTGGCCCTTTTCCAGCTGTGCGGGCTGCGGCAGTCACTTCCACTCCAGGCTTCGGTTTCCTTATCCGTTAAAGAGGGACGGGAAATCTACCTCAGAAGACTACTGTAAGGACTGTGTAGGACAGTGGTCGGCAAACTCATTAGTCAGCAGAGCCAAACATCAACAGCACAACGATTGACATTTCTTTGGAGAGCCAAATTTTCTAAACGTAAACTTCTTCTAATGCCACTTCTTCAACATAGACTCGCCCAGGCCGTGGTATTTTGTGGAAGAGCCACACTCAAGGGGCCAAAGAGCCGCATGTGGCTCTCGAGCCGCCGTTTGCCGACCACTGGGGTAGGAGAAGCTCTGTTAGGGCTCTCTGATCAGAAGTGACAGACATTCATGGGATGCCAACTTAAGAAAAACATTTATCAGTTCAAGGTGTAACTGAAAAGTTTAGTAGTAGATCTGACTTCAGAAAGCAAATGCTCAAATAACATGACGGGAAACCACCTCCCCTCAGTGCCTGTGTCCTCCGGGATTGCTATGTTTTTACGTAGATCTTCCCTGGAAGGAGCCCCAGACTTACGTTCTACTAACGGAGAGAGGGTACTTCTGTCCCAACAGCCTTAGACTGGCGCTCGCTGGCTTTCCTAACTTACACAGAGGAGGGTGGTTTCTCAAGTCACTGTGTGTCGGAGCAGTTACTGTACATGCAGCAAGAGTGACTGGAACCCATGCAAATAGGGGAAAAAGCACTTTCCAGCATTTTGATAGGAAAGTATTAAGAGACACCCTTGGGAAAATGCTTTTAGTTCATGATATTAGTGCAGAAATGAGCCTCCTGAGAAGTGTATTGCCAAAGTCAAACGAAAAATAAAGAATTCTGTAATGAGCTGTCAGGTTTTACTGAAAAAATATACATACCCTCGAAAAAGCCAATACTTTAAACCGATTCTTGTTTGTGCTTAAACTCAGCATGTGTTTTCAATGATGACTTATGTGCTGTTAAACTTAAGGTCTCGTTAATTTTATTTCCTATTTGAACTCTGAACCAAATCAAATCAAGTCTATCAACCTGGCCCGTGTCATTGGCTGACACTCATGAAGTCTTACTAAACTGCACACCTCGCCGAAACCAGTTTGGCTCAGTGGATAGAGCGTTGGTCTGTGGACTGAAAGGTCCCAGGTTCGATTCCCGGCAGGGGCATGTACGTTGGTTGAGGGCACATCCCCAGTAGGGGGTGTACAACAGGCAGCTGGTCGATGTTTCTCTCTCATCGATGTTTCTAGCTCTCTATCTCTCTCCCTTCCTCTCTGTAAAAAATCAATAAAATATATATTTTATTTTTTTTTTTAAAATATATATTTTAAAAAATAAAATAAATTGCACGCCTCGCCACTTGTTCCTCTCCACCCATTTCCTCCTGGGAGCCTGACATTTTCTCAGACAGAAAACACTGGTAACCCCGACATCCCGAGGAACAAACAGATCCAGGCCAAGAGCCCATCACTGGTCAGTGGCAGAGATGGGACTCAATGCTTCAAGTCCATGATGTGTTCATAACGAAGCCACTTGCTTCTTAGGAGATGAGTTGCTAGAAAAACAGACTCAAAGCTGCCCCAAGTGGCAAAACATGGTCTGAGCACAAGGCCTTGGTCCCCCACTCGGCACAGTAATAGGCCCGGCCTCGGTGGTTCTAGACACTCTGAGCGCCACCACCTGTGAGTCCGGGGGCTGGCATGCCCACCCGGCAGCCCCTTGACATCTTACTGTGGCCTCCCACTGGTCAGATCCCTGGTTGTCTCCACTCTGTTCTTGTCTTCTCCATCTCATGTTTGTCAAATATCTACTAAAACCTAATGCCCTCGCCAGAGCAATCAAGCCCTCCCACCTCTACGTCTCTGACCTCCCACCTCTACGTCTCTGACCTCCCCTGCAACCACTTCCCCTCGCTCACGCCACACCTGCCAGCTGGCTTCGCCTCAGATGTGCTGGGCACACTCCCCTGGGGGGCTCTGCAGTCCCTGTTCTCTAGCCACAGGGCTCGTTCCCTCGCTTCCTTCAAGTTTTTTTTTAGACATCACCTTGTCAGTGAGGTCTTCTCGGCCCATCAGAACAAATGTACACACCCCAGCCCTGCAATAGTTTTTTTCCATGACAATTATCACGACAAATGTCTGCACACCTTTATGTGTTTATTGTGTGTCTCCCTGCCCATGAGAAGGTGGCACCTGAAGGCAGGGCCTTCGTCTGTTTTGTTCGTTGATTAATTCTAAGTACCCGTAACTGTTCTTAGCACATAGTAAGTGTTCAATAAATATTTGTGGACTTAGTGAATGCTATTAATACAGACATACTCTCTTGCTTTTAGGGTTTCCTAGACATGGGTGACACCAGCCTAAGTGTCCCCCAAGTCAGGAGACCCTCATTAGAGCCCCTTTCTCTCTTGAGGTGCTCCTTCCCGTCCCCATGACAGTGGGGGGGTGGGGGGGAGGAGTCAAATGGTATCCAGAATGCCATGGACTCCAAAGAAACCCTCTCTCTTTCTCTCTTTAACTTCACCCTGTTATGCCGGCAAGGCTGCACACACTTGCTTGAAAATCAGCTAGTGTATCCTTCCTGGGGGAACTGGCACCTCTCTTGGCCTGAGGATGCTTAGCACCTATATTTTGCTAGGGGCCCAGTGCAGGAACTGTGAACATGAGGCTGCAGTGGGCACAGGGGCAGGTCTCAGCCCATCCTCTGTGCCCCCTGTCATGGCCAATGCCCCACCACGTTCCTCATGTACCCGTTGATGGTCAGCACACATCATAGCAACTGGTTGTTCGGTTGCACCGCCGTTGGGTCTATTTGCATTTTAGGGTTTTATGTAGAGAGATTTCTGCCTCTGTGGCCTCAGCTGACAGTAAGATAGAAGCAGTCTGTTTTCGCACCCAGTTACACATACATCATATCACTGACTGTTCAGAAGGACCCTCTGCAACACAGATGTCTGTGTCTCCATTTTTCAGGTAGGGAAACTGAGGCTCAGAAAGTCCTTCCCCTCTAGTCTCTGAGACTGGATAAATGCTGACAAATTACCTGTCTCTGAGCTGCCCCAGAGAGCTGTGGGTATTGCTGTCCTCGGCGCCTGGAAGCCTCCCCTAGGCAGTGAGTTGGGGTCCGGTTACCTGCTGTTTTCTCTGTGGGGCTCTGTCTCCCACGCATTCATGCGAACATTCTGGACCCTCAGCCAGGCAGCCCCCAGAGAAGCTGCTGGTCTGATCACTGCTGTAAGCAGCTTGGTGGAGACATAAATGCATGCGGTTATTAGCCTTACGTGAGGTTTCAGGATTATCTGTGGATTTTCTCTAGCCTTGTGGCAGACACAATGGAGAAGGCACAGGCTATGGTTTTAGATCCTGGGAGAGTGGGGACCAGCACCTTCAAGACCTAAATTCTACCAAAGCCTGAAAGTCAAATGGATTTGGATTTGAATCCCAGCTCTGTGACTTTGGACAAGTCACTGCACCTCTCTGAGCTGTCACCTTTCTCCGCACAAGGAAGTGGAGACATGCTAAGATATGTTCTTTGACATCAGAAGAGGAACACTCCCAAACTCTGGTTTGGAGATTTTACATACAACTGTAAAGCTCTGAATTAACTGCCTCTAAGCTTCTTACCCCCTACTGCAACTCCGCAGCAACATATTGGGAGAACCACATAAAACAACAACAACAATAATATCACCCACCACTTACCGAGCTCTCTTTATATGCAAGTATTTTACAGGCACATTAACATTTAATCCTTTCAATAATCCCCCCAAATTGATTGTTTTATTCTCATTTTACATCTGAGAATGTTGGGCCTCATGTGATTTGTACAATGTCACAAAGTCAGTGTGGGATAAGAACTGGCCAAGAACCCACGTTCTATTCTCCAACACCCCGTGTGACCCTCTGCTAAATGCCTCCACTGCATGTGCCATGATTTCTGTGAAATACTCTGATACGGTTTGAACTGGCTTCACTAGAGTAATCTTTAGGCAATCTGACTGAACAACTTCTGCAAGCACTTCCTAGATTTCCTCTCTGAGTCCTGCTTATTCGTCTGAAAACTGGGGGTGAGCACATGTTCTTCAGGACTGAATGAGATATAATAACTACTGAAGAAACATCATTTTCCTTCTTCTCTCCTCAAAAATTAATACAAATTGATTTGCTGAAACAATGACAACGGGGTTTTAGGAACACCAATGAAATACAGGAAAATAAGTCAAGTGTGAAATGAATAATGGTGGAAATTGTCTACCAACCTATTCAATGTGTCACACAATGCTGCAACTTTTGAGATGTGATGCACAGCACTAACACTAGACCAGATGACATGGAGAATAGTGGGGAAGGTGTCATTCCCACTGATTCAACACACACTCATTGAGTCACTTTCCCAGCACCGTGGGATCAGAATAAATGCAACTGACATGTCCTTGCTCTCATGGAGATTACATTCTGATAAGAAAAACAGAAAGTAACAAACATAAATGTTTTGGAGAGCAACAGGTGTTACAAAAAATGAAACAGGTGACCATATAAAGCAGTGGTTCTCAACCTTTCTAATGCCTCTATCCTTTAATACAGTTCCTCATGGTGTGGTGACCCCCCAACCATAAAATTATTTTCGTTGCTACTTCATAACTGTAATTTTGCTGCTGTTATGAATTATAATATAAATATCTGTGTTTTCTGATGGTCCTAGGCTTTGCAGCAATGGTTCTCAATCTGTGGGTCGCAACATTAACTGTTGAGAACCGCTAACAAGGTCGCCTAAGATCATTGGATATAAAGTGTAACTTGAGAGAAGAAGGGACTATTTTGGAAAATGTAGGCAGGTAAACCTTCCTAGAGAAGACATTTGTAAAAGGCTTGAATATTGAGAAATAGTCAGCCATGGAAAGAGCTGAGGCCCTGATCTGGGAATGAGAGGTGTATACTCAAGAAATTAAAAAGAACTCTGGCTGTGTGGAGTGAATAATAATAGGTGGGATCAGACCAAGTGAAACCTTATAGGTCATGATAAGAAGTTTGGATTTTATTCTGAGTTCAACAGAAATAATGCCTTTAAAATTTTAGGAGGCAAATAACGTTCATACTTTTAAAAGCCACATTGGACCCAAACAAATATGGACACTTGATTCATGACAAAAATAATATACAGAGCACTGCAGATAAAATGGTTTCTTTTAATAAATGATCCAGTATCAATAGGGAAGTCAAAAACAGAAATCTTAATCCCTATTTTATACTATACACTAAAATTAATTCTATGTGGATTGTATAATAAATATAAATCTGGAAAGTAAGACAATACAGATTCCAAAAGACAACAAGAAGAATATATGCATGATGTTGGATAGACAAAAAAAATTTTTAACAGAGTACAAACAGCACTAACTATGAAGGAAAAATTGATAACTATTATAAAATAGCAACTTTGGTTTATCAAAAGACATCATCAACAGAGGAAAAGGACAAGCCACAAGCTAGGAGAATTATTCTTGCACAAATCTTTGTGCATCAGGCCTCTGAAATATATATTAGAGGCCCGATGCACAAAGATTTGTGCAAGAATGGGCCTTCCTTCTCCTGGCTGCCAGCACCACCTTCACTCCGGCCCTGATTAGCCTTTCCTTCTTCCCACGCTGTTCAGGGGCCCAGAGCAGCTGGGGCAGTGCAGAATGTCTGCCCTGCCCCTGGCCGCTCGGCACCTGCATATGCAAATCAGCCTGCCATCTTTGGTTTAATTTGCATACTCACTCCTGATTGACTGGCTGGTGTCACGAAGGTACGGTCAATTTGCAACTTTCTCTCTTATTAGTGTAGATGCTATCTGTACCTATTCCTATTGCATCAAAGGATTCCTAGCCAGAATATATACAGAATTCCCAGAAATCAATAAGAAAACAACATATATATATAACAATAGAAAAACTGACCCCAAAAAATGAACAAGGAATTCACAAGAGAAGTTTTCCAAATACTCATTAAACATATGGGAAAGTACTTCATAGGCATTGGTTAAATTCAAATTAAAACCACTACATATTCATCACATGCAGAGAATGGCTAAAAGTAAAAACATATTGACAATAGCAAGTGTTGGTAAAAATATGGAGCAACTACTATACTAGTACAAAGCTTACTGGAGTATAAATTGGTATTTATACTTTTAAAAGTATCTACTGAAGCTGAATGTATGCATACTGTACCCATTTATTTCACTACTGGAAATATAAACAACAGAAACTTTATATATATTTATCAAAAGATCTTTACAAATTGTGGAGACAACCCAAAAATGCATCAACAAATTAAGAAATAGTCATATCATGGAATACTACACAGCAATGAAAAGTAAAACATTGCTGACAAAGGACACACATAAATGAATCTCACAAACATGACATTGAGCAAAAGAAGCCAAACACAAAATAATACATACTGCATGGTTTCATAAATCACCAACATTATAGTGTCAGAGGCAGAATTGTGGTTACCTCTGAGGAGGAATAATGGGGCAATAATAACTGGGTGCTATGATGGAGACTCGTCATCTTCCTTTTCACTTTCTGGGTGCTGATTGCACAGCTGTGCTTATTTTGTGATAATTAAACTATATATAATTGGTGCTCTTTTTTTTGTATGGGATATATATTTTTTAAAAATCACTCTGGGAAGCAAGAGTGGGACCAGAGAGACCAGTCAGGAAGCTATTGTGGTGACACAGGCAGGAGACTGTGATGGTGTGGATGAGTGGGATGTAGTGGAGAGAGACAGAAGTAGACTAATTTAGGATATATTTTGGCGGAAGAGCTTAACTGACTTGCTGATAGATTGGGTGCTGAGGAAACGAAAGAATTCAACAATGGCCCATGGGCTTATGACCCATGCAGCTGGGCAGATGCCGAACCAATGGCCCAGATGAGGAAGACAGGAAAGGAACCAGCACTATTCAGATGCCTCCATATGTTACCCCATTTATTTCCTCCAACAGCATTCCTTGTTAGCTATTTTCTATCCCCACTTTACAGAGAGGAAACTGAGACTCTCAGAGAAGAAATTATTTGTCCAATTTTATAAGGCCTCAGAGGAAACAGAATGGAAAGATTTTTCTCTGGGAGGCAGTTGGGTCTACAGCCAGGGTTTGAAGCCTGCCTTTGTAAGGGTATAACCTTGGGCAAGTCTCTTCACTTCTTTTTTCTTCATCTGTAAAATGTGGATAAGAATATTATCATATTTGCCTCAATAGGGTTAATGTTATTGCCAGAAGCCAGTTCCAGGATGTCAAAATTGCAAGAGTTTCATCAAAAGTTTGATGGAACTTGAGGACTCAACAAGGGCTGAGTCACATATGTTGTCACCTGTTGGGAATGGCTCAAGGCATTTCCCTAAACCTGAAAAGGATGATTGTTGGCTGCCAGACACTTCAGGGCATCTTACATGTTATTGCCTCCTACTGGCCAAACACCTGAACAGCCGTAGGCTATTCCCCATTCTGACAATGAACTCTGTAGATGAAACCCTACCCTTTGAAGTGTATATCTCCACCTTGCCTTAGGACAATTTGTGTTAATAAAAAGCAAGGAGTCCTGAGACAGAGAGAACTTAGCTCCTTTAGCTAGGCTCCTCTGATTTCCCCCCCACACACACACACCCATGCCTTTCAAAATTATCTTTCATCTCTGGACTCCTATTTAATCCATGCATGGCCCTTCTCCAGCTTCCAGAACCCTTCACCATGCCAGCTCAAGACCACCGGCGTTAAATCACGCCCAATGTCCAGCACGTGGTGGGTTTTAAAGGGGTCTGATACAAGATACAAGTCATCTGTTGGTAAGTTAGCCATTATTAGGGCCCATGTGGACTTTCACACAGACGTGGAGAAACAGAAGGTAGACTTTAGTTCTTGAGCCAAAACTGAGTTTCATAAGCACAGTGATTGCCCTTTAAAACACTGAAACCAAGGGTGGCGTATATTACTGCCACATAATAGAGACCATCAGGACCGAAATCCAGGTGCCAAAAGACATAAAGTGCATAGAACAGAGGCAATCCTGGTTTGGCGGGTGCTGGCCACCTGGGTGACAACATGCTCTTCTGTATGTAGGAAAGGGAAATTATGGTAATTACCCAGCAACCATTTGAACAGCTCAATCCCAGTCTCCCTCAGGTGCTCAGAGGGAGGAGCCAGCGGTTTTTACTTTCTGGAGTCAGTAATTCAAAGAACTCTGATTAAGTGATGCTTCTCATCACTTCCCTCTGACTTGAGTTGTTACAGCAGCCTCTATGCTGGCCTCCTCCAATCACTTCCCCTCAGACAAACGCTGAGTGCCCACATTGTTCCTGGTCCTCTGCTGGAACAACCCCCAGGCCCACATTGTTCCTGGTCCTCTGCTGGAACAACCCCTTCGTGGAACCTCGGGTCCACATCGCTCCATGGTGATGTTCCACTGGCAGAAAGCACTTTGTAAACTCTAAAGGGCCGGCCCCATGTTGCTACTGCGGGTGACCAAGGTGACAGTGGCTGTTTTAATGCACAGCTGCTGTTGCTTTCAGTGGCTCTCCGCTGCCTCCAGGATAAAGGCACACGGCCAAGTTTACACTGAATTCCAGCCTCACTACCCCATCCCCACGCCCTTACATCAGCCTTATACCCCATCCATACGAAACCACTAACAGTCCCTTCATTTCTATACGCCAAGGTCCCTGATTATTCCGTTTTCTGTATTCTGAAATTCTCTCCCTACCTGTCTGCCCGCAAACTCCCACTTCATTCTTCGAGATCTAATTTCAACCTTCGGGAACTCCTCCCCGCAAGTAGGTTTATTCTTTCTTCCTCTCCATTCACAGCACTCTGGATTTGAGTTTTTCTCAGTAGGGGGTAAAATATATCAGAAGGATCTAAAAATTATCTTCTAATCCCAGTCCCCTCCCTGCTTACCAGATATTCAAATTCAGTAGGGCTGGGGTACATAATGGTTAAGGGTACATAATGGCTTTGAGACCAAAAAAAAAAAAAAAGTCAGGTTAAGTCTCAGCTCTGCTATTTATCAGACTCATGACCTTGACTAAGTTACTTAATCTCCCTGCGGTTCTGTTAACGCTGTAAAGTGGGGATAGAAATGGGCAGGGGTGATTAGCTGAGATACAGTGAGCAAAACACTCAGTATACTATCTGGCATCTGGGAAGCGATGAACAAATGGTAATTATTATTGAAAACAAGTGTGGTTTATTCTGAAGCTGCAGCTCATCCATTTCTCGCTCAACCCCCCTCCCCACCCCCCATCCCCAGGTTGAGAATCACTGCTAAGCATTCACCAAATGGTATTATGATCCATTGTTTCTGTGCCTGTGTCTCTCAGTCCCAGCTCCCCAGCCGGCAGCCCAGCACTGGGGAGACATCCTCTCCCACAAGCTGTTTGGTCCTGGTCAGGTCAGCCTGCCTCTCGCGGCCTCAGATGTGTTCAGTGTTGGAGAGAATAATACCAACCTGATAAGTTTGACACGAATATCAAATGAGATTGTGAAGTGAGCTGTTGCCATGGTTTTGCTATCTACAGTGAAGGGGAGCTGTGATTTAGGCCTGGCATCCTACAGCCTCAGACCTGTGGTCCTCCGCCCTCCTCCTCTCCCCTACCCCATGCAATATGGATGTGCTCCTCTTTAAAAAAAAAAAAAAAAAAAAAAAAAAAAAAAAAAAAAAAAAAAAAAAAAAAAACCATTATTGGTTGATTTATACCTAACAGACGGTTCCACAGTGATGTGCACCATCGTGCACACCTTTCCAGGGAGAAAGGGACTCTGAATGCACGGGTGTGAGGTGGGTCCTCTCAGAATGCCATCCACTGAGAGCACTGCGGTGAGCAAGACAGACATGGCCTCCCCCCGGAGAGTTTCAGTCTGGCTGAGAGAAATCAATGATACACAAGTAAACCTGTCAGCAAAATAATTTCAAAGAATGATAATTACTAAGAAAAAATGACACAGGCTATGGGATAGGCTAATCAGGGAGCAAACATTAGAGTGGCCACAGAAGGTCTCTTTAGGAGGTGATGTTTGAGCCAAAATTCAAAGGACAAGAAGGATTCAGCTGTGTGAAGATCAAGGTTACAAGGGTCCCCAAAATAAGAAACAGGAAAAAAAATTATTTTTAAAAAGCAGCTCGTTACAAAACGGAAGCCACTGGAGGCAGAATTACTGATTCAAGAGAGAGTTGGTGGTGATAGGCAGAAAGGTTAGGCCAGGATGCTGCCATGTGGGGCTTTGCAGGCTGTAGAACACACACACACACACACACACACACACACACACACACACACTAGAGACCCAAAGCACGAAATGCATACAAGAATAGGCCTTCCATCCCCCGGCTGCCAGCACCAACTGCCCTCTGCCTACTGCCCTCTCGTACCCGGGACTCCACAGCCCCGGCTTCATCTGGAGGGACATCAGCCTAATTAACATATTATGCTATGTGTGTGTGTGTGTGTGTGTGTGTGTGTGTGTGTGTGTGTGTAAAATGAACAATCACATGAAGGAAAAGAAGTTACTCTGCCCTCTGCTTCGCACATGTACATTCATTCCGCAGATGTAATTCAGCATCTGTTGTGTGTCAGCCGCCACGCTAGGAGATGGAGACACAGAGGAAAAGAAAATATTGAGTGAGCACGCTTGAACTTGAAGATAAAGCATAGCAGTAAGGTTGGAAGAACATTCCAGCCAGAAGGTAGCGGCAGGTACCTGTTCAGATCATTTGCCCTGGTAAGTACACAGCTGGAGGGGAGGAGGTCGTGGGTCTTCCGGCGAAGGAATGAAGAGGCATCTTATTACAGGTGCACGATATACATGGAACGTGAGAAAGCTCTGAGGCACGGTAAGTGATTGACAGGAATAATGAATGACAGGCAGTTAGCCCGTGAGTCACATTTGCAGCAGAGCAGGTGCAAGACCTGTATTTGGTGACTGGACACAGACATGGGGGGAGAGGGGGCGGTGATATTTTCAAGGCGGGATGTTCTTTGTCCCCCAAGTAACAGGACCCCAAGTCCTCAAACTTCAGGGCAGCCCTGCCTGCGTGGGGAACTCCTCCACGCCTCCCTCTCGCTTGCACAGACAACTCCGCTGGCGCCCTCTCTCCTCCCCGTCACCAGCCCCCGCCTCCTTCCTCGGGAAGCTTGGGTCTCCCCGGGAGCAGGTCTGCCCTTGGGGGAAGCCTCTCGCTCCCGCGCCTGGCTGCTCGGCGGAGGGACAGAGAGGGGTTCGGCGCCCCCACCGCACCCACCGCCCCGCATGCACACGTGCTAGCCCGGGCAGGTGGGCGCGCTGCCGGAGGAGCCCACACCGGGGAGCAGAGGCGCGCCAGGACCTCGGCCCGGGCTGCAGGGCGGCACCGCGGAGGAGCTGCACCTCCAGCAGGTTCGTAGCGGGCGCGCTCGCCCTCCGGCTGAGCCGCCGCCTCCTCCGCCCGGAGACCCTGGGCCCAGGCCGCGCCGCGGGGCTGCCGCCGGCCGCTGCGTCCTCCCCGGCTCCCTCCTTCCCCGCAGCTCCCGCCGCCGCCGGCTCTTCCGGGGCAAAGCCGGAGCGCAGGGGCTCAGCACCGCCCCGGGGACAGATCCCGGGCACGGCGGGGGGCCTCGCCCTGGGTCCGCCCCGCGGGCTCGGGTCCCGGTTCGGTCCCGGTTCGGCCCCGGAGCCGAGGACGGCCCCGGCCCCCGCGGGCTCCGCTCCCGGCAGCTCGGCGCGTCAGCACCGCGGCCGTGGACAGCTCCCGCCGCCAGCCCCGAACAAAGCCCCGGCTGGGCCCGCGTTCCGTGGGGCGGGGGTGGGCCTCGCCGGGGGGATCTGGCCCCCTTGCCCTGCAGCCTCGGGGCGAGCCGGAAGGGGAGGGAGAGCTAGTCGCGATCGCTCTTTGGTCTGCGGTTCGCCGAGGCCTGGCAGCACAATGGCGGGTTCCATCCAGCTGGGAGTCGGGAAGAGGTGGGAGGAGGGATAGGGGCAGGCGGTCCTGAGCTCTGGCTGGGGGAGCTGGGGAAGGAGGTGCCGCCCCCTCTCCCACCCCGGCCCCCGGCCTCCGCTCCAGCTCAGGACCACGGAGCTCCTTGCAGGAGCCTATAGCACAGGTGCCCGGGCTGGCAGCAGCTGCAACCACGGGCTCGGGCTGTCCCCAGAGCATCCCTAGAAAGTAAGAGGCTGAGTCTCCGTGGGGGAGGGGGGACCAAGGAACCACGGAGGAGCCTCCGAATCGGGCAGCTGCATGCTCTCCTTCCCTCCTGCCCAGGGCTCCCCTCAGTGCCTCCCTCCGGAGGGAGCCACGGGAGCGGAGGGGAGGGGAGGGGGGCAGGCAGCAGGTTGTGAACAGGTTTGGCTCTGGGAGGTTGCAATTCGCAAGAAGAGAGGTTGGAGAAGTATGAGGAGCTGAGAGGCTCCCCAATAGGAAGGCCGGTTCTGCGGAAACCTCTTCCCGGGGAGCAGAGGCTGGGAGGTCCCCTGGATCATGTGATCCTTTCACTCAATGGATGGTCTCGCTGGGAGACCCCGTCTCGGGGCAGAAGTGATCTGCCCAAGGTCAGGCGTCTGTTTAGTAGCAGGACTGGGCCTGAAGCCCAGGCTCCCAAAATCCTGGGTCTGTTGTGTAACATTCAGTCAGAAGTCTTTTAAAATCCCAGATGCAGGGAGAAGAGCTGAGTGGTTATTTTTTGTGGTTGTTGTTTTTCTTTAAAATCCACCTTACGTCTACCTGCAAATATAGTTCCTATGTATCGTCTTGAGCAAGTAACATTGCAAATATCCTTCCTCTGTGCTGCCTCGCTGGACCGGGCCAGGGAAGGCTGGCACCAGAGTGGTGTGAGGCAGCTCCAGGCCCCATGTCCAGAGCTCTGTCCTTTTCCCTGGGATGCCAGGCAGAAGACAGCCTGCGCTCAGGAGTCCCATTCTTGAATTCAAACAGCCCATCACCATTGCCAACTTTATGAGCGAGTTTTAAGACCACGGCCTTACTATTTTATTGATTTCTCTGGACCCCAGGTTTTCAAACTTTGAAAGACAGGTCTGTGGGTCCTTAAGCAAGGCCACCTTGGTGACAGGAGGGTCAGAGGGTGAGAATCAAATGCAGCCTGTCTCCGGGCAGGAATGACGGCCCCACATACAATTTAGCATTTCCTAGTAGCCACACTTTAAAAAATGTAAAAAGGAACTGGTGAAATTAACTTTCGAAATGCTTTCTACAATGCCACACATCCAAAACAACATGAAATGCCGTCAGTGAGGCAGCTCACGTTCTTTTGTTCATACCAAGATCTCGGAAATCCGTGTGTACTTGGCAGTTACAGCTCTTCTTCCAAAGACTAGCCTGCTTGCCAGCGCGCAAAAGCCCCGGGTGGTGGGTAAATGGCTTTCATGTTGGACGATGCAGGTTTAGACTCTGTATTTTCCCACCGAGCTGTCAGTCCTGGAATGCTAGCCCCGCTGGATGTTCGGGAGGGTGGGGAGAGGTTCTGGGACGTTGTTGAATTTCCACTGTATGTTTAAAGAATTTCAAACTTTAATGTCACCGTACGTATTGGATTCCTCCCTGTCCCCGGCTGAGTGGTTTTCCTTCTGAGTCCAAATCTCAGCTCTGCCACTGGCACGTGACCTTTGGCAGGTACCCTTCTGAGAAGACCAGTTAATAGTCCTATTTACGAGGATCTAGTGAATCTGCATAATGGGATTAGGGAGGTACCTGGCACATAGTAAGGGCTCAAAAAAAAAAAAAAAAAAAAAAAACATGGCAGCTACCAAGCCAGTTATTATTCTCTTGTAAACGTACAATTCATGTTGTTTTGGGCCACTGGCTGGGACTAGGGAGACAGAGAAGTGTCCTGAAGAGGACACAGACCAGCCGAGGAAGCCAAAAATTAAACAGCTGCACTATGGTGAGTGCAGCAGGCTGTGGGCTCTCCCAGGCAGGAGCAATGAACTGGGGGGAGGGGGGGGGAGGGGGGAGAAGCACCTCAGACAGATGGAACTATGTGGAGAGGCCTACAGGCGTGAAATTACAGCCACCAGGGTGATGTCCCTGTGCCAGAGGGGCCTCGAGGTGGGAACTGTGAGAGGGCAATGGATAGAAAGGCTGAAGCCAGTCTGCAAAGGGCTTTTTGTGATGAAATATCTCAAACATATTTTTTAAAATGTATTTTATTGATATTTTACAGAGAGGAAGGGAGAGGGAGAGAGAGTTAGAAATATTGATGAGAGAGAAACATCTATCAGCTGCCTCCTGCACACTCCCTACTGGGGATGTGCTCTCAACCAAGGTACATGCCCTTGACCGGAATCAAACCTGGGACCCTTCAGTCCACAGGCTGACGCTCTATCCACTGAGCCAAACCAGCCAGGTCTCAAACATATTTTTTAAAATAGAAAGAATAGTATAAGAAAGCCCCACTTCTCCATCATCCAGCTTCAACAATTGGCTGATTTTGTTTCATCCATACCCACACCCAGGTTCATCATATACACAGAGAGACTTATATTAAAGCAAACACATCAATCACATCATTCAGTGCAGAAGGATTTTTAACATAAACTTTTGCCATTCAAATGTTGTTATTCCACTAACTCGAGTCATGACCTTCCCTCCTTGATCTACTCTGAACATTCCTGTTCTTAGCAGGAAGTTTTGAGAGAAGGCCACACTATGGAGATAAACCATGTGAGAAACTATTTCAGGAAAAAAAAAAAAAAAAGACAAGAGGTACATCAACCCTCAACACGTATGACCAAGCCAAAATTGCTTCTCTCTTCTACCTACACCATGGCCAGAGGCCAGTAACTGTTTGTAAGGCTGATCAAAGGACAAACTGAGCCCCATAACAAAAGTGAGAGCTTCCCTTTCAAAGTAACCTGAGCCATAGCTCATAAGAATAGAAGGCCTTCAGGCCTGGAAATCATTGATCTGGAAACCATCAACCCCAAGGGCCACATTTTCAGGTGAGGAGACAAGGGCTAGAAATGGAAAGGAAGTTGCCCAAAGTTCCCCAGCGCTAAGACCAGAGCCAAGACCTCTGAACTCATAATCTAGAGTTCTTTCCAGTTCACCATTTTGCATGAAAGATTAAACTTTAGAGTTTCTCGGCCCATAAACTTGGAATGCTATATCTTTCCCTAGAAGGAGGGGGAAGTGGGGCAAGAAATATCCTTCCTGCTATCAGGAAGGTGACAACGAATGGCAGTTGAACCTGGAGACACCTTGATACATTTCCCTCCCATGTCCTTTGGAAGGAAGTTGATGGTGGTGACACCTGTGTTCTGGCAGCTGAGCAGGTCTCCTGGCTGGCCCCTTGGTTCCCATGAGCAAAGGCTCGGCAGTCTGACATCCAGGCCTCATTCCTGTGGATTTTTGCCCATCCTGCTTGTCTTAACAGATGCACGTGAAGCCTCCCTTTCCCATCTGCCCTGAATTTGGCTGCATGTCCCTCTCAGCTACAGACCCCTCCTTGGAAGGGTTAAATGAGTCATGGTTGGCCTAGGCCCTGGCAGGACTCAGGACTCTTGTCCCTTTCTGAGCTTAAAGTATCTCCTGTTACGGATGAAACATTTCCGCCCTGACAGACATGAAAGCAATGGGGGAGAGGGGGTGCTCCCGCTGCGCTTTGGACACTCTGCAAGTCAGCATTTTCACTTTTCAAGGATGTCCCTGCTTGAAAAACATGGAAGGCAATGTCTCACAAGTTTCCTTGAGTCTTAGGTGGACAAATTAAAATACATAGAAAGAGTACTAAGCATCCCTGATGAAGGGAAATCAGCAGAGGACAATCAATACAATTGCCTTACTTCTGGCAGTACAAATGCAGGCAAGAAATAAGAAGGTGATAAAGACAGTGAATTTCAGCTTATGAAATTACCCCAGCTTTCAGCCCGAGATGAGATATATTTATGCATATATTATAGATTATATTACATTTAGATATATTCTAGATCACTATAGGATGGGATGGTATGGCATGGCATAGCATAGCATAGTATCATATCATATCTGGGCTAATGTGAAAAGTAATAGGTAGTATATCAAAGGGACGTTGGTGAATATCCGTCTTCCTCCAACACTAACTGAGTGGCTATGCTGTGTCAGGTACTGTCCGGGTGCTGAACGAGACACCCCAGATCCCTGCTCCCAGGGAACCTGCGGACTGGCAGTAGACACAGGCATTAATAACAATTTAAAAGTAAACATGAAGCCATTTACACAGGCAGACAGATAGTGGAGGTCTGTCTGAAATGGTGGCATGTGCCTGAGGCTCACCTGACAGGAAGTCCATCAGGAGAGGGTGTGGGGCAGAGGCCCCAAGGTGGGGACTGGCATGAGGCCGCGTGGCTGGAGCAAAGTGAGGAAGAGGGAGAGCGGCCCCAGATGGGAGGAGGCGAGGACAGACCATGCAGCACCTTCTAGGCCATGGCCAGCAATTGAGATTTTATTCTAAGTTCAATGGGTTTTATTCTAAGTTCAATGGATTGTCACTGGACGGTTTTAAGCTGGGGAGTGATAAAAACCTTAAAAGATGTTTCTGGTTGCTCCATAAAGAATGGCTGATATGGGATGCTGGGCTGGGCACCGAGTGGCAGAGAGGGTATGACACAGCCTGCCCCCACCCACCCAGGTGCTCAGCAGAGGAGACAATACACAAACAGGATAGCATTACCCCATGGGAAGGGCTGCCGTGGGGAGGAATGTGCAAGGCATTGTGGGAACTCAGACAAGAACTTATTCCACTTGGGAGGCATCTTGGAAGCCTTCGTCGGAGTGGGCATGGCTGTGGAATTGTACCTAGGAAAGGAGGGAGTAGGGCCAGCACTCAGGACAGACAAAGAGGCAACAGAACACCAGGGGAGCGTGTGGGCCCGGAGTCAGGTTGCCCGGGTTCAAGGCCAGCCACGCTACGGAGCTGCTGCGTGAACGTAGGCAAGTGCCGTGTCCTCATCTCTAAGATGGAGATCATGAGAATCACAACACTGCTTATTTCGAGGGGCTGCTGTGACAATTCGACAGCTTCAATTCTATGTACAGTGCCAGGTGGGTACTTGAAATATTGGGAGGATCGCTTTGTAAAGTATATGATTGTCTAACCACTATGCTGTATACCTGAAACTAATACAAAATTATATTTAACGTTTTTAAAAAGTTAAAACTTGTGAAGCACTTAGTGCCTGGCATCCACAATGTGACATGTTGGTTAAATAAAAAGGAGTGAAAGGTGGGTAGGGGAGCAGAGAATGTGTGCTGTAAAAAGATAACTAGTTGACTAGAGCTCAACGCTGAGGGATGGAGATCAAGCTAAAATGCCCATCTTGTTCTGTAAGCAATGAGGGGCCACCAAAGGCTTTTAAGCAGGGGATTTGGGAGGAGAGGAAGGTAAAACCCAAAGACCCAGAGAGGAAAAGGGCTCTCCAATCCCCTTAGACAGTCACTGTCAGGACACTGACACCTGTCCCCCTATGGGTCCAATAGTGCAGGGGGTGAGGGCAGACTATATTTCGGTCCTTCCCCCACTGCATCCTCTGGGTTAAAAGCACACCGAGGATACTCTCAGTAAATATTTGTGGAATACATTGCTGAATTAACGACCAAGGAGAGCAGGGAAAGTTAAAAAACCTTGAATCCTCAAGAAAAAAATCCGTGCATTTGGGCAGCGGTGAAACCGCTCACAGGAAAATAAACCAAACCCCTAGAGATGGAGCCTTGCGGGGCTCAAGCCCTGCCGAACCCCAGCTTCTGTGACAGAGAACACTGCCACTCACACTCCCCCTGACACCCCCTCGAGTCGCAACAAGCACTGCCGCACAGGGTCAGAAGTTAATCTCGGTAAAGTGCCTGAAAGATGAAAACCGTTCCCCAGACATTCAGCGCAGTAATTGCCGACGCCGAGAAAATCTATCTCCGCATTTGCAAGAGGCAGGCCTTTGTGTGGCACAAAAAACCGGCCATTAGAATTCCTGTCTGTGACTCGTCAGGAAGCGGGGACAGCCAAGCGGGCCAGCGAGGTCCTGCAGTTCAACCAGCCGCTGGGAGGAGACGCAGAGGAAGTCAGAGCCGGCTTCCTGGGTGCTGAATGCCCGCTTGGAGCAGCGCACGGAGCCAGGTGCTCGTCCACACTGCAGGGATGCCAGCCCTGGCACTCCGGGCCCGGTGGTCTTGGGGAAGTCCCATCTCTTCGCTGAACTTCAAGTTCATCATCTATAAAATGGGGGTGACGCTGCCGTCCCCACTGGGCCGTTTTGCTGTTGACTCTGACACGGGGGGGAGAGGGAGGAGGTGTTAGGGTTGTCATCCCATTTCACAAATGTGGAGACTGAAGCCCCGAGGATGGCTTATTAATTTCTAAACTCTCGCTGAGCACCTCCGATGGGCCAGGGACTATTTTAGGAGCCGGAGAGGAAATGAAGAATGAGACAGGGTCTGTGTTCTCACTGAGCTCACCTTCTAATGGGGAGAGAGACAATAGTGAGTGAACAACTAAGTTCGCCGAGTTATGTAAGTGCCGGGAAGGAACTAAAAGAAGGGCGTGCTAAGGAAAGTGGCGGCTGTTCCCTCAGGCGGGAAGGGGATAGGTGAAGAAAGAGGCGTTGGAGCTGACATCTGGACGGGAAGAAGCGGCTGGCTGCGGGACAAGCGTCCGGGCAGAGCATTCAGAGGCCCCGGGGCAGAAGGCAGCCTGGCGGGTTGCAGGATAGAAACCAAGTGAGCGAGAGCGAGGCTGGTGGAGATGAGGGCGGGAGGTTCACAGGGGCCGGAGCAGGAGGCCTAAGGACGGGGAGAGCAGAGGCTGGCATAATCCGAACTGTGGCTGAGTCATTCCCGGGTCACCCCACTGGTAAGGGGCCAGGTCACAGTGATGGCCCGGACACCCCTTCAGGCCCACAGCCCCTCCTGCCATCTCCGGAGCGGGTCAGCCAAAGGGCAACCAAAGGAATGGGTCCCCCGCTGGGAAGTAAATCCATGGGCTGCCTGGCTGTCAGGTGGGCACCACAGCGCAGGCAGCATCCCGATGCCATGAGGCAGGAGGGAGGGGGAAGACACAGGGCCGCTCTGGCCGGAGGACGGTAGGGAAGAGGCACCTGCCTCGGGCACTAAATGGAAGGGGTGCTAAACACTCGGTCATCGAGGTAAACATCTGGTGCAATTAAAACGAGATTAATGCAAGATATCCATGATGGGTAAAATATCAAAATTTTCAAATAAAGCCAGGATTCTAAAAAAAAAAAAAAATCCAGGTTGAGGGTGAGACAAATGGAATGAGTCATACATGCACAGGATCTAATCCTGGGAGCCAGGATTGGAGCTGGTCTGCTCAGGATGAACTGAAGGTAAGACAGGATTCCTAGCAGGGGCCTCAGAGACCACTGATCGCCTCGGCCACGGAGGCAAGACCTGAGCAGGGACCCCACAGCCAGGAGGTGATGCTGGGCCTGTGCCCAGACACTGTTCCTGTCAGGTTAGAAGAATAACTAAGTGAGCGAGAGAGAGGGTGGTAGAGATGAGGCAGAGAGGTTGACAGGGGCTGACGTTTGAACTGACCCCTTATATGCTGTGGGACCCTGAGTAAGGTGTATTGCCTTTCCAGTCTCAGTTTCCCATCTGTGACCCTAGGGCTAGTAAGAACAAGTCTCCAGGATTCAATACCATGTTATTTTAATTCCTCTAGCACCTGACTATTCAGAGTGTGGTCCACAGACCAGCACCATCAGCATCTCCAGAGAGCTTATGAGAAATGCAGACGCTCAGCTGCCCCCCAGACCCTCAATCAAAACCTTCATTGTACCTACACTCCTGGCATGCATGTAAAAGTCTGAGGCGCTGCTGAGACCGGTTTGGCTCAATGGATAGAGCGTCGGCTTGGGGACTGAAGGGTCCCGGGTTCGATTCCGGTCAAGGGCATGTACCTTGGTTGCGGGCATATCCCCAGTAGGGGGTGTGCAAGAGGCAGCTGATCGATGACTCTCTCTCATCGATGTTTCTAGCTCTCTATCTCTCTCCCTTCCTCTCTGTACAATAAAATATATTAAAAAATAAATAAATAAATAAATAAATAAATAAATAAATAAATAAAAGTCTGAGGCGCTGACCAATCCATGCGCACAGAGGAAGGATGCTCGACAAATGACAGTGCCTCTGCCGACCTGATGCTGAATCGGAGCCTGACTTCAGGCAAGAGGAAAACCCAAGATGGGGAGAAGATCCAGAGATGGCCACCTCACAGAATTGTAAATGGGTTTTGCAGCCAGAGAGCCTGGCTGAACTCCTTCTATACGTGCCCATAGAGGCCCTCTATTTGTTCATCTGGTAAATGGGAATAATACTAGCAAGTGCCTTATATGGTTGTTGTGAAGATAACATGAAATCATATGAAATCATATGCGTGAGACCCTCCGCACAGTGCTTGGCACACAGTGAGTGTTCAGTAATCACGCTGTTGGTGCTGGTGGGTGAGGGTGGACGGGAGTTCAATAAGTCCTTACTGAGCACAGCTCGTGGGTGGAATGAATTGGGCAGCAGCTGTACAGCTCTTTGTCACGTACAAAGCACTTTTGTTTATGCCACTTCACTGACTCTCATAACTCTTGGGTGAGACAGCATGAGACGCGTTCATTTCACAGAGGAAAAAATTCAAGCTCAGAGAGGTGAGGCGACTTGTCCGAGTAAATCAGGATTTAAATCCCTGGAGTCTGACACTAATATTCGTGCCAGCAATAGAGCATCCAAGCAATTACTATGGAAAAAAAATTGTTTTTATGGGAGAAGACACTATTTGACTGTAGAGGTGGAGTATCCAGCCTCCTTGCTTTCCAGGAGGGAAAACTAAGGTCCAGGGAGGGAAGAGACTAGTCCAAGGTCACGCAGACAGACCATCCCCCCGAGGTCAGAATCCGGCCTGAAAGGCTCGCAGTCCAGAGCTTGTCCAGTGGCCAGACCCACCCCCCTCTTCTGTTTGGCCAACCTCCGCCTGCTGAGTCCAGGAGGGCAGCCTACAGCCAGCCGGGGCTGCTTCCCTGGGCACGCCTGCTGGACATAAGGCATTCCAGCTCCACCTTCCCTGGCAGCCCAATCAGAACATGAGTGCGCAGAAGCCCGCGTTGCCAAGGTGAGGGCTGCAAGGTTGCTAGGACACAGTTTGGGAGCAGTCAGGTGGCAAAGAGGCCTTAGCTAGCGCTGGGGCTGGGGCTGGGGCTGGGGCTGGGGCTGGGGCTGGGGCTGGGGCTGGGGCAGAGACCAGGACTTGCCTCTGTGATCTCCTCAGCAGCTGGGCGAGGACCTCCAACTCCACATGTTGGGTCAACCAATGGGAGGGTTGGCGGTCACAGACCAGCATCTCACACCCCGCGCACCACCCCCGCCTGGAAGCTGAGTCCATTCTCTCTCTGCCCCTCCGCTCAGCAAGCACAGGACTGCTACCTGCTCCTCCCATCCCCCTCCCAACCTCCTCTCCTGCCCCCCAGAAGGAGCACTCCAGAGCTCTAAGCAAGAGTCCTGTTAAAGCCCACCCCCACCAAGGCCCCTCATAGCTGGCCCCAACAACCTCCGAGCCCCCCGCTTCCTCCCCAAGGCCAAGCCAGATTCCTCCAAGCGCCTGGGAAGACCGGGCTTCCTCCGTGCCTCTGCAGGTGCTGTTCCTTCTGTCTGGGATGCCCTTCCTGCTCCACTGCCCTCTAAGCCTCCGCGTCCCCGGAAGCCCTGCCCACGGCCCCCTGGCAGTGCGGCACCGCGGACAAGCCGGCGTTGGCATGGATGCCACACCGAGTTGTAACTGTCCGATTTCCTGTGGCGGCCCCATCAGGCTGTGAGCTCCTCACGTCTCACTCCCAGAGTAAGACCAGGTTCCAGTTGAGTCCGATCAGGACTGCTCGGAGCCTCCCTGCTCTCCTCTGTGAGAGGGATGACGGCCTTGGCCTCGCAGGCTAACGCGAGCATTAGAGCTGCGGATGTGCAGGGCTGGGCGCGGGGCCCATCCGTGACAAGTGCTGCCGCTGCCCGTGGTTTATGTTGACACCACGGCGCCCCACACGAGCGCTCGGTAATAAACGCGCACCGACTGTCCGCCTCGCCGGGTAGAATAATAGCCGCTGTCGGAAAGGGGGCTGTAAACAGTAAAACCCACTTCACGGAGAAGTCATAGCCATTCTGATCGCTGACACTTGATTCTCACAGGCCGCTAGACCTGAAGCATCCTGACAGGCTCTCTGCCCACCCTGCAGGCGCTGAACACAATGTATTCAACGCCGACGGTGTGCCAGGCAGGGTGCAGGCGTTAAACACTTAATGTCTTTCTGCCTTTCCTTCCCCCAAGGAGGCTCCTCTGTGCCCAGTGCCCACGCCCTGGGCAGTCAGCAGGCTCTGCCCACACACACACACACACACACACACACACACACACCTTCCTCGCTTCCCCACCTTGCCGGCCAGAACACAGTGACATCCGCCCTGTCTGCGAGCCAGTGGCTACTTTTAAATTCAAATACGGCCAGCTCCCTGACAGCAGGGACCAGGCCTGCCCTTTTCACTGTGGAGTCACCAGCCTTCAGAGCATGGCCGAGCCCCATCGTTCCGCCACTCATTACTTATTCATCCGCGCGCTCTGCAGATAATTGCCAAGTCCTGCTAAGTGCCAGGCCCTGGGGACCAGTGGGCCCTGCCTCAGCGCGCTCCTGTCCTAGCAGTGGGCTGGGGCTGGAGGAGCTGAGACCCAGGGGTCATTGTTTTTGTTTTTTCCTTTTCTTCCTTTTTTTTTTTTTTTTTTTTTTTTTAGACTCAGGGGTTAGATGTGGGACGACTCGGGTGCTCCTGGAAGGCTGCCGGCAATGTCTATGGCCCTGGGTCAGCTGACCTGCTGGACGCTGCTTCCTGGACCAGCTCTGTGGGCTGGGCCACGTCCTCCGCCCCAACCTCTGTAGACCAGACAAGAATCTCCACTTCCGAGGCACAGTGAGCAGGGCTGTTTGAAAGGAAGGGGACACCATGGAGGAGGCGGCAACAGGCTGTAGTCAGGCCCCCGCACTGGCCAGAGCCTTGGCGTCCACCCAAGAAACGCTCTGACCGCAGAGGGGCTGAAAGAGCGGGGAGTGAAGGTTCTGCCCAGCTCCCTGCTCACCCTGTGGGCAGCTGAGCAGACATTTCCCCTCTCTGCCCCTCGCCCTCGTCCTCAGAGCAGAGTGGGCCAGGGGCCTCACCAGCCCAAACGATGACAGGCAAGCACACGCGTCGGGCTCCATGCAGTCAGCGGACCGCCCTGGGCACCCGCTGTGCCAGGCCCTGTGCAAAGCTAGGGAAACAGTCATGTAAGCCCCAGCCCGTGCCCTTAGGAATGCGGGGCGCCTCCTAGAAAATGCAGAGGACGGTAACTAAAACGTGAGGGGCTAGGCTTGGTAGACAGCTTCACACACATCACCTGTTTGCCAACAACAACAACATGCACTTCCATGGCACCGAACATATGAGACTGGTGCCATCCGCAGCCCCATTTTACACACAAGGAAACTGAGGATCCCAGAGATACAATAGGTTCCCTTCAAGCCGGAATGCCAACCCAGATACTGCTGGCAATAAATCGCATCCATTGTCACCAGCCAGCAATCACACGTAAGCCAGAAAGCAGTGCTGTCAGTGGTCTGATAGAAGCATTGCTGAACCACTGACCAACACGGACAGCTGCTGTCAGGAGAGCAGGTGAGGTGGGGACGGGGTTGGACCTGATGCCCCTTGCTGGAACCGACAGCGTCAGTGGTGGCCGCAGGGGAGGCAGGGCATACCTTTGGCGGGGTCCAGGGGTCAGTGTCATTCAGAAAGCCAGCTTCCCAGAAGCTCTCTCTCCATCACCCCCAACCCTCTCCCCTCCCCCAGGAAGCTGTGCGTCCCTGGTGTGCTGTCTGCTCTGGTCACTGCCTGAAGGTCCCTGCATCCCAGCTCGGCCAGAAAGCAAAGGAAAGGGAACGTGCAGGGCCACCCATGGGTGGTGCCCAGGGCCCCCCACTCCTAGTACAGGGGCCAGGATGATGTTTCCTCTCCACAATCACCAAGAACACTCCTAAGCAGGAATGAGATGGGTCGACTGGGCAGGGTGGTGGAAGAGCGCTCGTGTGCATTTCTTAGAGCTGTCTGCAGGCAAGAAGCACTTCCTGGTGCTGCCTTACTCAGTGCTGCTCCCCAGAAACCTCAGGTGGCCTTATTACTCCCCCGTTCAGAGATGGGAAACTGAAGCTCAGAAAAGGGAAGGACTTGCCCAAAGACACACAGCTGCTAGTTATCTAAGACTGAGTCTAGACTTACTTTGTCTTGTCTGTGTCCGCAAGCAGCCGCTGCGCCTTGCAGGTGTTTGGTGCATGCTCGGTGAATGAATGAGTGGATTGGTGAACTGCCCGAGATCAACAGCAGCACACGACAGTGCTGGAACCTGGCTCCCCTGTCACTCCCAGCTCCTATGCAATGTCTGCTAAACTATGGCTCCACACTCGCCCCACCACACACACACCCACTCCAGATCTCAAGCATCTGAGGGTGGTGTCCGTCACCCCCTCCAGCTGCGGACAGAGGATGAAGGGGGAACAGGTGGCCTCACTCCCCTTCCTGGGCCCTCAAGCTCAGATCACATCCAGCCTCCCTTCATGCACATCGCCTCTTCTCCACCGCCCACCACCAGCAATCCAACGTGCAGAGTTGTAAACTTGTTTCTTTAAATAAACAGTCTTGAGTTTCATACCAGATAGTCTTTTAAGAGGAGGAACGTCTCCAGGCCACCTCATATTTAGCATACAGAGAGCCGCATATTTGCACAGAGGGAGTGTGTGTGGATACAGAGATCGCTCGATCGCTGTAGCTATCGTTGCTCACCCAGATGGGAGCTATTTATGACGCTGAGTCACTTGTAGCTAATGCCACTGAGGGATTCCAGGCTGGGCTCCAAGCCCCAGCATCACAGACCCCATGGCTCCCTGCCCCCTCCTCTTTGCTCATGAATGAGAAAGAGAGGTCCCCATCACGGTGCAGGGTCAGGAGGGGACATTCTGGCCACAGCAAAGGGAGACGTTCTCATCCCCAGGTCCTATTTCAAGTCACTGTTCTCCATCCAAAGCACCACTTCCTCATAGATCATCAAGGCCAGTGGTCGGCAAACTGCAGCTCGTGAACCACATGCGGCTCTTTGGCCCCTTGAGTTTTTAGCAAAGGCCAGCTTAGGAGTACCCTAATTAAGTTCATAACAATGTACCTACCTATACAGTTTAAGTTTAAAAAATTTGGCTCTCCAAAGAAATTTCAATCGTTGTGCTGTTGGTATTTGGCTCTGTTGACTAATGAGTTTGCCGACCACTGACCTAGGCACATGCCTTCATTGTACAGAAGAGGAAACTGAGACCCAGAGTGGGGGAGGACTTGCCTAGTGTCACACAGCAAGTCAGGGACGCTGCTAGTCCCAGAGCTCACCTCTCCTGATTGCTGCCTGGGGCTCCTGACCTTGCCCTGGCCACCTACTCCAGTCTTATCCCCAATGTCCTGCCATGTCACTCCACGGGGGGGCTTCCTGTGCTCTGGAACCTGGAGATATCACTGAGCCCTTCCCTGCTTGGGCTCCTCCAGGAGGGAGGATGGGGCTGGCTTATTTGGGTATTGTGCCCCCCGCCCCCTCCCCATGCTTAGTGCATGACCTGCACACTCTGGGAATTATATAAGACCAAACAGCACCCATTCCTGGGGGACACTCCTCCATTTGAGCAAAGCACCCATTTATTTTCACCCTCTCCTTCTTGTCTCCAAGCCAGTTCTCTAAACCATGCAAAAATAGACTCCCTCCCACTCACCACCTACCTCTGCCCAATTCTACAATGAATCAATTTTATTAATAGGCTTTGGGGTAGAAACTTGACAAAGGCTTTTTGTAAGAGTCACCCTTTATCTCCCTGAATAGTTAACTTCGCAAAGAATTCTAATAAACTGGTCAGGTGGGATTTCACCTTATATAAAATATTCATCATTGCCTTCTTTCCCTCCGTATAGAATGTGCTTAGTTAAGCATTCAACGGTGTCCATCCTTTATTATAAAATCTATTGAATTATCCTAAGAGACAGTGGGATGAGGTGGAAAGAGCACAGGCTCTGAAACTAGGGCTGAGTTAAATGTTAGCTGGCTGCATTCTGGTTCTGTGTCCACACTGATGGCTGAGAATTAAATGGTAATGTCTGTAAGGTGTCTGGCACATGGTAAGTACTCAGTGCAGGTTTGTGAATGAATGGATGGGTGGAATAAATGAACGAAGGAAGGACTTGGGACCCATATGGGTGAGGCACCAACTGGCTCTGCAGTCTGAAGCCTTGAAGTCACACAACCCCAGGAGGGTAGTCTGAGAAGTCTTGGGGAATGAACCCCAGGAATATGGCGGCTGGTGGCTCTATCTCCAGGCTAGAGAAGGAAGTTCTCTCTCCAGCCCCTGTTCAAGGAGTTCCCCAGCTCAAGGAAGAGTCTGAGCCTGGAATCTATGTTCAAAAAGGACAACTCTTTGAGAGCACAGACTGAGTCTTGTTAACTGGCTGAGCATGGAATAGGCAAAGAGAGATGCACAGTAAATATGCATTAAGTGGAGTTGACTTTACTTTAGTTGAGTTGACTTGAGTGAATTGTCTTGGCCTTACCGGACTTTTGTGTTGTGTTTGTGAATGGACCCAACTCTAGGGCCTACCAAAAAGAAGTTTCCTGGATTTCAAGCTTAGCTTAAACCTGATCCCACAACACAGGAGAGACGCAAAGGGTGATTTCCTGGGGACTAGTGGGGTCTTCCACAGATGGAGGCATCTCAGAGAGGACTGAAGAAGAGAGCCATCTTGGTGTGGTCAGGGGTCACCAAAAGGTTAAATGTCCTTTAGGAATCTTAAAAACTGATTGGAATTCTGCCAGGCTCTTTCCACAGTTTTAGAGTGACAGAGTCTTCCCCTGACAACAGAGAAGGGTCCTGTGAGAATGGACCCACATCAGTGGGATATGGTCTCCGGGTTGGGGAAGGGAGGGTGTCCACAGACTCCGCCATGAGAGGAGACGGCAGACTGAGGCTGGGAGCCAGGCAGTTTCCCATTATAGATGCTGGCACGGTTATAATTTGGTCTTCCTGTTGGAGTGAGAGTTTGGGGGTCTCTGAATAAAGGCATGATTCTAACTTCAGATTTACATCAGGCATTTGCTGTGGGGAACCGTAGTGGGGAATTAGACAAGGTTTCTGGCATCACAATATGGAGGGCTGCCATCACAGTGGTCCCTTGGCTGGTTCCATCCCAGGCACTCCCCATCACAGGATGCAACCAGGCACCTGAGAGGCGAGGACTGAGGAAACGGTGAGATACAGTGAGCAGCACCTGCTCAAACCCTAATTGTATTTGGCTGTGTCCGTGTGTGTCTGTCTTACACGCTGGACTGGGAACCCATCAGAGGCTCTACATCTACCCCTCTCCTGTCCCCTAAAAACCTGAGTGTAGGTTAGATGTCAGTGTTGGATGAATGAATAATTAGGTCTGAGTAAGGCTTATAGCACCAATGGAAGACTTCAAGATAGCAAGAAGGAAATTTTCAAGATTTCAATAGAGCAAAGGTCCAAAGTAGAGATGCCCAGCGAGGAAAGACAGCATAGACCCAGCAGTTGGCCCTCGGGAGTTTGGCGAACAAGGAAACTCAGACTGAATGGAGTCAAGAGGCAGGGTGGTGTGCTATAGGTTTAAATGATGTTCCTCAGAGTCCCGGGCTTGTGAGACAGCCTCTCAAAGGCCATTCTAGGTTTGGGCAAGGAAAGTTCCCAAAAAGGCAGCTCTTGACCCAACAAATCCATTTACATTGTTAAAGCTCCAATTTAATCTGTTGTATATCCTGGATTTCCACACACATTTTCATTTTTAAAGTTATTTGAAAAGCACTTTTGTTGAAAGAGCCTAGGCATGTCAGTAGGACTATCTGGATTCAAATCTCTGTCCAAGCCTTTCAACTTGTGGGACTTCGGGCAGGTAACCCTTTGAGCCTCTGTATTTTTGTCCATAAACATCTTTCTAGGGATGCGTGAGAATTACCTGAGGTGCTACAGTATTCCCCAAAGGCTGGCACATGTGTGATGGATGGCGCACCCAATGATTACTGGTGGTTTGTGGATGAACAATTATTATTTTACTAGCTCACAAGTGATGCATGTTAGAAAACACAAGCAGCACACCAAATTCTGTGATTCATGGAAATAATATAGCATTTTCTTTTCAATAAAATTATATCCTTCCTAAAGGGAAAATCAATTTTTAAAAAATACTAAGCAAATAAATAGTGCAGATATGGCAGAAATCATGTCTGAAATGGGTTGGGGGGGGGATGAAGTAATCTGTGTAAAACACTTATCACAGCATCTGTCTTTTAGGAAGAGCTCAGAAAGGTTAGTTCTTACATCCTTCTCTTGATTGTCACTCCCTGAGATGGCTGGAGCTAGAACCAAGCTCATCCACGGGGACAAAACAGCAGCCCACACCCGGTCTTATGGAACACAGTGAGAACGGGCAGCAGATTCAAACCCAAGATGATAGCACTGGTCAAGTCCAGGCGTGCAGCTGCGGTCAAGCCCAGGCGGGTAGTAGTGGTCAAGTCTGGGCCGGCAGCTGGCCACGTGAGCTCGGAGCAGGTAGAGCCTGCTGAGGCAGCGTTTTCCAAAGAGCGGAGCGGAGCGACCATCCGTGGCCCACCAGGCCCCTTTCAGAGTTACTCAGCCTCAGGTTAAACACTGTGGGGGCGAGTTACTTCCTTCTCCGCTGATTGCCACCAGGGGGAGCCTCCGTAGGGAGGGAACATCTCCTAATGCCTCTCCTGCACATGTGGGTCTTCTTTTCCCACAGAGGCTCGGCCCTCAGGGGCAGCGGTATCTAGTGGCAATTAAATATTAACATTGCATTTTCCAGGTATTTGTTCTTACTCTTACTTTCTATTTATAGACCATGACTCCGGTTTCCTGTGTATGAGAATAACCTTATGTTCCCTTTCAAATATATATATATATATATATATATATATATATATATATATATATATTAAAGGTTAAAAAGAAGGTCTGTGACTTTTGCTCAGTATAAAGTGAATCGCTGTACAAGAGGGTACACACAGGGAAAGACCAGGGAAACCCCAGTGCCAGAGGAGACTGAGAATCTCTTCCTCCGGGCAGCCCTGACACGTGAGGAAGGGGCCCCTCCCACTGTCTTGCCATCCTTTGTGTGGACTCTCACAGACCGTATTTCCTCCTATCACAGCACTGATACGCTACATGTAAAAGCTCGTTGGTTTTCACCTGCGGCTCCTTAGCTGTGCCTCCTAACAGGTGCCCACCACGTCTTACTACGTCCATGCTCCGAGTGGTACCTGCCACCAGGCACTGCGGCGTGATGAAAGAGAGGCAGTAGGGACAGCGTTTGTCAAGATGGCGAGGCTATCCGATGGTAACACATTAACCTGGCATCTCTGTGGCTTAACAGAATGAAGGTGTGTGTTTTGCTTGTGGGAAGTCTGCTATGGGGCTGGGAACTCTCCGGGCAGCTTCCTCCCCACATGTGACTGAGGGATGCAGGCTGGCTCCACCGTTCAGAAGCAAGGGGGAAAGGCGATTAAAGAACTCGCACCCACTCTTACGTACCAGAGCATCGAGGTAGTATGGACAGCCCACTGGCCAGCACGAGTCCCATAGCCTGTCTCAACAGGAAGGGCTAGAAATATGAGTGGGGCTCATGGAGACAGACCCTGGCCTGCAGCCGCAGGCGCTGGGAGCTGCGGGGTCCAGCAGATGGACTGGGGATGCTGGGAGGGCAGAGGCAGCCAGGGCCAGCCTTCAAGGCTAATAATGGGACTCTTCCTGGTCAGCGCATGAAAGCACCTCTTAACTTGCAGGTTTTACTCAAGACATGCAGAGGAGTGGGAAGGAATGGGGAGGGAATTTCATTAGCCTGAGCTTTCTGCCGTTCCTCATTTTTCCAGTCAGTGAAAACGAGGGAATGAAAACCAAGTTGATAGAAAACAGAGTTCAAATGCCAATGAGCAAACTATTTAGAATGGCATTGTCGCCTGGCCACCTGGCATCTCATTTGAGGTCTATGATGACCTGGGCGTGGCTGCAGCTGCTCAAAGGGTCTCTCTGCTGTGATCAAATGCCCATGCACGCAGAGGTCCTGACCCCTGTTGTCAGCCTTGGCCATAAACTTGGCTGACAGTGCATCAGCTGCCCCCCCCACCACACACACACACACACACACACACACACACACACACACACACACGCCACCGCAGGAGGTTCTGAGGCACTTGCCATGCCTTTGTCAGGCTGGGCACAACCCAACAGCAGATGTTTCCTCAGAATGAAAGCATCTTAGGCATGTTCTAAAAAGAGGGCAAGCTTGGGAGCTAGAAAGTCCCGGGTTCAAGTTCTAGCTCTTTTCTAATATGTCAAGTTTATAGCAAGACCTTCCTATGTCAGAGTTTCCGTTTCATCGTTTCAAAAACAGAACTGGGGGGCTCCCTGCACTGCTCAGAGCCCAGACCTTTGGCTCCCTCCTCCCAAAACAGCAAGGCAGCATCTCTGTGGCTCCTGCAGCTACAGAAGCCCCCTCACGGGGTTTCCTCACCGCAAGAGCAGGTGTGCAGGGGGCGGGGAGAGGACCAAGAAGAGCTTCCCTCCCCAGGCACTCCCTCTCCCTGCAGCTGCTGCACTCAGGCTGACAGCCACACAATCAGCCCAGAAAGGCCTTTCTCTTCTCAAGGGCTCTCATCCCAGAGCCCAGATGCCTTTATTTGGGGAGCCTTGCTTGGTAAAGTGCTTTGTCAATGCCATCTCCAAGCAATGCCCCCGCCCCCACCACACACACACCACGCACTGCCATCCTGCCTGTCTTTCCATTCATTAATCCAATCAGCATTGGAGGAGCGTGGTACGTGCTCTGCTAGGCACTGGGACACCCAGAAGGTCCTCTTCCTCGTGGCGTTTCCCCTGCCATGTGTTCCCCTGGGGAAGAGATAAATAATAAACAAGCAGATGGATACAATAAATAGGATCCATTTGGATGGTGCTCAGGGCCATAGAGACAGTGCTGGCCAAAGCTATAATGGAGAGGGGCAGCTGGTCAACCACACAGCCCCAGAGCAGTGTGGGAAAACTCACAGGCTCACTGCCTTCAAGGGTGTGTCCTTCTCTGGCCTGGGCTCCAAACTCGAGTCCTGGGGGAAGGGTTTTACTGCACCCACCACCGGAGGTCCCAGGATGTGGTCCCAGGAGGTCCTGGCTACTGCTGACCCCAGTTCTTTTGTCTCCTCCCCTTTCTTCATTGCCAAATCGACCAGCTCCTCAGGTCTACCAGTTTTCCCAACTATGCTGCCTCTCCTGTCTCCAGCAGCTTCTTCCCACCCATGCCATAGGTTTAATCTCTCCCACTCTCCTGGGTTTGAAGCAAACCAAGTCTTTTCCAGATGGCTTCCACATCAAACACCAGCTCCTGTCAACTGAGCCCCAGTCCAGACTGGCAGGCCTTCCCCGATACCCCGACCCGGGACTCGTTCTCCTTCTCCTTCCCAGGCATCACCCCCCCCTTCCTCTGGCTTTCTCCCCCTCACTGACTCATTCTCTCTTTCTCTGTGTCTCATCCCAAGCTCCCCCCTCTACCTCCCGCCAGTCTAATTCACATCTGAAATGTACTTTTTATCTGGACATTAATTTACTTCAAATCCTTTTTTAAAAATTAAAAAAAAAAAAAAAAAGAAAAGAAAAGAGCATTGAGCTCCTACAGGGTGCCAGGCATGGGGCAAGGAGCGTGGGTTTAATCGATGAGGAGTACAGCACGGACTTCCCTGGAAGGGGATGAGTCACACACTTAACTAAGTGGCATGGGGAGGCCCAAAGTGACCGATGTCACAAAGTGCATCCTGATGGGGGCTGAAAAGCAGGAAAAGAGAAGGTGACTTTTTAGCCAGACCTTGAAACGTGGTCATGCAACAGAATGCGGGCTGACTGTGCGTAGGAAGGTCCTCTCCCATGGGGGAGTTGCGCAGTGCTCTCCCTTCTCAAATCTAAATCCTACTCTCCAGCACCCTTCTTATCCAATCTCCAGAGTCTTTTGAATAAAGCGTGGACTTTGGTGTTGAGTCCCACTGACTCAGCTCTCTGAGCTTTCATGCTTTCATTTCGCCATCTGTAAACAGCCTCCTAGGGCGGTTGTGAAAATCAAACAAGACAAAGGATAGGAAAATGCTTCCCTACTGTTAATGAGACTCTTTACTGTTAATGAGGGCAATTTGACTGCAAGTGACAGAAACCCAACTTAAATGGCTTGACGGGGAAAAAAAGAAAAGTCTGACATTGCTGGTGTCAGACACATGTGGATTCAGGAGTCCACGTGATGGCGGACTTTCCTTCTGCATGGCTCCATGCTGCTGTCCTCTAGCTGGCATCACTGTCAGGTGGGCTCTCCCCTTTGTGAGTGGCAACACAGCAGCCATCTCTCCCCCAGCTAAGCATCTCCAGTGGAAATAGGACACCCCATACCCAATGGTTCCAGAAAGTTTCTGGCATTGAATCTCGGTGGACTGACCCCTATCCTCTCCCTACAGCCACCCACTCACAAGACAGGAGCTGGTGATGATGTCATCTTCCCACCTAATCCATCCCGACCATGCGTGGGAAGTGCTGTTACACTGTTACCAAAGGAAGTGGTAATGGGAGCCGGTGCCCATCCCCTGGGGTGATGGAGACAAGAAACACAGGAAAAGGTTCACTCCTTATCCTTCCAGTCTCAGCCTAGCTATCATCTCCAAACAAGTCTTCTCTGATCCCCCAAGGCTGTGTGGCATATCCCCCTCCATGCTCCTGCAGCACCTTACACTTCCCTTATCATCATACTCATCACATTTATTATAATTTCTAGTAGAGGCCCAGTGCACCAATTTGTGCACCAGTAAGGTCCCTCGGCGTAGCCTGTGGGGATCAGGCCGAAATTGGCAGTCCAACACTGCCTGCCGCTCCTGCCTGCTGCTCCTGCTCATCCCGACCCCGCAGTGCCTGCTGCCACTGCTGCTCAGTAGGCTGGCCATGAGCCCTGCATCTGGTGCCCGTCAGTCAGCTGAGTGGCGTTCTCCCTATGGGAGCGCACTGACCACTGGGAGGCAGCTCTTGCTTTGAGTGTCTGCCCCCTGGTGGTCAATGCATGTCATAGTGACTGGTCCACTGGTTGTTCGGTCACTTAGGCTTTTATATATATAGACTGACCAGTCCCCTTCACAGCACGATGCTGTACTGGGAGGGCAAATGCAGTGACTGTCTCATGTATTGCTGTACCTCCAATGCTGACAAATGCTGAACACTTCACAAACACTTAGATGGGTAAATAATGGGTATATGGTTGGATGTTTAGATGGATGGGTGTTTGGATGGATGGATAGATGGATGCTAAGTAAATGAAAGAACAAACTGGCAGAGAGAGAACTGATAAGGTCAGTTTGGGATGTGCTAAGCCTAGGCTATCTATGCACAGAGCTGTCCCTCAAGCCTCTGACAGATGGACTGGAGTTCAGCAGAGAGGTCTGGGCTGCATGGAGATGGTAATGGAGGCCCCAGAACCAACAATCAAGATCACCAGGGAAAGGGCAAAGTGGAGCACCCAAGTCACACATCGCATGGTAACCCTTGAACCCGGGGCTGTGTGATCTCAAAGCCGGCCCTTTTTCCCTCATCCCCAGGCAACCGGGCCACCCCTCGAGGTGGCAGCACAGAGTTAATGCCTGTCCCTTCTCCCCTCCCTCCCACTCCTCAAACCACTCAGCCAGAAGGGAGCATCTGCCTGGGAGGACAGAGAGACAGATTATGTAAACTGTGATTGCCACCCACAGGAGGAGGAGGAAAGCGAATAGGTATTGAAATGTGCTTTCAATAATGAATGTCCTCCCCCGCAGAGGCCCGGGGCTTGGTGAGGGGGAGAGGAAGCTTAAAGGGACCAGGCCTCCCATCCCTAGCAGCAACACCCTAAGGTCCCCGGCCGCACAGATCCTCTGTCCACAACCAGAGGGCTTCTGGGCATTCACCCCAGGGGTCCCCAGCCTTTCACCATCAAGGACGCCTTTTTCCCTCCCTCGGCCCCAGTGGATTTGAGTTTTTGTAGATTCTGTTTCCCAAACACACTGCATTAAAATGATGATTAATCTATTTCCCCCATTTTTTATTAAACAAAGACACTTAACTGCCAGTCAGAGCTTGCACTGGCAAGAGACAAAACATGAGGTGATACCAGGCCAGTCCCAAGGGAAGAAATATAACAACACCGTCAGCCAGGCCCACCTTGCTGCCTCTCCTAGCCCGCCCATCCCTGACTATCTTTGAAAACCCCACAGATACAAGAACCCCAGGTTGGGGAACAGGGACCCTGCCTGGCACGCTCATCTCGCAGAGGAGAAAACTGAGGCCCAAAAGGGTGAATGTACTTGCCTGAGGTCACAGGATCAGTGGGGTCCTCCCTAGTTTCAACTGACTTAGACTTTGGCAATGAAACGGGTCATTGAGAGGCACAAAGTCAAGAGCAAGGCGGGAGCTCGGCCAGCATGGATCAGTGGTTGCGTGTCACCTATGAACCAGGAGGTCACGGTTCAATTTCCAGTCAGGGCCACATACCCAGGTTGCAGGCTCAATCCCCCGTATGGGGTGTGCAGGAGGCAGCCGACCAACGATTCTCTCTCATCATTGATGTTTCTATCTTCCTCTCTTCTTCCTTTCCCTTCCTCTCTGAAATCAATATATCAAGACAGTGGGGGGGGAAATGTCACTGTAGCCAAGAACTCCTTTGTGGACCCACCATGCACCAGACCCAGTAAAAGCTTCCTCCGGCTTTGTTCTCTCACACCAGCCCTGAGATGGGACTTGCATTCCCCTTATGCATATGAGCAAAATGAGTATCAAAGGGCTCCTGGGCTCCATAATCCACTTGGCAGAAAAGTGAGAGATCAGGATTCCAGCAGGATTGGCCACTAGCAGTAAAACTCATGCTTTTTCCACCTCCCTGGTCTGGCTGGGATGATGGCGAGGAAGGCCATTCAAACCAGATTCCAAGCGCTGGTCACCACTGACCAGCTGTGTGAATCTGGCTAATGGTTTCACCCATCTGAGCGTCCCTCCCCTTCCCCAGGACAGCATCTTATTCCTGGATTGGTGGAGAAGGCCAAGAAGAGATGATGAGATTCAAGCCCCCAACACAGGCTGGGGCATGGTGCTGGAGACGGGCCCTCTTCCTCCCTCCTTCCCTCTCCTTGTTAAAACCCTCCGTCCTTGCCGTTAGAATCCCGGTGAGAGATCCGGGTGAGAGATCCGACTGCTTCCATCTCTGGGGAGCTCCTGAGCTGTGGATTGGGGAAGCACTGCCCTGCTCCGCTCTGTGAGCAATTAAATGGACTGTCTTCCCCCGGCCCAGTCATCCTAAGGGCTCTCTTGTGGGTTGAGGCTCTCTCCTCCAGCGTGAATGCTCTCTTGGTCATCACCATGTGCTTCCACATCTGCTCTTGTTGGCATTGGGTCAAAAAAATAAAAAGCTTGAAAATTCCCACCATCCTCCAAGAAACCCCATTTATCTCCCAAGGCGCATAAGGAGATAAATGGTGGGAACCTCAGCTCCCAGCAGGTGAAGAGGGTGGCCTCATGGACCGGCCACACATGCTCCCCTAACAAGGCGGAGGTCTGAATAATGGATTCTCTTCCACCACCACCCTCCCCTGGCGGAGGTTTTAGATAAGTGTAACAAACCTGGGACATGGGCAGGAGCCCTAGGCAGTTCCTTTGGCACAACGCAGCATATCAGAGGTCTGTGAGGCAAGCCTCTGTGCCAGGCTGGGTTGGTGTTAAGGGCTCAGGAATGGGGCCAGGGCCTGGCCCTGCCTTCAAGGAGCTCCCGGTCTGGGATGGTGTGGGGCTGTGGTAGAGGGGAGGGCTGACTGAGTGGAGAGGGAATCAGAGAGAAGCTTCACAGAAGATGAACCTTTATGCTAAGCCTGGGGAGAAAAGGCAATTTCAGACAGAGGTCCGGAGGGAAAGATAGGACTATGAGAAAGCGTTTTCAGGAAGATTCTAGATTTGTCCTAATGCAAGGGAGGGCTAGATTGGGTCAGATGGTGAAAGGTCTTGAATGTCATTGCCAGGGGGGGATGGAGTTCAGGCTTTGGCCATAGGGAGTTAGGGCACAAGTGTCTGTGGTCGGACTAGGGTTCAGGAAAGATCTTCCTGTTTGTAGAAACAGATTCACTAGGACAGACCTGAAGGCAGATGTCCGAAGGCAGGAGTAACAGCCCACGCACAAATCAGAGTGGGAGGGAGAGGTTTATGGACGGTGAGTGGACCAGAGGTGGGAGTTGATTGGATGTATGGATGAGAGAGGTCAGTATCTCTCAGGATGGTACCCTGGTTCGGGGACCCTACTTGTCCCTCTACCCTGCTTGGGGTGGGAAGGTGGGAAGGTTCTCACCCCACCTTCCTTACGTGCCTGGGGAGATAAATGGAGTTTCTCGGAGGGTGGTGAGAATTTTCAAGCTTTTTTTTTTTTTCTTTTTTCCCAATGCCAACAAAAGCAGAGGTGGAAGCACATGGTGATGACCAAGAGAGCATTCACGCCAGAGGAAGAGAGCCTCTAGTGTGAATTCATCTCTTGGGCTTGGACACCTCCGGGTCCAAGAGATGAGTAAGTGGGGAGATGCACTTGACCTTTTGCACATTCAAAATAACCACCAACCAAAACGATTAATTCACTCACTCATGGGCCTCCTGTGTGCTCTGGCCAGCTCTGCTTGCCATTAGCGTCAGAAATACGCCAAGGATTTCAGTCAGTAGAGCCTATTTTAGGTAAAAAATTATCTGTTAACTTAGTAGAGTCAGACTTACCCTCCAAAAAAAAAAAATGCATTTCATTACATTTTCCCCCTGGAACTTGGATGTTTTTATTTGCTTCCAGATTAGCTGACTCACATGAAAAGTACTAACAGAAAAGGTCTTTAAAATTCCCTTTACTTCTGAGTTCATTTTGTCTCCACTAAAAAATACATGATTATAGCATTTACAGAACATTCGCATGGAGGCAGCCTCGGGAGTTTGCATGATTGGTTCTTGGGAAATCCGGGTCTAAGTGCTGAGCAGGCGTGATGGTCCCTTCACCAGGCAAGAGGGTGAGAGTCTGAGGTCTGTCCTGTTAAGACAAGGAACTGCAAAATTGGAGTCTGGGGAACACAAGACTCCAGGCGTGTGATCTCTACAGTCAAGGGTCTACTGTGGAAGCAATACGTGTTGATCCTGAGAGCAGAGACCGAAGTAATTGGAAACAGATTTTTAACTCAATGTGAAAGAAAAATACCCAAGGCCCGAGTTATTATGAAAGAACATGCTCCCATACCAGGCAGTGAGCTCTTTGTCCCTGGCAGTGTGTGAGAAGGGACCCCCGGGTGGAAGTTGGACCAGAGGACCGCAGCTCCTCCTCACCAGGAGATTTCTGAGCCAGGCTCAGTTCCAGCTCAGGCTCACTGTGTGGCTCTGGGTAAGGCCCTGTCCCTCTCTGAGCCTTGGTGACCTAGATAGCTCTGCAGCTTCTTCCTCTTCTAAATGCCTCCCCTCGCACATTCGCACCAGCCCCTGCACGCTCAGGCCATTTCTGTCGCACGCACACCCTGAGGCTCCCAATACCTGTGCCAAGCAGCCCAGAAAGCCCGCAGGTGGGAGCACCTTCTGTTCCTAGAGATCCTGTGACGCACGGCCCCAAGGATGCCTCCCCCACCTGACAGGTGGAGACGGTGAGGTCTGGGGGAGGGAGCCAGCTGCTGGGACAGGGAGCACCCACACACACCTGATTGGCGTCTCTCACGGCATCATTTCCCCGCCCCAGGATTGGCTCGCCATCCCCAGACCGCATTGGGTCTAGCACAGGGCACCATGGAGGTAGAAAGTTCACTGTCACGGGTCTGCACATGGAGCAGCCTTGTGGGCTGCACTGCTCTCGTTCTGAGCTCTGGACTACTAACTGAATGGGGGTCAGAAGGAGAGGCAAGGAGGAAGCCCAGAATTGGGGTTCAGCCAGGGTGGGTTAGAAACTGATTTTGTCCAAGCACTTCTTCCACAGATGAAATGGCAGAGACAGGGGTAGAAACCAGGAAGGGAATGGTAGCGATCACTCCCGTTGGCACCGCCCTTGATGGTTTACAAAGCCATTGTCTCCGAGCAGGTGCCCGTGTCGTGCAGAGAAGGAACATGACGTCCAGGCTCAGGAGATCACATGGTGGTGGGGCCGTAGCTTGTGTTCAGACCTGCAAGGTCTCACATCCCAGGGTATTTCCCATTCTCAGAAAACCTCGCTGGAAGAAACCAGACCTGAGCTTGGGTTTCCTTTAGAGAGAATCAAGCCGGGTTCCCTGATCACCCGCCACGGCCTGGGCACCAGAGCCACGTGGGGTCTCCCTCACCGCCCACTCCAACCCTGAAAGGCAGATCTCATTGGTCTGAGGCTTTGAGAGGAGGCAAAACCAGATCAAGGTCACCCCGCTGGAAAAAAGGAATTCAGACCCTCAGCCATGCTCTCCCAGGGCCTTCACTCAGCTTGGATGAGAGAGACTTCCCTGCCACGCCGGGCCCCCATCAGGCAGGGGCTAATTGGCAGCCTGGAGCTTGAAAACTTCCTGCCTGGCACTGAGCGGCCGCTCCTCCTCCCCAGCCTTCCACCTGGAGCCAGGGCCATCTGTTCCCCTTTGTCAGGATACAAGGCAAGATGAAACTGAATATAAATACTAATAATACTTAACCATCGCCTGGAAAATGCTTTGCACGCTAATTGCTGGTTAATCCTCCCCAGGCCCCGGAGAGATCCTGTCTTTGTGTCCCGTTCCACAGACAGACAGATGGGACCCGGGCTGGGAGGCCAGAGGGTGGGGTCGGGACTTAAAAGCCAAGAACCCGGCCGTTCTCCATCCCTTATTAGCAGGGTGGGGGCGGAGTGAGTAAATCCATCCAATTCAGTATTGCCCACAGCTAACAATTCAGCCGGGAGCTAGACGGACATTGTGACTTGACTGCCGACCAGCTGCCTGAGCGTGGCCGCCCCTTCGCCTCTCTGAGCCCCGGTTTCCGTGGAAATAACGTTCCCTGGTGGTTTGACGGGTCGCTGACCAGTGTTTACCGAGAGCACGCCTTGTGCCAGCCACTGGCCAGGCCCACGCTGAACATGACAGACAAGGCTCCTGCTCCCTGATGCCTCCCAGTCCGCACCGGAGAGACAGATCCACTCCGAAAATAAACAAATAGGCAAGAGAATTACAGCTGGCAATTAGAGAGGCTGTTGGGAAACAATTTGTAATCGTCTTTTTAAAAACACGAACCACTTCAGAAACGCTCCAGGTTGATGGTTACAGTGGCTCCTGTTTCTTGCGATGTTCATCTAGAAAGCAGAGATACGGCCCCAACGTGGGGAAACAGCCTCCGTGGACAGGTGTTGGGCCCGGGAATTTTGCTGGGGTGAGGGCCTCTAACCCTATCCTGGCAAACCCAACACCAGTAGCTTCCCACCCTCCATTCCCTGGCAGGAGTCCTTGTTCCTAGCACATCTGCATCGCCCCTCTTTCCTCAGTTACCTTCACACGGCTGTCCCGAACCAAAGCCACAAAGCTGGGCTGGGACCACGTGCTTTTCCAAAGCGGGGCGTGGGGCCCACCTCAGGGAAGAGAGGGACCCCGCTCCAGGGTCCCCAGGCCCACCAGTACCACTTCAGGCAGTGCTTTCTCATTCTGACTTCCTACCCGTTTGGCTTCCACAATGAATTCATCTGAAAACAGGACTCTGTCTATTTAAAGGAGGTTGCAAAGTAGCAGTCTTTGGGGAGACGGCTGGAGTAGGAGACCAAGACTGAAGTCCCGGTTTTATGGTTTAATAGCAAGCGACCCTGAGCGGGACGGCCCTTCACCTGTAAAGGGGGGTTTCCATCTGACCAGAGAGCAGGGACCGCAAGGAGACAAACGCAATGCACTTCCGGGCTCGGGGGAGGTGCTTCCGAAGCATCTGCTTTTATCCGAACCTTCCCCCGGGAATTTAAGAAGCAGAGCAGAGCTGGGCTGGCTGCAGTATCCAGCGTTAGCCAGGGGAACCCTGCCTAGGGTCTGAGATCTGCCAAACAAAGTCACCCCACCGTTTATCAAGACTGTGGCTGCAAAAACTCTGTGGCACTCGTTCATTTTAAAATAGAACGCACCTCTCTTTTCAGTCTAAGAACTTAGTGTCTATCCATCCGTGGAGGATGAAAAAGCAGCACAGCTCACCACAGGCAAAGTCGAGAAAGCCCATGCACGCCATGTTATCCCGTGTTGCCCCATGTTATCCCACGTTATCCCCCGTTATCCCACGTTATCCCATGTTATCCCATGTTATCCCATGCCAAGGAGGGCGGCTGTGCTGAGTCATGCAGCGGGTCTAGGAGGGTCTCACTCTCCTGGGTTGGTTGGTGCCAGAGAAAAGGACCAGCTTGGCCAGGAAGAAGGAGACTATATTGGTGTCCAGGAAATACCCCTAGTTACATGCGTGTAAGAGGGATCACACCTGATTTGACATTTGACAAATATATTTTTAGTGATTTCAGAGAGAGAGAAAGAGATAGAAACAATGATGAGAGAGAATCATTGGTCGGCTGCTGTCTGCACGCCCCCTACTGGGGATTGAGCCCGAAACCTGGGCATGTGCCCTGATCAGGAATCAAACCTAGGACCCTTCAGTCCACAGGCTGATACTCTATCCACTGAGCCAAACCGGCCAGGGCAAGACTTTTTTCTCTAGCACGTTCAGCTCAAAGAATCCTCTCTGCCCTGGGCACACAGGGGGCATCTCCAGTTGGCACCACACTCTGACAGAGGAAACCAGGGCCGGGGAAAGCGGGCACTTCAGCAGCCTCCCTCACAGCAGATGGCAGAGCTGGGATTTGAACTGAAAACTCTCTAACCAGAAAGGCCGCACCAGATATGCTTTAAGGTAGAACCAAGGAAAGCACTGGCCCCCGATTCCAGGGCCCAGCCTCCTCCGCCCTGTGGGCTCCAGAGGATCAGGCCTCAGCTGCAGAGGCGTCCTCTGGATGGCTTTCAGACACGTGGGCACCGTGGTGCCCTGGGCATGGGAGCCAAGGCAGGGGCCTCCTTTCTGTGCCTCAAACCAGAATGGCACAGAGATTGGGTGGGAATGTAGCTCCTCCTGCACAGCTGTGAGTGACTTCGAACTCGTGTCTTGTCAGCCTCAATTTCCTCATCAGCAAAATGGGGTGTGACACCTATCTTACAAGGTTTCAGTGAGAAATGCCATAAGGAACACCTGGTAAAGACCGAATAAACGCTGACCATCTTCCCCTGGCCTTACCCTCCCGCTGCTCAGGGCTCCGTGCAGCAGACAGGCAGGCTAGCACCATTCACCCAGCCCCAGCATTCCTCCCAGAGCCTCCCCTCCAGGACTCGGAGAACACAGAGACACAAAGTCATAACCATCCAACAGGAAGTGCCGCAGAGGAGGGGCGCGCGGGAGCCCACAGGAGGAAGTGGCATTGCCCAGAGGGTGCAAGGAGGGGCCACAGGGCCACATACCAATCAAGACAGCAAGTCTCCTAGAGCCCTAGGTCCCCCATTGTTCTCCCACCACCACTGTTGACATTTATTGAGCACCTACTATGTGCTGGACACCTTCCAACACATGTTCCTACTCAGTGAGTCAATGCTTCAAGCAATGCATCCAACAAGCTATTATTATCTCATCGTACAGGAAAGGAAACCAAGAGAGGGATCGTGACCTTCCCAAGGTCACAGAGATCTGAGTCAAGCCCGACTCCAAACCCCATGCTCTTTCCCTCTGTTCCCCTCTGGCTGCTGTAACAAGCAGCCCCCACATCCTGTCTGCCTTCCTCCTGAATCCTCCTGACCTGACATCTCTTCAAACACTCAGCACCTGGGTGAGGATGGCCCTGTGGTCAGTGCTCCCCACACCCCAACTCTCTCCCTCCGACCCGCCCTCCTGCCTCCCAGGCCCTGCCTTCCCCCGGCAGGTGCACGATGGCTCTGCAACGGCCCAGAGCAGGCCTGGACCTCTGGGTGCTGGTGCAGCTGCCTGCTCTGCCTTCGAAGATGCTCTCCCGACACCTCTGACTTGTGACGCCATTTCACAGAGGAGAAAGCTGAGTACAGGAAGAGCAGAGGCCCCAGCAGTGAGAGCCACAGGCCCTAGGGGAGCAATGTGTGTAAAAAGACCCTTTTTGCTGTCCCATCCGGAGACTCAGAGTCAGGGCTGAGCCGGACTGAGCCTGACTAAGGCAGGCGCCCAGAGAACAGGCTGGGAAGCAGATGAGTCACTCGGTCTCCTCGCAGGGTCAGCCAGCCGGCGTCCGGGAGGGTCAGTTGGCTGGGCAGACAGCCCCAGCGGCCCCGTGTCTCTGAGTCAGCTGCACAGGGTCAGCTGGTCACATTACAGCAAGCTGGGCCTGGCGCACAGCCTCCTCCAAGCTCCCTCTCCCTCTCTGCCTTCCTGCGAGGAAGAAGAGGGAAACTCGCCAAGCTCAGATGCCAGGCCTTCCTCAAAGCACTGGCCAGAGCTGCACACGGTGGCCCCGGGAGACACTGTGTATTTGAGCCCTCTTCCTGCCCCCTCACACACACAGACACACACACACACACGCATACATGTGAATGTATATTGTGTAATATTATACAAACACATTCTCATAGTCTTATACACCCATGCTTGCACATCTAAGTCTGTTTGTGCAAACACACACACACACACACACACACACACAAGGATACACACACAGGGCAGCACACTCTGGTGCTCAGGCGTTCGTTATGAAAGCACTCAGATTTCCCTCTGCAGAGATGCTCCTGAGCAAGGGACCCCAAAGCCTCACCTAACTCCATCCCTTAAAGGACTGAGGAAGTGTTCTGGGGAGAGGCGCCATCCTCACCAGCCAAGGGCTAAAGCGGGAGCAGGGAGCAGGTGGCCGGCCCTGTGGGACCCAGGGTCAGTTCTGTGGGAGCAAAGCAGTGGCCCTTCAGAATTATACAGGTCGCCCCTCTTGCTCCAAGCCTTGGGGCTGGCCGGCCAGCCGTAACGAGGGCTGCCTGAGTGCAGATTCTGAGGAGGCCCAGCTGCCCTCCACCCCTGGAACTCCCCTCCCCTCAGTTTCCCTGCATCTTTGGAGGGCTTGCCTGGTGCGGCAAAGATGTGAGGACAGAGGATCTGGGTACCCACTCCCGAAAGGACCCTCCTGGCCCGGGGCACACCCGGCATCTCTCCTCACCTCGTTTTTTTTATCCAGAGGACAAAGGGGACAGCCTGTTAAAACGGAGCTGCGGGTTATACGAAATGCTCTCTGGGGAGCACGTGGCAGACGGAAAGCCCTGTCCAGTGGCAGTTACCCATAGCAGCCAGAGGTCAGGGGGCAAGGAGGACCAGCCAATGGTTATGTCACAGTTTTCAATTAGGAGGGGACCCTGGGAGAAATGGGGGGTGCCCAGCGAGGCAAGAAGCTTCTGTTCCTTCCATCACAGATTGGTCATTCATTCGTTCAATAAGCCTCCGCTAAGCTGCTGCTCTGACGAGGCACTGGGTCCCGGAGGCCAGCTCTCACCGGCTGCTGTCCGGGGAGGAGTCCGTCAGCCAGGGGACAGATGCCCCCCAGGGACAGGAAGTGCCATGGAAAACAAAGTAGAGAAATGTTCACAGGCACGAGGAGGGCAGCTTCTGGGAGGGGAAGTCAGAGCGAGGCTCTCCGAGGGCGCACAGCACAGTGGTTTGGTTCTGTCCCTCCCTCGGGGCGTGACAAGTTCCTTCCAGCCCCAGGGCCTCTGCACTTGCTCTTCTCTCTGCGCATTCAGATGGCAAGACAAATGCTTAGGCTACTGTTTGCCGCCCATCAAGACCCGCAAGGACTCAGAGGCACAGCTGGGAGGCGGCAGAGCGGGGACACACACCAGGTCCCTCTACCAGCGGCTCTAAAAGCCTCTGCTGCCCCGAGCCTTTCTCGGTCCCACTGCCCCTGCCTTCTCTGCCTGGAAAAGCTGCTTTTGCACGATTCCCTCCAGGGCCGCTGGGACGATCTGCCGTCTGGCAGCGGCAGGTCTCAGAGCAGCAGGGCTAGCGCCACTGCAGACCCCGCTGAGCTCAGCCCGGGAGGCGTCCAGGGCAGCTAGATCCGGCTGGGGCACCGTGAACAAACCGGCCAACCTCTCTGGGCCCCAAATATAACGGAGGGAGAGGACCAAGATGCGGCACTGAGGTGATGGCACCAAGGACACAGACAGAGGCAGGGGGTGTGGAGGGCGGGCGGCAGGGCCAGGGGTGGGGCTGGGCTCTTCCCCAGCATCATGAGGCCACTGAGGAAGGTTCTGAGTGGGGAGTGATGTGAGGAGAGGAGTATTTTGGGAAGATTCTCTGGCAGCACAGCCCAGGTTGGGTTGGAGACGCTGTGTGGAGGAGTGTGAGCAGCATGCGTGCCTGGGAAATGCTTAGGAAGGAGGCCCCCTCTCCCAGCCCTCCTCTGAGGCGATGTCAGAAGCAGGGACCGGGTCCCAGGCCTCCTCTTCCCCTACCCAGAGGGGGTCCATGGCCCCGGGCCAATAGCATGCTCCTGGGAGCTGTGTCAGCCCCTTGGCCGCACCTGTCCAGCTCAGGGTGGCAGCCAAGGCTGGGGAGCGGGGATGTGGACTGAGACCGGGGCTTTAGGAGTCACAGATGCTCCGGAGGAAATGGGACAGTCCCCCAGAGGGACATGCTGTGCTTCACCTGGTCCGGGTCAGGGTTAGAGAGAGTGGGGGGCCTGGCTTAGCCGAGCGCCTCTGGCTGGGAGGGGCAGGAGCACAATTTGTCCAGATCACAGACAAGCCCACCACTTGGAACCAATGGCAATGGTTGACCCCATCTTCCCAGGCCTGCTAGGGACCGGGAGAGGAGAAGGCCAAGGGAGAAGGGGTGCTGCCGGCCTGCCCGGGCCCCCAATCCCTGTGGCTGGCAGTGCCCTGGGAGGCCCAGGCCCTCTCACTGTCACGAGCTTTCTGCCCCCTCCTCACCCACCCCTCACTGGGGTGAAAACCCTGCTTATTCACATAACAGACAGTCTCCGCTGCTTGCTTTGTGCCAGGCCCCGCAGCCCACAGGCTGGTGGCGAAGGCAGGAAAGTGCTGTGATGGAGGCAAACCCTTGAGGAGCTCAGGAAGGCTTCCCAGAGCCCATGTGCCTACTCGGACCGGGGGTAGGAGCCCAGGGTGGCCAGCTATTGGGGTAAGCAGGCAAGAGGGGAGGGGTGTCCCAGGCGGAGGTACAACGAGGGGCCAAGAACAGGAGGGGACTGATACACCCACCGGGGACAGGAAGCAGCCCAGACCGCGCTAGCCCTGCTGCTCTGAGACCTGCCACTGCCAGACGGCAGAGCTGAGTCTCGCCAGAGACTAGAGGAGGCAAAGGTGCTCCAGGCAAAGGGAGTGGGAGGCACCCAGCTCGGAGACGGGAGCCAATGGGGTGTTTTCGGGAAACGGCAGGCAGTTCCGCATGACTAATGGGGGGCAGGGAGGTATGGCAGGGGGAAGACCTGGGAGGGCTGCAGGGACCCTGGCCACTGTCAGGAGATGGGACTTTATCTGTGTTCTTTCCATGGGGTGGCACTGCTCAGATCTAGGGGAGGGGATAAGGGCAGGGTGCACAGGTGAGACCAAAGCACAGCAGGAGGGCCTGCTGGGTGCAGAGGGTCTGGTCCCAGGGGGAAGTGACAAGGTAGATGGTGGGTGACAGAGGTGGTGACTCTAAGTGCTGGGGGAAGCCACAGAGTAAGGACACTGGCTTCAAATACCTCACCCTGACCAGCTTCTACCCGCCTCCCCCCTGCTGAATCCTTAGCTACTGGGACCCATGACCCTTCCCCAGGGCCACAGTGAGCACTTTGGGTGCCCTTGAGCAGGTTACTTAACCTCCTCCTGCCTCGGTTTCCTCACCTATAAAGTGGGGATGTCATCTGCCAGGAAGTGGTACGGCTGAGATTTGAACCCGGACCTTGGCCCCTGCATTCTAACCCGCTTTGCTGTCTTTCTACCCGGGAAGCAGGGACTTGGGTTGTCCTCTCTGTGCCTCAGTGGGTATCCCCGGGGGTGGAGGTAGAGGAACACAGCAATGAGCAGGCAGTGCGAGGTTCCTAGAGATTTTTTCCTAGCTGTAAAGACAAGCCATGGGCACACAGACAAATATAAACAAGGGGAATCATTCAGACCACGGTGAGCGCTGGGAAGACCATCACACCGAGGAATGAGAGGGAATTGGCAGGCTCACTTAGACAGATTAAAAGAGGGGTGGCTTCTTTGAAGAGGGGAGAGCCGAGCCCGAAAGCGAATGCAGCGCGGAGCCGGCCAAGTCCGGATGCGGGGGACCGCGCTCTAGGCAGAGGGAACAGCAGGTACAGAGAGCGGCACTGGGGGGGCCCAGGAAATGACTCTGGATCTCCTTCTGAGGGCAGTGGTTTTATCTAAGCTGACAGAGGGTTTCAGACACAGGTGTGCCGTGATCTAATGTGTGTGTCCGCAGCATTCCTGCCCCGGGGACTCTGTGTTGGTGTGTGATTCAATGCCAATCGGTGTCGAGGTGGGTGCTGTGGCACCACGCACATTTCAGAGGGTGTCCGCAGAGAATAGGTCAGTTTGCGTGTCTGGGTAGTGCCAGCCTGTCCGTGGTCACCAGCCACCTCCCACGGAGGGTCTGCAGCTCACGGTGATGTCCTCAGGTGTCTGGCAGGCCAGCCACCCCTGAGCGAGGAGAGAGGCACAGAGCTGCCCGTCTCCCTAGCGCTCTTCCCGCCAAGGCTCAGAATCTTCCCGGGGCCTAGGAACGGACACGTATCCCTCACACTCTGCACACAGCTCAGGCCTGCAGCCAACTGCAGGCTGCATGTCAGAGGTGCAAAGACCGGTAAGACTGGGCCTCGAGGGGCTCCCCGCCTGGAGGGGAGATGACACAGCTGAGGTTCCCCGCACAGGGGAGGCCCCTGGTAAGAGACGGGCGAGGCTCCGCAGAAGGCCTCTGACGTGAGCCTGAGGGGGGCGCTGACAGGAGGAGCCAGGTTTGACCCTGGACCCGGCGGAGGCCTGGCATCATCCCTCTCCAGCTTTGGTGAGCTCCGCAGGCCCCTCACCGCTCCCAGGCTCAGTCCCTCGGAGTGGTGCCATCCGGTTCCAGGACGTGTCTGAAGCACCGAGTCCCGCGCCCTGTGTTTACTGGTGAGCTCTCAGTCAACACCAGTCCCCCACCACACGCACCTAAATATTAGTGGACTGTCCCTTTTGTGGGGAGCACCCCTGTGACACTGAGCTTGTCTGTCTATGCGGGCCCCGAGCGCTGTCTGTGGTAACTGGGCGCCATCTATGGGAACTGGGTGCTGTCTATGATAACTGGGTGCTGTCTATGATAACTGGGCGCTGTCTATGGGAACTGGGCGCTGTCTGTGGGAACTGGCTTGGGAACTCCTTGGGAAACAGCCTACAAGGTGGGCCAGGGCCACCAGCGCTGTCTCTAGACCCGTCAGCGGTGCACCATGAGGCAGGGGCTGCACCGATGCCAGGTAAAATACCCAAGTTTGCAAATGATTGTGTTTTAGAAAAACAGAGTGGATCCAAAAACTCCCCTCTAAGGATGTCCCGTTCAGAATGACCTCCCGTCTGCCAGATTTGGGGTTGTGGGGCAGAAGGGGGCTGAGGGGCCCCCCATGCCATCATCGCTCAGAAAGGCTCGGGAGGGTGGCAATCGGGCTGGGCCTTGAGGATGGCGGCCTTGGGTGCACAAAGGCGGCGCGTCTGGCAGGAGGCTGAGTGGGCGGTGGGCGGTGGGCAGAGGCAGAGCCGCGGCGGGCGCCGGGAGCAGCTGGAGTCTGTTTGGCTGGAACTTTCTGGACGTCATGGAATAGCCAGAGCAGCAGCTGGAGAGGCGGGCTGAGGCCGCCCTGGGGATAAGGAGGCTGGGCTCCGGCCAGCACACCGGCGTTTCCCACGCTGTGTTCCTCGGAACGCCCCTTCCCTCGGTGTTCCGCTCGGAGAGGTTCCGTGATCCGGTGAGTTCTGGAAGTGCCGCACACAGTGTCTCCTCTCTGAGGCTCACCACCTGAGAGCACATGGAAGGCCCTAAAAGGCCCTGCAGAGGAAAATCTGTTTGCCTGCGTTTGTCCCAGCAATCCCTGCTCCCTGCCCAGGCCCCTCGTTCACAGAGCCCTGCACCACGCACTCTGAACGACGCCAGTGGAGAAGGAGGGCACTGTTTTGAGCAGGGTCAGAGCTGCGTCGTTCGATCTGAGCTCACAGAGGACCTGAGTCGGCCTCATGCGAGGACGTGAATGAAGACAGGGCCAAGGGGACCGGTGGGCGTGGGGAGGTGAGAGGAGGAGGCTGCCGCAGGGAGGAGCTGGGATAGCCCAAGCACTGGGGAGGGAGGGGGGGGGGAGAAAGGGAGGGATGGAGGAAGGGGGAGAGGAAGGGAGGGATGGAGGAAGGGGGAGAGGAAGGGAGGGATGGAGGAAGGGGGAGAGGAAGGGAGGGATGGAGGAAGAGGGAGAGGAAGGGAGGGATGAAGGAAAGGGGAGAGGAAGGAAGGGATGGAGGGATGGAGAGGGGAAGGGAAGAATAGAAGGAGGGAGAGGGGAAGGGGTATCGGGTGGCATCCACACTGACCAGGGCTTTAAGCCTGAGGGACCAGGGGGATGGCAGCACCACACCTATGGCAGTTCCGGTGGAGATGAAGGAAGCCCCTTCAGAATGCCATGGGCTGGCAGGCGGCTGGGCCACTCTGGATCCGGGAGCCTGTTTCCTGTCTTCCTGAGAGTGCTCTCTGTTTGGGAGCCTGGGAGAGGTCCCCTACCCTCCTCCCTGGCTGAGCACACAGCTGACCTTGTGCTTTGAGCTGGGGAGCCCCTCAGAGAAGCACTCCAAGGCCATCCATAGACATCTGCCAGGCCCCCTGGGTAGCGCCTCCCAGGTAACTGCCTTCTTAGAGACAAGCAGCTACGCCCGGTCACCCGCAGGGAAACGAGGGCCTCAGGAAGCTGCACAGAGTCCCAGGGGGGCAGGGACGAGTCTGGCCGGGGAGAAGACATGAGTCCTGGGTCGTGATCAGTTGTAAGAGGAGGAAGGGCACCCAGTCCGAGGCCACAGCCACTCCAAGTGCAGAGGGCGCTCTGCAAAGAGTAAGATCTCATCACGAGAGGCCCCCTCGTGGCCTGGGCCTCCGTTTTTCCTGCTGTAAAATGGGTGTAAAAGCCCCCACTGCTGCCGCTTCTGCAGGGTCCACAGAGAAACGGCTGTGGACACTGCCTCCTCCCTGCCAGGCCCTGCCAGGCCCTGTGCAGCCATAGGGGCCGCAGACAAATAAGCCTCGACACCAGGTGGGCTCCTCAGTGGCCCCGGCATCAGGTACCAGTCTTTGGCCTCTGATGCCTGGAGGCGGTTACCACTGGCATCAGAGCTGGGACTGTACTCAGCTGCCTGGGGCCGGGGCCCAGATGCACACATCTGGCAGCCGAGCCCAGGTCCTGGCGTGAGTCTGAGGCCCCGTGGGCTGCCCGGGAAGAGGCAGATGTATTTTGACAAGCCCGCCACAGCTTCTGCCGCATCCTGCGTCAAAATAAGCCCTCTCCTGGGCAGCCCCTGGGACGGGCTATTTCTGCTCGGCGTTTCTTCTCTCCACGTGGGGGCTGAGCGACGCCGACTCAGCTGTACACAGAGGCTGCCTCCGCTGGCGCCCACGGTGCTCCCCTCAGCGACACGGACATCAGCACGCAGCCTGGCGTGGACTCAGGAAGCCTTCCGTGTGGCCTCACACTCACGTCATTTCCCCCGAGAGCGGCAGCCTGGGCCCAGGAAGGCTCCAATAACCCTTCCATAGGGAGGGCTGCAAATTATTTTTTTTTAAAAAATCTGTACAAAACTTCACCGGAGGCAAAGTACTCTCTTACCTATACAGTACTGTGGTGAGACAGTTGCTATTGCTTCCATCTTACAGATGAGCAAACTGAGGCTCAGACAGGTTAGTTGATGCTGGAGGGGGTGGAAAAGAGGTCTGAGTCCAAGTCAGACTGTCCGGGTGGAGAGAGAGAGCCTGGGAGAGGAAATGGAGTTGGAGCAAAGATGGCGGCACTGTTTCTCACTTTGATCAGGTCAGGATCCAAGGGCAGGAAGGCATGTGGCCCAAGCCCCTGCTCCCTGTGCCAGGCAGGCACCATGCAGGGACCCTGGCAGAGCATGTCATCTTCATCTTTCCAACAGCCCAGGCCATAGGAGATGCTGTTCCCATTTCCTAGATGGAGAAACTGAGGATCAGAAGGACCAAGTGCCTTCCCTTTGGCTACCGGGTAAACCATTGCAGCCTGGGGTCTTGCATGGGGCAGCTCGGCTACAGGCCCTGGCTTCCTCGGTGCTGGGGGAGCTGAGGCCAGGGAGAGCCCGGGCGGGAGGGAGAGGGAGAGCGGACCCAGAGGAGGCAGGGCGGGCGGGTCAGGAGGCTTCTGGCTTCTCCAGAGCGGGGGCCTCAGACTCAGTGGCTGTAGGTGGGTCGGTGATAGCCAGCCGAACACGGGGGAACGTGTTCCTTGTTTTAAATTCTCTTCCGATGCTTCAGTGGTGCCCGTGAGCGCGTCCCCAGCTGGTGCCAGTGGGTCCCTCACAGGACGACAGGGCCAGGCTCAGACCGGATAGAGCCGGACACCAGCTGGCATTTCCTTTTCATCGCGTCTGTGTGTGTCGTTGCCCTCTCTTAGCGAGAGACGCTGGTTCGCGGGGTAAAGTGGTGCGATGAGGTTTCCTTTTTAAACGAACACAATGCTTTTATGTTTGCAAGTGGGTGAAATTAGAGGACAGTGCTAAGTAAATAGCAGAGGTGGCATTGAATGTAGCAAAAGCACAGAGGTGCCGCTGCAGAGAGTGAGGCTGGGACGTGCTGGCTCCTACCTCTGGGCCAGGCCTGGCACCAGCCCACACGGCAGCACCATGTCGCTGCTGGGACCTGAGTAACCCAGCTCCAATGCCCGCTCCTGCTGAGTGGCCGGGCCCCGGCCAGCACAGGCCGCCACAGGTTTGCTGACCGGAATCCTAAGATGTGCAGAGGGAAGAGGGAATTGTCCCTCCAGGGTAAGCCAGGAAAACAGAAATTGGGGATCCGTAAGAGACGACAGTACAAAGTAAGCCCGTGTCCGCACTGGCCCCTTCTCTCGCTGGTAACGGCAGTGAAGTTCAAACCTTTTGAGAAGGTCAGGCTGGTAGCACGGAGGTTCTGGTGCCACACAACCAGGGCTCAGATCCCAGGTGCCTCGTAAATGACCTTGAGCAAGTGGCTAACCCAACTTCCTTCAGGGTCATCATGGGGCCCCATTCCCAGGGTTGCTGGGAGGATCACTTGAGTTCATGCAGGTGAAGAACTTACAGCGGCCCTGCCTCCTGGCCTGGTGCCATTACACTGTGCCAGACACGGGCTGAGCAATGTTTAGGTGTGTCAAGGCTGGCATCACCCGCCCTGCAGAGTTGGCTCAGAGAGGTACAGTGCCTTACCCCAGTTCACACAGCCAGGAAGAGTTGAGGCCAGGGGAGGGACCCTGGCTCTCCAGTATCATATCTGGTACCTTTTCCCCATCACCCCGAGGTCTCCCCCTACCCCATTCCCTTGCCCTAAGCCCCCTCCTTTCTCCTCACTGCTCATCCCGCCTTTGATTGTCAGAGTAAAGTCTCTTTTCATCTCAACAGAGCACAGCCAGGCCTCCATCTGCTGGGTCAACCAGTTAGCTCCCTCCCCATCGGCCATCCCGCTTCATTCACTGCCTTCCACCCCAGCCTGGCCGCGCCCCATTAGGGTCACTGGGAAAAACTGGTTCTGCTCTGATTGCGTGAGACAGAACCCCCGGTCAAAGTGGAGAAGCAAAACAGCCCCATACTCTCTCTGAGCCTCAGTTTGTCCTTAAGTGTAATGGGGCCAGAATAGTGCTTGCTCAGACAGTTGATAGTTGATGTAAGGATCCAATGAGGCAATGCCTCCCGAGCCTTAGAGCCGTGCCTGGCAGATAGGATGTGCTCATTAGTGTTATTCCTTGTATTGTTGTTGCTATTGCTGTGACTCAATGGGTGATGGTGGGAGACACTGCCCCTGTCTTCAAAGACCTCGCTGTCTAGTAAGGAAAGCCATCTATATGCACACAAAGACCAGGACGTGTCAAAGGTCACGGGCACCCTGCGGACAGCACAGTCAGAACACACTGCGCAGTGTCAGAACGCCGCAGCACTGCAGGCAGCAGGTGGACACCGATTCCGGCCACGGGGGAGCTAGCAAACGGCACGATTCATTTATCCAGCAAACACTCACCGGGTGCCCACCGCAGGCCCGGCGCTGTGCCAGACACCGGCGCTGCAGCCGTGGCCAAGCAGATGTCCTCTCTGCCCCCGAGGGACTCCCACCCAGAGGAGGAGGTAAACCTGGAGAACACTATTGTTGAAGTTGAGCCCAGCCGAGAAGAAAAAATACATTGTGCTGTAAAAATGCTCCCAGGAAACAGACTGTCTGCAGGTACAGACAGGAAGGCTTCCCCCCAAGGAAGGGGGATCAGAGGGGACGAGAGTAGAAGCCAGGAGAGCAGTCGGTGAGGCCTGAGCCTCAGGAAGGTGAAGCGACCGGTCCAAGGTCATCCGGTGAGTGAGCCGCGGAGCTGGGGCCGCTCGGCAGCTCCCACCACGCTCCTCACGGAGCCGAGCCGGGGGCTTAGCAGCCCGAAGCGAGGCAGAGAGAGAGCAGGTTTCCAAGGAGAGGGAGGAGAGGTGTTGGGAACATGCAGTTATTTACAGGATGCCGTGTGGGTTGCCGCCTGACAGCGGGAAACGTCCTGAGGTGAGGAGGGAGTGGGAGATGCTGGGACCTCGGTTTCCTCGTCTACAGATGGCAATGGGGATGCCGCCGCCCGGGAGACGGAGCCCCAGCGCGGGAGCAGCTCCTGTGCACGGCCACAGCACACCTGGGCACCGCAGGGCCGGGGGTGGGGGGGCGGGCAGGGGGCTGTGGTCTCCCTCCGAGGGAGATGGGTGGGACAGACCTCAGGCGCTGTGGGCCTCACTTTCCCCAGAAGTGAGGGAGGAACACACCTGGATCCTTACTAAAGGCTCTCAGTTCTCCAAAAACGGCAATTTGCTACAGAAATTTGCAAATGAGGCCAGAAAACGTGGGGCTGGAGACAGGAGGATTCAGCCAGGGGCTCTCTGCAGGTCTGGCTTGCGACCCGTCTGATGGATGGCCCCCTTCCCAGGTCAGTAACAGCCCAGCCTCTGGCCATTCTGATAAAGACTCATAGGCCCTGGGCCGCCCACCTCTCTGATTGTGGAGGGTCAGCATCGGTGGGAACCGTGCCTACCTCTAAACCTAACAGCATAATAAAAGGAGGGCGTGGCTGCCCCGTCTGCAGAGGACAGGTGTTTGGAAGGACCACGCGATAGGAGTGGTGGCCTTCGGCTGAGGGGCACTCTGATCTCGTTCCCTCCTGCCTCCAGTCCCTGCCGGCACCTCCCATGGACAGGACCCAACCAGAAGCCTGAGGACCAAGGGAGCCTGTTGATTGGCCTCTGGGCCAGCCTCCTGGGCCCAAAGGAGGATGGGGAGTGGAGTGTGGATCTGCAGGAGCAAAATGAAGCTAGCCAAGAAGGTCACCTCCCAGCTGATGCCACGGGGACCTCTGTGACACTCCGGCTCTCTCTTCCTACACAGAGACCCGGAAGCCATGCTGAGATGGTTCCCTCACAAGGTAACACAGAGCCTCCTCCCCCTTCCAACCACAGCCCCGTTCCGAACATCACCATGAGAAGCAAAACATCACGAAAGGAATGTCCGAGGAGCTGCTGTAAGGGGAAAGGCATGTTTGGGGAAATCGTTTAAAGCTGATGAGTTAGAATCTGGAAGCCCATGTGAAACATGAGGCCTAAATGATACAGGCTAGAGACACCCTGAGGGTCACCTTGAGAGGATCTGTGGGTCCCCAAACCAGAGGTCTTTCAAATCCCCGGAACTGAAAGAGGTGAGATGAAGGGCCGGCGAGATGCTTGATGATCACAGCTGTGGGAGGGAGCGGAGATGAGAGCGAGAGATCCGGGACATCAGGGGAAGCCTCGGCCCCGGCTCTCACGGAGGCGTTCCTTGGGGAAATTCCTGCTGCCAGAATGTCCTCTGGAAGCAGGGCCGCCAAAGGCACCGCTCGGGAGGCAAATGTCCCAACTCCAGTTGACAAACGAGATGCAGACAGATCGCCAGGCACGGATGGCACCAGCCCAAGAATGCGATGCCACTCAAGGGTGAAACCGCAGAGCTATTGGCCAAAAATACGGGCGATGTTGAAGGGACGTGGCGATGGGAGCCGGGGTCTGTGGGTATGGAGTCTGAGCTCTTGCAAAACTTCCAGCAAGGATCCACAGCGTGAGTTCCTTCTCTCCAGTCTGCATGACCACGAGGCCACAAAATACAGGAGGCAGCCTAGAGACAGAGAACAGGGGTCAGCAACTTTCTGGAATGAGAGATGACTCAGCAGGGGGTCCTTACGGGGCCAGGGCCTGCTTGATTAGCCATTTCTGAAGGACGGGGACACGCAGCCCCAAAGGTACAGATTCCACGGAGCAGACACAGAGACCTCATTCAAAACAACTTAAGGGGAAAGGTGGCGTTTATCGGTCACATGACAGGAAGGTACGTGGGCAGATGAGCCTTGAAGGCACATTAAGATTGAGGCACTCGAACACTGCCATCCTGAATGTCTGCCTTTCTTCTCTTGACTCTGTTCTTCTCTGTGATGGCATCACCCCGGGGCAGGCTCTCTCCAGGTGGCCAAACAGTCCAGCTGCTCAGGCCGGCATTCTGCCAGTCCCACAAATCCCATAGGAATGAGAGCCTTTTCCCATTGGTTCCAGCTAAGTCCCAGGGCTGACTCTCATTGTTTTTTTGGTTTTTTTTCCCCCTCCCTGTACCAATCACAGGGGCCAAAGCTAACAGTGCTCTAATTGGCTGGCTATGGGTTCAATGCCCACCACAGACATAGAACGTGAAGTCAGCCCTGCCCAGACCATAAAACCTGGGAGTGGGGAAGGACAGGGACTCCAGAGATACCAAACACACCAAAAAAGCATGTCACCACAGCAAACGACACCAAAAACATCCCAGTGACAAAATGTCACGCCGGTGGGACTGAAACATGGGAGGAAATCATGGGGTCATATGGATGGACCAAGAATACAAAAAAAAAAAAAAAAAAGAAAAAGAAGAAAAACTGTCAAGATTTAAACAGAGATGGCAGCACTATTATGTGGTCTTTGGCCCAGCAAGAACCTAGGTCTGCAAGTCACCCTGAGATGGGCACCGTAAGGCAGGATAAGCCATTTCAACGCAAGTAAGGAGGCAAAGCCGTGCAGGATTTCACTCTGGAAATACTCGTTGAGCATCCACAGTGGGGAAGGCCCTCAGTTTGACGTTAGGGATTGAGCCAGACACAGTCCTTGCCCTCAAGCAGCTTACGATCCATGGGAGGAACCAAAAAGGTACAAATGAATAAAGTTCTAAAGTGAACAGCAAAGGCGCCAAGCGCTCCGGAGCAGCGAGTGCTCTGTCAGAGAAGAGCTGGTTCTGCCGGACAGGCTGGCACAGGAGGCAGAAGCTGTGGGTCTGGACTCGATGCCACAGGCAATGGTGAGTCATCGAAGGCTTTTGAGCAGAGCAGTGACACCAGCAGAAGGAAGCTTCATCGTCCTAATGGATCCAGACAAAGCCCAGAGGAGAGTCACGGAGATGATCAAAGGGCTGACAACAGGCCTGTGGAGGGAGACAGAGAGTGAGGAGTGGAAAGACGATGGCCGCGGGAGCCTGATCAAAGTCAAGCGAGAGAGCACGGCGCTGCCCGGCGCCGGACCGAGACCGGACAGAGCTGCCCCATGGAGTCAGAGAGAAGGCTGCTTTGTTCCGTTCCCATCGGGAAAGGTGAGTCTCCCACACACACAATGTCATTTATATAACCGTGGCTCCCCAAGAGGGGCGTAGGCTGGAAGTGGGGGACAGGTCGCTCACGAAGAGTTGTTGGTAGAGTCCAGAGTGACAGCCAACAAGGAAGACTGAGGGCAGCGGGGTGTCCAGTGCTGTTCCTGCTCGATCGTTCAGAGGCCACTCCCCGGGGTCCTGCCTGGAGCCTGGCCCTCCTTTAGGCTCGGAGCTCCGGACAGGAAGCAGACATCCCCTCGTCGTGTGTCACCGCCTGAAAAGGCCCAGCCCCGTGTGTGTTTACTGGACAAGAGTCTGCTTCCCCTACCAGACCAGACAGGAATCGGTCTGTCTCTTCACTGCGTTAACCCCAGCACCTAGTGGGGTGCCCAGCATGTAGCAGATGCTCAGTTCGTGTTTGAGTGAAGGACGCCTCTCAGCCTCAGTGAGTGCCCATCCTCAAAGAGCTCAGAATCCGGAGAGCAAGTCAGACAAGTGTCAAGTTTAGGCTCCTTGGTGCTCTGAAGACGAGGTCTGGGTGGGAGCACAGAGGCCGCTCCTGGCTCAGCCTGTTTCCCAGGAGAGGTCTCCTGATGCTTTAGCCGCTCGCAGGTGGTCAAAGTAAACGCTTGTCGAGTGAGCAGAGCAGACACGGCCATCCCTTCAGGAGCAGGCAGCGTGGGCAGAGGCTCAGAATGCCAGCTGACACTGTGTCCTGGAGCAACACGGAGCACAGATGGCCGGGGAGGCGGGGAAGGTGGCCAGGGTCTGACTGCACAGGTCCTAAAGGCCAGCTCAAGGGGTCCGACCTGTCTCCCGAAGGCAATGAGAAGACAGTTAAGGACTGAAAGGAGGGAGGTAAAGGATTTTTGTGTCAGTGAAGATGCTTTGGTTGCAAGTAAAAGAAAAAAATCACAGTGGCTCTAAGAAGAATAAATGGGGAGGGCTGGTTATTGGCACGTAAGGATGGCGAGGCCTGGCAGAGCTGTGGGCACAGCTTGATCCGAGGTATAAACAATGTCCTCAGGCTGGGGCCCACGTGCTCCTCTCCAGAGCTCTGCAGGCTCGAGCTGGTTTCCATTCTGAGGCTCCATGTGGCAGCTCCTGGGAACCCCACCTCACGTCACAGTGGAGCTAAAAGGAGAGTCCACTTCTCCTAGCTGAAGCAGAAGTTCCAGCACCGAGTCTCCCTGGCCCTGACCGGTCTGATGTGAGTCCTACGCCTCTCCCGGAACTAAGCCAGGGGCCAGGGGGACCGCATGCTGATTGGCTTAGCCCGGGTCATATGATCCACCCATGGGTTCAAGTGAAATACAAAGGTTGGTTTCTCTAAAGCTGATGCCACGCAAGGGAGAGGTGAGTGCTAGCTGGCAAAATGAGCTGTGACCACCACGTGGTTTAAGAAGGGGGAGGATACAACCAGACCATGTGTTAGAAAGCTGTAATTCTCCTTCCGCTCCGGATGCCAATCTGAAGGCAAGAGCAGAAGCAGAAGCAATGGTTAGATGGTTGGTGTTGAGCCAGGCTGAGCCAAACAGAGCAGACGTGAGCACAAGGCTGCTACAGCGGGGACTTCTTACTTAAATCCTTAGGACATAGTCCTGATCTACTGCCCCGTCACTTTTTTAAAATCCTCACCCAAGTTGTTTTTTCCCATTGATTTTCAGACAAAGTGGAAGGGAGGAAGGAGGGGAGGGGAGAAAGAGAGAGAGAGAGAGAGAGAGAGAGAGAGAGAGAGAGAGAGAGAGAGAGAGAGAGAGAGGGAAACATCAATGTGAGAGAGACACTTCGATTGGTTGCCTCCCACACATGCCCTGACCTGGGCCGGGGAATTAACCCGAAATCGTGGTATGTGCCCATGAACAGGAATCAAACCCACAACCCTTTGGTCCACAGGCCAACGCTCTAACCACTGAGCAACTGGCCAGGGCCTGCCCCTATCACTTTTGATTTCCTTCAGACCTAGAACACCCAACCCTGTTAAGCACCAGCTTGGGGCAAGCACAGTGGTGCTAAGAGAAGTGGACTCTCAATTTTAGCACCTCTGTGGCGTGAAGTGGGGCTCACTCTTACCCTGAACAATGCTGGAACTTCTGCCTCAGCTGAGAGAAGTGGACTCTCCTTTTAGCTCCACTGTGACGTGAGGTGGGGTTCCCAGGAGCTGCCACATGGAGCCTCAGAATGGAAACCAGCTCGAGCCTGCAGAGCCTCGGAGAGGAGTGTGTGGGCCCCAGCCTGATGGCACTGTTTGTACCTCTCATAGAGGTGCCCCTGGCAGAGTCACCCAAACTCTGGGGCCAGTTGCCAGAAGCTCCAGAAGCCCACCAAACCCCCTCCAGAAATGTGGCCACCTGTAGACACCTCCATGTTCAAACGCTGATACCTCTGTTTCTCAGCTGTTACCCTGGACGAGGTGTTTAATTAACCTCTGAGTCTGATGCTCCCTGTCTGAATATAAAGCTGAAGTGATGACATTTAAGGAAATGGAGCCCCTGGCGTGGGGATGCGGTCAAAGACTGCGAATCCCGTACAGCAGTGAGAGGCTGGTAAATGCAAAGTCCTTCCTCTCTAGTTCTTCAAGCCCCCCCCCCCACCTCCACCCCCCACCCCGGCTTCGTCTTCCCTGGCCCTCCCCAACCCCCCGTGTGTTTGACAGATAGAAGGTGGGGGCTTTTACTCTGCTTTCCTGCCAGAAAGCAACCACTGGAGGCCGAGCAGCACAGAGCAGCTGTTTCCAGACCTCGGCTGGGAAATTCCTCCTGTCCTTCAGCCTGAGGTCCCAGCCCCTTCTGGCTTCCTTCAGGCGGTTTCCATACGGGAACCCAATACCCCAGCGCCTGCATGTCCAACGAAGGGGGAAGGAGGAGGGGAAACATCTCCCCATTCCCTCTACGCTTCCAGTTCTTCTCTTTCTAATTCCAACTGAAACTCAGGAAGCTCAGGAGGCAGAGTTCTCTGACCGAGAAGAACGTAGAAAGAGGCTTTATCTAACAGCCACACTGCCCCAGACTCCAGAGCAATCCTTGCCTGGCTCGGGTGTGGGAGGGAAAGAGAATTAACGTTCGCTGAGACTGTGCCGCTGTTTCCTTACATGGCTCTCTCTGAGCTTCACAGTCGCATTGAGAGGTCAGGGCCGGCCCCCCCATTTTACTGAGGAGGAAACGGGGTCTCAGAGAAAAGTGGTGCCGTCTGGAAGGGGCAGAAGGCTTCGGAGATGTAGCCCATGCCTGTCTGGCCTCCTCCACGGCACCTCGGGGACGACTTGGGCAGCCCCAGAGCCAGCCACCCTGCCCCTCCCCTGCGCGGGGCTTCCAGGCCCATCTGTCTCACAAGCTGTGTGTCTCGGCCTGCCCCCCTCGGAGCTGCCTCCTCACTGGGACAGCGCTGAGTGTGTTGTATGACCGTCCACTGTTTGTGGGCATCTCTCCTCCGCCCCTTCTGAGTGCTCCAGTCAGAGGCTCTGAAGGGAAAGGATTTCTGGAGTGTCTGAGCTGGTCCATGTGCTGTCTCTCTACGGAGTGTTTGCATCTCTCGCTGCAGAATGAAGAGGGGAACTTCCTGTACATCTCTGGCTGCCTGGGGGCGTGTCGGGGTGTCACAGGCCCCCACACGCGCCTAGTAAGTCAGTAACTGAGGGAAAAACACCTACCTGCCAAGCTGGAGGGCAGCTGGGAGGGCTGACACCTGTGACAGTGCTCGGGCTGCCGGACGTGTTGTAAGAAGTGTGGGCTGGACGCCGGGCTGTGATGGGAAAGGGAGACCCTCCCAGGCGTGAGGAGTCGCATTAACTTGTTGTGTCCCGTTGAGAAAGTCCCATCGCCTTTCTGCGCCTCTGTTTTCCTCTCTGTAAATTGAGGGCGCTGGATGAGATGACTAAAGAGGCGCCTTTTCATTTGCTGACTTTTTATGTCTCTCTCCTCATCTCCCTTCATTCCACTCCTCCCCCACCGACACACACACACACACACACACATACACACACACACACACACACACACACACACACACACACACGCGCCCGCCCATCAATCTTCAAGATCAAGTTCTGCTGCCCCTAGGCACACGCTCTCTCGCTCTCTCTCTCTTTCATTTCTGTGAGCAGAAGCTCCAGAGCTTATTAGCTTGTGTTGTCCATGTCCCTCAGATACGCCTGCTTCAGCGGAACAGCAATAACGCCCCTCGTCTTCATTTTATCAAAGAGGGCGATGGGTCTGGTGAGCCAGTGTGTGCTGGCCCTCGCTGCAGACAAACAGTCATTCCGGGCTCGCTTGCTCCATGAGTAGAGGGGCCCTGCCAGCTGCCTCTGCACCCAGACGGGAAGAGCATTTATCGTCACAGACGTAGGGGATACGTTGGAGGCAGCCCTGCAGGGGGCAGGGGAAAGTGTCCTCCGTCCCCACAGGAGCGGCGAGGCTAAAAAGGGAAATTCCTCCCAGACCGGGAACAAAATTGCCCTCCAGGGACACTCCCAGCTCCACAATTCTGGACGAGAAGACTCACAGAATTTAAGAATCTAAAGTTGTGAGTGCATGTGTGTCACTGAATGTAAGCTTCTACTAATCCTAATATAGTTTATGATTCCATGATTTGCTTTTTTTTTCCTATGAGACTTGGGCCCACAACCATATGGTTCTCAGATTCGGTTGACCCAAGGGTTTTCAATTAGTGGGTGCATCAGAAATACCTAGGGCCTGGTGCAAATTCCCGGGCTCTGGCTCAGAGATTTTGGTTCAGTCCCTGTGGAATGAGACCCAAGAATCTGCCATTTCTCTAACAAGTCACCACCCCCGTGGTTCTGAGCAGGAGTGGGCCGCTCTTGGGCAGAGTGGTTAGAAAGCCTGTTGTTGTGAATTCTGTGACTCTAGATGTGATTATGAAATGGCTTTTACTTCAGGTCCTGGTATTCTGGAACTCCGTTATTCTGTTTCCGTGTGCCTAAGGAAAGGACGCTAAGGTGTGCAGACTCTTTCTGGGCATGGGTTTTCCAAGGAGAGAGGAAAAGGGACCAAGTGCCATCAGGGTCAAGGGACATGGGGGGGGGGGCCTCCTGAGGGCACAGAGCAAATTCTGATGCCAGCACTAGGACTCAGAGGAGATGGTTTGGCGGGGTGCACGGGCTGGCTCTGGGGTGACGTGAGCGTCTGGAGTCATCAAGAAGAATTCCTGAGGACAGGGAGGTCCAACCACATCCCAGCGAGTTGGAAGGACTGAGGTTAGAGGAAGGGAGACAGCAGAGAGCTCTTGAAAAAGAACCAGAGACAAAGGGGTAAGAATTTATTACCAACACACCCTTGTAAAGCGGGGTGGCAGAGGAACAAACTGGGGGGCAGACGTGAAGATGTATGGTTCGGGAAAGCTCAAGAGAAGAGGGAGCTGAACGTGTGGGGACATCCTGGGACACTCTGAGTGGGCTGGCAGAGGACGGCTCTGGCATGCTAATGAGGGCCTGGATCTGGGAGCCTGGGGACAGGGTGAGGGGTGGCAGGGGGCCTCTGAGGAACTGGTGGGAGGCTACGCTGGGATTGAGAGGAGCTCCTCAGGAAGTTCACACACACACACACACACACACACACACACACACACACACACCAAGCGCCACCTACGAGTCAGGATTCAGATGGGAACTTGGGACCCTTTTCTGAGAAACAAAAGTAGAGAACAGAGAATCCCAGATTCCTGCAGCTTGCCAGGTAGGGCAGGAGCTAGCAGGTTGGGTGCCATAGGCCTGTCTGGCAGGGGGAGAATGGGGAAGGACAGTCAGTCCCTCTCACTGACACACGCAGCCTGCAAACCTACACACAGGTGATGACACACTCCTGGCTGCACACATACAACCCTGCAGCCCCACATAACGGCAATGACATATGTACCGGCCCATTGTGACTTACTTACCCACATGGGGGCACCATTTCATACTAACGGTAACATCCTATATCACCTGCCTCATCTCTTGTTGTCAGCAACAGTAGACAGACACCATGACATGGTGTCATGTTCCCAGAGTCTTCGCGTCTGGCATGGCCGATGTAAATGCCACCCTCTGTGGTTGTCATGCACACTATATGGGGTACCCTTGCCACAAACCCAAACCATCGCACCACGCCACTGACATACTCCACTGTAACAATGACCCGCTTGGCTGCACGCTACCACAGACAACACACTTCCAGCAGAGTCACTTCCCATCAGAGGGACATGCCACCACCACTCGCTGAGTCACAGGGCGCAGGCCCACACCTGCCCTGCTCGCACCTACTGCCCCCTCCCATGGTCCCATCACTCCCTGCATGGTCCCACCCTAGTGGGCACAAACACATGTACACCACTGCCTCCATGCTGTGAGAATGACTGGGACCCTAAGCACATACCCTGACAGTGATGGCTCCCTGGCCATTATGGGTGACAAGATGGGGGGTGGGGGGGAGTCCCACTCATCAGATGAGCCAGGTGGCCTAGGGCCTTTCCCTGTGCACCACCCTCACAGCTCTGTTTCTGTCTGGGGCACATGGCCACCCCATCAAACCAAGAGCAATCCTGCCCTTTCAGGCTCACGCTAGCATAGCAGGATGTAGGGTTGGCACTGGGAGCTGTCAGCTGTCTCCCTGCACCCACCAGCGGAGGTGGGCCCAGCCAGCAGGCTCCGGGTCAGGGCTGGCAGCCAGCGCTTCCTAGACGCCTCCTGGCCTCCCGTGTGGCACCCAGAGGGCCCTTTGGACGGAAGCAGTTGCAGGAAGACACCGGGCGACCTTTGGCCGCGCGCCATCCTCGCTGATCACCGCATTCACGGTCTGTGACAGCTGTTGTTCGTCACACGCTGTTCCTCGATCCCCACACAGAGTACTGACATTAGCTCTCTTGATTGGCTGCCTACTGAACATTCAAGGCATGCACATATCGTTTTAAAAATCTGTTCAAATCTGGCCCCCTGCCCCGGCCCAGAGAGCTCATAAATAAAAGAAGAAATTCAGCAGCAGCAGCAGCAGCCAGGGTAAGCCACCTTAAGCGGAGCCATATCTATATTTTACCAGGTGACTCTCAGAAGCTGTCAGAGAGCAGGCTCTGCAAGGACCGGAGGCCAGGGTGGGGGAGGTGACGGGCAGCTGGCTGGATGAAAGATGCAGGAGGCTGAAGAAAATGCTGACAACCCACATGACATGAGGACCCTGATCTGGGTGTGAATTCTTTTTTTTTTTTTTTTTCCCTTTTAGTGAGAAACTGGAGATAGGAGAGACTGTAAATGTCAATGTAGAAAAATATCCGCGGAGCAAAAGTTACATTTCCATAGGCTGTGGGATGTGTCAGGAGAGAAGCAGTGGTGGAAGGACCCCAGCGTGCAGTGACAGGCGGCCCGGGCTGGCATCCCAGCTCTGCCCAAGACTGACTGACTTACCCTGGGCCTTGTCTTCCCCATCTGGAAAATGGGGGTTTGTGTGAACTAAAGGAGAGATGTGATTTAGGCAAAGCACCAAAGTGAGCTCCTGAGGTGTATGGGAGGCCCAGGTGATCGCTCTGATTGGTAGTATTATAAGCATGAGGAGCTGCTTATAAAATTTAGCAACTTCCCTGCAGTGATAATGTGCATCTGGGAACCGTGTCCAGACTGGCAACACTGAACACGGAGCAAGGACACATCCTTCCACCATCTTTCCTTGACAGGAAGCACCAACAGCGAACGTGCCATGACTTCCCCCTAATCATTCAATAGGGATGAAGCCACCAAAACTTACTGGCTGTCCTTTCATTCATCAGTAAGATGTTCTGCGGCTAGACATAATTCATGTCGGCTCCTGCAGTTTTAATAGACTCACAGAAGCCTGGCTTCAATGGGGGGCTTAGCTGTCACCTGTCACCCAACTGCCATCGCCCAGGGCTGGGGAACTGGCCACCTCACCCGAGGCACCTCACACACCTCACTCGATGGCTGGATGGTTACAATCAGTAGCCGGTCTTCCTCTTAGGCTTAGAGCGTCTGTCTGCTCCCTTTACCTTTCCCCATTGCCCTAATTCTGTCTTCAGCGCCAGCACAAACAATAGTACTCTCTTCCTTTTCAAGGGTCATTTGTTCATCCAACAAGCATATCCTTAGCACCTACTGCGCCAGGTACCATTAGTGCTGGGATTACAAACTGAGCAAGACCTGCCAGCCCGCCTGGGAGGGCTCATTCCCCGGCCCCTTTAGTACTCTCTCCTTCAGGGGAGACATCCTCAGATCGTTCAGCCTTCCCTCATTTGACCTGCCCAGGTGCCCACACCAAACTACCCCCTTCTCTTCTAAACAGCCTTGATTTTATCAAATTCCATCTTAAATCGTGGCGCCCAGAACTGAGCTCCATATTTTTCGGAAAGTTAAGTTGGGTTTTTTAGCCCAGCTTGGTCCACATCCATGTCAAAGGCAATGTCTGTTGTGGAAAAACCCCAATTGTAACTACGGGCTCCCAGCCAGATCCATTCTAGGAGAACAGAGAGAAAGAAGGAAGGAGGGAGGACTGTGGCTCCTGAGATGGCAGGATGCCAGATCTCCCTGCCCAGAACTCCCCTCAGGCACTAGTGCCAAATCTAAGTCGTTCTAACCAAACCCTCTCCCCTCAGCCCCCCTCCATTAGCGCCTGCCACAGGAGAGGGAAGAAAAATCAAGAGTGAGTTTGCCAATGTCCCAACATGGTACTAAACAGGGCACTCGGACCTAACGGAAGGGCCTTCCCTATGCCAGCCCACACGCTGTAAGGGGAGAACAGAGATGAGCCTCAGAAGAGACCCTGCAGGTGAGGAAGGGGTGTACCAATGGCCTCTGACTTGTGGGGAACGGGGTCCCTACTTTGAGGCCTCTGCCGTGAGCATGTGCAGAGGGACAGTCCCCGCTCTCTGGGACAGAAGCACGCCTCCTTCCTCCCCCAGGCCCCATCCTCTGCAGCTCTCGCCGCTCCTTCTTGGAAGGAAGCCATCCCCTCACAGAAGCAAGAGCCATCTCGCTCTGGCATGACCCTGCCTGGTGTGTGATCTCCTGCAAATCTTCCAAAGTCCTGGGCCAAGGCCCCCTCTCCAACGCCATCTTCCTGCACATCTGGCTGGATTAAAGGCTCGTTCCAGAGCCAAAGGATGGCAGGGCATGGAAAGGCTGGTTAGGAGACACCAACAGGAGTGGGAGAGGAGGAGGAGAGGCCACGCGTGGGGCCGATGTCGCCCTGCCCCCTGGAGTTCCCTTTCCTCCCCTGGGCCTCGGAGAGAGGGCGGCGGCCTTCCAAAGGACCCCTTATTCTTCACAGGACAGCAGATTAGAGGGGCTGGGCTTGTCCAAGGTCAATGCAAGGCTGCAGCTGTCTACAACCTCGGGATCCACCTGGAGGGCTCCTCGGCCCTATGGGGACCTGGCCAGTATTCCGCCATGTTCACGGAGTGCCATGCAGAGGGACACGATGCTGAGAGGATGCATGGATGATCTGGTGGCAACCCTGTCCCGTAGGGAAGAGGTGGGCAAACAGAGGAACAGGGGCCCCTAAAGCTGGGGTGTATCCCAGGGCGGTGGGAACCGTGGGGAGAGTGTGCCCAGTTCCACCTGGCGGAGTCAAGGAGGGCTTTCCTGCAGGAACCCTTCCTCCATCCCCTTGTGCCCACTGCCCCTCGGGGCACTGAAGCAGCCAGGTTGTGGTCCTAAGACATGTGGCCGGGCCGAAACCAGTTTGGCTCAGTGGATAGAGTGACGGACGGCCTGCGGACTGGAGGGTCCCGGGTTCGATTCCGGTCAAGGGCATGTACCTTGGTTGCAGGCACATCTCCAGTGGGGGATGTGCAAGAGGCAGCTGATCGATGATTCTCTCTCATCGATGTTTCTAGCTCTCTATCCCTCTCTCTTCCTCTCTGTAAAAAATCAATAAAAATATATTTAAAAAAAAAAAAAAAGATATGTGGCCGGGACAGGACAGGTGGCAGCAGGGAATTGGCAGGGGGAGGTGAAAGAAGGCAGAGAACAAAAGGGAGAAGAGAAAGGGGAAAGCAGAAGAAACGGGGAAAGGGAGAGGGAGGGAGGAGAGAGGGGGAAGAAGAGGGAGGGGGAGGAGGGAAGGGAAAGAGAAAGAGGGTGAGAGGAGAGACAGGGAGAGAGATTTGAATTTCCCATCTGAAAGGGGAGCGGTGGCACGTCAGGGCCTGGCTGAGGGGCCTGATTGGAGGGCGTCTCTGGCAGCAGCGGCAGCGGCCCCAGCTCGCCAGGCGGAGTTGCACGCGGCGGCGAAGCGGCGGGAGCTGGAACCGCAGAAGCAGCCGCGGCCGGAGCCCCGCAGTGGCTCAGACGGTAGCAGGGACCGCCAGGTCGGTGCTGGCCGCGGGCCGGGAGGGCGGAGCTGGGCTGTGGGCAACAGGGTCCCGGCTCTCCTCTCCAGGCCGCAGGGCATCGCGGGAGGCTGAGGGTTATCGCTTTGGGGGCCCAGCACCCCAAGACGGCTGGGGCGGGCGCAGGACCGGGAGGCTGCAGGCAGGAGCAGGGCGCGCTGGCGCTGGCCGTGGTGCTGAACGGACAGCTCCCGCGAGGGGGGAGCCCGCGGGCTGAAAGGGGGTGAAGCGGCATGCCCTGGGAGAAGGTATGGGCCCCTTCCCGCCCCGGGAGCCCCCCTTCCCGCCCCGGGCCCCCCCCCTTCCCGGGCAGCAGCTCCAAACAGCCCAGCTCCTGGGGAGTCAGGACCGCCCCGAGGGCAATGGGAGACTCGCTCAAGTCTGAACCCGGAGAGCAACTTCTCTCTGGGGTGGGGGTGGGGGCCTCGATCCCAGCTTCTCAGCGGGGAGCCTGCCAGGGCCCTCTCCCCCCAGAGGAGGAAGCCGCCCCGTGGGGTACAGTTCCGGCGCCCGGATGAGTCAGAGGGCGGCGGGAGGGGCGCGGACGGACAGACCAGAGGAGGGGAGTGCTGAGCACCGTTTGGGGGGGGGGGGGCCACAGGGACTATTTGTTCTCAGGGGAGGCGCGCGGGGCTGGGCAGCACAGCCAGCGCCGGGGGGGGGGTCATTGGGAAGGGTCTCTTTGGCGCCGTCGCCTGCCCCGCTCTGCCCCCTCCCCTGGCAAAGGCTGCGCCCCGGCTGGGTCTTGAGGCTGGAGCTCTGTGCGGGGGGAGGGGCGCTCTCGGCGGCCTCTGGAGAGCTGGGCAGAGGTGCGGGCTGTGCTGGTCTGTGAGAGGGGCGCCAGGGCTCCTGTCCCCTCTTCTGGGGGGGGCTCTCAAAGCCCCCGCCACTTCTGCTGTCTCCTGGCAGGTGTCCTACCCCCTTCCATTCTCCCCAGCCCCTCCCCCTCCCCCAGTGCTTCCTTCCAGGGGCTAGGGGTGGGGTGGAGTGGGGTGGGGAGGGGGGGATAGAAGGACAACCCCTGTTAGCTGAGGGTGGGGGGGGAAAAAAAGCAGTTGAGTGTTGAATTGAGTTGCAGTGAATACAGCCCGGACTTGAACCATTGGGGGGAGAAAAAAAACAAAAACAGAAACTACAAGGACACACACTGCAGGTGCCTCGCATCTACTTGTCAGGTGGCAGGAGCCCAGCTCCTAGCAGGGCCGAGGCTCAGAAGGCAGAGCCTGAGGAAGTGCCTCAGCAGCCTTCGGGCTGGGACCAGCTGGGACGGGCTGGGACCCGCTGCGAGGAAGTCAGGGAAAACCTGAAGATGCGTCCTGGGTCCGGGGCATGCTGAAGGCAAGGAAACCGGGTGCTGCAGCTGCCCTTCCCCACCCCTGCGCTGCCTCCCCTCCCCCGGCCCAGCATCCCCACCACCACCACCCTTCCAGCAGCGGGATAAACCGAAGCTGCCCGCAGAACCGCTGAGGAGCGCCTCCTGGCGGTCTAGACAAAATCCTCAACTGCACACCACCCGCTGCACCTCAGCACTCCTACAGGCATATGGCAAATCTCTACACACACACACACACACACACACGCCTGCACACGCCTGCACATGCCCACGCGCGAGCACACGCTGCCTAAATTCAGAGTCAGAATGCAGATCATACCTCGAGCGCGTACATCCTCCCATACTCGCTGACACAGAGCATTACATTCAATCCAGCTGGCTCCCCCACAAACCAGGAGATGCTGCAGACACTGGGACTGGGAAAATGCACAAGACACAGGGAGGAGCCCAGAGGGACCGGGAAGAGAAAGACACATCACTGGACAGAGAGGAGGAGCTGGAGGTAGTCGAGGCTGCCCTAGCAGATACCATCATGTCTCATGGAGGAGACCCAGGAAATGTCATGGAAGGGGTGAGGCATCTGTGAAAATGAATGCTGCTGCTGACAGTGGTGATAATGATGGTGATGACGCTAATATGCACTGAGCACCTACTGCTGCCAAACCCTGGGCTGAGCATTCTACCTGCATTGTCTCCTTTAATGTTCACAACATGCCTTGGGCATCGGTGTCACTGTCTCCATCTTACAGAAGAGGAAAGATTAAATCACTTGCTTAAGGTCACTGATAAAGAGTGGAGCTTAAGGTCACTGATAAGTAGGGGTTTGAACCGGCAGAGATGAGGGTCAGGGGTTTCACGGCTGTGGAAGCAGCATGCACAAACGCCCCAGCGTGTAGACAGCATGCTCTGTGTTGGGGCGCAGCGGAGGCAGAGCCACATGCAAGGTGTGGGAAATGGATGGCAAAGCAGGCAGGTGCTAGGTTGTGCAGGGATTGAAGGTCAGCGCAAGGACTCTGACCGGGTTAGCGAGGTGGTGTGGAGCCATGGCAGGGCATGTTTGCACGGGTCTGCCCTTTAGGAAGATTAACCGGACGGCCATGTGAAGGCTGGGTGAGAGCTGGAGGAGACAGACAGCTTAAATGTATGCACAAATCCAGAGCCTTGAGGCCCCAACCAAGGCAGGACAGCAGCCAGAGGAGGAAGGAGGATGTGTACACAGATTGTGAAGCGACAGTCCCCGGACTGCTCCCTCAGCACCCCGCCCGTCTAACTCATCAATTCCTGTGTGGCCTTTGTCCCGTGCCTGCCCCCCCCCTCCCCCCCCCGCCGCTGAATGCTGTGACAGCAAAGACTGGGACTTCCTCGTGCCCTGCCCCAGCCCCAGCACCCAGGACAGCGCCTGGCACAGAGCAGGTGCTCGGAGAATAGTTATAGTGGGAGTGAGTGTGTGAGTGAATGAACGAAGAAGTAGCTGAGCCTGGAGTTTTCAGGGTGCCGGAGGAGGGGAGAGCTGGGTGGGGGAGGCAAGGATAAGAAAGTTCCCTGGACAGGATGAACTGAGATTATCCATGAGACGATATCCAGCTGCGAGTTAAATGGGCAGGTTTGAGGAGAGTGGGTGAAGGGAGGAGGGGGAGATGGGGTGGGGATGGATCAATCTGTGGCTATAAAAAGACATAAACCAGTAAAAGTAGGTGAGGTTCCCGAAGGAAATGGAGGGGGAGGGAGGGGCAGCAAGAGGGAGAGGGGGAGAGATTGCCTAATGAGCAGCTGCATTTTAAAGCGGTGATTTTCACCCAGTATACCCCACCGGTGAGCCGCAAGAATGTTTAAAACATGCAAAACCTGCCTATTTTGTCAGAGGCACTGGCCTCTTTTCCCTTAGATTGTAAAGGAAGAAATGGCAACAGCCAACACAATAGCCATCTGATGTGAATGAATCAAAATTATACCTTTTTTATTTTTTTGTCAGATTGACCACAAAATATTTTTTTTTAAGTGCCCGGAATTTTAGCAATTAGTTTATGTAGCCAGGAGATGAAAGAGGTTGAAAATTGCTGTTTTAAAGAAAGGGAGTCAGAAAAGGAGAGAGAGGACCTGTCAGGAAAGGAGAGAGAGAGGGCCTGTCTGATAAGAAGACCAGAGTGCTGAGTCATGGAATTCAGGAGGTTCAAGAAGACAGGAAAAACCTGGGGGCAGGGGCAGGTAGGGGTCCTCTCCGCATCTGATGCTCCTCAGGAATGGAGGACCAGGGCGGTGAAAACGCTCCTGGGTCTGGCGGTTAGGCAGCCTCTGGCGAGTCTGAGTGGGGCAGTTTGGGTGGCACTGCAGAAGCAGCAAACCCCTGATCTCACAGAGCTTAGGGCTTCACTGGGAGGGGAAGAAGCAGAGACACCTGGTAAAGACTCTCCCCCTGAAGTGAGAGGGCAGAGATTAAGAAAAAGATGGGGTCAGGGCAAGAGTTGGAGGAGGAGGGGATGCAGACCTGAGGAGAGAGGCTAGGGAGGTGAGGAACAGGGAGTGATGAATGCATCAGGGAGGAGGTGCAAAGAGAGAAAATCTGGAGTGAAGGCCGATGGGCTGCCTTCCCAGGGAAGGCGGAGTCCTCTTCCTCAGGAGAGGAGGAGGGGAGCTCACTCTAGCTGGCATTGTTTTAAAATATATTTTATTGATTTTTCACAGAGAGGAAGGGAAAGGGATAGAGAGCTAGAAACATCGATGAGAGAGAAACATCAACCAGCTGCCTCCTGCATGCCCCCTACCAGGGACAAGCCCAGAACCAATGTACATGCCCTTGACTGGAATTGAACCTGGGACCTTTCAGTCCTCAGACCGATGCTCTATCCACTAAGATAAACCGGTTTCGGCTCTAGCTGGCATTTTGCTAATGATAACAGCCACCATTTACTGAGCCCCCATCATGTGCCAAACACATTCCTTAGGTTTGTTCTAACCTTTCAAAGTGGCATTATAATCCTCACTTTGTAACAAAGACTGAGACTCAGAGACGTTAAGTCAATGACTCATTATCACTGAAAAGCTGCAGATTGAGGAGTCCTGTCAGGTATGCCTGACCCCAGATCTCACAGAGCCTTCCCTTCCCGGCATCACAGGAAGTGTGGGGGAGGGACACCTCCTGAGCGGGATGGGATCAGAGGACACTGGGCTTGAGACATTGGTTAGGAAAGTCTTGACAGGGTGAACAGGACCCTGCTTAAGAGCTGGGAGAGCATTTGCTAAGCAAAATAAGCCAGTCAGAGAAAGATAAATATCACATGATCTCACTCATTTGTGGAATATAATGAACAACAGAAACTGATGAACAAAGACAGATCCAGAAACAGAGAAACATAGAGCAGATCATCAAACCTCAGAGGGAAGGTAGGGGAGGGTGGGAGTAAGGGGGAGAGATCAACCAAGGACTTATATGCATGCAAATAAGCCTAACCAATGGACACAGACACCAGGGGGGTGAGGGCATGAGTAGGGGGGATGGGGGATAATGGGGGCATCAGGACACATATGTAACACCTTAATCAAAAAATAATTTAAAAAAAAAAAAAAAGAGCTGAGAGGACCATACTGGGAGTGGGCAACAGAATTCTGGGGAGGACCCAAGGAGCCTGGTTAAGCAATCCCAGCAGTCCCAGTGTGGGACGCACCTAGAGCAATATGGACATAGCATGGAGAAGGCTCAGCCCTTGAGTGGACTGAGTACTGGGGGTGAGGGGTGGTCATCAGTGTTTGCTGAATGAATGAATGAATGAATGAATGGAAACAGAGGAGTCTGGAGAGGGAGACGGTTTGGTGTGGAAAGATAGCATATTGAGTCTGAGCAGTGCCCAGAAAAAAGCGTCGAGGTAGCATCATCAGTATCAGAGATGATTAAAGCCTCTGGAAAGGACCATGTTCCCCTAGGGGAAGGTGAGAGAGGAAAAAGCTAAGTTCAGAGTCCTGCGAACATCTTCATTGAAGACACAAGAGGAAGAAGAGGAGACTGCAAAGGACAGAGAGAGAGAAGAGGGGACTGAGAAGCAGAGGAGAGAGAGCAGTAGGAGATGGGGGGTAGGGGGCAGAGAGAGAATAACAGACCAAGAGGGGAAGGGGGTTTAAGGAGACGGTGGAGTGGCCAGCAGTGCAAATACTTTAGAACGGAAGTGCCCGGGAAAGGGCTCGGAAGGATCACCTGGTCCCGGGAGACGTGCCAACGCAGCAATTGAGGGAGGAGGCTGGAACCAAAGCCCAGGTGCCCTGCCAGCCAATTTGAAACGTCTCGAATTAGAGTTCCGTGTCTCCCACCACCACCTGCAATTCCTTGAGCTGCATGTAAACACAGGAGGAGGAGCCCAATGGTCCCTGGAACCATTCCGTGTTTAAGTTGTGTGTTTCTCCCTGTTCTTAGAAAGGCCGTCTCTCTACAATGTTTTGAGCCGAATGAAACCGCCTTGGCAGACTGAGCTGAGCAATCTTCACCCTCAGAATGTTGGGTTCTCTTGCATGTCCTACAAGGGCTGGCCCGTTTGGGTGTGTCCTCGTCAACATGCAGTCAGCAAGGGCTCATATTAGTGAGTTCCTACACACCAGGCACGTGGCCAGTCTCTTGTCTTCTCCTTCAAACAGCAGTGGAAGGGTAGGCTTACTCTACCCCGCTTTGTAGGGAATGCAGTGAAGCTTTCCCAGGGGTCCAGTCAGCACGGGAGCCGGAGTGTCTGATGCCAAAGCCTGTGGGCATTTTTTTCTCCTCCATTATGATTTCCCTTCCTCAAAACAACCAGCTTATCATGTGGTCTGATCGTGTAGACTTCTCCAATAGACTCTCAGGCCCCATTTTATGGAGAGATCTCAGTCTGACAATATGTTTTCTCGTTTTGAAAGAAATGAGGGAAATCCATCATCAACTGAAAACCAAGGGACCTTGGACTCCACCTGGTTGCAATATCTGGTCTGGCTTCTCTGAGCCCCTTTTCCTTCCAGCAAAACACACAGACCCCAACCCACGGCTGTGTGGGATGAAAAGCCTTGGGGAGTCATTCTGGCCTCAGCTGACCATCAAGCCACATCACACTTTGGACAGCGCCCGGATGTCCCATCAACACCCAAATGGGGATGTATGGTGGCTTTGCCTGTGAAAGCACCGATGATACTAAACGGTTCAAATAAAAAGGAAACCTCTAGGAGTTAGAGCACTGCTGTTCAGATTCTTAGGGATGTGGAGGAAACAGGGTACAAAGGAGGGGGGCCCCCCAGGCTCTCTACCTCGCCCCCACCATTGGAATAATTCCATTTTTTAATATATATTTTATTGATTTTTTTTACAGAGAGGAAGAGAGAGGGACAGAGAGTTAGAAACATCAATGAGAGAGAATCATCAATCAGCTGCCTCTTGCACACCTTCCACTGGGATGTGCCCGCAACCAAGGTACATGCCCTTGACCGGAATCAAACCTGGGACCCTTCAGTCCGCAGGCCGACGCTCTATCCACTGAGCCAAACCGGTTTCGGCTGGAATGGTTCCACTTTTACATATCTTGCATATTGAGATTCTCATTAAGCTTTTATTCGAAGAAAATCTTCTGGGGTAAAATAATAACAATTAAAAAATATGATAAAACTGAAAGTCAGTGATTCAGGGAGAGGGAAGGAGTACTAACATATGCTGAGTGAGTCTAAGGCCCCATGCTTGGTATTTTAAAGACTCTAAGCCCCAAGAAGAGTATCATGTCTCTAACCCTCTATGTGTAATTCAAAATAAAAATAAAGATTAAGCTATAAACAACACATTTGCATATATGCTACAATAAAAATAATGTATTTCTTTATTTGCTTATTTTCAAAAGTCTGGATATATTCATCCAAGCTAGCTGTCTTCACTTCCTCGCTTGCCCTGATTTGTGGGTCCCTGGGCACACTCTCATTCCATCTTGGGGTCAATCCAGTGGCCCAGGCTGGAATTCTCTGGTCTCCACAGCAGCTCTGGAAATGGAGGCACTGCCATTTCTATTTTATGGAGGAGGAAACTGGGGCTCAGAGGGGTTCCATAACTTGCCTGAAAGACATATAGCAAATAAGAAATGAGGTGGCATTAGAACCTTGCTCTGCCTGCATCCAAATGAGAGGCTCTTTCTAAGATTCCTGACTACAATCAAATTCAAGCAATACAGTCAAGATGGTTTTAAAATAGGGATCTAGCCCTAACCAGTTTGGTTCAGTGAAAAGAGTATCGGCCTGCAGACTGAAGGGCCCCAAGTTCGATTCCGGTCAAGGGCACATGCCCAGGTTGCAGGCTCAATCCCCAGTACAGGGCATGCAGGAAGCAGATAATCAATGATTTTCTTTCATCATTAATGTTTCTCTCTCTCTCCCTTTCCCTTCCTCTCTGAAATCAATAAAAATATATTTTAAAACTGCCCTTGCTGGTTTGGCTCAGTGGACAGAGTGTTGGCCTGTGGACTGAAGGATTTGATTCCAGTCAAGGGCACATGCCTGGGTTGTGGGCTAGATCCCCAGTGAGGGGCGTGCAAGAGGCAGCCAATCAATGATTCTCTCATCATTGATGTTTCTCTCTCTCTCCCTCTCTCTTACTCTCTGAAATTAATTTAAATATATATTTAAATTTTATATATATATATATATATATATATATATATATATATATATATACACATATATGATAAAATAGGGATCTGAGTCTTTTGGCAGCATATCTGTGACTGGTATATAGCAAGTGCTCAAGAAATAGCACTTTCCCTAAGGTTCAAGGGCATTGCGTCTTGGCCTCAGACTGATGGTGTCCCATGGTGCCTATGAACCTGGATGAGGCCACCGTCTGTCTAACTCCAGCAGCCTGGCTGGGCAGAGGTCTCTCCCATCTAACTCCCAGCTCCTCTTTTGCAGGTTGGCAAATCTCCCAGCCGGCCTGCCAGGAGCACTGCATGCGAATTCAGCTGCGGGCTAGGGCACGCTAACCGGAGTCACAGCCATGGACTTCGTCATGAAGCAGGCCCTCGGAGGTAAGGCCCCAGCCCTGCACCCTCCCCCCCACCACCACCACCAGGGTCTGAACCCAGATGGGAGAGGCCCTCAGAGACGGTTCCATCAACCAGGGAACCGCTACCCCAGCTCTGAGCACCCCTGACCTCGTCCTCTCCCTTCCCAACCCTCCCCTGCAGGGGCCACCAAGGACATGGGGAAGATGCTGGGCGGCGAGGAGGAGAAGGACCCAGACGCGCAGAAGAAGGAGGAGGAGCGGCAGGAGGCGCTGCGGCAGCAGGAGGAGGAGCGCAAGGCTAAGCATGCGCGCATGGAGGCCGAGCGTGAGAAGGTCCGGCAGCAGATCCGAGACAAGGTGAGCGCCACCCGCCCGCCCGCTCGCCCTGGGGTACAGGAGGCACGGGGGAGCAGTGGGTCCCCAAACCCTGGCCTCAAGTTCCCTGAATCCCAGCTCTGACCTTAGGCCTAGTTCTCTCTGAGCTCCATAGTCTCATCAGAAAAGTGGGGGTGACAGAAACACCCTCTCTCAGGATCTGTGGTGATCACAGATGATGGTGCACATAGGAAGTGCTCTCTAATGTTGCTGCTATGAATCTGCGATCTCCTATTCAAAACCCTTGAGACCAAAGAGGTTTAGAATCCAGTATGTGGGGGTGTTTTTTTTTTGTTTTTTTTTTTGAAAAGTTTCCTTAGTGCCCTGAGCACCTGTTACTGATGGTATCACCCCCAGTGGGTCTGCGGCTGCCAGCCTATGCCAAACAGATTACCACCTGTCTGGCCACACCACCGCAATACATCAAGATTATAAGTAGGCTTCCATCCGTGGAAGTCAAAGTTTGTCACCAAAATTCGGGTCCAAACATAAGGGAGAACTTCCAGATTTCAGAGCTCGGGGGATTTCAAAAGAGCAGAGAATGCATTATGAGCAGGGACTGATTTCCAAGGAAACCCCTCACCCCGCCTCCCTACATCTGGGGACAGAATCATTCTCCAAGAAGGTGCCCATCTCCCCATTTTATAGATGAGAGGACTGAGGCTGGGCGCGTTCCCATGAGTTGCCCCAGCTGAGTCCGCGTGAAACTTGAGACCAGCTCTCTCCTTGCCCTGTTCATGCTCATGTCTGCCCTCCCCCACCCCCAGTACGGGCTGAAGAAGAAGGAAGAGAAGGAGGCTGAGGAGAAGGCAGCCCTGGAGCAGCCCTGCGAGGGGAGCCTGACGCGGCCCAAGAAGGCCATCCCCGCGGGCTGCGGGGACGAGGAGGAGGAGGAGGAGGAGAGCATCCTGGACACGGTGCTCAAATACCTGCCCGGGCCGCTGCAGGACATGTTCAAGAAGTAACCAGCCCTCCTTCCTGCCCACCCCCACTCCACCTGTTACTATTTTTCTTTCTTCCGTTCTTTCTTTTCTTTTGATTCAGTTGAAGTCTCAGTTCTGACAGGGAAAACCTCAGTTGGCCTCTGCCCACCTGTCCCTGGCGAGGGGCTCATCTCCTTAGCACTCCCCCACACACCCTTCATCCCGGGGTAGCCCACCCCCACCGCACACCCACGTTTCTTGGAAAAGGGAAGACAGCTATTCCCCAGCGGGGGCATTCTATCCAGCGTGGGAGGCGCTGGGGCCCCCTTCTAGAAGCCTAAGGTCCATGCTAGTGTGGTAACCCCCATACATTCCTTCATGCACCCCACTGCCAGGAGGACCACTGTCCCCAGCCAGCCAAAGTAATGACACATTCCGGCCCTGCCCAGCATGCTGACCTTTGGCCTCTGACCCCCAGTGGGCTCCAGGTCAGGGCAGGGGTTCTGGGTTGTCTCGCTCTGAGGAAGGGAGTCAGGGTAAGCCTGCCCTCGGAGGGCCCAGGCTAAGAGGCCCCTCTTTTCTGGGAAGGAGGCTGAGGCTCTCCTCCTTCACGCCCCCTGGTGACACGCAGGAGTACCCCTGGGTGTATCCCTGCCCCAACCGCCACCTGCAAAGGTATACCCCCTACAAAGCCAGTCCCTCCAAATGGATCCTCTTTGGACTATAACTCATCTGTGGAGGGGCCCAGGGTAGGGTAGCTCCTTGTTCCCCCACCCTCCACTTAGATCTGGGGGGCCCACTGCCAGTCTGGGCCCAGCTCGCCCAGACAAGGGGCTGCCCAGGCCCCCCCAGAAAACACTTGGAGCCATTGGGCAGCGATGGCCCACGCCATGGGACTCCCCCCCATTGGTGCAGCCAAGCTGCCCCCATTCCTATCCACCGCTCATTCCCACCGCCCTGTCCTATGTGCTTCCAGGACCCCATGGTCCCCTGGAGGACCCCTCCTGGCGAAAGCCCTAAGCCTCTGGGGAAAAGCCAGTCCCCACATGACAGAAGGCATCTGTCCATTCATCTCATCGGCCAAGAACAAACTCTCCTCTGGGATGTGGGAGACTGCTGTTTATTCCTCCCGCCACAGGGGTCAAGGCCTCCTGCTCAGTCCGTTTCGTGAGAACTGAGGGCCACGGAGCAATGAGAGAGGAAACTGTGTGTCCATGCATGCATCGGTACGCATGGCAGAGACCGCATTAGCAATGATGTGTCCAGAGGCTGTACATATAAGTGTATGGAGAGAGAGAGAGAGAGAGAGAGAGAGAGAGAGAGAGAGAGAGAGAGAATGAGATTGTGAGTATGTGTTAGTCATCAAGACCTTGTGTTAGAGATTGTGTATGTTAGACAGCTTGTGTATGTGTGTTTGAGGTGGTACGTAAGAGTTGATCTTGTGCCCTATGTGTGTACTAACCATCTCACGTGTGTGGAGAGCTTGCATGTGTGAACTTGTATTTGCATGTGTGTTAGGAGTGATGGGTGTGTGTTAGATGTTGCAGAGATGTGTGTGAGAGAGTTTTGGATGTGCTAAGACTGTTATGTGCATGTATGTGGCTCTGAAAAGGCAGGTGTCTGCAGAACAGGCTCTTGGAGAGAAAAAATATGGGTAAGATGCCTCCTCTTGGCCCCTAAACCATTGGCCACAAATAGCCGCATCCAACAGGAGACCTTGTCCTTGGCCCAGAGTCCTTCCGCCCCTGGGGGGTTCCTGCCTGCGGTCTTCACAAGCCATTGGGACAGATCCAGGCAGTGCCCCAAGAAGCCATGCCGGGCCCCAGCCAGGGCCTGCCCCCAAAGCTGGGGCTAGGGAGGGGGCGACTTGCCTGCCCCTGATGCCCCTGCCCCATTGGCCCCAGTTTGCATTCTGCAGGTTTTCCATTTTAGTGGATTTATGCTTTTATTTCAGAGAGACACGTGTCTTCTCTCCATTTCCAATAGTTAAAGCCATATCAGTTAGACTGCAATACTTTAGAGACGAGACAAAATAACCCATACGTTTAGGGAACCAGAAAAGCACCCTGGTCTGTCCCTTCTCGGGGAGCAGGGCCTCAGCAGCGCAGCTCCCTGGACCTGCCCTTCTCCCTCACCCCCGCCCCTTCCCTGTGCCCACGCCCTGCCCCGCACGGGGCCTGTCTCTGTATCTGTGCCTGTGTCCGTGATGGGGAGCCACCTTGCACCCCTATTGTCTGCTTGTCTGAGTTTGTCTATTATCCTGGGCAGGATGGTCATTCTCTAGAGCCTTGGGGTCCTGGAGCAGAGAGAGGCGGGGCCCAGTCCATTGGCTGGGCCTCTGCACACCCTGCGTGTGAGGCCCACTGGACATGGGGTAGATCCTTCAGAAAAGTCTCCCCCTTGACTGGGACCCACTGGTCTGGAAGGTGGGGCCAGGGCATAGATCATGCTAAATGGACAGTGGAGGCGGAGGCCTGGGAGCTTCAGCTGAGCAGGGAACCCAGGCATACAAGATAGTTCAGGTGAGCCTGAGGGACCCCAGAGCCCCAGAGGGCATCCTGGTGGCCCCGGAACCCCTCTGCACCCCCAGAGAGGGCTCAGGGCTTTTCCCACAGGAGAGTGCCCTCCAGGCTGGCTGGCTTAGTCTGGGACACCTCCCAGACTCTCCAGACTCCTACAGCCTGGCCCCAGCAGCAGGACTGCAGGTCTCTGGGAGGCAGGCACAAGGAGAGAATTTCAGCCTGGGGCACACCTGGCTCTAACCACTGCCAGGTGACCACGCTCAGGTCCAGGAGAACATGATGACTATCATTCCTGACAGACTTGACTCTGGAGAGCAGCCCACGTGCAGCACACGCGTGAGGAGACAAAATGTGTGTTGGGGGGAGGCTGCAGCAGGGCAGGGATAATCACGTGATGTGCCTGGGGCAGGAGATGTGTGTGTCCCACGGGATGGGAGGGGATGAGTGTGTCGCAACAAATGGGTCGCCGTGCATGTGACAGACTTGGGAGGCCGGGTGGGGAGGGAGAGGCCCCAGAATTCAGCACACACACACACACACACACACACACACACACACACACACGCACACACAATATACTTAGCAGACACCCCCCAGCTAGGGATACAGGAAGAGCAATCATAAATGGTGAGAACAGAACCAGATGCAGGAGAATGCGCACTGCCCGAGGTGGGTGTGTGTGCTTCCTGAGGAAGGGCACTGACGGGCCGTGGGCCTGTACGGCCGCCGCCAGAGAGAAGGGACCGGGCCTCTCTGGGTTTGCCCGTTAGGCACCTGAGACAGGCAAGGAGGTCCTGGAGGGTGTTCTTACCAGCAAAGCCATATGGGGTCTCCTCCAAACACAAGCAGGAAGTCAAGAGACCCTCCCAGGTGTGTGTGATAGAGAGATGATAGACAGATTGATGGATGGATGGATGGATGGATGGATGGATGGATGGATGGATGGGTGGATGGATAGATAGGCAGGCAGACAGATAGATAAAAGGGGAAAGAAGGGGCAAGAGAGACAGAGAACAGAAGTATATCAGTCTCATGTGGGCAGAGAAGCCACCCAAACGTTGGTGGTTAGAGTGTAATGAGACAGACGCCAAGCCCCAAGAGCCCCGGCACCCAGCTGGCAGGGTTGCTGTCCCCACCACCCAGTCGCTCAATCCTTCTAGGATCCCACGGGCCCTTGGCTGCACAAGGAGGCTGGGGTCCAACTGGCTCCGAAGAGGGGACGTCTCCCGGGCCTAACGATTTGCCTCCCACCACGTCCCCTGCTCCCCTCTCCGCCCCTCTTCGCGGTGAGGAGGGGGGAGGTGCTCGTGCTGATCCCGGGTGCAGGCGGGGGTCCTGGCGAGGCCCTGGTGAGGATGACCATCCTGCCCGCGCGGGGGTACCCTTTTCCCATCTCTGTGCTGTGTCTTTGTTGCTCTGCTTCCTTTAAATGTGTCAGTGCCTGGGGGAGGGGAGGGGCACCCCTATGCCCCCCTGAACCTGACCAAAAGCCATGGCTGTTGCTCCCCCTTTGTATGACGCAGACGCTAAGATGTACCAACCCACCCATGACAACAAAGAAAAGACCTTGTACAGCAGCCGTAGGTCTGTCTGGTCTCTTCTGTCCATCGGCACCGACAAGGCTACATGGGGTACCAGCTGGCATGCGGGGGGCTGACCCATAGAGCTCAAGAGGCCACAGAAAAACATCAGCTTTGCCCTCGCTTCTGGCTGAGCCGCTGTGGAAATGGCCTCAGAAATCAGCCGAGACCGCAGTCAGGGATGGCCTCGGAGATGCAGAGCCACTCACCTCCTGTCCTTCAGCCTCAGCAGCTGGTGGTCCAACCTGTCACCACACCCACCCTATCTCTGGCCACTCCGAGCTCCTCGGGGGTGGCACCTGGCACAGAGCGAGTCACATGGATGAACAGGTGTCACTGGTCATCCCACCACCATTGATGGAGTTCCCACAGGAAGGACACCGCTCAGCATTGCTCCTGGACACAGACATTTCCCAGGCGTTGCTGAGGAATCAGGACCAAACCAGAACCCTCTCTACCCTCGCTGCCCTCCACCATCACCTGCCTTACAGGCCTCAGCTTTCCACTTCCTGGCTGGGCACCCCCCATCCCTACGCACTGGTCTCCCAGACACTGTCTCCTCCCTCCCTCTCTTCCTCGCCCCACCACCGGCCCGGCCTAGGAACCTGACCAAAAGCAACACAAACATAACCACGTCCCTCCTCTTGCCCACACCCACCATGGCCTACAGGACAGCATCAAGATTGTCACAATGGCCCGGTGTGTGACGGTTCCAACCCGCTAGGCAATGGGGAGCCAGTGAAGGATCTTGAGATATGACATGACCAGATGTTCAGATCGAGGAAGATGAATCGGGAGTTAGCTGAGGAAGCCGGGAGCCCGGGGATGAGCTGGTGAAAGCCGGGGTTGGAGATGTTGAGGCCTGACCTCAGGCAGTGGCAATGGGTCAGGGAGAAGTAAGCAGGTTAGAGGGACATAGGAGGGCACGTTGGCAGGACTTGAGGACTGGATGTGGGGGACAGCAATAGGGGTCTAGGCCAATGCCGTGTGTCCGTCTTGGTTGCTCCATTCTCCACGATCTGGAGTGCCAGTGGGAGACAGGTCTAGGGTGTGGGGCTTCTGAGGAGAGTGCATGGGCAGCATGCTCTCCAGGCTGGAGGACAGAAGCACAAACCGTATTGTATGTGTTTCCCCCATTCCGTCTCCCCCACCCCCACCCCAGCAGTCTGACCATTTCCCAAGCACAGGACATCAAGAAGCCCGGCTGGGAAGGAGTTCCCAAACCACGCCCATCCTCCCATGTCCCAGCATCCCTCCGGTGCAGCCCGGGCAGGCAGCACGCCCTGCTCGCACCCCCACAGGGGGGAGCTCGTTACAGTTACCCCGGTCCCACTTTTTCATGCACCACCAGCTACCAGGAGGCAGGCGGCTGCCGAAGCCTCCGGCACACCTTTAATTGACTGCGAAATCCTGCTTCCAGCCACTCACTTAGCACTTGTAATTAATTGGGGCTTCTTGCCTGATCTGAGACACGATTCGATACCCCCCAAGGACCAGGTTTTCTCAGCTGGGATCCTCCCACTGGAGCCATCTCTCCACACAGGCTTCTCCGGACCAAAGACAGGCCTTCCTCTGCGTGAGCTCCCGCCGGGCGCTTCCCCGCGCCACGCACGGAGGTGGCACAGGGTACGGCTGTGCTCAGTGGGCGGGGCCGGAGCTGGTGTTACCCTCGGCTTGAACTCCAGTGTCTCCCACGCTCAGCCACATCAACTCCCCAGTGTTCTCACAGCGAAGGCCCTTGGCATGACCCTGTCTACACGAGGGTCAAACAGCCCATCTTCAAGTTCATGGAGGGAGGAGGGTTAAGAGGGCAAGGAGGGAAGGCAAGGGAGCCTCTGCTTACTAAGCCCCTGTTACGTGCCATCCACGGGGTTGGCTGCTGTAACGGCCCTGCCTCTGCTCCTCTGTGCGGTCAGGATGATGCCCGTTTTACACGGGAGAGCACTGAGGCTCAGAGGGAGAGGTGCGCAATAGGAAGCAGAACATGCTTCAACTTTTTAACAAGCCTAGCTTTGAATCTAGATTCTCTCCGCCTTATCTTTGGCAGATGGCACAACTGCTCAGAACCTTGGTTTCCTTATCTTTAATAATAAATGAATGAATGAATGAATGAATGAATGAATAAATAAATAAATAAATAAATAAATAAATAAATAAAGTGAGTGTAACCATACCTAACTCCACCACCGCCACCAGGGGCAGCGCGGGGATTAACTAAAATCACACCTGTAGATCCCCTACAGTGCCTGGCAGGCAGCAGGTACAATACTTAGAAAATGACAGCTACCACCATGAGGCGCTACAATTACTATGGCAACACTGATGAAGACAAATAAGATGAGTAGAGGAAAGGAGGGAGAAGATGTGAAAATGATAAGAAGAAGAATTCATTTCAATCAAAATCCTCAGGTCATCCAAATAGTAAGTTGGGAAGCCTGGATTTAAAACCAGATCTGTCTTGTCTTCTCATTGTAAAAGGCGGCAAGGGTCACAAGTGATAGGGAGGATAGACGGAACTAACTTTCTCTTCCAGGAAGCTCTCTTCAGCTCAAAAGAGACTCAGAAATATGTATTAGTTATCCATCACTGCATAAAAATCCTAAAACTTAGTGGCTTAATCTAATAAATCTTAATTTCCCACAGTTTCTGAGGGTCAGGAATTCTGGAGTAGTTCTGGATTGGGGAGCTCTCGTGAAGTTGCAATCAAGATGTCAGCTGGGGCCACAGTCTCATCAGAAGGCTTGTCTGGGGCTGGAGGACCCACTTCGACAATGGTTTGGTCACAGTACTGACAAGAGCGCAAGGTGGAAGCTGCAAAGACTTTCGTGACCTAGCTTCAGAAGTCACACATCATCACGTCTACAGAATTCTGCTGTCCACATAGACCAGCTCTAACGCACAGTGAGAGGATACAGTGGGCATGAACACCAGCAGGAAGATCATTGGGGGTGGGGGGCATCTTGGAGGCTTCCTACCTCAAAATGCATTGTTCAGCCCCTACTACACTCCTTCATTCATCCATTCCTTTGAGTCTTCAGCAAACTCTTCTCCAGGGGCCTCCCCATGGCCAAACACCAGCCAAACACCAGCCAGGCCCTGCCTTTCAGACATGAATGTGGCATGGTTGCAGGAGCTCAGATCCAGACATGCACACCGACACACCACTGAGCATCATGAGCCAACATCTGGATCTTTCCCAAACAGACTTGGTCCCAAGTCTGGATTGTTATGTGAAAGCACCACTTGACCTTGAGCACATTGTTTTAACTCTCAAACAGAGATAATAATACCTGTGCTGCCTAGTTATTGCAACAAATGTATTAAAGTGCCCCATACGCAGCAAATTCTCAATAGATGATGAATAACACTATTAATATTACTACTCTATTAATAAACAGAGACTGTGCTTGCACACGTGGATAGCAGCCCCACTTTGGTCTCCTCTGCCCCCCAACAGAAGGCTGGGCTCTTGGAGCCCAAGGCTGCCACTTCCTCCCACAGGCCAGAGGCTCCCTGGCCGCCAGCCCTAACCGGCAGCTCCAGCAGAGACCTCAAATTGATTTGCCATTGGTTAGCTGGGAAGCGAGAGCTCTTGTTGGCTTATGGCCAAAATCCATTCTGTGAGAGCAGAGTAATCACCTCCTTGGCAGGTGTCCAGAGAGTGGGATAGAGACTGAGGACAAAAAGGCTCCATCCCACTGCCCAGAGCCAGGCCTCGCTGCAGCCGGCTCCCACCTCCCGTGTGTGGGGGCCGCTATGGTGTCCTTACCAAGCAGCATGTGCCCCGTGCTTTGAGTGGTCTGATGCGGTGAGTGGTTTTCAGACTTCGCAGCAAGTCAGATAATGGGGGGGGGGGGGGGTCTTTAAAAAATACTGATGCCTGCTTTGGGCCCCCAGACTTTCCGATTCAATTGGTGAGGGGTGCACTCTGGGTGATGGTTATCTTGCAAGCTCTCTGCGTGGTTCAAATAAGCAGCAAAGCTGGGGACGTGCTAGTCCCATCTGGATGCGTGTCCCTCCACAGCAGTCACTGAGTCACTTGCCCATTGTTCTCTGAGCACCTACAAAATGCCCCGCAGTGTTCTAAAAGCTGCGGACATCACAGGGAACAAAAGCACTGCCCTTGTGGAGCTGACATTCTAGTCAGAGGGGGCAGACAAGAAACAAGAGAATAAGTAAACTATATATATATAAAAGCCTAAGCAACCGTCTGACCAGTAGCTATGATGCATACTGACCACCAGGGGGCAGATTCTCAACGCAGGAGGTGCCGAGCTGCAGTGACTTAGCAGCTGCGGTTTTTGGGGACGCACCCGGAACCAGAGAAGAGGGAGCCTGATTCGGGGGCACGTCACCCGAGAAAGGCCCTCTTGCAATCTGGGACCCCTCAGGAGATATTGGAGAGCCAATCTTGGCCCAATCCCCACAAACCAGGCCAAGAGACCCAACCGGTACACAAATCTGACCGGGCCTGTAGTATAATACAGGATTTTAAGTAAGAAGAGATATGAACAGGTGGCGTGGAGGGTCAATTGGCGGCTCAGAGACCAACATGGAGACTCCAGCAGAGAATGAAAGCTGGGTGTCCTTGGGCACAGCAGTGGGAAAGGGAGAGGAAGGAGACACTGGAGAGCTGACGGAGAAGAGGAACAGGCTGGTGTGGCTGGCCTGGGTGAGCAGGGAAGGAACGGAGAAGGACTGTATTTTCTGGTCTGGGCTAGAGGGCAGACAGTGGAACCCTTCTCTGAGATGGGACAACTCAGAGAGCTGGTTTGAGTTGTGTGTGAGGGGGGTAGGAGGGTGATGAGGGGGAATCTGTGGGGCCTAGGAGCATTTGCTCAGCAGAGTCTGAACTGGAAGTAGGATGTTAGTTATCACTGATGAGATTTAAGGATCTACTAGTCGGTGGCCAAGGGGCTGGTAGGGAGGGAGAAGAGGCCTTGGGAACTTGGTCACCTCACAGGTTTCTCTCTACACCAGAAAAGGGAACATGATGTAGTTTACCATGTAGGAGCAAGAAGACACTGCAAAGGCTACAAAAACACCGTCAGGAATCTCACACAGACAGCACAGGGAGTGAGGGTTCAGTGGACACCACAGCCCCCAGCTCAGCCACCACAGACCAAGGAGCCGCAAGGTAGGGTGCATCCTCCAGAGACCCTGGAGACCTGGTTGGGGGTTGGTCCAGCTCCCTGCCAGCATCCTAGGGTCCCATGACACCATCCCTACTGCTTGCACCATCGTGACAGGTTAAGCCCTGAAAATCCTCCACCTTCCTTCACATGAGAAGAAGGGGCTCCCTGGTCTCGACAGAGCCAACCCCACCCCCTCCGCAACTCCTGCAGTTGTTTTCTCCCCTTGCCCCCCAGCCTCGCCATCCCTGGGAGCATTAATAACTGGCTGCCGAGTCCCCCGAGGACAGATCATGAAACTGCTTCCTCTGGGCCTTGGGCTCTGGTTGCTCTGGTTGCCCTGGAAACTGGTTTCTCTGTACAAAGGGTCAGCGGATGCCATGGGGAACAGGAATCCCCTCTCTGGCTCCCCTTAGGCTGGCCTCCTCCGGGGTGGGTACTAATTGGTAAAACCCTTTTCCTCTTCTTGCACAATCCACTGCATATCCCTGAAGGCCTTATTGGACAGGTTGATGGGTGGGCCCATGACTCTCAGAAGCTCAGGTCCTTCCATCACACCTCCTTACTCCACACTGCAATCAGGACAGTGTGCGAAGGAGTCAGGCGGCTGCCCACCCCATCCCCAGGGCTGACCATGACCACGCCGGTGTGGAGCACGGGCACAGCTCCTCCTCTGTCAGGGGCCAATAGTACCTCGCATGCTGCTGCTTAGTCGGACGCCCTTCCCTAAGGCCCCCCAATGTCTTCCCTGACTACTTGGCTACATCTGGGTCATAGAGCTCAACAGACAGACAGGTCTGTCTTCACAGACCAGGCTGTGATCTCTGGTGTCCTAAGAAGCATCTGCTGAGTTTGCCTGCCAGCCACCTCCCCTTCCTCTGGGTGCAGGACACCAATATTACTTGTTGGGGGTTGATCCAGTTCCCTGGGATCTGGATCAGTTACTTGGGGGGGAGGGGGGCACCCCTCATTCACTCTCAGCCCCTGTAGTTCTGGACCCACCATCCCTAGTGTGGCCATGTGACCCTGGTCTGACCTATAAGAGAACCACATCTTCTTATCCATTTGATTGGCTCAGGGGTGGTCATGTGACCCAAGTGTGATCAGTGAGAACCCTACTTGGCACTTTAACTGGAATCACTGGGGGGAAAGCTCCCTCTCTTCTCTGCAGTGGCTGAACTGGCCCCGTGAAGGCCCGAAGCTGCCAGCAGACATCTTGCTACCTAAGGGAAAACCCACCAGGGAGGGGAGCTCATACAGAGCAGGGCAGAGCTGAGAGACGGTGAGTTACTGGTTGGAGCTTTTGAGCACCAGATGGTCAGACCTGCAGATTCCAGAGCAGTGTCCATAACAGAGCCCTGGCACACAGAAGTGGTGTTTGATTCCGGCACACGCCTTCAGAAGGCAAGGCTGCCCCACATTCTATGACAGCCAAACTTGTAAACCCAAGTCCTGGGCTGCTGACACTTACAGTTACTAAAAGAAACCAGAATACAGGTGTACGCTGGCAGCTCCAGGCTCTCACTGGGCCAGTTCAGCCCCTGCAGAGGGGGAAGGGAGCTTTCCCAGGGGTTCCGTCAGGAATGAGTTGCATCAGGAATGAGTCTTGGGAGCAACAACCCCCACATTTTGAGTTAAGCATTGTCCCTGGGCTCTGAGGCAGACAGAACATGGAGTGAGGGTCCGTGGACACCACAACCCCCACCCCAGCCACCATGGACCCAAGGAGCCGCAGGGTAGGGTGTGGGCCACAGCTCTGCAGGCCACATCTTCTGTATGAGATTTAGTTACATTCTCTTTGATATGGAGTTAACAGCTGAAGGCTAATCAGGAGACCCGTTCTATTTTTTTTTATTTTTTTAAATGTATTTTATTGATTTTATACAGAGAGGAATTGAGAGGGACAGAGAGTTAGAAACGTCGATGAGAGAGAAACATCAACCAGCTGCCTCTTGCACACCCCTCACTGGGGATGTGCTCGCAACCAAGGTACATGCCCTTGACCGGAAACAAACCCGGGACCTTTCAGTCTGCAGGCCGACGCTCTATCCACTGAGCCAAACCGGTCTTGGCGAGACCTGTTCTATTTCTTAGGTTAGCATGTACTACTCCCACTTCTTCAGCCTGTGAACTCCAACTCCGCCTTCAAAACGCCACTCAGTGTCAGCTCCACAGTCTCATTCCCACCTCGGGGCGGCACAAAGATCACGTACAGGATTGGGCAAAAGTAGGTTTGCAGTTGTTCATATGCAAAATAGTTAATAAATATTAATACAAGAATAAAGTCTGTATTTCATGTACTCACGACTATAAACCTACTTCTGTCCCACCCTGTGTATGAGTGCTTATTATATACGAGACATGCTGTTGCATCTAACCCTGCTCAATAACCCTAAAACGTGGGGACCAAAATATCCCTGTTTGCAAATGGGACATCAGAAACTTAAAGTTGAATTAACTTACCCAAGGTCGCCGAAGAAGGAAAGCACAAGGTCAAAAGTGGTAAAGAATTGCGAATTTCTTAGATCGTCTGGATCTGGACTGAGCCACAAAATGGCACCAGCAACCAGGGACGGGGAGTCAGAAACTTTAAAGGACTCCAGGCAGGCTTTTTCTGGGCGGAGAATTCTCTGAGCAGGTCCGGACCCTGGGAAGGTCCAAGGGGAAGGATAATGGTCTTAGCAAGAGGAATGTGGCCTCGGTGGAAGGGAATGTCCGTTGGAAATGGTCTAAAGGGCAGTTCCAAGGGGAGGGGGTATGGATTTGATTATTTGATCAGACCTAACATTCCAGCCTTTTTGTTTTAGGGAGGGAGGTCATATCTTACATAGTGACTAGCTGCTGAGGGGGGACGTTGAGATAGGGGGGTGGATTGATTGCAGTCAGCCGGAACACTGACTGCTGGTTGGAGTGAGAGGGCGCAGCAGCATGAGCTCCGTGGGAGACAAGGTGGTGAAGACTCACAAACAGTCCTGAAGGAAGCATGGCGCAGAATACACGGGCCAAAAACGAGGATGAGGAATAGGAATGTCAATGGTCTTATGAAGGGAAGTACCAATTTATATTCTTTAGCCAGTAGGCCCCTGAGTTTGATTGACATTTTCTAATCTTTGCGGCCCTCTCTGTTAATTTTTGGGTGGCATCCCTGATAGGCCAGACTGATTGACAGAAAAACAACGTTCTCCCTCCAGAAAGAGGCAGAGACCCCCCCACTTCTCCACAGTTAGGTCTCGTCCTCTCTGATTTTTGGAAGGTGACAGCTGCTAGTGAGTCATCTGATCCTGCATCTGAACTAAACTTTCGGTCGTGTCATCTAGGCTTTCTTGTAGGTCCTGAGACAGGATTTCAGAATATGATAGAGCAGTGGCTAGGCCCCCTGTGCCGGTCCAGACACCTGCTGTGATGCCGAGAGTGATGAGGAGAGAAATCATCTGAGCTGCCTTTTGTGTCAGATCTGACGGGTAACAGGGACAGGCGAAGACTGGTCATGGGGAGCTACATCTACATCGGGTGAGAGATAGATAAGAGTACAAGTCCCTGTCCAACTGAGAGACTTCGTGCCAGACGAAAGCATCCACGCACGTGCTATGACCACAAAAGAATCATGCAAACACTTCCTCCTACTCATCTTGCTCCCCATTTCCCCCAACTTTCTTGTCCCCACCCCTGGGCCCTGGCATCCACTGAGTGTCCCCAGGATATACCAGGAACACTGAACTCTCATGTCCCCAAAGGCCCACTGGGCAAGCGAAGAAGAAAGCTGGCAGACAGGTTTGGAAACACCTGCTTGACACATCATTAAGTCATCAAAGCAAAGGCGGGACCCACTGGAAACAAAAGAGAGTTGAAAGAATACCTAGTCATGTTTGTTTGCACATGCGTAAAAAAAAAAAAAAAAGAACTGGAAGCACAGACAATTATCTAATACAAGGGTTTATTTGTGATGAAGGGTTCAGAGCAGAGCAGATGGTGAGAGGTGTGGGAGTTGGATCTTTCCATTCTATGCTGTTTTGTATTGTTTTGATTGTTGAGCCCTATGAATTATTACCTATTTAAAACAAACAAACAGAAAATGTTCAATAACAAAAGAAGAAAGACCCACTCATCTCCCGCTGTCGGTGGCTGCGCAGATCCAGGCCCTGGGGTGCGGGCACTTACAACGTGGGCCCCGAAGGAGGAACGTCCGTCCAGCTTCCTGGCGATTCATGACATGGCTGAGTCCCGCTCATGGGACGGGGAGGGCGGAAGTTCAGCCTCAGTTTCCCCAACTCCAAAATGAGACCGAGGAAGAGGCGCCTGTGAACCTCAGGCGGCTTCCAACCTCAGGGTGTGCGTGTTTGCCGGCTCCTGGCACAGGGACGTGGCTCCGTGAGTGCTCATCACTCAGGAGCCACGCATCCCAGCAGCCGGGCTGCTGATGCACAGGAACTCGCAGCGGCAACTGGCCTGGAGGGGAGGAGGCGGCGGAACTTCTCGTTTTGACAAATGGCTTTTATTTATCCACGACCGGCAAACAAACGCTCCACCAGCATGCAGCTAATCACCCCAAAATGTCAGCACGTATGTTCCTCTGAGGACTGTTCCTTGCTAACAAGCACATCAATTGTGGGATGCTGGAGGTGGGCGGAGAGGTCCTGCGCTGCCCTCCTGCACCCCACAGCCTGTGAGAGCCACCCAAGGGCTCCGGATGCCCTGACCATCTGAGCTCGCTGGCCAGGCTGTTCTGCAGGCAGTGTTTTGGCCACCGCTATAGCCTCGCTGAGAACAGTGCCGGCACACAGTAAGAACTCAATAAAGATTTGTTAATAAATGGGTCCCCCTGTCCAGCCTCCGGGCCACCTGGCAACTCGTCACATTGCAGGGAAAGCTCATGCCCTGTCCTCTGTAAGGCTCCCCTGATCACAAACGTCCTCTGGGCAGAGGGTCTCACCCCTTGCCTGAGCTGCCAGGCGTTGGGGTGCCCACTGGCCCCACATAATCCAGCCGGTCCTGGAGGCCACCACGCCACAGCACCAAAGGCCTGCAGGTGTGTTGGGCACATTTTATTTTGTTGCTGTTGTTGTTGCTGTTGTTAATCCTCACCCAAGGATATTTTTCCCATTGATTTTTCAGAGAGAGTGGAAGAGAGATGAGGTTGGGGGCGGGGGGAGGAGGGGAGAGAGAGAAACATCAATGTCAGAGACACATTGATTGGCTGCCAGTCCTGCACGTGCCCCAATCAGGGCCAGGGATGAAACCTTGTACCTGCCCTTGACAGGAATCAAACCCTTGACCTTTGGTGCGAGGCCCAACCCGCTAACCACTTAGAACACCGGCCAGAGCCTATTTCCTAAGTTAAAAAAATAAAAGTGACAGAGAGAAGCCATGTGTCACAGAGTATCTGGGGGAAGCCCAGGCTGCGGGGTCCCGGAACAGACGCCTCCTTACGCTGCATGACAGCCAGGCTCTCCCCTCCCGTCCCCTGAGCCAGGAGCTCCTCCATGGTGGAAGCATGTCCCTTTCCCCTTTGTATCCCCAGCGCCTGGTCCATGAGGCTCACGCAGGTGCTCGGGGAAGGGTGAGTGAGAGAGTGAGCCATGAACAGCGTAGGGAACTAGCGGGTGATTTCTGAGGCTCCTGCAAGGACTGGTGCGGCTCCTGTTGACCTTGTAGGTAAAGAACCCTCCTGGGGAGAGAACAGTGATGGAAACCAGGAAGGACACTGCACTGCCCCCTCCCTCTGGGTCACATGTCAGAAGCACGAGTCCACATCAGCGATCTCAACGCGCCCACCGCCCTACCCCAAGGGACAGTGGTTATTACCCCCCACCCCACCCCACCCCACCCCCGTCCGGATGAAGAGACGGAGACCCAGAGACGGAGCCGTTTGCCGGAAGCCACTCCAACTGCAGTGATGGGAGCTGGGGCTGGGCCTAGGCCACCACCCAGCACTGCTCTGCCGCAGGCCCGCGGGCACAATGGCCATGGCAGGAAGGAGTAATATTCCCTGGGCCCTGCTGTTACGCCATCCACAGAGACCGCTGAGGGGAAGGGGGAGGTTCAGAGGGCACAGGACCACAGACGCTGCCCACGGCCGCCCGAGGTGCTGCTCTCCTCCCCTGGGGCAGCCTGAGGACCGGCCTGGCCTCCTCCCGCCCCTGCTCTGTTCCCTCTCTTCCTTGTACCCCCGCTCCCTTGTCCACGGCAGCTTCAGAGCCATCCCTACACCGGTGCCTCCCGGGAACCATCGCATTTGTCTCAACATTTTGGGATATGAATGTCACTCCGCACTAATGAGTTGGGCCCACCTGGTCCCAACTGGCGCCGTGGATGTCTGCTGATTAATTGGTACAAAGCTCTGGGCGAGAGGGGAGGGGGAGGGAGGGGGAGGAGACTGGTTCCTGAGAAGACACAGGACTCCCCTGCTCACCAGTGATTTCTGCCCTGTCTTTAAGCCTCAGCTGGTCACAGGGCAGATGCTAGAAGGCCAGTCCTTCTCCGGCTGCTACTGTCCCAGGTCAGGGGAATCAGACAGGTGGACAGGGTGCACAGGGTGGGCTGGGGGAGAGCACAGGGTGGGAACGGAATGACCTGGCTTTGCCTCCCCCCAGCCCTGCCCAGTGGTGCCTGGGTCAAGTCGTTGGCCTCTCTGAGCCTCATTTTTCTGGTCTATGAAGTGGAACAAAAATCCCGCCAGAGCACAGAGAGCATAAAGCTCTCAGATCTGACAGCGTGGATTCCAGTTCTGACCTCTCTGGGTTGTGTGGCCTTGGGTAAGCCCCTTAACCTCATCGCAAAATAAGACGGATCGCAGCCTTTGTGGGGTGGCAGTTGGAATTGGATGAGCAACTGACGTACAGTCCGGCCTGACCCCAGCAGGGTCCACTCAGTGACCGGTAAGTCCGGTCACCAATCCAGCCATCGTCTCTACCACGTCTGCTGGTTAAGCAAAGCCCGTGGCTCTGCCCAGTGGAATACGACCCAGCAACCAAACAGGATGCAGGGGACGGGAAGGCCAGGAGATGCCTGTTGGGACACCTCTGCAGCGCACCTGGCCCGGGAGTCAGATCTCCACGTGACAGAAGGAGGAGCCAACCCTCAGAGAAGGGGCTCCGTACGTCCCACTTCACAGAGGAGGTCAACAGCCGAGTGGAGACCTGAATGCAAGCGAGACCGGCCTCAGGACGCAGACTCTGTCCTCTCTGACACAATTCCTGCGCATCAAGTTTTAAAACCCAATCTATTGTGCCGGGACCGGTTTGGCTCAATGGATAGAGCGTCGGCTTGGGGACTGAAAGGTCCCGGGTTCGATTCCGGTCAAGGGCATGTACCCTGGTTGCGGGCATATCCCCAGTAGGGGGTGTGCAAGAGGCAGCTGATCGATGACTCTCTCTCATCGATGTTTCTGACTCTCTATCTCTCTCCCTTCCTCTCTGTACAAAATCAATAAAATATATTTTAAAAAAATAAATAAATAAATAAATAAATAAAACCCAATCTATTGAAGTCACGAGCCTCGGGCCATTTCACTCCCCTCTCTGTCCATGTGATCATGATGGGGTTTCTTTTTTTTTTTTTTCCCCCCAACATAATCATTTTTCTAAGGCAGAAATAATCCCTGTCCCGTGCTCCCCACCTGGCGGAGGTCCCAGAAGCTACCGGCTGTCAGAGGGCTTCAATAACAGGATCGGGCTGGGCACCGGGAGCAGCGTCAGCAGCGCTGCAGGACCTGAGAGGCTCGGCTGAATACTGCTCACCCATTCATTCCCTCAGCAAGCACCACCGAGCCTAGGCGTGCATGTTCTAGGGTTAGGGGACAGAGCAGGGAACAAAAGAGACGGCCTCCCTGCCTCTTGTCGTTGACAACCCTGTGGAGGAGGCAGATGATAAACAGGTACAAACAGCACGGAGGGGGAGGCACTGGGGGTGGGGCCCTTTGTCCACAGTGTCACGGAAGGTCTTTTTCTGGCGGGTGACATGGGAGGCTGAGGTTTAAACAAAGTCAGGAGGCACATCCTCATACCCGGGGGGCAAGCATTCTGGCCTGAGGACACAGCGAGTGCAAAGGCCCTGGGGCCGAAGCATATTGTTGGTGTTGGAGAAAGGGAGGGAGAGTGATAGGAGAGGGGACACAATGGAAACACAGATGACATAGGGCCTTGAGGCCACTGTTGAGAACTTCCGAATTTATACCGTTCAACTCAAAGGACCACCTTTTATCACTGAGGCATTATTTGCATTTCCTTTACCTTCCAACCAGTTTCCATTTCTGACCAGATACAACCAAACTCGCTGGCACCCATTCAAGGCCTTTCAGAGCCCGACCACGCACATGGCTCTCCAGCCATTCCCCGCCCTCCCTCTCGGCCCTCCACCCGCCTCCGTGCCTCTGCCCAGGCAGTTCCCCCTGCGTGGCCTCGCTGAGGACAGCACCTGACAAACATATAATATGGCGATCACCACTATGTCAGGCCCCATGGGAGGCACTGGGGACGCAGCGGGAACAACGCTTTTAGCAGAGAAGACAGACGTTAACCAGGAACGTGTGAGGAAATGGGTACAGGACTCCGTGAGTCGTGGAGTTTGGCAACAGCTAACAGGGTCCCCGCCCACTGTGGGTGCAGGGTGGGCAGGGAGACCCAAGAGTGAGCAGGAGTGAGCAGGACTCTCCCTCCCGCCGCCCTCTGTAAGCAGTGCAGAGGAAGGTTACAAGACGGGACAGGACGAGGCTGGTCTCGGAGGACCCTGAGGACAAGAGTCAGGACTTTATAAGGAGGCCTGTGCAGGGTTTTGCTGCCTGGGAGGCACCCCCATCTCCCCAGCGGGCACATCTTCTGCTGCCCCAGTTTCCTGCCCAGCACCTGAGCCGGGCCAGGAGTGGAGCTCAGCAAACAGGCAGCGTCGCCCGGCTCAGCTCTGGGTAAACAGGACTCTGCCCGGCACCTGCAGCCGGCTCAGCCTGCAGCTGCGAGCGGTAAATATTTGCCTACAGACCGTCCTGCCTAATGAGTGTTCGAGTGTCTGCCGGGCAGGCCTGGTCCAAGGGGAGCTGGAAGGTAGGGGGCCTGTCCTTGGGGATGCCAGTGCCTCATTCCTGGGGGTCCTTGGGTGCAGGACGACTTGGGAGAACTAGGGCAGGGCACCCCCGAAGGTCTTCACAGCTTCAGTGGGGGCCTCAGGAGGCCCGAGGCCCAGAGCCAAGGTCACAGAGTGACCCTTGAAGGGCAGCCCCCCTTCCACCTGGCTGGCCAGAGTAACAGACAATGACCTCCAGCCTTCTCACTCATTTCTCCTCCCTGTCCTCCCAAACGCAATGCCACCTGGCTGGGAGAATATCCGGTCCCCCAGGGAGCTGGAGAAGGGAGCTGAGAGAGGACACCCCTCCCCTCGGCAGCTTTTGGGCCTTTCCGTCTCCTGCAGCAATATTAGGTATTCAGCTGTGTGAACAACACCATAGGGAGTGTGTGTTCATGGTTTTAAAAACCAAATTGTAAATAATAATAAGCTGAAAGTCAAAATCCCCAGACCCTCTCCTCCTGCTTTTCAGCTGAACTTCACCTTAACACTGGTAAGATTTCATTGTTTCAACACCAAGAGCATCGTGTACACATCCTGTTCTCCTGTCAGTATGGCGCACCCTGGGTACCTTCCCGCACCCACACAGCCGGGCCACCTCATCCCTCTGGCCGCTGAAATGTATTCCACCGTGTGGTGGTCCAGTGACTCATTAGACAGTCCCTTTCGGATGGACACTTGTCTCCAGCTTTTGCTATTGAAAAAAATAAATACTGTATGGAGCGGTCTTTTGCTCGTCTTTGCATATTTGTTGGGATTTCATCAGTAGAATAAGTTTCCAGCAGGAGGCCAATGGCTGGTGTATTTTCACACTGAACAGTCATTGCCACATCACCCTGCAAATGCTGTTTGGTCCTACCCTCCTGCCACCAGCTCACTGAGGTTCCCCGCCCCCAGGCAGAAGCAGCCTTTATCTCTCTGACAAACTCAGAGTGAAAAATAATATCCCACGGAGACTGGTTTGGCTCAACGGATAGAGCCTTGGCTTGGGGACTGAAGGGACCCGGGTTCAATTCTGGTCAAGGGCATGTACCTTGGTTGCGGGCATATCCCGAGTAGGGGGTGTGTAAGAGGCAGCTGATCGATGACTCTCTCTCATTGATGTTTCTAGCTCTCTATCTCTCTCCCTTTCTCTCTGTACAAAATCAATAATATATATTTTAAAAAGAAAAGAAAAGAAAAAGAATATCCCATTGTTATTGTATTTCTTTTTTTAAAAAATATTTTTTATTGATTTTATACATAGAGGAAGGGAGAGAGAGAGTTAGAAACATCGATGAGAGAGAATCATCCATCAGCTGCCTCTTGCACACCCCCTACTGGGGATATGCCCGCAACCAAGGTACATGCCCTTGACCGGAATCGAACCCGGGACCCTTCAGTCCCCAAGCCGACACTCTATCCATTGAGTCAAACCGGTCCCGGCATTATCTGTATTTCTTAATGTTTAGTGAGATTAGAAATCTTTCAGGGATGTGTTTCTCATCTGTATCTCTTTTTTCTGTGAACTGCTTCTTCATACATGTTTTTATAGGGATGTTCTTTCTTTGTTTCATTCCAGCAGTATTTTAGCATCTGCTCTGGGGTGGGTTTTGTGTTCCCCTCTCAAAACAGGATAAAGTATGTCCATACCCCAGCCAGGTGGGCCCCGGAGGCATCAAACAGTCCCTCTGGGGGGCATTCCCAAGACAAGAGAGTCACCAAGCCTCGAATCTTGCGAGACCTGAAGCACCTGGTGACAAATGGGCTGGCTCCCATCTCCTATTTCACTGTAAAATAGAAAAATACAGTCATTCCTGTCCATTGTGTGTTTTTAAAAATTCACAAAACTGTTTAAGTCAGAGTCATTTCAGGTGAAAGTGACAGAAAAATCCATCAAAACTGGCATTAAAAAAAAAAAAAAAAGGAAATGTCATTGGCTTGTGTGACGAAAAGCTCAGGCTTCAGCACGGCTGGATCCAGGTGTGCAGATATCCCCGGGCACCATCTGTCTCCTCCCTTCAGCTCCGCTTGCTTCGGTCTCAGATGACCCTCTGCAGCTCCGACTTACATTCCATTGCTTCACACCCCTTGAAGAGGGACTATTTTCCAGGAGCTCCAGGAAAAACCCTGGGGTAGTTGTAAGTTGGTCAGTCCAGGTCTTATTTCCATCATCAAGCCAATCACTGAGGTCTGGATGACGGATTACATAGATCAGTGGTCGGCAAACCGCAGCTCGAGAGCCACATGCGGCTCTTTGGCCCCTTGAGTGTGGCTCTTCCACAAAACACCACGGCCTGGGCGAGTCTATGTTGAAGAAGTGGCGTTAGAAGACGTTTAAGTTTAAAAAATCTGGCTCTCCAAAGAAATGTCAATCGTTGCCCTGTTGATATTTGGCTCTGTGGACTGATGAGTTTGCCAACCACTGACATAGATTAATCAGGCCCGGAGGTAAAATAAGAGGATGAGTATGTCCTGGGTATGAGAATGGGAAAATTCAAGTACCACTACTAAAAAAAATGGGCAGACTAAAATGGCAGCTGCCCCTGCACTGGATTCTAGCTCTGCCTTGTCTGTGTGACCCTGGACAAGTCACTGCTCCGCTCTGGCCCGTGAGTTCCTGTAAGATTCAGACATTAAATTCAGTTCCTGATGTTGATACCTTTTGTAGCAGCCGAACTTCTTACTTTCAATAAATAATACATGGAACCCGGCACAGAAGAGATAAGAGTTTGTTTTATTCAAACAATGTCAGCCCCTCCCCTATCGGAGCGCCTGTGAGGGCAGGCTGGGGCCCAGGCCAGTGTCTGTGACCCTCAGACCCTTATTTCTACCAGCCTTGGCCGCCCCCCAGGAAGGCGGATTATTGATCACTGAACAGAACGCATCTATTGAGATCATAAGAGCCCTCCGGGAACGCCGAGGCCCTGGATCATTTCCCCAAACATCCAAGCGAGTGCCACAAACTGCTTTCCTGTTTCAGTCTCAGCTACAAAAAGCCTTCAGCAGACCCCAGCCTAACAAGTTCAAGGAGAACGCGGGTCAAATCACATTACGCCCAAATCCTACGAGAGCCCACTTCACCACGGGGAGGACGCCTCTCACCACTGGATTACGACCTCCCAGGGGAGTCCGGCCTGCCTGGCCTCCGTCCCCCGCCCACCCAGCACAGAGCCCGGCGCGGTGCAGGAACCACGTTACCAGAATGCCTTTCACCCCCCGTCAAGGACTTTCTGTTTGGTTGACATGATTTCTGTTTTCATTAGATGCCAACATTAACCATTGAGAAAGCTCACTTACAAATGGAGCTATAATATATGGAAAACAACAAGATTTACACCCTGAGGCCCAGTTCCCACATGTGGAGGCAGTCTGCTGGAAATGCATTGCAGCTGCCCCTGTCCCTTCCATGTGTCCTCCACCCTGCAGGTCCCGAGTTCCTATTCTTACACTGCACTTAGGCCCATGTCCAGCAGGAATCAGCAGGCAGTTCACCCAGGCTCCATAGTTTCCATTCGTAGAGCATGTAGAAAGCCCGTCCGCAGGGACCATCTTGGTCAGCCCATAGGAACCTCTGTGAGCTAGGAATTATCTTCCCCATGTCACCATATCACAGAAGATAAAAGTGGGGCTCTCAGAGGAAAATTAATTCACCTAAGACCACAAACCCAGTAAGTCACAGAATTGAGGCTCCACCATGAGTTCCTGTTAACTGGAGGTAGATTAAAACTTCTGCCAATGGCGTCCACTTATTTAAATCGAGATTCACTATGGCGACTTTCTGGCACAAAGACGCTGAGCCGAACACACCTGGCTTCGAATCTGGACTCCGCCATGTGCAACTATATGGCTTCGTCTCATCTATTTCTGCCGCTCTAACATGGAGCATGAAATACCTTCCTCCCAGGATTATTTCCAAGCCCTCATAGATCTTAGTCGATGAATCTAGAAAATGCCACCTGACCCAAGAATAACACGAGTCAGATGAAAGTGGTTCTGGTTGGCTTTGGTTTGAACAGTCTCTGGGAATCTCTAGAATCAAAAGAAGCTTTCTTAAAACCATTTGAGCCATGTAGTCATACTTGAAAATGAAGCCTAAAGAAGGTATTCAGAATATCCTCTCTGTTTGGAATAAAATGATGGGGAAGGGTCATTCTCTGTGACTTATAATACCTACAGCAAAAACTTGTTGACTTCCCCCAAACCATGCCTTCTTCCTGCTGGTCACACAACAAGGCCACACAACATTTTCCCCTGGCAGTTCTGGGTGGCCCAGTGACTGAATTCTGGCCAACGGAATATGAACAGAAGTGATGCCTGTCACTTCCAGGACTGCCCATCAAATCCTTCCCGGCATTCTCCTCCACGTCCTCCCTCCCTGAGCCTTGAAGCAGATAAGCATGTGGGAGGTCAAGCTTGTTGGTGGAGCCACAGAATGGCAGGATCCCGAATCCCTTTATCAGCAGTTGAAGGAGAAATACCAACTATTCAGAAACATCAGGTTTTTTGGGGGGGAAATAAACTTTGACTTTATTTGACCCATATATATTTGGGGGATATTTGTTACATAGCGAGTATGGACCTGAACAAACAACCCAATATTCCTGTTGTGAAAGGAAGAAGCTAAGAGGTCAGTAACTGCCCTTCTGTATTAGTTCATCAGGCCAACATGACAAAGTGCTGCTACAGACCATGACATAAACACAGAAATGTATGTACTCACCGTTCTGGAGGCTAGAAGTCCAAGATCAGGTAGCGACAGTGTGGTTTCTCCTCAGCCTCTCTCCTTGGCTTGTTGACGGCCACTCTGCTGTGTCCTCAGAGGGTTCTTCCCTCAATGTGCACATGTGCCTAATATCTATCACAGTCTGTGTTCTCATTTCCTCTTCTTCAAAGGACAAATGGGTTAGGACTAACTCTTATGACCTCATTTTACCTCATTTGGAGCTGAATCTCCAAATACAGTCTCATTCTAAGGTACAGTGGTCCCTTCTGTAGTTCCCCTGTGGGGGATACATTCTAAACCAAGGGGACTACCAAACCGTATATATACTATGTTTTCCCCATAAATGTACGCACACATACATACTTATGATAAAGGTTAATGGCTTTCCATCTTCACTAAGCTCTTTGGTTTGAGGTGTGACAGCAACACTAGCATAAACTTCTTTTTCCTTCTTCACCATTTCATGGGTAGAAGATTCATTCTTACCATAGATCTTAGCACTCAGCATATGATTTTTTTTCTCTTACCTTATTAAGTCAAGAACTTTCCCCTTTTCATTTAAAGAAAACGCTTTACATATCCAAACTGGCAGCATCACTACTTTTGCATTTTGGAATCATTCTTAAGTAAAAAAAAAGGGTTGAACACAAACACTGCAATATCACAACTGATATGATAACTGAGTCAGTTACTAAGTGACTAATAGGCAGTTGGTATATTCAGCATGCACACGCTGAACAAAGGGATGATTCATGGAGGAGCAAGACGGCGTGAGCTTTCATTATGCTACTCAGAACAGTGCACAATTTAAAACTCGTTTATTTCAAGAATTTTCCATTTACCATTTTCAGACCATGGTTGACCACAAGTAACTGAAACCATGAAGAGTGAAACCACAGAAAGGGTTTCACTGTACTGGCGGGGGTAGAGCTTCCACATGTGGAATTTGGGAGACGGCCTGATTTCAGGAATTGTATGAAGCTACATTAATCAAGAAAATGTGGCATTATCATCAAAGTAACCGCATAGATAAATAGAACCCAACAGAGTCAAGAAATTGGCCCACACATATATGGGTTTTTGACAAAATTGCAAATGACAAGCAATGAAGAAAATACAGCCTTCTCAACAAATGGTCCTGAAACAACTGGGTATCACAGACAAAAATACAAACTGGGAGCCACACTTGTCACCATCTATAAAAATCAATTAAAAATGGATCACAAAGCTGAACATAAACCTAAAGCTACAAAACACCTAGAAGAAAACTTAGGAAAAGACCTTGTGGCCTTGAGGTAAGCAAAGACTTCCTAGATCTGACAACAAAAGCATGATCCATAAGGGGGCAAACCAATAAACTGAACTTCATCAAAAGTAAACGCTTTTGCTCTTTGAAACACACTTATAAGAAAATAAAACAATGACCAACATACATTGAGGAAACATTTGTGAAGCATATAGTATCTGAAAAGGACTTACATCCAGAATAAACAATAAGAAAACAACCCAATTTTTAAAAACCAGCAAAACATTTTAACAGACTCTTAACCAAAGAAGATATACAGATGGCAAATAAGCACATAAATAGATGTCCTACATTATTAGTCATTCGTTATCAGAGAAACGCGCATTGAAACCGCAATGAAATTACGCATCCAGCGGAACGAAGAAAATTAAAAAGACTGACCTTATGAGTGCTGGTGGAGGGACTCCCAGGCTGGTGAAGTTAAACACACACTTACCTTGCTATATCCCAGTTACCACCATCACTCCTCTCATCCAGCCATTCCACCAGGGGCGTTTACCTAAGAGAAAAGAAAAAAAGAAAAAGAAAAAATATATCTATATAACTTTTTATTAAGAAAATATATACATTATACAAAGTCTGATACACAATGTTTATAGCAGCTTTGCTAATAGTTCAAAACTGGAAACAATGAAAATGACCATCAACAAATTATGATATGCCCGTTGAATGGAATACTACTGAGCAATAAGAAATTAGCTATTTATATAAGCAACAACATGCATGAATCACAAAATAATTACGCTTAGTGAAAGAAGCCAAACAAACGATACATGCTATAGGAGTCTATCTAATACTCCAGGGCAGTGGTCAGCAAACTCATTAGTCAACAGAGCCAAATATTAGCAAGACAATGATTGAAAATAGACTTGCCCAGGCCGTGGTATTTTGTGGAAGAGCCACACTCAAGGGGCCAAAGAGCCGCATGTGGCTCTCGAGCCGCAGTTTGCCGACCATGGCTCGAGAGTATGTAAGCTAATTTATAGTGACACAAACTCAAATGGCGTTTGCTTGAGGGAGGGTGACATCCATGAGGGAGTGACTACAAAACGTTAAGAGCACACCTATGGAGACAATGGGTATGTTCACTACCTTGATTGTCGTAATGGTTTCATAGGTGCATAAATATGTCAAAGCTTATAAAAGCGTATATTTTAAATTGTGCAATTTACTGTATATATCAATCACATCTCGTGCTGATTAACAAATGAAAGCACAGAGCAATGTGCTAAATGACACCACAAGAATGAAATACACACAACCCAGACTGTCAAAAACTCTACATGCAAATAATCTAGTTCATTCAACTAATAACTCGCAAGAAAAAAAGACCAGAGAGACCTATCAAGTAATGGCAGTTATCCTGGTTTGGATTTGATGCAGACATTCAATTAGAAATGTGAACACTGACTTGATAGTTCATGATATTAAGAAAGTATATTTAATTTCTAGGTGTAATAATAATGTGGTTAAGTTTTAGAGACTCACTTAGAGATTCATGGCAAAATATTTGTGGATAAATTATATGATGTCTGAGATTGGCTTCAAAATAATATGGGAGGGGATATCATTGAAACAATAGCAGCCATGAGCTAGCAACATTCTAAGCTGAATAATGAAGCACAGGGTTCCTTATATCGGTGTTTCTCAATCTAGTTTTTCATTATCAGCCCCCTAAGAGCCTTTTCAGACATTACTTTGAAATCACTCCTAGACCCCTGAAATTTCAAAGCTGTGTATCTGCTTACGTACTGTGATCCTTTGGAGGATCACAACCATTCTAACAGTTAAGATGTATTCATCACTCAAAAAAAAAAAAAATTGCCACCTTTTGACTTCCTTCTCCAACCTGGTTGAGAATGCATGCATTATACTATTATGTCTACTTTTTTATGTCTTTTTATGTTTCTATTAAAATGTTTTTAAATAACTCAATTTCAAAAAGAATCAAGATAAGCCCAGCCAGCATGGCTCAGTGGTTGAGCATCGCCCTATGAACCTGGTCAGGGCACATGCACATTGTGGGATGTGCAGGAGGCAGCCAATCAATGATTCTCTCTCATCATTGATGTTTCTATCTCGCTTTCCCTCTCCCTTCCTTCCTGAAGTCAATAAAAATATTTTTAAATATATTTTTTAAGAAGAATCAAAATGAGGAGTATAATTGTTTCTATATCAAGACGTTGGGCAGGGGAGAATCCACAGAACGAGCTTCTGAGCTGCCTGGAACCAGGATTCAGGTAGCACCAAGGTAATTTATCAGTTGAGAAGCTTGTGTTGACACCTGAAACCACAGAGACATATGGCTCCCTCCTCTGAATGGCCCACAGGTAAGGCAGGCGTCACGGGAGAACTCATCCATTACCAGACCCAGGTCCTGCTTGTCTCTCCTCTGTTAGTGGTGACCTCATCCCAAGACTGGCTAAGCCCAAAACGATGCCCATGTGATAGCTACATGCTTCTTAGCTCACTCGACAGGAAAGAGAAGTTGTGCCCCAGCATTCAGTAAAAGTCCTTAATTCATCCTGGCTGGCCCAGCTTTGGTGCTGCCCACCTCTGGCAGTGGGAGTGGCCCAACCCAGGCCAAGTGATCCCTGTGGAGGGGGGGATCGAGGGCAGATGGGGGAGAGGGCAGGTGTCACTGTTCCCAGAACGCCACAGCTCTCCTAACAGAAATCGGGGCTTGGAAGGGGGAAGGGAAATGTCCTCTTCTCCTTTGCTTCTACCTGCGTGTGTGTTTAATTCTTTCAGGTCAATGTCTCCACAAGGTGAGGCTTGTCAGATGATCAGTGCTGTGTAAGGGACAAACAGGGCTGTCAGCTCATTTTTTAAATACCAGGAAAGGATGTGACAGGCCTGGTTTGGGTCACATGCTCAAGCCTGGCCCAGGGAGTGTGGGCAGGGCAGTGGCATACATGCCTGGCACAGCTAGGGTCAAACCCCCACCCCCCCACCAAGGAGGTTGCTGGGTGTGCAGGGCCTGTTAGGTAGACAGGATCATAGGAATCCTCTCAATGGTGTTTGCAAGGCAGGGTTGTTGGGAGGTATGAGTCTTCAATATTTTTTTTCCTTTCCCAACTCCCTACCCCCACCACGTCCTCCAGATCCAAATTTGCCAAACTGAAGACCATATCCTGAAAATAAAACACCCTTTAGGTGATTTTTATCTAAGCAAGCTCTGGCTCCCCATACATATCTCTCTCATCCTATATAATAAAAGGCTAATATGTAAATTCGACTGTGAGTTCAACCAGAGGGCGGGGCCAGCCAGCCAACTGCCCGAAGCTCCTCTCCCCTCACCGGCCCTGCCCCCAATCAGTCATCCACCCTGATGGGGTGAACCAGCCAGATGCACGGGGCCTCTAGCTTAAAATAAATATCAAAGCAGAAGATGCTTGAGCAAGTCACCACATCCCTGAGGCTCAGATCACTCACCTCTCTTCAGCGTTAGTAATAGTCCCTGCTTCAGAAAGTATGGTGATATGAAAGTAATGGCATACAGTAGACACTTAACAAATGGTAACTATTGGGCTCAATTCCATTCCATGCTTAAAACGTCTAAAAAGAATCTTACTTCAAAGAAATTCTCCAAGAGCATTTCAAAGGGGCTCATGGAAAGACCCTATCACCTTCGTCACAGACAGCACCTGTCCCCAAGATGTCGCCCACCACAGTGCCCACACCTGCAACTCCACTCGCCCAGGCTGAGCCCCCTCCGTCTGGTTTCTCAGAGCTCGGGTCTGCGAATTAGCCTGCTACCACCTCCCTCCCCACCTTACCGTCATCAGTACCACCCACCCCGGCAAGCTGCACCCTAACACAGCTTCATTGTTGTGTTCCCCCACCTTTCTCACTCAGGGGAGGAAGAGGCGCAGGGACAATCACACAAGGTGGGAGTGTACAGCCCCGTCCGAGAACAGCTCCCAGCATTCCGGTACTTCTGTCTCTCCAGTCTGACCCAACTGCCTGGGCTGATCCTTCTAAAATGCCCACTGACCTAAATTGCTTCCTGCTGCAAAGTCTACAATGGTTTCATATATATATATATATATATATATATATATATATATATATATATACACGCGTGTGTGTGTGTGTGTGTGTGTGTGTGAGTGTGTGTGTGTGTTTTATTGATGTCAGAGAGGAAGAAAGAGATAGAAACATCAATGATGAGAGAGAATCATTGATTGGCTGCCTCCTGCACACCCTTCCCCCACTGGGAACTGAGCCCACAACCCAGAATCGAACCTGTGACACTTCAGTCCACAGACAGATACTCTATCCACTGAGCCAAGCCGGCTAGGGCTCTACAGTGGTTTCCATTCTGGCTCTGAGGATGGTAATCAAGTACCTTTTAAAAGAGCCTTCGACACCCTCTCCTGAGTATTATCCAGCCTTGAAGGAGTATTTCTTCCTCCCAAATCTATCAGGCATTCGCATGCCTTCGCCATGGTTGTTCCCTCGGCCTAGAAGCTTCTTTCCCAGCCTCCCCATGTAAACCCCTACCCAAGGTGCAGTCTGTTCTCACCCTCAGAATGAAGCTCCTCAGGATTAACAGGCAGAAGTGCACGTCCCCTTGGCGTCCCACCTCAACCCTTTATTTGTAACTGAGGGGCCGGTCTCTGCCTTCCCCTCCCCCCGGTACTTATCTCAACCCCTGGCACTAGCCCAGGACTTGGGGCCTTATAGATGCATTGAGGACTAGACGAATGGATAAAAACATAAAGTAGATGTATTCATGGATGGGTGGAGAGAAGCAGATTGATGGAAAGATGATGGATGGATGGATGGATGGATGGATGGATGGATGGATGGATCATAAACACTTCAAAGACAGAGATTATTTTTTTTTTTTTGCAATTCTGTTTTCTCAGGGCCTAGAATAGACTCTAGAATACAGTAGATGGGCAATATACGTTGCTGAAGGAGTGAATGATTGAAGGACCACATTATTGTATAAAATTTCTGGACCGGGTCAGAAGACCTGAATTCTATCTCAATCTGTATCCTCGAGATATCTATATGACCCTGAGAAACTTAAGCAAATATCTTCAATTCACTCTTCTGTAAAATGGGTAGATGAAATTAAATGATTTCCAGTCTTTTCCAAACTGTCTTGCGCTCCCCGATTCGAAGCTGCCCAGATCTTGAGATAAGGCTCTAGGCGGGGGGAGGCGCACATCTGAGCAAATGTGTGTTTACTTACAACTTGTCATAATGCAAAGCTGGTCCCAGCTGGGAGGCAGAGTTAACACACTCCAGATGAGTTTCTGTTCGAACTGTCTGGCTGGAAGCCTGGTGGTGGAGATGACAGACAGACTGATGGCAGAGCCCGAGGGGTAATTAGAGCGAAACAGGAACCTCTGTGTGGCTGCACGCACCCCACGCCGACAAAAAGGAGGGGGGGCCGGGCCACACAGAGCCTTCCCGGCCCCTGGCTGCCGGCCAGAGGCACCCTTTCTCCAGAACAGTTGCTCGTCCCCCCGAGCACGTGGTCCGTCCTGTCGGAGCCACACCTGGGCCTGGCGAACCCTAGAATAATGACTGTACCGAGAATACCTCTCCCATTCATCACAGGCCGACATGTGCCAGGCACTGTCTATAGATCACTTCATCACAGCTCCCTGCAGCCCGGGAGGCAGGAATGATGCTCTGCCCTCCGTGTAGGAGGAGAAAGCAGCTGGTAAGTGGCGGGTTGAGGGTTTGAACCCAGGGGACACGGGCGGCCTGTCTGGGGACAGCTGCCCTGAACTGGTCAGGTGATAATCCAAACTCTAAACTTCATGCCCCCCCTCCCCAAACTGCAGTGGCTCCTGCTGGGACTTGCCTGACCCCTTTGCAATATGCTCTCACACTGATCCAAGCCTACGGTGCTGACCCTCACTCCCATGTGAGAGGTGGGGGTGCTGGGACGCGGACTGACAGGTGAAATGGCCGCACAGGGATGGGCCTGAGACTCCAGGGCTCTTTACTGTCCAATTATTTCTGTGCCCACGTGGCAGCTGTAGTGGGCATCTGTGGAGTTTGCCTAACCATCCATTCCTCCTTCCTCCGGTGACAGCATCTGAATTTTCTTAGGTGGACCATACCTCTACACCCCCCCCCCCACTTGCCTGGTCAGCCCATGTAACTGAGGCAGAACTAACATGCCCTGTTCTCTCCCCACCTTTTGTAGGCGGGCAGATGATCCCCCTGGCCACAGAGAAAGCACGTGACCAAAGCTCCACCCCTTGACGCTAGAGGAAGCCATTGAGAATCAGGTACCCTTTCTCCTGGGATTGCCGAGCTGGTGAGATGGAAGCCAGGAGCTGCAGGGGGTCACCTGTGACACCGCAGAGGGGCAGGCTGTCAGAGAGCGAAACCAGCCCAGAGAAAGGCAGGGGACCAGGATGGAGAGTGGCAATTTCCCAAGGACCTGTTTTGAGACCCTGGATTCAGCCATGCCTGAATCTGTGCCAGGCACATGAGCCAGTGAATTTCCTTCCCATTGAAACCAGTCCGAATTGAGTGTCTGTCACCTACACCGAAGAGGCTCTGGACAATACCGCCCCCCTCACCACCGGGAATCACCATCCTTGTCTCAATGTCTGATTCCAACCATGCCCGATACATATTTGTTGAATGGGGGAAAGGATCCGACTTGACTCAATGCCCCTTTGTGAGGTTGGAGAAATATTCAGCCTGAGAAGTCTGAGTTCTCTGCCCCGGACCACCTCTCCCTCTCTCTCCTCCATCCATCTTTCAAGGCCTAATGCCAAGGTTCTCTCCTCTGAAACTGGCCCACAGCCCTACTCCCTCCCAAAGTGCTCTCACTCATGTCAAGACCTCTGTCCACTGTTCCTGCCTTGTCAGTAATAAGCACCCCTGTCTGACCTCACCTACTGGACTGAGCTTTCCTGAGCACAGGGTCTGAAATGGAGTCACCTATGTATCAATCCAGCACCGGCCATCCTCTGGAGCTCAGAAAACATCCTCAGAATCCAAAGGCTCCTTTCATCCCATAGGCATTCACCAACCCCAGGGACTGAGGTTCTGGAGCTGATGCGGCACAATGGTTAGAAACTACGGCAATGCCAAGACGGGTTTGGCTCAATGGATAGAGCGTCAGCTTGGGGACTGAAAGGTCCCGGGTTCAATTCTTGTCAAGGGCATGGTTTCGGGCATATCCCCAGTAGGGGGTGTGCAAGAGGCAACTAATCGATGACTCTCTCATCGATGTTTCTAACTCTCTATCTCTCTCCCTTCCTCTCTGTACAAAATCAATAAAATATATTTAAAAAAGAAAGAAAGAAAGAAAGAAAGAAAGAAAGAAAGAAAGAAAGAAAGAAAGAAAGAAAAGAAACTACGGCAATGATAAGAGCTAACGTTTACTGAGCGGTTCCTTTGTGCCAGGCACTAACCTGAGCACTTCCCCTGCATTAACTCGTTTAACCCTCAGAGCTAACTAGCGAGGCAGCTACTGGCATTGTCCCCCATCTTACCAAGGAGGAAACGAACGTCCAAGGTCACAGAGATGGTGAGGGGCAGAGGCAGGATCGAAATCTGGATAATCGGACTCCAAACCCATGCTCTCAACTGGCCCGCTGAGGGCATCATGAGTCCTTACCAGAAATTCTGCCACGAGCCTGGCCTTCTCCTTCTGCCTACCTGCCCCACCTCCGGAAAGAGCTGGGCTAAGAGAAGGATGTGCCCAACCGTGCCGACCCGAAGCCTGGGTTCCGGAGGGAGACACCTCGTTTTGAATTTCCAGCGGCACCTTCTTTCGGCCCTGCGTGCCCTGCTGTAACCTCCAAGAGTTTCAGCTACTCCGGGATTAATAATAACAAAGGGGCAGCTATTAGGGTTGAAAGGGCAAATATGTGAAAACCACTTAAGCCGAGGCCCCAACCCACCAGTAAGTGCTGTTGCAGCCACTGGAATCTTCTGTCGTTCACTCGGGCTAAACCACCTGGTAAACGCAGAGAGCATGGCACGAGCTATGCCATCGGATGTGGTGACCGTGCTTCCAGCTTTCTCTGCCCGCACCGCGTTCTGTGACTTTGGAAACGCACCTGCCCTTCGCTGAGATGACTCAGCTAAAGCTGCTACCAAGCCCCTCGCAAGCCCGCTTCCAGCCAGCCTTCGGATGAATGAAGGAGCTGGAATTAATTCCCTGTGTTTCTCCGCCCCAGGATCAAAGGGAGCCGCAAGGGCTGAGGAGGGGCGGGGGTTGGGGATGCAAGACAGAACCGGCCCCAAGTTCTGAACTGGCAGAAGCACAACTGCGGTTCAAACTAGGCTCTGCGGAGCTGCGGGGTGCCGGCCCCGCCCCGGGTTCTGCTCTGCCTGTGCCCTTGGGAGGTAAACACAGCTGCCAGGAGGCGAGCCCCTCCACCGTGGCTAATCCCGGGCCACAGGGCGAGCAGGAACCCAGAGGTGCCCTGCGAGGTGACGCGTTTTCCAAAAAAACGTCAGCAAGTGCACAGAGCAGGGAGGGGACAAGGCAATGCAAATACAATGAGACTCCAGAACGCGAGCGCAGGCTGAATGCACCTGCCGCTGCAGCCTGCCTGGCGCGGCCTGGGCTCCACTGCCCTCTAGCGGCCACACGGGGACCAGGAGGCAGGTTTAACCCAAGGGCAGGTGCTGGAAGGATCACAGGGCTTGGAGTCTGTGGGAAACCAGACGCCCTCTCCCCACCCTGCGGCCACCGGCCTGGTGCAGCCTCTCCCTCAGCTCTCCCTGCGGTCTCCAACAGCCCTTCCTTTGCGTTCATAAGCATCACAAAGCAGCTACGGAATGCTGACTGCAGGCGCTCACAGTGCACTCTTGCAACATTCCTTGAAACTGGGTGGTATCTCATTTACAGATGAGGAAACTGAGGTTCGCATGGGTGAGAGGACTTGGCAGAGACCATATTGCTAGCTACTGGGATCTAAAGTTTAAACACAACAGTGCCCTGGGCTGGGCCCATACACCTAACAGCCTCACTAGGAATCTGACAGAACCCAACTCCCACTACAGGGTGGGGACCACACTCTGGGGATGGGACAGCCTGTGTGCTTTAACCAGAGCAGCGGTCACCAACCTTCCGGACCGGACCTCACGGACACCGGTGCTCTGAGGACCAGCGACCCCTGCCCCAGGGGACCCAGAGGTCCCTGCGGGAGCCCTGCATCCCGCTAGAACTCTCCTGGAATCGAGTGGCCACAGCACCCAGGTGGTCTCCCTAACACACACTCCCAACTGCCTGAAGCCCTAACAGGCCTTGGGTCTAACTCCTTACCCAGCATCAGGCCCCTTCCCAGCTGCCCTGTCTCCCTCTCCAGCCCCACGCCTGTCACTCCCCCCTGCCCCCAGGCTCCCTCTCCAGCCCCACGCCTGTCACTCCCCCCTGCCCCCAGGCTCCCTCTCCAGCCCCACGCCTGTCACTCCTCCCTGAAGCCCAGGAGAGCAGCGGGTGGAGGGGAGGGAACCTAACTCCGCTCTAACGCACTCTGCTGAGACTCCCCTGTGCTGAGCACTGGGATGACACGCCCTGCCTGTGGGAAAGTCAAGCTGCCCAGACTGGGGAACCTGCAACTCAGAGAGGGGAGGCCTGCCGACATGTGTGCCACCGGTAAGTGGCAAGACCAAGACCCTGGTGCCATCTGACACCACTGCCCCCGGGGCTTCCAAGCCAGCTGGGGCCAAGCTAGTTAGGGAGCGGGCCGGTCCCTTTGCCTGTGGGCTCTGATATCTGAATGGGCACAGACTTCCCACACAGGCTCTGTCTTTACTTAATGGAACCACAGGCCAAGGTGCAGCTGATTCCACCCAAAAAGCCTTCTTGACCTCCTTCTCTGTGACCCTAATAAGGGGACAGGAGTTCACAGAGGCCACAGCTCGGGCACTCCCGCGCCATTTCTGTGATAGCCAACATTCTACAGACCAGGGGAACAGCAGGGCCAGGGCAGTGGTTCTCAACCAGCTGTGACAGCTCCCCGGGAGCGTGGCTGGGGTAGGGCGGTTCCAGTGTGCGGCCAGGGCTGGGGAAGGACCTGGGCTTTGGAGCCTCGGAGATTTAGATCCTGCTCCTCCCTGCTCGTGCCTCCTGCCCAGCTTCAGATCCAGGGGATGAGAGCTGCTCCGCCTGCCTCTGTGGGTCGCTGAGGGTGGAGGCGGGGCTTACCTTTCTTCTCTGGTTCCTGCCCATCAGCATTTTTGCCAGAAAGCAGCAAACTCCAATTTTTTTATAGATATATTTTATTGATTTTTCACAGAGAGGAAGGGAGAGGGATAGAGAGTTAGAAACATCGATGAGAGAGAATCATCGATCAGCTGCCTCCTGCACATCTCCTACTGGGGATGTGCTCGCAACCCAGGTACATGCCCTTGACCGGAATCGAAGCTGGGACCCTTCAGTCCGCAGGCTGATGCTCTATCCACTGAGCCACACCGGTTTCGGCCAAACTCCAACTTTGATGGTAACAACCGTCTAAGATTCCCGCCCTTTACATCTGTCTCTGTGATTGTTAAGCCACGTCTAGACTAGGCTGAACCTTCACAGTTGGGATGTTGGACTCACGTACAGGACATAACACAGAGGAAGAACCTGGGTTTCAAACCTGGCCCCCCCGGCCCTGGGCAAGTCCCCTAACCTCCCTGGGCCTCAGTGTCATCTGTAAAATGGGTCCAAGTGCAGTCCAGTCTGATTCCTCCCTCGCTTACAGTGCCCAGCACTCAGGGAGCTCAGACATCTGCCACTCCAGCAATGCTTCCCTCCTACGGAGGACAGAGGGCCTCCCCTTGCCTGGCTGGTTTGGCTCAGGGGCAGAGCATCAGCCTGACAACTGAAGGGTCCCAGGTTAACTTCCGGTCAAAGGCACATATGTGGGCTGCGGGGTGATCCCCAGAAGGGGGCGTGCAGGGGGCAGCCGATCAATGATTCTCTCATCATTGATGTTTCTCTCTCCCTCTCCCCCCCCCCCCCCCACTCTGAAAGCCATAAAAATATTTTTTTTTAAATAGCCCTTCAGCCGCCACCCCAGGGATGCACCCATCATATATGTCCAACAAACCCTCCCAGGCCTCCATGGAGAGGCCCATTTCAGTGGGGACTTCCCTCCACATTGACGCGAACCTCCACTCTGGGAACCGCCAGTGCCCACCCTGCTCCCCTGTGGCCCTCGGGCCGTCTTGAGATCTTCTCAGATTCCCGGCTGTATCTGCCGTCGCCTGGCCCACATTCGGTCTTTGAAGAAAGAAAGAGGAAACCAGGTGAACTGAGCGCGTTTTCTTGGCGGAAACAGGGCGGTCCCGGGAGCCCCGGTGGCAGTCCTGCCAGGCAGCAGCACCCGGTGACTTCGCTGTGACACGGCGGTGAGGCCCCGTTCTCACACTCCGCCCGCTCCTCCAAGGGGTGACGGGCCCAGATGCCGGGTGCCTTGAAGTTCAACAGCTGGTGGCTCCGTGTCTGCAACAGTTTCAAACATCTGAACTGCTAGCAAATTGGCGATTACTGGCTGACTAGCTCTCAATTTAGGATCCCTAAATGAAAATCAAGAGCCTTAGTTCTAGAAGTGGGTATTCGACGATGTGTTAAATACTCATTTCCCCCAAATTCCACCCTACGCCCATCCTTTACTGTGCCAAATGAGGTCAGCTTAGGGGACAAGGAAAGGTAAGAAGGTAGGAAGGTTTATATTACACTACAGATACGGCATAAACACCTGCACAATACTAATAGCTACTGATCAAACATCTACCAGGCATATATCAACTCATTTAACCCTCATAAGTTGTACGGTGATTACGAATGTCACAGAACTCAGCCAAGGACAGCTTATGGGAGTGACGTGACGTGGCCAGTCTCCCTGAGGGTGACAAGGAATTGGCCTGAGGTCTATCCTGCTCTTCCCTGCCTCCCTGGCGACTCTGCCAACCAGGGCAAAAGGAAATAGCCCGGAGCCTGACACCCTCCCTCCTTCCCTTCGTCTCCACACCATCTCCTATCCCATCATCTTCCCCACAGCCCGGGACCCTGTCAGCACCTCGGCTTTGCTCCAAGCTGCGGCACCCCGCACGTGTCCTCTGCCCTCTAGTCACACCTCCACTTGCTCTAGGTCCACTTCCCACACCCCATCCTTTCCAGCAACCTCAGCAAACAAGAGCTTCCCCCTCCCTGCCTCCTATCTCCACCGTCAGTGCGCAGTTCTGACTGAAGCTCCACTGTCGGCAGGCACCATCCATCACGGGCCCAGCCGGGAGCAGACTGGAATCGAACCCGGGACCTTTCAGTCCCCAAGCCGACGCTCTATCCACTGAGCCAAACCGGTCCCGGCTTTTTTTTTTTTTTTTTTTTTTTTTTTAATTAATTGATTTTAGAGGGAGGGAGGGAAGAAGAGAAGAGAGGATAGGAGGGAGGGAGAAAAACATCGATTTATTATTCCACTAATTAATGCACTTATTGGTTGCTTCTTGTGTGTGCCCTGAACAGAGATCAAACCTGGCGTATTGGAACAGCACGGTGCTCTGAGCAATAGAGCCACCTGGCTAGGGCCCCCAACTCTCCCTTTCTCCCACCCTCCAAGCGAGGTAGTGGCCAAGCAGAAGCAAGTCCAATGAAGTCCGCCCTAACCCCAAAAGCAGGCCAGATCCCAGAGGACAGGTATGCTGGTGTCATCACCCACACTGAGAGCCTCACGCAGGAGAGAAAAGGAACTGCTATCACACACAAGAAGGCAACTGGAATGGGCAGCCTGAAAAAGACTTTTATACTTTACAGCAATGTACAAATACTGTAGGTGCGCACCAACTCGGAGAGAACAGACCAATTAATCTCAGTTCAGTCTGTCTCTCGAGGTCAGGTCCTCCCATCAGGAATCATTGGGAAGCCCAAACAGCTTCACAGTTCCTGCTTCCCGACTGCTGTCATATTTGCCATCTTTGTCATCACAGGCAAATGCCAGCAGAGGCCTTTTGGGGTGCCAGGCCACAGTGAAGGTCGGGGACTCACACTGCACCTCCCATAGCTTGTCTCCTACAAAAATCAATATAGAGAAACCAATCAATACATTAGTAAGAGAACACACTCATTAAGCACTTAGCTAAATTAACTCATTTAATCCACTTGAGAGCCCCATGAGACAGACACAATCATTCCCCCACTTTACAAAGAACACGGAGGCGCAGAGAGGTCACAGGTCATTGGGTGGCAGAGCAGGTTCTGAACGCAGACGGGTTAACGTAAGAGCCTATGCTCTGACCTGGCCTACACTCGGTGGGAAAACAGTGAGCAGACGCTGATGTTCACTGAGCATCCTATGAATCACACGGACTATACTTTATTCCCATAAAGTATAACGACAACCCAGCAAGACAGGTAATGGTTTTCAACACCATTGTACACAGAAACGAGTGACTTAACAGTAAATCACATCTCAAGGAAGCAACGGAGTCAACACATGAGGTCAATCTGTTTCCAGGCAGCAGATCCACCTACTAAGTCTCAATGCTTTCTAATAAGAGTAAGATAGGTTCTTTCTCCCAAAATTGCATTCCTCCCACTTGTTGAAATTCAAACCCCACTCAAAGCGGCAGTGAGCTCAGCAGCCACTGCACTGAGAAGCTGGAACATTCTGCAGGTGAGGCAGGGTCCAGAGTAACAGGTGAGAACCCCAGCATCACAGGAGCTGCGTGGCTGGACCATGTTCCCCATGATGTGACCAACAGTGGCATTCTTTAAATCACGGAATTTCAAGTTTTTTACTACTTCTCTGAAGTTTTCTACATAGTTTTAATTCTTTACTAAAGATTCATGTATTTCCAAAATACAGCTACTTTAAAAAATAAAACTGAGGAAATTCTCTTGTAATATGATCACACTCTATTTGCAAGTTCTGTTTTGCTATTTTTAAAGCACATCACACCTACTTTGATAATTCCTTAAAGTTTAAATATACATATACATATATATGTATATACACACATATATTTACATATAGGCAAAAAATAAAGAGAAATATATTACAATGCTAAAAAGAGATAGCAATTAAATGATGGGACCACAGGTCCTTCCTTCCTGTATTGTAAATTTTTCATTATAATGAAAGAATTAAAAGTTAATAAAATAAAAAATATTTTCCTAAATCACTTTCCTTCAGACCTGCCCCTGCCTTTCCTAATTCTTTGCTCCCTCCTTACCTGACTGTAACAGTCGTAAAAAACAAACTTGCCTTAAGGAGACAAATTCATTGATACTAATACTGATGGAGTGATGTGCAGAAATGAAATCACATGACAGGAGAAGTCCTGATGGCCAGAGAAGAAGGAAGAGAAGGTTCTTGTTAAGGTAGGGAGGTTTTAGTCACCTGTCTCTACTTCAGCAATGTCAATAAAATGATCTTCTGATGCTGAAGCAAGCATTTTCCCATCATGGCTGAAACTGAGGGTCCTCACAGGCCAATCCAGCCTAAGGAGAAAGTAGACATACAAGAGTAGACAAAGGAGACATTAGAATAACCCAATAATTCCCTATGCTGATATAAAGTTCAGCATAGGGAATATAGTCAATAATCCTATATAATATGGGAAGGGGGGGGCAATGGTAACATATGTACACATATAATACCTTAATAAAATAAAAATAAAATAAAAATAATCCTATATAAAAGGCCAATATGCAAATCAATCGAATGGCAGAAGGACCAGTCACTATGACGTGCACTGACTGCCAGAGGGCTGAAGGTCAGCGCAGGAGCTGCCCCCTGGTGGTCAGTGCCCTCCCACAGGGGGAGCGCTGCTCAGGCAGAAGCCAGGCTCATGGCTGGCGAGGGCAGCGGTGGAATGGGAGCCTCTCCTGCCTCCGTGGCAGCGCAAAAAATGTCCGGCTGATAATTTAGGCCACTTTCTGGGAGGAGCGGGCATAAGCCGTCAGTCAGACCTCCCCCGAAGGCTCCTGAACTGTAAGAAGAGGCAGGCCAGGCTGAGGGAATCCCCTAATCCGAGTGCACGAATTCCGTACACCGAGCCTCTAGTATTGTAATAACTATGTATGGTGTCAGGGGGTACTAGACTTATCGAGGAGAACAATTTGTAAGTTCTATAAATATGTAACCATTATGCTATATACCTGAAACTAATAATACTGAGTATCAACTGTAATGTAATAAGATTTTAAATAACCCAATAAGAAGGCACAATTTTACCTAAAATGAAATAAAATGTCCCACAAGGCAAGTGCTGGCAGTGTCGCTTACCTGGAAAAGCACCGAACACACACTAGTTCATCCACATCCCAGAGGCTGACCAAAGCATCTGCGCTTCCTGTGGCAAAGTACTTCCCCATGGGGTCAAACTTGATGCAGATGCAGTTAGAAGGATGGGCATTGATGGACTGCACAGGCTTCAGCTCTGGGTAGCTGCAAAACATGACCGACAGCAATCAAACTGTGCAAAGAGGACTGTAATGCTAAAGTAACAATAGGAGACACTAAAGAGGAAAACCAAAGACAACAGAATATCAAAGACTGTATTTAAGAAAGCTTTCCTTAAATACAGATTTCAAACAACACACCACACACCTGAGACTATAAACCCAGATGTGACACAGAGATAAAATTACTGATTGGAAAAGAAAATTCAGTTATTATTAGACCTTTTTGCCAGTAACACTTTATGTCAAAAGAAAACATAATACATATTTAAGATACACAAGCAAGGGTTTTTAAAGCTAGCGAGACTGATTATCAATTACCAAAAGTTCAAATAAGCACAATAATAAAACATCTATAAGTTTCATTAAGTATTTGGTATAACTATGAACTCAGGGAATATTGTTTCCATGAACCATTCCTGAAGAATCTAAACTAGAGAATGAGCTTTGACAATCCAAATGACTAAAGATTTATCAACATCGTGCTGGTGATGAGCATTACATACAGTTTCTTGTAGAAACTACATATGGTTAAAAGGAAAGGTATATGAAATGGCTCTATACTCTGACAATCTATAGTATTACTTTTTTTTTTAATAGAAGAAGGAGAAAAGCACATACAACCAGCAAAATTTACTGTTTTAAGTAGTTACATTGGTGGTGGTGGTTATTCTGAGATAATTGTATGTGTAATGTCAGATAAAGGTAATAAGCAACCATGGAGCATTCTAATTCTATAATCCCCTGCATCTTTGAGGACCAGAATACTCTGAAAGGAAAGAGATTTGTAATATAGAAGAGATTTAATAAAATTCCTCGTCTTGAATTTTAATTGGAAATCATCGGTATAAATTCCTAATTTTATCACTTAAAAAAACTGTTTAAATACCTAAGTCCATAATGATTAAACACACACACACACACAAATCTCTAGTTGGTCATATTTGTGTTTTTTTGTTTGTTTGTTTGTTTTTAATATATTTTTTATTGAATTTTTAACAGAGAGGGATAAGGATAGAGAGCTAGAAACATCGATGAGAGAGAAACATCGACCAGCTGACCCCTGCACACCCCCAACCGGGGATGCACCTACAACCAATGTACATGCCCCTGTCCAGAATCGAACCTGGGACCCTTCAGTCCGCAGACCAGTGCTCTATCCACTGAGCCAAACCGGTTTCGGCTAGCTGGTCATATTTGAAGATGATAGGGAACTAATGCATTACCCAATGATAAAGAGAAAGAATCAAGCATGTATCCTGTCTTCCCTAAATGAACTATATTCCTTGAGTAACCAAATAGTAAGTGAGAGGACTTGTCTCATATTCCTACAAATAAATAAGCATTATGAGATCAGCAAAATCCAGACTAGGAAAATCTCTACTGGTTTTTCAATAGTAAGCCAAAGCTAAAAGAAAGGATGGAGGGGGACCTTCTAGATGAACAGACTTAAAGAGACTTATCAAACCCTTTAAAAGGGCAAACGCTAGAACATCTAGAGATACTTGATAGTTAAAACTATAAACAACGATAAAACTCAAGGCAGTGCTTACTTTTCAGGAGAGTGGGTTATGATTAGGAAAAAGCGTATGGACTGACTTCTGAGATGGCCAGCAGAGTACTATTCCTTGACCTAAGTAGGTTACACAGGTGTAATGCATATAACTATTCATTAAGCTATACATTTGTTTTATGTGGTTTCCCATATCTGTTTTACTCTCTAATAAAAAGGCTTTGAAAGTAAGTTATAGAATCCCCACTGCTTACAGAGTAAAATACAAGTTACCAAGCACAGAAATCCAGGCCTTTTGCGATCTGGTCCCAAATCGTATTTCAACTTTACCTTGCCATGTTCGGACTCTTTTCAATACCTTAACTGCCACCCTCTCAGCAGCCCTGACCTACCAACTCCTCTCCAAATAAGCCATGCTCACTCACACCTGCTTTGTCACCTGTGCAGTTCCCTTCCTCTCACCCTTAAAAGTTCTACTCATCTTTCAGTAAAATTCAGAAGTTGCCTCCTTCAACCTCCAACTCCAGTTTCTTTCCTCACGATTCCCCAGCAAACCCAGCCTCTCTGAGGTGAGACCTGCTTCCGTCTGCCTCGCATCGCTCACCCAGGACAGCAGGAAGAACAGCACCAGAAAGACCTGGATTCCAATTCCACCATTTCATTCGTTTAGAGAGCAAATATTTACTGAAATCCTTACTATGTGTAGCAGGGACTGGGCTAGGCATTAGGAATTCAACAGTAAACAAGCTAACCACAGTCTCTACCCTCACGGAACTTACGTCTAATGGAGGATACTGACAAGTAAGCATACAAATAGAAGATAAAATGAGAAATGGTCCCAATAGGAAGCACATCAAACAAGCCTCTGACCTTGAGGAGGGAGGGGTGTGAGATGGCTTCCTGGCAGTGAGTGTGATATATTTTAGCTGAGATTCTAAGGGTACAAATTAGCCACAATTTGAGGTGCATCCAGTTCTAGAGCTCACCAGCTGACCGGGGACTCGGAACCCCAGATCCTTACCTATCAAATGGGAAGCACACCATCAAACCCTTAGAATTTCTGAGAGAGAGAAACATCAACCAGGTGCCCCCTGCACACCCCCTGAAGGAGCCTAATGGATATACTGTAATAAGCCCTAGTCTCTGTTGAGCTGGGTACCTTATGTTTTGCCCAGCTCAACAGAGGCTAGGGCTTATTACATTGTATCCGTTAGGCTCCTTCAGGACAGACTCACACCTAATCCGTCTCAGCAACCACCAGCGCCCCCAGCTGTTGCGGAGAGGACGGTTCCCTGAGCTAGGAGCCCTCACCTGAGGATGTTGATGCAACCATTGCCATTCGTCAGGAAGAACATGTTATTGTCGTTGTTCCAGGAGATTTCGTTGACCTCGAACTTGAACTGCTCCTCCGCTTTCGAACGGTGTGTCTTGGCGTCGATAAAGGTCACCACATCGTCCTTGTTGCCCACGGCGATGGTCTGCCCATCGGGACTCCAACAGATGTTAATGTTCTCCCCTAGAAAACCAGATGTAATCAGTAAGATCATCTGTGTGTTCAGAATCCTCCAGAAGTTTCTTTTGTTATCCTAGAAGGAAGGCCAGAGTTATCTCCAGAGTTCATTCATTAAGGTCATGTCAATGTAAGGCAACGAGCAACTAAGAATCAGCAACTATGAGCCGGGCATATTCATCTACAGACTTCCCCATGTGGGCCTCCCAACACTGTCTCTATTAGCAATTCATTATCCCTCTTCACAGGTGAAGAAATGGAAGAGATGAGCCAACCTGCCAAAGCTGAAAGAGCCACTAGATATGGCTCCAAACCTGTTATTCTCTTACACCAGCATTTCCCAAACTCCGGTCATTCACATGCCACTTTCACGTTTGTCCTAATCACGTAATAGCTATACTTTTCTTTAAAGCTGACTCGAAAAATTTAATTTAGCTTTAATTTAGTAATTATTTCGATAAGCTGTTTTTTTTTTTTTCTTTTTTTTATATTTTATTGATTTTTTACAGAGAGGAAGGGAGAGGGATAGAGAGTTAGAAACACCAATGAGAGAGAAACATGGACCAGCTGCCTCCTGCACACCCCCTACCAGGGATATGCCCATAACCAAGGCACATGCCCTTGACCGGAATGGAACTTGGGACCCTTCAGTCCGCAGGCCGATGCTATATCCACTGAGCCAAACTGGTTTCGGCTGGTTCTTTTTTTCTAATAGACATTTATGTGTGTGTGTGTGTTTATGTATATATAACCGATTTTTAATGTTCATCCACTTATACGTCATAGGGAAATAACTACATCATCCCACCTACAGGTATGAGTCTTGCCAACACACTGAACACATCAATTAAAAATCTCATCAACTTTACTAATTCTCTAAGATGCACATATTTTCCATATTTTATTATCTAGGATGCATCTTAAAATGCATTGAATGCATGTCAAAATTTTTGGAATACATTGTTATCTGGAAGTTTTATTTCCTTTCCTAATGGCACTTAAAATATTGGTCTAGCTTATAATCAATGACATCTTAATCAAAAACACATGGTAAATTACCTCAAGGTTTACAGGACGATACTGGTGAATAACAGCCTGTAAAGGCACAGGGCCTTTTCTCCCAGACCCCCAAGCCCTTCCAAGCGTCAGCCATCCTAGCCTATGAGCAGTTTCCCAAAGGCTCCATGTCTGTGCACATGTTCCCTCGTTGAGCTGCCCTCCCTCCCGACCGCTAAATTTCCACGGCTCCTCTAAGAGTCTGCACAAATTCTGTGAGGCCCTCCCTGTCTCCCCCAGGCAGACCTCAGCATTTCCATTCTGGGCACCCGCTTTATAGAGTAAAATATAGGCATAACCACGTCATATTTTGTTAAAGGATTTTTTTTTTTTTATGCACTAAACTGTGATGTCGTTGGAGCTCAGGATGTCCCATAACCAGCACCGGGCCAGGTATTTGAAATGTGCTTGTTGACTGAATGTAAGTGACGTGTCTTCCCATTGCCCCTCTCTGAGCTCACCTTTCGTGTTCACAGTAGCGATGCACTTGGTGGTCCTCACATCCCAGATGCGGATGGTTTTGTCTCCAGACGCGGTGACGAAGAGGTCAGGGTTACTTGGATGCCAGCACAGCTGGTCCACGCTATCACCATGTCCGCGGTAATTGTTTTCTTTGACCTGAAAGAACAGACTCCAGGTGTCACACATGTGTACCTGCCAAACGTGACTCCGTACCCTCATTCAGGTGTAAATCCTTAACCTCACGTGTAACAACTTAACGGGACGTGTACGTAACTTCTTAACCTTCTCGGACCAACAAAAATTTAGAAAATTAAAATGAGTCCGGTTCTTCCAAAACTCTTCCCAAATCCCCTCCCCTTCCTCCCCACTCACCCTGCCCCACAGGAGGCTGGTTTCCACATCAACACCATCACTGCCGCCGAGGGTCCCAGCGCATCTGCTCCTTCCACGGGAGCCTCCCATAGTCACCGGCCCTCTCGCCCGACGGGGACCCCACAACAGCCCCCCCCACACACACACACACACACACTCCCCACCACACACCCTTCCTGCCGCTCCCACACCCCTGCTCACCCCTCACCACCCTGCCTTCCTCCCCACCCCCCTCCTCACCACCCCTCCTTTCTCCCCACCCCCCTCCTCACCCCTCACCACCGCGCCCTCCTCCCCACCCCCTCCTCACCCCTCACCACTCACCCCTCCTCCCCACCCCCCTCCTCCCCATCCCTCTCCTTACCCCTCACCCCCCTTCTCACCACCCCGCCCTCCTCCCCACCCCCTCCTCACCCCTCACCACCCCGCCCTCCTCCCCACCCCCTCCTCACCCCACCACCCCGCCCTCCTCCCCACCCCCTCCTCGCCCCTCACACGGGCCCGGCCACCCCCCCCGCGCGCCCACCCCGCCCCGGGTGCCGCCCGCCCGCTCCCGCAGCCCCGCCCGGCCACCCCGCGGCCCTCCCCGGCGCGCCGGGCCGCGCTCACCAGCCGGTCCTTCTCCAGCAGGAAGACGCTGGCCGTCTTGTCGAAGGAGCCGGAGGCCAGGCGGCGGCCGTCGCAGCTCCAGGCCACCGAGTGCACCTTGGCGCTGTGCGCCGGGAACTCGCGCGTCTTGCTGTGGCCGCGGAACAGCTCCTGCATGCCCAGCACGTAGCGCGTGGGGCCGCCGCTCATGGCGCTCCAGTGCGCCAGCGAGCCGGGGCCGCCCGGGCCCAGCGCCGAGGGCCCCAGGGCCGCCGCGGGCACCGCCATGCCGGGCCCCCGCCGCGCCGCGCCGGCCCCGCAGCCTCAGGCCAGCCCGCCCCGCCGCGCCGGCCTCAGCGCGCTCAGTCCCGCCGCCGCCGCCGCCGCCGCACGCATGCGCTCCGACGTGCGGCGTCTCTCCCGCGCAGCCGCACTGCGGCCCACCGGGAAAGGACTACAAATCCCAACGTGCAGCGCGCGCCCGCTCGCGCCTTTTCAAACAGTAATAATTCCGCTTTAATGTTCTGCAAAGTGAACGATTCCGAGACTTTTAGGATTCCTATGTCCCCCTTACCTACTTCTGAGTAGGCAAATGTTATAGTAATAGTAATACAATAGTGAATAAGTAATTAAAGTGTGGCATTGAAGTGTGATATCTGAAAGTGTGGGGTGTAATGTAAACAATCTGATAAGCACCCAGGGGTGGCCTGTGTGTAGAAAATAGATAATGTGATCTGTACCCCCTATGTAAGACCAGATAGCAGGGCTCCTGGGACCCGCTGCTAAGACACACTGAAGACACATAAAAAGAGGAAGCTCCACAGAAGATCAGAGATGTCCTTCTGCTCCTCCACAGAAGGTCTCTCTCCATTCCCCCCTGCCTGCACCAGTGAAAGCTCTGCCCGAGCTGGGAGCTCTGAACCCTGAGCCGCGGGCCGTGAGCCGTCGTGAGAGGCCTCAACTTCAGCCGAGCTGCAGCTGCAACGTCCTCCGTGAACTGTGTGTCTGTCAGTGCGGATCCCCGGGTGGCCTCCTAGGATTCTGGAACCCACCAGGTCTCTGGCAAATAAACCGTGAGTGATTCGTGCATTGCATGTTTGTCTCCTGTGTGATTTATGCTCGGTAGAATTATTCATTAAGTACTTAGGGTCATATGTGTCAGATTTCTGGCTGAAGCACCCTGTCACCTGTGCATACATCCCTTAGGGAATTATTAGGACAGTAACATTTATATCCGTATTTAATCAAAGACGGAAACCAACGTTATCCAAAAGCTTGGCTCCTCATCAGTAAAATACCTTTTTTCTAGAGTTGCTGAAGGCCCCTTCTTTCTGGAGAAGGGCATGCTGGTTAGCTGCTTCCAGTAAAGACTTTCTCCTGTTGGGGAGAGGGGTTATTGAGAAGCGGTCCTGAGATTTGTTTAAATAAACAAATTCTTTGTTCTTAAAAGATACTATATGCACATGATTATATATGCAAAAAATGCAAAAGATACAGAGTAAATCCTCATTCCCCACCCTTCTCACCCCTACCTTAACGTACAGACCCAGCAGTTTTGAGCTGAAGAAAATGGGGGTGAGCAGTCAGCGACAGGCAAGACCCTGGAGAAGGGCTTTGGACGAGGAGGGGTTAGGGGTGGTGAGGAGGTGGCTGGGACTGTGCTTAAAAACATCTTTTGTGACTTTACAATAATCTCAAAATAAAAAGTTGAAAACAGGGTATTTTAAAAATAACACATACAAATGTAAGATAACTTGGTAACAAATTTAAAAGTACAAAACTAGAGTGAAAAGTAAGTTTCCCTCCCGAGTGTGTCCCCAAATTCCCCTTCAGAAAAACACTGGTAAATTGCTGTGGGCCGCTCAGAAATAGTGGGAGAGTAAACAGGTGTGTGTGTATCCTTCCCCCTTCCCCCAAAATGGCACTGTTCCTTACATATCTTTTTTTTTTAATATTTTATTGATCTTTTACAGCAGTGGTTCTCAACCTTTTTAATGCCGTAACCCTTTTAAAAAAAATATTTTTATTGTTTGAAGCATTACAAATAGTAGTACATATGTCTCCTTTTTACCCCCTACCTCCCCCCCAATAAGCCTTCACCTGCCTCCTCCTCCCCCCCTCCCCCGTCTTGTGTCCATTGGTTATGTTCATATACATGCGTACAAGTCCTTCGGTTGATCTCTTACAGCCCCCTCCCCAGCCTCCCTTGCCTTCCCGCTGTAGTTTGACAGTCTGTTCAATGGTTCTTTAATCTCTGTAACTGTTTTTCCCCATTTCTTTTCTGCTGCGACCCTTTAATACAGTTCCTCATGTTGTGGTGACCCCAAACCATAAAATTATTTTCGCTACTTCATAACTGTAATTTTGCTACTGTGAATGAATCATAATGTAAGTATCTGTGTTTTCTGATGGTCTTAGGCGACCCTGCTAGCGATTCTCCACTGTTTTACAGGGAGGAAGGGAGAGGGAGAGAAAGAGACATCGATCAGCTGCCCCCTGCACACCACCTACTAGGGATGTACCTGCAACCAAGGTACATGCCCTCGAATGGAATCGAACCTGGGACCCTAGAGTTCACCTATCCACTGAGCCTAACGGGTTAGGGCCTTACATATCTTGCTTTCTATGATAAACACATGTAAGAAATCATTTCTTATCAGTATATGCAGATGTCCCACTCTTAATGAGTGAAGCACTTAATGATATGAATGTATAATTGTTCATACATCCATATTCAACGGATTATTCAATTGATCCCTTAGATGGACATTTAGTATCTATGCATTTGCTTGTAAACAATGATACAGCGAATATCCCTATACAAACGTCATTATGCAAATGTAAGCTGATGAAGAGGGTCTAACAGTCTGCATCCCCCCTCATCCCCCCCCCCAGCATCGTAGGGGAATATAAGGCCCTAACTGAGTCCACGCTGAAGCTCCAAGAAGGCTCTTGGGAAATGAGTCCTTTCTTTTCCTAATTCTTGGAGACTTCGCACCTTTTTAGACTCCAAAGAACACCAATGAAATCTCTACACTCCTGGAGGAGGAGACACACTGGGGTTCCGTTGTCCCTCCCTAACTTCCATTTTCAGGAATCTTTTCATATGGTTTTATATGGCCCATGGGGCCTATTAACTGCCAAGAACTCATTTCTAACTTCCCAGACAGACAGCCACCCCAGAGTCAGCAGCAGCTCCCCAAAGGGAAGAGGAGAATGACCACAGGAAATTCACTGGAAATACTCAGGGACAAAGCAGGGGACTATCCAGCCCTGAACCTCCCCCGGGAAAACATATCTTACCAGAATAAGGCCCCGTCTGCAGGCTTGGGGAGCTGGCGGCTCCTCCGCAGCCCCCAGGAAGCTGGAGTAGGGATTTGGGACAAGATCCAGGAACCCCAGGCCCCCAGGGGGCCTGGATGCCGGAGTGCTGAAGGATGGAGCAAGGCCAAAGGGGTTGCTGCCCAGTTTCCACCACTGAGTCTTTCCAGTCTCAGCCCTCCCCCTGCAGGAGGCTCTCAGGCTGTGCATTCCTCACGCGGATGACCAGCTGGAGAAGATAAAAGGGCTGCGCCTCCTGAGGGACTGAGCCCTGGCCCCAGGCCAGGAGAGCAGCATGCAGACAGCTGGGGGTTCCTTACCACAGTGGGAATGGCAGCGGAAGTTTCCAGGACCAGAGCAGATGGCTCCCAAGAGGCCTAGCACCACCAGCACTAAGAACAAAACAACACAGCTAAATACACCAACAGGCCCTGGCCGGTGTGGCTCAGTGGATAGAGTGTCGGCCTGCAGATCAAAAGGTCCCAGGTTTGATTCCAGTCAAGGCACATACCTGGGTTGCAGGCTTGGTCCAACATGTGGGAGGCAGCTAATCGGTGATTCCCTCTCATCATTGATGTATCTCTCTCTCCCATCCTCTCTGAAATCAATCAATAAAAACCAACTGTAGGATAGAAACAACTTCAGCAAGATCACAGGATATACAGTAAACATTTTAAAAATTGGTTTTTTTATTTACTAACAATGAACATTCCAAAAGAAAATTAAGAAAGCAATTCCATTCACAACATATCAATAACATCAAATGCTTAGGAATAAACTTAGCAAAGTAAATATAAGGCCTGTGCACTTAAAACTACAAAATATTTGCTAAGAGAAATGAAAGATTTATTTATTTATTCTTAATCCTCACCTGAGGATATTTTTCCTTTGATTTTTAGAGAGAATAGAGGAGAGAGGGAAAGAGAGAATATACCGCCCTCCATCCAGCAGCAAGTCTCTTTCCTAAAATTACAGCAGCAATATGCCATAAACAGATCCAGCACTCATGTGGACTGATACAGAATTTCAAAAATTGAGATGAGCTAAAGCTTGTTTAGCTCAGTGGGTAGAGCGTCAGCCTGCGGACTGAAGGGTCTTGGGTTGGATTTCGGTCAAGGGCATGTACCTTGGTTGCGGGCACATCCCCAGTGGGGGGTGTGCAGGAGGCGGCTGATCGATGTTTCTCTCTCATTGATGTTTCTAACTGTCTATCCCTCTCCCTTCCTCTCTGTGAAAAAGCAATAAAAACATATTTTTAAAATATTGAGATGAATGCCCAGCCCAAGAATGTCAAAAAATTTGAGGAAAATTCTAATATCCAAAAGGAGAAACACCACATACCAAAAAAGAGGGAAGTGCCTGGCCAGTTTTCTCAGTGGATAGAGCATCAGCCTGCGGACTGAAGGGTCCTAGATTCCACTCTGGTCAGGGGCATGTACCTTGGTTGCAGGCTGGGGGCGTGCAGGAGGCAGGCAGCTGATTGATGTTTCTCCCTCATCAATGTTTCTAACTCTCTATCCCTCTCCCCACTTCTCTGTAAATATCAATAAAATATATTTTTTTAAAAGAGGAAGTAACACCAGAGTAAATAGAATTAACAGACCAAACAGAACCTGCTGTGGTTTGCCTTTCCTGTGAGCGAGAGAGAAGCATCAGGCTCAGAATACCCTACACTGAGCCTCGGCTTTGACCTTCACAAGCCAAGAATTTGCCTCTCTTGCATTCTGTGACATACTGGACAGAAACGCAGGGGTTGAAATATCAAAATATTTTCCCAGCCTACCAAACAAAAGATCGTGTTATGCATGTTACAATATCAATGTAACAAAGAGTAGAATTCAAGGTGAAAAGCCCTAGCAGGGACAAACAGAGATATTTCCTATCTATAAAAGAACAATTGACAAGCACTGGATTTTTACATCAGAGCCTATAAAGCAAAATCGAATCGAAACATCAGACTTCTGAGTGAAGATGTGTTTTCTCCTTCAATCCCTGACGAGATGAGTAATAAACGGGGCCCACGTACACACTCACACGTCATCGTCAGCGAAGCTAGATCGGTGCCCAAGAAAATAACCGGATTCGTCTGGAGCCGGTGGGCAGGTCCAACTTAGCTCAGACCCTACCTTCCACCTCTGTTCCCAGGAGCTGCCCTGGGAAACTGATAAGATTCTGAGAAGTCTTGTTAATTCCATCAAACCTGAGGAGAATCTTATGTCTGGCCTCTCCTGAAGAAGAGGTAGTACATGCGAACTGCTTCTGGAGAAGAAGGGGGAAGGGACGCAATGGGGCTGACTCCCGGGCAAAGGAGGAAATTTCAGAGCTACCCCCTGACCTGGGAAAATGTCCCAAAGATGAGGAAAGCCAAGTGGACAATAAACTGAAAAGGTTGTTTTAAAGTCCACTGACCAAAGGGAACCTGTCCACCCGCACACCCAGTGAGGGTCATTGCTTCTGCTGCACAGAATGGGGGATGGCAGGCGCCTCGGAGAGAGGAGGGAAAGGGGCCTCTCACAGGATTTGGACAGCTGGTGGGTTATTCTAAAACCGTGGCCTGCAAACTGCGACTCTTTGGCCCTTTGAGTGTGGCTCTTCCACAAAATACCACGGCCTGGGCGAGTCTATGTTGAAGAAGTGGCGTTAGAAGAAGTTTTTAAGTTTTAAAAATGTGGCTCTCCAGAGACATTTCAATCGCTGTGCTGTTGATATTGGGCTCTGTGGACTGATGAGTTTGCTGACCACTGGGATAAGGTAATGATTTTTATCTAGGAAGTAGGAGGACCATAGCAAGGCTAAAGCTGTCGCTGGCTAACGCAGTTATTCAGGATGGCCAAAAGTGAGCGATGTCTTATTGTTGTCACCCTGGCAGAGTGGTCTAGTCTCTGTCTGTGTCAGATGGGACGCTGAGTGGCCTCCAATTCTGGGAAGCACTGTTTGTGTTCACTTGGGAACGCCATGGCCTGGCTGCTGGCTGCCAACCAGGAAGCTGCACACCGCCAGAGAGCCGACCTCACAGCAATAAGGTAAATGCAAATGAGAGCAACAAGCACCTTTTTTTTTTTTACACATCAGATTGACAAAAACTTGAGAAAGTTATAATACGCAGTGCTAAGGGAAATAAAAGGAAATAGGTTTTCCCATCACTATATATACCTATAGTATCAATAGTTAAAGCTTTTAAAAATCATAGTTACGGAGAATTTCAAACATGTAGAAGAAAACAATGGTATAATGAACTCCCATTACACCAGCTCCAACTATCAATTCGTGATCACTCTCATTTCATCCATCCTAATTTCATCCACTCTTATTTCAACCACCCCCTTGCCAGCCTGATTGATGCCTAACTGCTCCCCTGCCAGCCTGATTGCCTCTAACTGCCCTCCCCTGCAGGCCTGACCCCTTCCAACAGCTCTCCCCTGCAGGCCAACCCCCCCCCCCCAACTGCTCTCCCCTGCAGGCTTGGGTCTCCCCACAACTGCCCTTCCCTGCAGGCCCAGTCGCCCCCAACTTCCCTCCTCTGCCAGCCTGATCACCTCTAACTGCCCTCCTCTGCAGGCTTGATCACCCCAACTGCCATCCTTTGCAGGCCTGGTCCCTCCCAACTGCCCTCTCCTGCTGGCCATCTTGTGGCGGCCATCTTATGTCCACATGGGGTAGCCATTTTTGACCACATGGGGGCAACCATCTTGTGTATTGGAGTGATGGTCAATTTGTGTATTATTCTTTTATTAGATAGGATTTTATTTATTTATTTTTTTATCTTCACTTAAGGATATTTTTCCATTGCTTTTTAGAGTGGAAGAGAGAGGAAAAGCAGAAATATTGAGGTGTTATTGATAGATTGCCTCCTGCAAGAGTGCTGACCAGGGCCTGGGCTGGGGAGGAGCCTGCAGCCAAGGTATGTGCCCTTGACCAGAACTGAACCCAGCACCCTCCAATCCACAGGCTTATGCTCTATCCACTGAGCCAAACCAGCTAGGGCAATTTTATATATTTATTTATATGTGTATGTACATGTTTCTGAATACCTCTGTAGATGGTTACATGATTATGGAGAAACACTTGTGGGCTTACACACCTTTTTAAAGGACATTGGTTACATGATAGTGCCTAAGGCAAGAGGAAATAAGAATAAAAGCAGGTTAGCAAAACAGAAAAATATTTATGGCATATGAAATGTAGAAATCAAAACTCTTGAAACTAATATCATATTGCATGTCAACTAAAATTTTACAAAACTCTAGTCGCAATATTGCTGCAAATATATGAAACTGGATATGTATATGTAGTGACAAGGATACATGAAAACTCAGGTGTGAGATTTTTATCTTTTTTTTTCCACAATAAAGTAACATTGGAAAAAAGAAAAACAGATTAACATTATATGTATGTGTGCGTATATACACTCATAAAGCTCAGATAAATAACATATTATAACAATTAACCGCCAACTAGGTTTTGTCTTGCGCTTTGCCTATGGAAAATGCTGATGCAGGAAATGTCTGCTCGGATAACTGTGCTGTACAGAACGGTGTTAGTAACTCAGTTCTTTGCTAACTCACGGCAGACCTCACACTTGGTCACACTGCCCCGCACATTCCTGAATGCCTGGCTTAGTACAGCGTCACCGGAAACTCCTGCCAGACTCAGGCCCGCACTGTGGTCCTGAATGCAGTGTGGCCTGAAGTGGTGTGCTAACCCAATTATGACTCCAGCCGGCAATGTGAGACTCCTGCACTCTGCATTTCCTACCGCCCGCACTCCTGAGGAGCACGCCGGCAGGTACAAAGGCAGGATTTATGCAATCGCCCTTACATTCCTCGGGTTGATGGATTGCTTTGTGCAGCGGGTTCTTTTGAACTCTGCTTTCCCAGAAGTCCACCAGGCCCATAGGTGAGCTGGCTCCATTCCCCCTCCTCCCCTCCATTCAGTTTAAAGCCATGAGCTACCACAATGCCAACTGTTCTTCAAACAGCATGTGCCAACTCAGACGATCGTAAACAGAAATATAAAACCAACATTAATATTGCATGGCCATAAAATGACTGCAAATGAGCTTTTAATTATAGTTTAACTAGAGGCCTGATGCACGCCATGCTCCAATGTGATCCTCTGCCTGGCCTGCGGGGATCGGGCCAAAACTCGCTCTCCGATATCCCCTGAGGGGTCCCAGATTGCGAGAGAGTGGTTCTCAGGTGACACACCCAGAATTGGGCTCCCTCCTCTCTGGTTCCAGGTGCTTCCCCTGAGAACCGCAGCTGCCAAGTCACCACAGCTCAGCAGCTCCTGCGTTGAGCGACTGCCCCCTGGTGGTCAGTGTGTGTCATAGCTACCAGTCCGATGGTCGGATGGTCAGATGGTCGCTTAGGCTTTTATATATATAGATACTATTATTCACTTGAAAATTACAAAATTATTTTTTTTTCTTTTTCTCCCCATAGAATTTTCAGACTCTAGGAGGTCTGAGGACCCAAACAGAGAGAGAGATTTAGGGTTTTCAGCATTTTTTTTATGAGAGCAGCGAGGATGAGAAATATCGTCATTGAGCCTGAGAGCCCAACTCTAACGTAAAGCCTATTGGCCTTGCAATTAGGAGCAACTATTGGTTCTTCTATTTTCCCCTCTCATTTTTCCACTTGGACCATTCCCCCATGACACAAAACTATATTTAAAAGTTTGGCAAGAATTCAGCTTTAAATGAGCAATTCACTTCGAGATACCTAACTTAAAGAGGTATTTTGTTCGGAGCACAAAGATGTTAGTACAGGAATGTTTGAAACAGCAGTATGATATTTAAACATCCTACATGTTCATCATTAGGGACTCATTGAATAATTATCCAAACAAGGTAATAATTTACTCGATAAATGTTAGCTATTCATACACATTTTACAAACAGCTATTGGAAAAAAAACAAAATGAACAGCCGAGGAGAAAAAAAATAAATGTGTCTGAACAGACAATTCAAGTAAAATTACAAATGGCCAATGAGCATTTAAAAGATATCTCAACAGCCGGCACCGGTTTGGCTCAGTGGATAGAGCGTCAGCCTGTGGACTGAAAGGTCCTGGGTTCAATTCCGGTCAAGGGCATGTACCTTGGTTGCGGGCACATCCCCAGCAGGGGGTGTGCAAGAGGCAGCTGATCGATGATTCTCTCTCATCGATGTTTCTAACTCTCTATCCTTCTCTCTTCCTCTCTGTGAAAAATCAATAAAATATATTTAAAATAAATAAAATAAAAGATACCTCAACAATATTCATAATAGAGTAAATGCAAATTGGAACAAGATAGCACTTTTAATTTATTTGATTGGCCACAACTCACAAGTTTGGCAACCAATGCTTGTGGAATTCTGGGAAACAAACACTCTCCACACTTTTGCTGGAATGTTATTTGACACAACCTTTCTGGATGACAATTTGGTCATTTCTATCAACATGTAAAATACATGTCCCCTTTAACCCGGGCCCCAATACTTAAGAATTTCTCTGTGGCTATGCTCGCAGGATTTGTTAAGATAAGCACAAAGATGCTCTTATAGCATTATTGGTAATAGTGAAATAGAAACCACACAGCAAACAAATACACAAAATCCTACAAACAACCAGGATATCCATCACGGGGAACTCATTAAATAAATGGCAGCACATCCTAACAAATGACTTTTTATGGTTTAAAGGAGAAAGGTATATTTATCTTGTCGTTAGGGAATGATCCCTAAGATACACTGAGTGCTGAGTGGCCAGATTATTATGGTCTCTGAACGCATAATACTGTAATCTGGCCACTCAGTATATATATTATTATATTAGAGTCCTGGTACATGAATTCGTGCATGGGTGGAGTCCAGCCAGCCTGGCCAGGGGGAGGGGACATGGGCGGTTGGCCGACCTGCCTGCTGCTAGTCAAGGGGACAATTTAGCATATTAGCCTTTTATTATATAGGATACACACTGAGTGGCCAGATTATTATGCGTTCTGAGATCATTATAATCTGGCCACTCAGTGTATATTAAGTGGGGGGGAAAGCAAAATTAATAACTTTGTATAGTGTCATCTTTTTTACTGAGGACTAAGAGATAGAAAGAAATGCGTATACGCTAGGAATTTCGCATGTTTTGAAGGATTCACAGAAGCCCTATTGAGGTAGGGAGTTAGCCTTGGGAAGAGCTAGGAAAGGGAGGGTGGCTTTCCACGTTCACTTTTATTTTGTAACTTCTTGTAGTCTCATGTTTCTTTTAATTTTACAAGCTGTTCCTTGTAAGGAACCAGGGATGGGAGAATGTGATAACTCTTTTGTTGGCTTCCTTGTGCTTTTCTAGAAAAGAAGAGTAAATGTCATCCTATTTTAAGAATATTTTTATGAGCCAATAAAGTGGATAGTGTAGATCTACATTCACAGGCACACAAAACCGTAAAGACATATTTCTTAATTTAAGAAAGCCAATTGCGCTGGAACCAGTTTGGCTCAGTGGATAGAGCGTCGGCCTGTGGACTGAAGGGTCCCAGGTTCGATTCCGGTCAAGGGCATGTACCTTAGTTGCGGGCACATCCCCGGTAGGGGGTGTGCAAGAGGCAGCTGATGGATGATTCTCTCTCATTGATGTTTCTAACTCTCTATCCCTCTCCCTTCCTCTCTGTAAAAAATCAGTTTAAAAAAGAAAAAGAAAGCCAATTGCAATACAACGGGCATCGTACGCTCTCGCTTGCATAGAAGATGATGGACGTGTGTGCACCTGTGAGGACTGACCATCCAGGGACACCTGAAAAGATGCTCTAAAGTGCGATATGGTGATACACTTGGCTTTGTAATCGCTCTGCATTGCTTGGATTTTCTCAGAATGAGGATTTGTCATCTTTGAATGTCGAAGTCAGAGCAAAATTTTTACAAAGACTGGAACATCTACTCGATAGCCTGGCAAACTAGAAGCTGGTACGGGGGTGGGGACAGGAAAAGAACGTGACTTATCGAAGATGATGTACACCGAGAGGCTCCCTACGAAACGCTGGTAGTGACAGAAAGTGGGAGACTGTACCGGAGCCGGCAGGGGACGGAGTGTTCCAGGGAAGGGGCGGGTCTGACGGCCAGCTCCAGCATGAAAAAAGTGAGCCCACTGGCACCAGCCTGCCATACAATGAAAGGAAGAAAATGAGAGAAAAAGACCTTTTCAAGATGTATATCCAGCCGGGACCGGTTTGGCTCAGTGGATAGAGCGTCGGCCTGCGGACTGAAAGGTCCCAGGTTCGATTCCGGGCAAGGGCATGTATCTTGGTTGCGGGCACATCCCCAGTAGGGGGTGTGCAAGAGGCAGCTGATCGATGGTTCTCTCTCATCGATGTTTCTAACTCTCTATCCCTCTCTCTTCCTCTCTGTGAAAAGTCAATAAAATATATTTTAAAAAAGATGTATATCCACTCAGAAAACCCCCATTAATTAGACAGGAACCCTTACTGCTTGGAACATTTTCACTGTGAATGATGGTTTCAAATTTCTATACTAAAGCAGACTTAATCTTTGAAGCAAAATATATATGTCATTTTGACATGAACATATGAATATCGGTAAATAAAAGAAAAATTCTAGGGACCTTTCCCCTCCCCACATGGAAGTCTGTATTTGTTCTTTAATAAATCTCCACCTCTTCTAGAAAAACTCTAGAGGAACAAACACAGAAGCACTGAGGAGGGGGAATTGGATCTGGATGGAGGAGGTGGTCAAAGGGGCCTTTAACCTGTTCTATAATGTTTCAATCCAGAGTAATCTATATAATAAAAGCATAATATGCTAATTAGACCAGACCTTCTAGAAGGATGACCTTCTAGACAAAGCCTGATGAAGCCCAGGTCGGGGTCAGAGGGAAGCCGGTGCGGGCAGCTGGGGGAAGGACAGCCTACTCTAATTGGTTAATAAAAGGAAGGTAGTCACATATTTTTATTGTGCTAAAATATAGATAAAACTTGCCATTGCACCCATTTTAGGTGTACAATTCATTGGCATTAGAACAGTCACAATACTGTATATCCAGCACCACTATCCATTTCCAGATCTATTTTTGTTGTTGTTAATCCTCATCCAAGGATCTTCTTCCAATGTTAATCAGCTTAACCCACAACCTTCGGACCAACTAGGATATTCTTCCATTGATTTTTAGAGAGAGTGTGAGAGGGAGAGACAGAGAAATATCAATGTGAGAGACACATCAGTTGTTTTCTCCTGCACATGTCCCTTCCTGGGATCAAACCTGCAACTGAGGTACATGCCCTTGACTGGAATCGAACCGGGGTTCCTTCAGGCCACAGGCCGATGCTCTATCCACTGAGGCAAACTGGCCACAGGCCATTTCCAGAACTTTTCATCATCCCAAATGGAAATTCTGTCCATTAGGTAACTCTTCCTTCCTCCAGTCCCTGATAACCTCTGTTCTGTTCTCAGTCTCTATGAATTTGCCTGTTCTAGGTACCTCACCTAAGTAGAATCATACAACATGTGCCCTCTTGTGACTGGCTTATTTCAGTGAGGGACATGTTCGTGAGTTTCACCCATGTTGTGGCATCTATATAATAAAAGCCCAGCGACCGTTATGGCAGAACAACCAGAACTACCAGTAACCATGACACACACTGACCAGCAGGGGGCAGATGCTCAACGCAGGAGCTGCCCCCTGGTGGTCAGTGCGCTCCAACAGTAGGAGCACCGCTCAGCCGGAAGCCTGGCTCCCACCTCCATGGCAGCTCTAAGGAGCAGCGAGCCAGAGCCAAGGGCTAGGGAGCGAGCAAGCAGAAGGTTAAGAGCCAGCAGGTGGGTGGTTAGGAGTGACGGGTTCCAGATGGTGAGAGGGCACAGGCCCGGCTGAGGGACCCTCCCCCCTACACGAATTTTATGCGTCATGTCTAGTATGTCATAATGTCCTTTTAAAGGCTGAAGAGAATTCTATTGTGCAGGTAGACGATATTTTACTTATTCTTTCATCTGCTGATGGACACCGTGATTTCCACCGTCTGACTATGATGAATAATGTTGCTATGAAGATTGGTAGATATGTTGGCATCCTTGCTTTCAATGCTTTTGGGCAAATACCTAGGAGTAGAATTCCTGAATCACATGGTAATTGTACATCTCACTTTTTTGAGAAGCTGCCAAACTCTTCTCCAGAGCAGCTGTCCCAGTTTACGCTCCCACCAACAATGCATGAGGGTTCTAATCTCTCCCCATCACCACCAATATTTGTTTTCTGGTTTTTGTTTTTGTTTTTGGGTTTTTGTTTTTAATAATAGCCAATGGGTGCAAAATGACAACCCACTGTGGTTTCGATTTGCATGTTCACATATAATTTTTTCATGTATAAATTTTTAATTAAAATTACTTTAAAGCCTAGCCAGTTTTGCTCAGTGGATAGAGCATCGTCCTGCAGAGTGAAGGGTCCCAAGTTCAATTTTGTTTCAAGGGCACATGCCCAAGGTTTTGGGCTCCATTCCCAGTGTGCGGGGCATGCAGGAGGCAGCTGATCAATGATTCTCTCTCGTCATTGATGTTTCTATCTCTTTCTCCCTCTCCTTTCCTCTCTGAAATCAATAAAATATATTGTAGAAAAATTACTTTTATTTATTTATTATTTATTTATTTATTTATTTATTTATTTATTGCCAATGCAAAAACTAAACCACATACATGTTATTTTCAAAACTTGAATGTCAAGAGCAAAACTCTGGCTAGAAATTTTACTTTTAAAATACAGTAAGGGACTAGGGTTTGTTTTCTTCATTCACAAACGAGGGATACCTGCTTCACTGCAAAGTTCAGTGAGGACAGAGGCCATGGCTGTCTTACTCACTGGTACATCCTCAGCCTGGAGCAAATTGCCTGGCACCCAGCAGGCACTCAATAAATCCGGTATTCAGTGGATGAATACATAGTTGTGTTAGGCTCTCAGTTTACATGGGGTGGATGTATGAAGAAGACATGAAAAATGCACACTCAAATATTATCCAGCCATAAAAATTTTTAAAAAAAAGGAAATCCTACCACTTGCAACAACATGGACAGACCTTGTGGGGGCATTATGCTAAGTGAAATCATTCAGACAGAGAAAGACAAATACAGCATAATCTCACTTATATGTGGAATCTAAAAACATCCAGCCCTGGGTGGTGAGCGCAGTGGTTAGAGTGCCGGGCCCCCACAAAGAAGTCGCAATTCCTTTCTGAATTGTGCACAGAACTCTCCGTGAGTCCAACACCTGGAGAACACAGAAAGCGGCTGAACCTTGAAGCTTCTCCTGGCACTCCCCAGGAAGCCCCTCCAGACAGTGATCCCCTGACAAGATCACCCCTGGCAGGAACGGAGGAGGATGTCCAGAAGAAAGGGACTGAGGCTCACCGTTCCTGCGTTGAGAGTGCACAGGGGAGGCCCCAGAAAGCAAGGAGGTGTCCAAAGTAAGAAAGCTCCTGACTCGTTGGGAAAACTGTTACTACAGAAGCAACGAGAAGCAGAAAGAGAACAAACAGCTCTTCATGGACAGTCTTGCGGAGAACATTCATTCCTCCCCCTCCTCCTCATCCCTACGTGGGAGGAGCAAGAGCCAAGCAGAGCAGAAGGGAATGGCATTGCCACCCGCTCCACTGAACGCTGTTGTAGCCACGAGCCCACCTGCGCCAGAATGGGAAGAGCTATGAATATGAAATGAAAGATGTAAACTGGGCAGAGGGGCAAGCCTAAGTCATCACACTTGGAATAAGACTGTAGTCGCTACTGAAAGTGACTGCCCAGTTATGGGACCAGGGTCGGGTATTTCTAAGGGAATTGGCTGTCCAGGGAGCAAGATAGTTTACTAGAGACAGTGGGGATGGTTAGTGGAGAAAAAATGGAATTGTTTTATATAGCTACACTAATAAAAGAGAAAGATGCAAATTGGCCGTACCTCTGTGACACCCACCAGCCAATCAGGAGTGCGTGTGCAAATTAACCCAACAAAGATGGCAGGTTGATTTGCATACACAGGTGCTGAGCAAAGACTGAAGACTGAGAGTGAAGACTGAAGAGGCTTGGTTTCTTCACTGCAGCCGGAGCAGAGAAGCCTCAAGACTTGGCTTCTCGCCGGGACTGGTTTGGCTCAATGGATAGAGCGTCGGCTTGGGGACTGAAGGGTCCCGGGTTCGATTCCGGTCAAGGGCATGTGCCTTGGTTGCGGGCATATCCCCAGTAGGGGGTGTGCAAGAGGCAGCTGATTGATGACTCTCTCTCATCTATGTTTCTAGCTTTCTATTTCTCTCCCTTCCTCTCTGTACAAAATCAATAAAATATATTTATTAAAAAAATAAATTAATTAATTAAAAAAATTTAAAAAAAAAAAGACTTGGCTTCTCTACTGCAGCCAGAGCAAAGGCCTGGGCCCCCGGTGCCAGAGGAAAACTGGTGCAGGCAGTCAGGGGAAAGAAGGCCTATTGCATGAATCTTCGTGCAACGGGCCTCTAGTATATATATAAAAGTCTAAGCGGATGACTGGCCAGTAGCTATAATGTGCACTGACCACCAGGGGGCAGACGTTTAATGCAGGAGTTGCCCCCTGGTGGTCAGGGCGCTCCCATTCCAACCTCCCGCTGTCCCTCCCCCCTAACCTCCCAGCTCCCAGCCAGCCGTCTTTAGTTAAGACATCTAAAACTGTTTATATACTTATCATCATTTATAAGTATTTATTAGTTTATTGTTTGTCTTCCTCATAAACTATCAGCACCATGGACCAGAGAACTTGTCTATCTAGTTCACTATTGTATCCCTTAACCTGTTAACCGAGCGGGACCTATAAATACGTCAAACATAAACACTATCGGGAACGGGTAGGACTTATGAATACGTCCTTGAAATATATGTTGCGCCCTGAGAGGGATGGTATATATTTTTTGTAATCTTTATAATTGTTTGTAAAATTTATAATTTTTTAATTCGATGTTTCCATTTTTTTGTTGGTATTCTTTTCTATTTGTTTGTAATTTTGTATTTTCCTTTGTGCTTTATATATAAATAAATGAAAAAATATATATTTCATTTATTTTAATTAAGTATAAATAAAAAAATAATAATATAAAATTACGTCCGCTGGGCGTGACGTACTGACACGTCCTAGTGAAAGAGTAGGCGCCCGTTGTACGTTGCATAATTAAAAAGGGAACTCCCCGGTTAACAGGTTAAGAGTGATATATGCTCAACCAAGATTTGTTGAAAGAATATTTCTTACCTTTTAAAGATACAATCTAAAATATCTATAGAATAAACAATCTGATGTCTAGGGTTTACTTTAAAATAAACAATGCGATGTCTAGGGAGGCAGGGTTGAAAGAAAGGGTGGGAATATAAGTACAACAGATTGATATTCTTGAAGCTGGAGGTAGGGCACATATGATTCTCTCTACTTTTTTTAACTTTTAAAAATTCTGGTAATTTAAAAATTTTTTTCAACATAATATGAAAACATTCAAATATACCTAAAAGTTAAAAGTGAACCCCTATATAACTACCATGAAGATCTGATGATGCTAACGTTTTGTTGTATTTGTTTTATCTATATCTATCCATCTACACGTCTATCCCTCTTATTTTTTGTGCATTTCAAAGTAACTTGCAGTCATCAGAACATTTCACCCTTTCACACTTCAGCATGCATATCATAGAGTTCACAATTTTTTCTATTCTTTTTTTGTAAATATGTTTTATTGATTTTTTACAGAGAAGAGAGAGAGAGGGATAGAGAGTTAGAAACATTGATGAGAAAGAATCATCCATCAGCTGCCTCTTGCACACCCCCTACTGGGGTTGTGCCGGCAACCAAGGTACAAGCCCTTGACCGGAATCGAACCTGAGACCTTTCAATCCGCAGGCTGATGCTCTATCCACTGAGCCAAACCAGTTTTGGCTTTTCCATTCTTTAAGGTAAAATTTACTTAGCATAAAATTGTACATTCACTGCATATAAAAACATTTATTTATGTAATCTACAAAAATACATATATAGTCCTAGCCAGTTTATATACATAGAGTGGGTCAACACTCTATCCACTAAGGATTGAGGGTTAGATTCTGTTCAAGGGCATGTACATGGGCTGCAGACTCTATCCTCAGCCCTGCCCAGAGCTGGATTGGGAGGCAACCAATCAATGTGTCTCTCTCATATCGATGTTTCCCTCTCTCTCTCTGACTCTTCCCCTCCCTTCCACTCTCTTTAAAAATCAACAGAAAGCCGAAACCGCTTTGGCTCAGTGGATAGAGCATCGGCCTGCAGACTGAAGAGTCCCGGGTTCGATTCCGGTCAAGGGCATGTACATTGGTTGCGGGCACATCCTCAGTAGGGAGTGTACAGGATGCAGCTGGTCGATGTTTCTCTCTCATCGATGTTTCTAGCTCTCTATCCCTCTCCCTTCCTCTCTGTAAAAAATTCAATAAAATATATATTTTTTTAAAATCAACAGAAAAAGTGAGGATTACAACAATAAAAATACACTTATATTTAGAAACTTATAGTGTTATGTGTCCTCCCAAAATTCGTATGTTGAATCTCTGACTCCCAAGATGTTGATATTTGGAGATGGTTAGACAATTATGATTAGATGACTAGACAATTATGATTAGACAATTATGATCTTGCAATGGCATGAGGGTTAATTTGCATGAAATGTATGCACATTAAAAGGGAATTAATTAGAGGAAATATTTTAATATTTCCCAGCCAGGTGCCACGCAGCCTTAGGTCCCTGCTGATTGCTCATTACAGGTACCCCACCTCTGCTGTGGGCACAGCCATCTTGCAATGGCATGAGGGTTAATTTGCATATTACCTCTTTATTATATAGTATATTTTCACTGATTTTAGAGAGGAAAAGAGAGAGAGGGGAAAAAAACATCAATGTTGAGAAAGAATCATTGATCAGCTGCCTCCTGCAGGTCCCACACTGGGGATGGAGCTCACAACCGCCAGCACGTGACCTGACCAGGAATCAAACCCTGACCTCCTGGTTCATAGGTCCACGCTCAACCACTGAGCCACGCCGGCCGGGCTAAGTCTCACACTTTATATCTCTGAATTACAGGGATTGTTGATGAAACTGCAAGCTGGTACAATTTAGAAGAGTAATTTGGGATCCTTTATTGAAACAACTAGGGAAACGTCATCTTTGACCCAGTCATTAACTTCTAAGAATTCCTCTTACAGATGTACTAGTACTTGCACCTGTGCAAAGTGGGGCCTCTTTCCCCCTTCATCAGTCCCCCCCACCCCACTCAGCCCAACGCCAGGTCCCCGCCCTGGAGGGACCCCCGCCCTGGAGGGACCCTGGGGCTCAGGCACAGGCGGGTTCACACCTCACTTCACACTGGAGTCCTTTAGCAGCAGCTGCGGAAGCCCTGGCAGCCGCAGCCTCCGCCGCCCGCCCTCCTGCAGGGCTCACACCTCACCACCGGCTCAGACCGGCTGCAACGTGACTTTTCTTCCTTGTTCCTTATCTCCGGTCTGGGAGGACGAGCGCCGCCGCCACCACCACCACCATCACCACCACCACCACCGAGCACAGGGACCTCGGCCCTGACCCTGCCTGGGGCTGCCCCCTGCTCGCCGCCAGCGGCCTGGGGCACGGGGCCCAGGAGGGGCGGGGCCGGGGGCGGGCTACGTGCCGGGGGGCGTGGTTAGGGGCGGGCTACGCGGCGAGGGGCGTGGTTAGGGGCGGGAGGGGCGGGGCCTGGGCGGAAGGGGCGGGGCCTCGGGTGATGGCCTGGGTCGTCGCCGCCCCGGCTGCCGTCTCCTCAGCAGCAGCAGGAGCCCCAGTCCCCGCCGCCGCCGCCGCCCGGTCCCCGCCGCCCGCGCGCCGGCCGGCCCGGGCCCGCAGCCATGGAGGACTTCATCGTGATCTCGGACGACAGCGGCTCCGAGAGCTCGGAGGGCGCCCGCTCGGGCCGGGCGCGGAGGCTCCGCCGGGCCCTGTCCCGGACCCCGGGCGCCCTGCCCCGCCGGACCGTGGTGAGTGAGCGCGCCCGCGGCCGCGGCGCCGCCTCCGCTCCGATCCGACCGCCCGCGGCCCCGCGCCCGCCGCCCGCCGGGTGGCGCCGCGCGGCTGCAGGGCTTCCCGCCTCGCCGCCTCCGGCCCGCGGGGCGCGACGGGCCGCACGGGGGCGGCCTGGCCTCCCGGCGCGAGTTCGAGCCCGAGCGGCGGGGCTGCGAGGGGCGGCCGAGCACATGGGCGACGGCCGCGGCCGGCGGCGCTCGGGCCGGGCCGGGCTTCCCAGCCTCGGCGGGGCGGGCGGGGCGGGGGCCGGGGCCGGGGGCCGGGGGCCGGGGCTCGGGGGTGGCCGTGGGCGGGCGGAGGTGCGGCTGTGCGGGAGGTAACGGGAGCCGGCGGGCGGGCGGGCGGGCGGGCTGCGGGCCTGGCAGATGGTGGCGCCGCTCCAGGCCTGGCAGCCGCGGCGGGGCCCGGGGTGGAGCCCTGCAGGCGGGCGACCTGCCCGCTGAGCGAGCCCCCCCCCCCCCCGGGTCCCCGAAGGACCGAGGGGGGCATCGTACACTGTGCCCCCCCCCGCACTCGGCCTCAGTCTTTGTCCTTCTTCCCGAGATGGAGAGTGAGACAGCGACGGCCCCTGCTTTTCCAGAACCCTCCACAGATACTGGTTGGCCCCCAATGCTAGGGGCCAGGCGCGGGGACGCCACAGAGATCGGCGTCCGTGGGCGCCGCGGTCCCCTCTCGCAGGAGGGGGCGCATTCCTTCAACAGGTGGCAGTGAGTGCCGGGGCGGGGGCGGGCAGGCTGACCCCCCGGGCCCCCCCAGCCCCAGGGCCACTCCCCCCGCAGGAAAAGACTTTCTAGATCTCCCGTGGGCCGGGGAAGGAGACCACCTTTCTTCACGGGCAAATGCCCCTGCAGGCAAATCCAGCCCCGCTCCGCCCTCCCCTCCCGCCAGCTCGGTGCCGCCCCCACCGGAGCCCGGGGCTGGCCCCGGAGACCGGGTGCCCGCGGAACGATGGACACCCCGCGCTCTGTGGCCCCGGTTCCAGCTGGAGGGTTCTCCGTGCCTCTCAGTAGGGACTTGAGATGAGACGGGCACAGAGAGGTTTTCAGGGGAGACGTGGGCCAGCTTGGTAGGCGGGGGGATGTACCTAGCGCCAGGCAGTGAGGGGGACACAGTAGGGTCACAATAAGTATGTTTTTGGGGTGAAATAATGATCGAAGGAAAGGGAGCGTGAGTTCAAGAGTGGGAGCAGGCTTGGTGTGGACCTTCAGGATGTAAGTGCCCACGGGGAAAGTACGTGAGGGTGGCCGCCCTGAGGAATGGATGGTCCGGAGAGCAGGCGGAGGGAGGGTTTGTAGGCATGGCTATCGACAGCACCAGAGGCCTAAGAGTGACAGAGGGAAAGGTGGGAGGCAAAAAACACCGCAGAGTAACCCAGCTACCTCTCCTCCTGGTTCTTCCTCTTCCCTCTGCCCCTTCTCTCTGTCCCCTTGAATGTGGTTCTTCCTACCCGCTTCCTTTCATCCCAGGTGCGAGCCCTCTTCCCTCCTCCTAGCCCAGCTTCCTTCTGCCAACACACAGATGGCATGTTAGCCCAGTCTGTGGTGTCGGTTGTGACTACACACACACACACACACACACACACACACACACACACTCTCACTCTAACTGCTCCCCATCCCGTGACCACCCACCCAGGCATTTTGCTGTCGAGCCTTCTGAGTTGAAGAGAAGGTCAAGTTCCAGAGAGTTTTACTTCTGGAACTTCTCTAGATACTTTTTACTTCAGCTTTCTAAAAACTCCAGGCTTTTCTGCTTTTCTCTCTCTTGCCAACTAGATAAGGACAGTAGGAGATCAGAGGCTTCGGGAGACTTGCAAGGTTTTAAAGCCTCCAGCCGCCTCATCGCCCTCCTCCCGCAGGCCCTGAGGGCAGAGACCTGTGAGCTGGGCCGGTTCTTCCACCTCTTGCAGCTTTTGGGAACATAATACCTACCCAGTAGAACCCTTAGAACAGTGGTCGGCAAACTGCGGCTCGCGAGCCACATGCGGCTCTTTGGCCCCTTGAGTGTGACTCTTCCACAAAATACCACGGCCTGGGCGAGTCTGTTTTGAAGAAGTGGCGTTAGGAGAAGTTTAAGTGTAAAAAATGTGGCTCTCCAAATGAATTTCAGTTGTTGTCCTGTTGATATTTGGCTCTGTGGACTGATGAGTTTGCCGACCACCGCCTTAGGAGATTTGTAATGAGGCCATGCAAGGCAAATGCCCAGCATACATGAGAACTTTTGTTACACTCCGTGCTGTTTCTCAGCCAGTCCCGACCTTCTCACACTTGGCAGGAATGAAATGAAAGGATCAAGTTTTACAGTTGTTTTCTTTTTTACAGTATTGACTGAGGGGAAGCAACCTGCTTGAATCCAGGAAATGAGAAAGCTGTCTCCGATACTGTCGTTAATATTTTTTTAAAATATATTTTATTGATTTTTCACAGAGAGGAAGGGAGAGGGATAGAGAGTTAGAAAAACATCGATGAGAGAGAAACATCGATCAGCTGCCTCCTGCACACCTCCTACTGGGAATGTGCCCGCAACCAAGGTACATGCCCTTGACCGGAATCGAACCTGGGACCTTTCAGTTTGCAGGCTGACGCTCTATCCACTGAGCCAAACCAGTTTCGGCTGTAGTTAATATCTTCACCTGGGCTGTGGTGAAGTTGATGAAGTGTGTTTGTGTTTTTAATAAGCTTGATTGCGTTTTCTTTCCCACGCAGAACACGTACAGATAGTCGGTTAATTTTTGGTTGACCTATTACAAAAATATTTAGAAATGTACATAAAGAAGAAAATTTATATTGCCCTTAATCTCACTATCCCCAGCTAATGAATATAAACATGTTTTTTTAATGTTAATATTTTGATGTTTGTCTGTCCGAACTTGGATCTGTAAATGTGCATGTATACTTGTACAAAACGTGTATCCCCCGATACATGTTTATGCAAAAATGAAGTCTTGCTATAGATGTGTGTGTGTTTTTTGTAGCTTGCCTTTTTCTATTAATGTATTTTTATCTCTTTCCACATCAATAAATACATGTCTTTATCAATATTTTTAATGTATTTTATTGTGCAGATTTATAATTATATTTATAATCTATTCATGGTATCATGCTGGTTGTTTCTAAATGTTCTCTATTATAAACGTCCCAGCGAGGAATTCCCTCATAAATAATCATTTCTTTGTGCAGGAGAAGAGCCTCTTGGATGTAAGATTGCTGAGTCAAAAAGGCATGTCCTCCTTTGAGGGCTCTTGACATGTATTGTCTACAGAATTTCCTACAGAAATTATAGTCTCAGCATACTCCTTCCTTCAGTGCCCCTAGATATTGTCATTTTATTCAGTAAATGTTTTTTGAATGCCCAGCTCTTACTAGTATACATGCTGAGGATACAGCCATGAACAAACCAAGTTCCTGCCCTCATGAGCTGTCATTGTAGTCAGTGAGAGACAACCAGTTGGCAACCACATACATGTAGCATCGGGTTATATACAGAGCGCTAGGAAGAAAAAAGGCCTTTTCCTCTTTGCTGATCTGATAGCCAGATTCTGGGAGCTGTCATGGTTCTAATTTTTTCCTTTGGTTGTGATTCAGTCTTTCAATAAATATGTTCTAAAGGGGAAAGACAAAGCAATACACAAATAAATGAACAATATTATAGTAACTTGGGTGGGATTGGATGCAATTTTCAAAGAATGCCTCTCTGAAGAGTTAACAATTGATCGAAGACCATGATGACAGAAGAGATTTGTTATGGGAAGGTCTAGGGCCGTGGTTGGCAAACTGCAACTCGTGAGTCACATGCGGCTCTTTGGCCCCTTGAGTGTGGCTCTTCCACGAAATACCACGGCCTGGGAGAGTCTATGTTGAAGAAGTGGCATTAGAAGAAGTTTAAGTGTAAAACATTTGGCTCTCAAAAGAAATTTCAGTCGTTGTGCTGTTGATATTTGGCTCTGTGGACTAACGAGTTTGCCGACCGCTGTGCTAGGGGAATAAGGTGGGAGCAAAGGGTGCACCAAAAATCAAGACTTGGAGCCCGGCTAGTGTGGCTCAGTGGTTGAATGTTCAACTTACTGTTTTGAAGGTGTCAAGACACCTGTGGGTTAGCCAACTGGAGATGCCAAGTGTGATGTTTGCACTGAGTTTATAGGCCAGGGAGGAAGTCCTCACTAGAAACACAGATTTGTTGTCATTAGCACATCACGTAGATTGTAGTGATTTGGATGTGATCATCGAGGCTGGGAGGCCACAAGAAGAACATCCAGGGCTGGGCCTAGGCCCACAGTGCCTAGCCCCGGGGAAGGCAAGGGGTGAAAGAGCAGCTAGTGAGGCTAGAGGTCAGAGAGTATGCTCAAGCAGGTTCCTTCTCCTGGCCTGTTGGGGTGTAAATATTAGGTACATATTAGATTCATTCTGGGTTGAATTGGGTCCTCCAAAAAGATATGTTGAAGTTCTAACTTCTCACTACAGAATGTGGCCTTATTTGGAAATAGGGACTTTACAGATGTAACCAGTGAAGATAAAGTCATATGGAGCAGGGTGGGCCCCTGGTCCAATATGACTGGTGCCCTTTTAGGATAGAGTGAAGTCAGAGGAAGAACACCATGTGATGATGGAAGCAAAGATGGGAATTACACAGTAGCTGCAAATTAAGGATTGCTGACAACACCAGCAATGTGTGATGGGACAGCCAAAGGATAAACACAGAATCTATCCCAGGCTAACTTTTTTTTTTTTTTTTTTAAGATCAGGTGGGCAAAGCCTGGGTGCATGCCCAGAGTGGGTCTCTGGGACGACTTCTCCAAGCCCAATATGAGGATGCCAGTGCCCACCCAGGTTAATGGAACACTTGGTGAATTTTCATGTCATCCTTGCACAGGGACCAAGCTAATCTCTATACCGTTCCAATTTTAGTACATGTGCTGCCAAAGTGAGCACCAGGCTAATTTTTTTATAAAGATTTTTTGGAACTAAAATATGGATATGTCATAGAGTAGGAAGCAAAATTCACCTACATTTTTAATATAAAACAACAGATGTCAAAATAATTTGGATCTAAAAATCAAGGTCAGCTTCCCTTAAAGCTGGAAATAACTTCTTTTTTTTTTTTTAATATATTTTATTGATATTTTACAGAGAGAAAGGGAGAGAGATAGAGAGCTAGAAATGTCGATGAGAGAGAAACATTGACCAGCTGCCTCTTGCACACCCCCTACTAGGGATGTGCCCGCAACCAATGTACATGCCCTTGACCGGAATTGAACCTGGGACCCTTCAGTCCGCAGACCAACGCTCTACCACTGAGCCAAACCGGTTTTGGCTGGAAATAACTTCTTCATCTTCTATTAACAGCTTAATAGTTTTATTAAGATACTAGTGGCCTGGTTCACAGATTCATGCACATTGAAAGGAAATTAATTAGAAGAAACATTTTATTATTGCTATTCGCCCTTTATAATAGAAGTGTCGACCAAATTCACGATTGACAATGACAGATTGAAACACTCATATAATTGGCGCCGGCAAGAGCTTTATATGTATTGTGCATGTGTGAGTCACCTTAGCCTTTTAAATATAGAGAATAAACTTGTTTAATTAGACCTGCTTTCTGATTTAGCTAAAGTTTTTCCAGCCCAGTGAAGCACCCCAACTTCTTTTTCAGGTAATTGTCACCAACACAGCAGTAAATATCAACACGAAACAGATTATTATTATAGATCATGCAGGGAGAACATAGGGTAAAATATTTAACTGCAGAAGTGTTTTGACTATTCTGTGCAGTGAGAAAACTTGATGTCATTATCAAGGTCCACCATTTCTTACTTAGTTTCAGTCAGGTCAAGTGTCTACACTTTCTAAATCTCCGTTTTCTGGCTAATGAAAATAGGATTCCCCTGAGTCTCCTATCTACCTACTCCAGGACCTCTGTGAGGATAAAATGGGATGAGGCATGAGAAAAACGCTTCACAGACATTTGGTTAAAAATGTAAAATGTTTGCACCTGACTATAAAGCAAGTCGTGTTTCTGGGCTGGAGAAATTGCAAAGAGGCTAGTCATTAGGGAAAGGAAGCCAGGTATTGCTACATGACATCATTACCTGGATGGACACTTAAGATATTAGCCTTTTATATATATAGATAATTTCATACCAGACATAAAATTCCCTCATTTGTACAACCACCACCATTATCTACTTTAATAAATTTTTCTTTACTCCAAAAGGAAGTCCTGTACCGTCCAAGGGCTTTCTGTTTTTTTTTTTTTTTCTTTAAAGTACACAATTATATATTTTGAAAAATAAAATTACCCCATTTTAAATTATAAAAATTATAAACAGGAAAAATTTCAGGACATTAGTAAGAATCCTCCTCTGTTCATTCCCACTCTCTTGAGATAACTAACAGTTTTTGTGTATTATTCCAGAAAATATATAAATATCTAATTTTTTCCCAAAGGAATCATACTTTTTAAAAAACATTTAATAGGGTGAAACCAAGACGGTGGCATAGGTAAACACCTATACTGCTGCCTCGCACAATAATTTCAAAACTGAAACTGGAAGACAGAGCAGACATTGTCCAGAAACACCGGAAAGCTGGCTGAGTAGAAACTACAACTAGAAGGAAAGAGAAAAGGACACTGATACTCAGGAGCTGTAGAGGACAGAGGTGCGGAGACCTGCGCGTGCAGAAATAGCTGATGGCTGAATATGCGGCTGGTTTACTCGTCGTGCTTGGAGAGGGCGGGCAGCAAGAGCGAGACTAGCTTTCTCATTCGGGAGAGAAACAGAACCTCCCGACTGCACAGAAATCCAGTTCCAAGTGAGGGTTTGGATACCTGGACTCATTCAGGGAGAAACTGGACTGTCTGGCAGCGGGCGAAACTCGAGAGCAACCTTCTCTCAGATGTGTGTGTAGCCATTGCCGCAGGACACTGAGACACAGAGGCCTTGTAGGGCAGGGCTGATGGGAAACTAAGGCTGTCTGCTCCACCCTGAGACTCCGCCCCATCCAAGGATGCCGAGCATAGTAGCTCTTTCAATGGAGACATAGCTGATACTCACAGCCAATTTGCCTTGTATAACTCAAAACACACATTTATATCACTCCCCCCAGTGATACTAACAACAATCTAGGCTTAACTACAACAAGTCTGCACACACAGCCCACCAAGAGTGTCCACCTCAGGTAACTAGGGAGGCTGAGCCACTGGGCCCTGCTAGGACACCTAGCACACAACGCCACTCCATCAACGCAGGGAAGCAGCTAAAATGAGGAGACAAAGAGGAAGGCTACAAATGAAGGAAATGGAAGAAAGAAAAAGAATGGATATATAATTCAAAACCACGGTTATAAGGTTTTTCAAGAATTTCCTAAAAAGAAAAAAAAGACTGATAAGTCGGGACCGGTTTGGCTCAATGGATAGAGTGTCGGCTTGGGGACTGAAGGGTCCCAGGTTCGATTCCGGTCAAGGGCATGTACCTTGGTTGCGGGCATATCCCCAGTAGGGGGTGTGCAAGAGGCAGCTGATTGATGACTCTCTCTCATCGATGTTTCTAACTATCTCTCTCCCTTCCTCTCTGTACAAAATCAATAAAATATATTTTAAAAAAAAAAGACTGATAAATTTAATGAGACCTTCAAGTATATGAAAAAGGATCAACTAGAAATTAAGTATACAATGACTGAAATAAAAATATTATACAGAGACTTAAAAGCAGACTAGAGGATCACAAGAATCAAGTCAAAGATTTGGAATCAAAGAAGCAAAAAAGATTCCTCCAGAAAAGCAAAAAGAAATAATCCAAAAATTTGAAGACAGTGTAAGGAGTCTCTGGGACAACTTCAAGCTTACCAACATCAGAATTATGGGGAATCCCAGAAGAAGAGAGAGAGCAAGATACCGAAAATCTATTTGAAGAAATAATGACAGAAAACTTCCCCCACCTGGTGAAAGAAATAGACTTACAAGTCAAGGAAGTGCACAAAACCCCAAACAAAAGGAATTTGAAGAGGACCATACCAAGACACATCATAATTAAATTGCCAAGACCAAAAGAGAATATTAAAAGCAGCAAGACCAAAACTACCTTTTTAGTTAGTTACCTACAAGGGAGCACCCATATGATTGTCAGCTGGTTTTTTCAACAGAAACTATGCAGGCCAGAAGGGAGTGGCAAGAAATATTCAAAGTGATGAATAGCAAGAACGTACTACCAAGATTACTCGACCCAGCAAAGCTATCATTCAGAATTGAAGGTCAGATAGAGAGCTTCACAGACAAGAAAAAGCGAAAGTAGCTCATCACTGCCAAACCAGAATTATATGAAATGCTGAAAGTAAAAAAGGTAAAGATAAAAATTATGAACAACAAATACATATCTATCAACAAGTGAATCTAAAAATCAAGTGAATAAAAAATCTGATGAACAGAATAAACTGGTAAATATAATAGAATCAGGGGCATAGAAAGGGAGTGGACTCACAATTCTCGGGTGGAAAAGGGTAGCGGGGTGCGGGGAAGAGACTGGACAAAAAGCATACACCAATGGATGAGGACAGTGCGGGGGAGGTAAGGACAGAGGGTGGGGTAGGAACATGGTGGAGGGGAGCTATGAGTAGAAAAAAGAGAAATAATTGTAATAACTTGAACAATAAATATTATTAAATTAAAAAAATAAAGTAGCTGAAACCAGTTTGGTTCAGTGGATAGAGCGTCAGCCTTCGGACTGAAAGGTCCCAGGTTCGATTCCGGTCAAGGGCATGTACCTTGGTTGTGGGCACATCCCCAGTGGGAGGTGTGCAGGAGGCAGCTGATTGATGTTTCTCTCTCATTGATGTTTCTAGCTCTCTGTCACTGTCCCTTCCTCTCTATAAAAAAATCAATAAAATATATTTTAAAAAAATAAAATAGCTAAAAAAATAAAAATAAAAAACATTTCATATATTTTTGTCATTTAAAAAACATTAGGCCTGCCAAAATCGGTTTGGCTCAGTGGATAAAGCATCGGCCTGCGGACTGAAGGGTCCCGGGTTCAATTCCGGTCAAGGGCATGTTCCTTGGTTGTGGGCACATCCCCAGTAGGGGGTGTGCAGGAGGCAGCTGATTGATGTTTCTCTCTCATCGATGTTTTTAACTCTTTATCCCTTTCCCTTCTTCTCTGTAAAAAATAAATAAAATATATTAAAAATAATAATAATTAAAAAAAAATTAGGCCTGGCCAATGTGGTTCAATGGTTTAGTGTCAACCTTTAGGCCAGAAGGTCATAGTTCAATTCCTGGTCAGGGCTCATGCCCAAGTTGCAGGCTCAATTCCCAGTGTGGGACATGCAGGAGATCAGTGGTTCTCTCTTGTCATTGATGTTTCTGCCTCTCTCTCCCTTCCCTTGCTGAAGTTAATTAGAAAATAAATAATAATAATTTATAAAAAATATTAGTATCATTCCTACTATTATCCATTTTGCTCACAATGGTATTCCCAGTGCATAACATGATGCCTGGCACAAATATTCATTCAATGCATATTTTATCAGCTGCATCTTATCTAACACTAGAGGCCCAGTGAACTCCCTCACTTCCCCTGTTCCTGCTGCCGCAGCCGCTGCCACCAGCCAGGGCCTCCCTCCCTTCCCCTGGCTTGTCCCACACCCTGGTCAAACCCCAATGAACTCCCGGTCAAGGCACAATTTGCATACTATGCTTTTATTATATAGGATTAACAAAAATTAATCAGTCTCTCATTGAATTTAATTTTTCTTTTGTGTATCAGATTATGATGTGATAAACTCTTCATAAAAATATGTCTGTAAAATAGTTTCTTGCAGTGGAATTTTGGAATTACATTTTAATGTGTATTCATAATTTTAATATATCCCACTGTTATGGACATACTGTTAGTCTTTGTGGGATCCATTGGAATTTTGTTTAAATTTATAGGTTAATTAGAGAAGAAACAATAATTTTAAAATTTTAAATATTTTGTTTTAATAGTGCTATGAATAGACCATCTGAATAGACCTATATCTATTAAAGAAATTTAATCATAATTAAAAACCTTCAATATCAGAAAGCACCTGGCCCACGTGTATTCTACCAAACATTTTTTGTTTATTTTCTATTAATTTTTATTTATCTATCTATATAAAAGATATATAAAAGCCTAAGTGACTGTTCAACTGTTCGACCATTTGACTGATAGTTTTGACACACACTGACCACCACAGGGCAAATGCTCAACATACAGGCATGGGGACAAGGAACAGACTGAATCTTAGAGGGCAGGGGAGAGGGGGGAGGGCGGGAAGAGATTACCCACAGATCATATATGCATACTAGAAGCCCCAAATCGACACTCTGACATCCCCTGAGGGGTCCCGGATTGAGAGAGGGCGCAGGCCAGGCCAAGGGATCCTACCAGTGCACAAATCCATGCACCAGGCCTCTAGTTGAAGATTATTTTTATTGATTTCAGAGGAAGAGAGGTGGAGAGAGATACAAACATCAGTGATGATAGAGAACTGATCGGCTGCCTCCTGCATGTTCCACACCGGGGATCAAGCCCACAACCCAAGCATGTGCCTCTGACTAGAATTGAACCTGGGATCCTTCAGACTGATGTGCCATCCACTGAGCCAAACCAGCTAGAGCTCTATTGATTTTTAGAGAGAGTAGAAGAGAGGGGGAGGGACAGGGAAAGAGAAACATCAGTTTAAGAGTTCTCTCTTTTTTTAAATATATTTTATTGATTTTTTTACAGGGAGGGAGAGAGAATTATAAACATCGATGAGAGGGAAATATTGATCAGCTGCCTCCTGCACACGCCCTACTGGGGATATACCCAAAACTAAGGTACATGCCCTTGACCGGAATCAAACCTGGGACCCTTCAGTCCGCAGGCCAATGCCCTGTCCAGTGAGATAAACCAGTTTTGGCGAGAATTCTCTTTTTAAAGTAACCTGGGTCTGGCAATTTTGGGAAGGAAAAAACTTTTTTTTAAATATTTTATTGATTTTTCACAGAGAGGAAGGGAGAAGGACAGAGTGCCAGAAACATTGATGAGAGAGAAACATTGATCAGCCGCCTACTGCACACCCCATACAGGGGATATGCCTACAACCAAGGTACATGCCCTTGATAAGCATAGAACCTGGGACCGTTGAGTCCGCAGGCTCACACTCCACTGAGCCAAACCGGTCTTGGCGGAAGGAAAAAAATTAATGATTTGATTTGTTTATTAGATAAAGGACTATTTTGACTTTATATTCTTGAGTCAATTTTAAAGTATCTTTTTATTACGGAAAATTTCAAACATGGAAAAATAGAACAAAACATGTAATTATCCCCTATATACCCAGCACCCAGTTTCTTAAGTCAGTTTTGCTAAGCTTTTTTTTTTTCCAGAATTTATCTATTTCATCTAAGTTCCCAAGTGTTTTTGATGTAAAGTTATTCATAATATCTTCTCATCTTTTTCTCATCTTTTTTTTACCTTGAAAACTTCTATAATTTTGTCTCTTTTCGTTACATATATATATATATATATATATATATATATATAAAATTGATTTTCTACCGAGAGGAAGAGAGATAGTTAGAAACATCTATGAAAGAGAAACATTGATCAGCTGCCTCCTGCACACTATGTACCGAGGATGTGCCCACAAGCAAGGTACATGCCCTTGACCGGAATCAAACCAGGACCCTTCAGTCCGCAGGCCAATGCTCCATCCACTGAGCCAAACCGGTTTGAGCTCTTTTCATTCTTTTTTTTTTTTTTTTTTTTTTAAATATATTTTATTGATTTTATACAGAGAGGAAGGGAGAGAGATAGAGAGTAAGAAACATCGATGAGAGAGTCATCGATCAGCTGCCTCTTGCACACCCCCTACTGGGGATGTGCCCGCAACCACGGTACATGCCCCTGACCGGAATCGAACCTGGGACCTTTCAGTCCGCAGACCGACGCTCTACCACTGAGCCAAACCGGTTTCGGCATCTTTTCATTCTTAATGTTGGTTACTTGTGCTTCCTCTTTATTTTCTTATCAGAGATTTGACAATATTAAAAGTCTTACTTATGGGGGTGTGGGGGCTGACCAGGAATCCAACTCCCAACTATTTGTTTTACACAAGGATGCTCCAAGCAACTAATCCACCCCACCAGGGCTGGACTTTTTAAAATTATTATTACTAGAGGCCTGGTGCACGAAATTCATGCATGATGTGTGTGTGTGCTGCAATCTCTCCCATCTGGGACTCCTCAAGGGATTTAAAACTGCCCATTTAGGCCCGATTCCAGGCAATTGGACATTCCTCTCACAATCCAAGACTACTGGCTCCCAACCTGATTGCCTGATCACCCTCTAACCACTCCCCTGCCAGCCTGATTGACACCTAACTTCTCCCCTGCCTGCCCAATTGCTCCCTTGCTGGCCTGGTCGACCCTAACTGTCTTCCCCTGGAGGCCTGGTTGTCCCCAACTGCCCTCCCCTGCCAACCTGGCCCTCCCCAACTCTCCTCTCCTACAGCCCTGAGTCCCCCCAACTGTCCTCCCCTACAGACCTTGTTGCCCCCAACTGCCCTCCTCTGCCAACCCCGTCACTCCTAACTGCCTTCCCCTGCTGGCCTGATTGCCCACAAGTGCCCTCTCCTGCTGGCCATCTTGTGGCAGCCATCATTGACCACATGAGGGTGGCCATCTTGTGTGTGGAGTAATGGTGAATTTGCATATCACCTCTTTATTATATATTAATAGGATTTTTAATCCTCACCTGAGGATTTTAAAATTGATTTTAGAGAAAGAGGAAGGGGTGGGAAGAAAAAGAGAGATACATCAATGTGTGAGAGAGAAACATTTATCTGTTGCCTCCTGTACACGCCCTGACCAGGAATTGAATCTACAAACTTTCTGGCGTATGGGATGATTCTCCAACTAACTGAGCCACTGGCAGGGACTATTAATAATCTTTTAAAGACAAACCTTTGACATTGTGGCTCTTCTCTGCCGTGTTTGTTCTTTTGTTCATTTCTGCTCTCTTGGGCCTGTTCTATTCTTTTTCTAATGTCTAAAGATGTGTACTTAGCGCACTAATTCCCTTTCATTCTTTCCTAATTAAGTGTCTAAGTCTCTAAATTTTCTTCTGAATTGCTGCATGTCTCATTTTTATTGTTCAGTTCTTAAGGTTGTCTAATTTCTATGATTTCTTCTTGGATCTATATGTTATTTGGTCATACTTCTTAATTTGCAGCTCCGTGGGGTTTTCCCTACTTATTTTTTGTATTGATTTTTAACCGAATGGTATTTTGATCTGAGTATTATCAGTCTTTTGACATTGATTAAGATGTACTTTGACTACTAGTATATGGTTAATTTTTGTAAATATTTCATTTAATTGTGAATAATTAGTTTACCTGAGCAAAAGCTTGTTAAATGTGTTCAAGTCTCTATATATTAGTAATTTTTCACTTTCATAATTGACCAAAAAGGATTTGTGGAGATTTCGCACTATGACTGGATATTCTTGTTCTCCTCTTACTTCTACCTGGTTTTTCTTTGTGGAACTATGTTATTAGGTGTATAGTTTTTAAATTGGATCTTGATGAAATAAATCTTTTATTGTGCAGGGACCCTCTTTTATCTAGTGATACTGTTTTCAGTGAAGTCTATTTTATCTGATCTTAATACAGCTACCCTGGCTTTTTGTTGGTTGATTTTTCCTTGTGGCTTCTCCCATGTTTTTACATTTAGGTATTCATTCTAGCTTTTATTAGGTTGGCTTATCGGAGTATCTAGTTAGTCCTTTTGATGAGAAATGGAATTCTCTTTTAAAAAAAAATACTGCAGTTGATTTGCTAATATTTTAGAGAGGATATTGGCATTTCTATTCATGAGTGAGACTGGTTAGTAATTAGGATGACATTATTTATTATACACACTGATACACTTTTGAGAGTGAAAGGGAGAGCTGATAATAATTACCCTAGGATAACAGACATAAACCAAGACCACCAGAGCAAACAAGGAGCCTTTCAATTTCTCTGATCACATTCTGTTGTATTATGTGAGGTTTGCAAAATGAAACAGGAAGCTTATGTGCCTTTTTACAATGATCTTGAATAGGATAAATTACTTAATGTCTGTTTCTCTAAGTTTTGTAGAATTGGTTTCTTAAAAATCATCTGAACACGAGAAGTAGGTGAGAGTGAGTGTTCCCAGGGAGTGTGTCTGGGCTCAGAAAGAAATTGTTAACCTTCCATCTTGTGTACTGTTTTAATTTTTTAAAGCCTCTCTCCGTTAGGGTTTCATGTTTGTCCCTACTAGTTAGTTGTGTGATCCTCAGGTAAATGACTCATGTCTCTGAACTTCTGTTTCCCCTCCGCACAGTGGAGGTGATAAGCCTTACCTGACAGGGTCATTGTGAAAATTAAAGAACATTTCTTAGCACGCAGTGGAGTCTCTTATATTAGTGTCTCTTTTCCTGTAGTTGATCTTTAAAAGCTCAGATTTATCTTCTTAGATAAAACGGAGACTGCCTACTTGACCCTTTGTCTTCTCACAATCCTTCAACAGGACTTCATTGACTTAACCAGAGAAACCAGACCGAGGCCAAAGGATCGCAGTGCCATCTGTGTGATTGACCTGACAAGAACGGAGGAGGAAAACAGACCTATTGCCACTCTTGACTTGACTCTGGAACCCGTTGCTCCCTCCCAGAAGGAGTCAGCCAATCCTCAGACATGTGCCAGCCTCCCCGGCAAAGAGGCGACGGAAGGGCGGGCGGACAGGAGCTCGTGGCCCGCAGCGCGGAGGATCATTAACAGCGACCCTGTGGATTTGGACCTTTTGGAGGAATCCGCATTTGCAGGCTCCCAACCCCCTGCATCCATCCGCGGGGCCCCTGTGTGCCCGGCACAGCCGAACTGCAGCTCAGCCGCCTTCAAAGATGACTTGAGCTTCTTGTCCAGCCTAGATGTTCACTCCCTCTCCCCAGTAAGCAATAATGGCAGCAGCCGTCAAAGGCTGCCCTTGCCATGCCCTCAGCAGGATGTCCCTTGCCCACCACAAGCCTTGCCATGCCCATTGCAATCCTTGCCATGTCCACCACGAGCCTCCTCCTGCCCACCACGAGCCTTGTCGTGCCCATCACAACCTGCGCAGTGCCAACTACAAGCTTTGCCTAACCTGCCTCAAGAAATGCCATGCCTTCAGAATATGTCATGCTCTCAGCAAAGTATGACAAGCCCACCTCAGGACTCCTGGCATCCTCAGCACTTACCATGCCCACCTCAGGACTCCTGGCATCCTCAGCACTTACCATGCCCACCTCAGGACTCAACATGGCATCCTCAGCACTCACCGGGCCAACCTCAAAACTCAACATGGCATCCTCAGCACTCACCGGGCCAACCTCAAAACTCATCATTGCATCCTCAGCACTCACCAGGCCCATCACAAGACTCTCTCTGCCCGTCTCAAGACTCTCTGGGCCTACCTCAAGGTGTACCTGGCCCACCTCAGAACATATCCTGTCCACAAGAAGTGGCACATCTGCAAGACATGCCACCGGCACTGGGAGATATGCCCCAGTCAGGAGACATGTCACAGTCATTGCGAGATGTTCCATGGTCACCAAGAGATGCACCACAGACCCCAAGCTATGCACCACAATCACCGAGAGATACACCGCTGCCACCAAGAGATACACTGCCATCACCAAGAGATGCACCACAGACACCAAGCTATGTACCGCAATCACCAAGAGATACAATGCGGTCACCGAGAGATACACCACGGTCACCGAGAGATACACCGCGGTCACCAAGAGATACACTGAGGTCGCCCAGAGATGCACCGCAGACACCAAGTTATGTACCGCAGTCACCACGAGATACACTGTGGTCACCAAGAAATGCACCACAATCACCAAGATGTGCACCCCAGTCACCAACAGGTGTGCCACAGTCACCAAGAGATACACCGCAGTCACCAAGATGTGCATCACAGTCTCCAAGAGATATGCCACACTTAACTGCAGAAGTCTCACATTTACCGGATGTGCTACATTCACCTGGAGACATGCCACCCTTGCTAGAAAACAGGCCTGACTCTATCCCAAATGATGTACAGAACCATGACACTCCTATGGATGTCTCAGGTCCATCTTCTCCAAGCTGCTCTCTCAGCCCACAGTCTCCACAGTCTAAAACTTCCTTAGAGAAAATTCCCTGGCTCTCTGTCACAGAAACTCCAGCCAGAAAGGGGATGTCAATGTCAGAGCCTGCCAACCCCGGGTCTGCCCACATACAAGCACGATCACCAGCAGGCGTGTTGTACAACAGACCATGCCTGCATAGACTGAAGTACTTCTTACGACCTCCGGTGCATCACCTCTTCTTCCAGACACTAATACCCGATAAAGACGTGAGAGAGGTGAGCTAACCTGGCCTCCCCCAGGGCCTAGATGCCCTCTGAACAGGCCTAGCATAAGGTTAGTATGCTAGCAGGAATCCAAGCCTGAGAGAACATGCCCAATATGAACTTGACATTTTTATCTTCCCCTGTTTGTGAAACCATTTAATGTATTGCCAGACGTTGGGCTACATTTAACACTAGTGGGTCTTGATCCGGCTTCTTGAAGGGTTCTAGAATCTGCAGTAGGGGCTGTGTGTAAATTAAATAAGAGTCCAGAGATGAAACATAATTTAGAAAGGCATTAGGGGAAAGCAGAGGAGCCTGGCTGAAGAAATCGAGTTCTTGCCTCAGGACCCCATGCTTTTTATTAACACAAATTGTCCTAAGGCAAGGTGGAGACATACACTTCAAAGGTTAGGGTTTCTTACAGAAGCATTGTCAGAATGGGCAATTGCCTTTGGGTGTTCAGGTGTTTGGCCAACAGGAGGCAATGATAGGTAGATTAAGATGCCCTGAGCTGTCTGACAGCAAGCATTCAATTTAATGCATCCTTTTCAGGTTTGGGGAAATGCCTTCAGCCATTCCCAACAGGCAATAACATATGTGACTCAACCCTTGGGTTGATGGAACTTGGGTGAGTCTCCAAGAACCATCAACTTTTCAGTGAAACTCTTGCAATTATGACATGCTGGAATTGGCTTCTGGCAATGTATGACAAATGCTTACTTTCTAAATCTCAGGGTTTATTTTATCTATAAAGTAGGAATAGGTACTTTAAAAAAAAAAAAAAATATATATATATATATATTTTTTTATTGATTTCAGAGAGTAAGGGAGAGAGAGAGAATCACTAATCAGCTGCCTCCTGTATACCCCCTCCTGGGGATTGAGCCCACATCCTGGGCTTGTGCCTTTGACCAGAATTGAACCCAGAACCTTCAGTCTGCAGGCCAATGCTCAATCCACTGAGTCAAACTGGCTGGGGCAATAATATATATTTCTTTCTTTTTTTTCTTTTTTCTTTTTTAAATATATTTTATTGGTTTTTTACAGAGAGGAAGGGAGAGAGATAGAAAGCTAGAAGTGTCGATGAGAGAGAAACATCGACCAGCTGCCTCCTGCACACGCCCCACCGGGGATGTGCCCGCAACCAACGCACATGCCCCTGACCGGAATCGAACCCCGGGACCCCTCAGTCCGCAGACCGATGCTCCACCACTGAGCCAAACTGGTCTCGGCAATAATATGTATTTCTTAAGGTTGTTGTGAGAAGTGAAGATAAGTTCAATGTACAAAAATTGTTTTATAATTAATGCTATTATTCCTATATCAAACTTTTTTTTTAAAATATATTTTATTGATTTTGTACAGAGAGGAAGGGAGAGAGATAGTGAGTTAGAAACATCGACGAGAGAGAGTCATCGATCAGCTGCCTCTTGCACACCCCCTACTGGAGACGTGCCCGCAACCAAGGTACATGCCCTTGACCGGAATCGAACCCGGGACCCTTCAGTCCCCAAGCCGACGCTCTATCCATTGAGCCAAACCGGTTTTGGCCTATATCAAACTTTTTAATGTTTGTTTTTATTCTGGTTATGAATGTAATATATGTCCATTATGGAAAAATTGAAAATACAAAAGAACATAGAGAAAAAAATCACCTATAATTCCACTACCCAGATAATAGAAACCACTTTTCACTTTTTTTCTCTCCCAGACTGAATATTTACTAGCAAGTTAGAGAGAGAGAGAGAGAGAGAAAGAGAGAGAGAGAGAGAGAGAGAGAGAGAGAGAGAGAGAGAGAGAGAGAGAAAGAGAACAAAATGGGATCTTTGTCTAACAGTAAGATATATTTCTTCCTCTACTTCAGTACCTGATAAATTATTATAACTACCCCTAAATATCTTATCACCCTCACCCCAAAATCAGCTTAGGCTAGCTCTTGACTCTTTGCTTTTCTTGCTATGCTTTATTTTAACATAGAGGAAGTCATGTTATATGTAGAATACTGAATTCTTGTTTTTTAACTTAATATAAGCATTTCCCCATGTCATTGAACATTTTTAGATAAGCCCTTCCAATCTCTCTTTTTTTTTAAATTATGAATATTTCAAATGCATGGACAACTTTGCTGTCTTCAACCTATTCCAGAACCTCTTGTTTTTAAGTCTGTAGAAACCTATCCTAATTTATTTCTCTTTGTCTCTACAGAACAGGGGCCAAAAACTAGAACCCATACCCCATCGAAGACTAAGGATGGTAACAAACACCATTGAAGAAAATTTCCCCCTGGGGACGGTGCAGTTTCTGATGGACTTCGTGTCCCCCCAGCACTACCCACCCAGAGAAATCGTGGCGCACATCATCCAGAAAATCCTGCTCAGCGGCTCTGAGGCCGTGGATGTTCTGAAGGAGGCCTACATGCTCCTCATGAAAATTCAACAGTATGAGCCTTAGCTGTGGGCAGCCCTGCTAGGGAGCCTGGACTGGGGCTCTGTTCTGCTAGCCAGTAGAGAGGGTGACTTGGTTGTTGGATTACTAGGGGACATACTAGAGTTATTGGGATTGCTAGTTGACAGGAAAGCCAATCCACACTGGCGGTCACAGATAGTAAAAGACTCCGTAATGCTGCATGTTACTAGAAACCTAGGAATGAAACGATATAATTCAGTTAAAAACAGTTACAAGGACTCGTTTTTCAGCTCTGCTGTGCTTCTGCTCTCGGGCTGCATGTGGCCGCCTTCTCAGCCTCTAGCTTTCGCGATCCTCTGAGTGGGCTTCCTTTCTAAGCACACAGCGTTCTGAAATTGAGGCTTTAGGCTTTACTTGGCATAACCTCAGACATGAGCCCCTCTGTGGACAATCCCTGCGAACTGAGGGTAGACTATCACTGGATCCATAGGCTTCATCCCAGGCTCCTGATGGCAAAGCCAGTGGCCTAACTAACGACGGTTCATTTCCTCAAGGCAAAATGGGGTCACTAATGCCTTCCAAAGGGGAAGTGGATGGGGGGGGAGGCAGAGAAAGAGAGGGACATCCTGCCTCCAGGTGAACGTATGGTATCGAGGGGGCGGGCAGCAGCGCTCAGGATCAGAGGGGCTCTGGCTACTGTCACCTACACCCCAGCCCCTCCCCGCTGAGCTCTCAGAACGCTAACGGCGCGCCCCTTGACTTTCAGGCTCCATCCAGCTAATGCCAAGACAGTGGAGTGGGACTGGAAGCTGCTCACGTACGTCATGGAGGAAGAGGTAACCGGGCAGTTATGAGGGGGGCGTCTCCTGCAGAGGAAATTCCCACCAGAAACAGCAGTAACAGCAGAGCAGATAGTCAAGTCTTTGCCATTATTTCCTTATTCTCTCATCCCCATCAGACAATGCCTACTGACATGGTATGTGCTGTCTTCTCATTTAAGATTGAGGACATTCACGTATCCCTCTCTTTCTCCAGCTCCCCTGGGAAATGACCGTAAATGAGTAGGGAAGTTGTAAATCCATGGCAATGAAAGTGAGAACATTCGGTCTGAATGAAGATGGGGAGATTAGAGGAAATGTGAGAGTGATGATGGATGAAGCGAGGCAGAGAAGCCAGAGCCAGAGGCCATGTGGGAAGGGCCGCAGCCAAGGAGGGAGAAAACCTGCCGAAAGGACGTGAATGTGTGGCCAGTGGACACAGACCACAGTGTGGGGAGGGCCAGAGGGAGGAGGGCGGGGTCTCAGTGAAGGAGGGCAAACAGAGAAATCGAGGACAATTAAAAATAATAATACTGCCCTCACTGGTTTGGCTCAGTGGTAGAGCGTCGGCCTGCGGACTAAAGGGTCCCGGGTTCAATTCCGGCCAAGGGCATGTACCTTGGTTGCGGGCACATCCCCAGTAGGGGGTGTGCAGGAGGCAGCTGATCGATGTTTCTAACTCTCTCTCCCTTTCCCTTCCTCTCTGTAAAAATAATAAAATATATTTTAAAAAATAATAAATAATACTACTACTAATAAATAAAATGGTGATGGTAGCAGAACTTGATATATTTATAACAAATCATTTGTTATACATTTAAAATGGATGAATTTTATGGTTTGTCAGCAAAGTTGTTTTTAAAAATAAAAAAAAAACCAATTTGGAAGAGTATTCTCAAAATTCAACACTATTCTTGAGGAGGTGAAAGAACTAAACTGATAATGTCAGGCAGTGTAGAAAGGATTCAAAAGAAGCTTTAAGAAAATAAAAAATCTTCACCAGAAAGAAATGATTTTCTTAGTATACTGCATGGATCTCCAATGTAGTAAATAAATTTTAACATAGTCCTTACACTGTAAGCAATATTCAGTTATCATGTTTAAAGTCAATTTTATACAAAGCATGGAAGACAATTTTATTCGCTTTGACAGTGGAAAATAGAAAAGTATAGAAGATAAAGGATGGGAAATGAAAATAGCATCTCTGAGAATAGTAGGGCTATTACGGTGTCCTTATCTTAGCACGGAGAGACAGACTGTGTTATTTGTAGAGGTTGGGACATAAATTGAGGTAGTTATTTTAGGAAGAGAAGTGGGATATGGCATAAATGAGATAAGTCATCATCTAGCATAGCAGAAACCAATAGGTAATGTCAAAAGCTGATAAACAAAAGCACAGTGTGATAAGAGCGTTTTTTAGAGATCTTTAGGGTAACCTACAGAAAGTTCAGAGCTCTGCCCTGCGGGCGCTGGAGGACAGGTGGCTGCGGAGAGGTGTCACGGGAAGATTCAGAAATCAGCACAAGTCCTTGAGTTGCCCAAAAGCATTTATATCAATAAAAATGAGAGAACAAGTACCTTTGGAAGACAAAGGTATCCCATCCCCACATCCTCCAAAAAAAGAAAGGAAGAAATGGCAGATACTTAGAACGGCCCTTCTTCCTGCTGACCAAGAGGTCAGTTTCTGAAAACGCGCCTGCCCTGGGTGCTTGAGAAGTCCCCGCAGAGGCCGGACGTGGTGGGTGCCCTCTCGTTCTCTGAAGCTTCGCAGCCTGAGTGCCCGGCCTGGACCCGGCGCTGTCCCCCCGGAAAGGGAAACGCTGACTGTGCCTGCGCCTGCTGAGTGACAGCGACATCGGCTCTGGTTAGAATGACCACAGGAACCAGGACACGGAGACTCGGGCCTGCGTTAAATAAGAGGACCAAACAGACAAACAGCCGGAAATGAGGTCTGAGTGCCCGCAAAGCCCACCAGACTGCCGGCCAGTGAGGCTGCATCCACTGCTGCCGCTGCGGGAGGTCACCGCCGGGTGTCGTGGTGGCTGGGCCAGCACTCAGCAGAGCTGTTGGCGAGCCGGCTCCCGCCTCTGCTCTGAGAGCCGCAGTGAAGGCTTTATTCTGAAACTGATAGACTGAGTGAGGGACCCCCTTCCCTGGCCGTCTCATCATCGGGCAGTCTGCACCCTGAGCCCCAGGAACACCGTTTCCCTCTCCTGTGCTGACTGTCTGCCTGCTCTCGCCTGCCAGTGCAGGCGCACTGTGGACTTGTGGCCTTCCTTGGGACTGAGTCTTTTTTTTATTTTCAATATATTTTATTAATTTCTTACAGAGAGGAAGGGAAGGGATAGAGGGCCAGAAACATCAATGAGAAACATTGACCAGCTGCCTCCTGCACACCCCCCACCGGGGATGTGCCCGCAACCAAGGTACATGCCCTTGACCGGAATCGAACCTGGGACCTTTCAGTCCGCAGGCCGACACTCTACCGCTGAGCCACACCGGTGTTGGCGGGACTGAGTCTCACTGAGAGCCCCGTGCTCAGTCCCCGGGAGATGCAATACTTCTCATTCTCTCGCCCAGGGACAGCATCTGCCTGGGCGCGTCCTCTTCCTGCGCTACGTGGTGCAGACGCTGGAGGACGACTTCCAGCACACCCTGCGGAAGCAGCGGCAGCACCTGCAGCAGTCCATCGCCAGCATGGTGCTGTCCTGCGACAAGCAGCCCCACAACGTCAGGTGACCAGCCCGAGCGCTGGGGCGGCGGGGGCAGGGGGGTGGGGGGACCGGAGAACGGCAGATGGGGAGGCTGTGACAGGGACGGTCACTGAGCCATGGACAGCCCAAGACACATTCCCCCTGTGCCAAGCCGAGGCTGGGCACCAGAGGTGCGTGTTTCTCCTGAGGCCATCAGACTTCCTTTGGTCTGTTCACCATTGTCCCCACAGCCTCAGGAGACCTAAGAGAAACCTCACTGGCAGTCCGTCTAGGGATAGAAAAGCAGTAAGTGGAGAATCCCCAAAGAGCACAGGACAGCGTAGCTGGGTTTTAATTTAAAACTACCAGTTTGAATGAGAGCAGTTCTGTCCACCACTGTGCGGTGTGAGTGCAGGCATTGGATGGAGGAGGCAGCGGGAGCCAATGCTGTCCGTCACTTTCATTCCCGCCCCTCCTGGCGGGGCCTCTCTCTGCACAGAGTGATTCTTGGGTTTAAAAACAGGCGTTTGTGGCCTCAAAATGCAAACTGGGTCCTCCATTTGAGCTCTATCAGTGAAGAAAGCCATCTGTTCCAGGTGGAAAACGAGCTGTCTTTGATTCAGTAAGAGGTGGCTAGACGATTAAGGCCTAGGGGGTTAGGAGCCCAGGTTAAGGCTGCACTTCTGAGCGCCATCCAACCAGACAAAAGGTGCAGCTTTTTCTTCTCTCTTTTCCCCGGCAGAGATGTGATCAAGTGGCTGGTTAAAGCGGTGACCGAAGGCGCGTCACCTCAGCCCCCAAATGGGAGTCTCCCCGGCCCGGGAACAGGCACCGCGAAGGCCGGCGGCAGCCACGCGCCTCCCCCGCCTGCTCTGACGAAGAACGCCACGCCGGTGTAAGGGCAGGAGCCCTGTGCCGGGGCTGCGGGATTGACCAGAAAGGGCCCGCTCCCTCGGAGCATTCCCCCGTTAGCCAGCCCAGAGCAAACGGTTCTCACTAAAGACTGTCTTGTTTGACCAGAGGCTGAATTTCCAACCCCAGAGGCAGAACAGCCACAGATGCCCCCTCTCCCCCAATAGACAGATAGGACTCCACTGAGGGAACGCAGGTTTATAACCGAAGTGAAAACACAGGGACACGGCCCTCCCCTTTGGACACCAAGAGGCAGTGCAGTGCAGCTGCGTCCTCCGCCTCACGGACAGAGAGAAGGGGCGGGGAGTGGGCGCTCGGCAGCCGCTAGTCCTCGAGGCCCTGCGTCCCTCTCCTCCCATCCTGGGCAGGGTCTGGCCGTTCAACCTGCCAGGCCTGCCAGCTCAGAACAGCGGTGGCTCAGACCGGGCGGCCCAGGCGCTCGGACAGCAGCGGGAAGAGATGCCTGGAGTTTCTTGGTGGGGTTGAGAGCGGTCTGGTACTTTTAGAGAGATGCCAAGATTTTAGCGGCTGGAGCTGTCCTTATACAAGTAACCCTCTCTCCTGTGTCCTCATGTTGTGAGGAATCAGTCACACGCGGCATTTCAAACACACCATTTGTGCTTAAGTTCACAACACTATGTTACAGTCTGGTTGCACAGATTTTCATATAAGGCCTACGGGTTTTGACTAACTTAGGAAACAGTCTTGTATCAAAATGGAGAATGTCCTGGAGCAGAAAAGCACTTACTTGGGCAGCCCTGAAGGAGGGTCATCCCAGAACCCCGGCCTACAGATCCGAGAGAGGCTGCCACGGGTCCTTTACCGGAAGCTAATCTCACATGAATAATAGTAACGACATTCATTTTAAGTGAATATTAATAGAAATAAAAGTCTATTTACTATGATCTTATCAATAACAATAGGCACTACTGTTTACCATTCTGGCTGCCCCATGTCCCTCAGAGCACTCACCGCTTTCTGAACCAGGCCCTGCCAGTCATTTGTCAACTGGTGAACAGCCTGTCACTGCAGGCCGGAATCTGAGGCCCGTGCCTCTGGCCCACCTACTGTGTCACCGCCCTCAGGCTTTCAACAACAGCCTCTCTCCCGCCACAATGAAGATGCCTGTTAGAAAAGGCGGGCTCCGGCCTCGCGCCCCTGAGGGCTGTCCAGGTTCCTTCTGCCACGTTAGCCTGGTGGGGTCTCACGGGAGAGGGCCACGTCCCACCAGTTGAAGTTCTGAGAAGGAACTGAGCAAAGTGAGTGTAAAGGAAGCAGTAATAGGAGAAAACCCTATGGTGAATATCTACAGGGGTTGGGCAAAGTAGGTTTGCAGCTGGAAAAAAACAGAATACAATAATTAATAAATAATGCAAGAACAAGCTCTGCATTTCACAACTGTAAGCCTACTTCTTCCCACCTCTGTATTTCCCCCTGAATCAGAGATTCAAATACTTGGTAGCAGTTTCTCCATCTGCACAGCGAAAGTTATAGATGATCCTCAAGGCACTCTAGGTCCTTATGATTGTATGTCTCTCTCTTTGAATTTAAAAGCAGCTTGCTTTGCAGCTCACCCCCAGGTTCTGAGAGGTTCAGATAGTATGGTCTGGCAGAAGGGACTCAGGTAGGTGAAACGGCTAGACAAAAGCATGCTAGTGGCTTGAGTAGTCCTCCCTGACCTGTGTGCTTCTGAGACCTTGTAGATGGCTGGTGGGCCTCCTCCCTGCCAGCAGGTGGCTCCTCCCAGCCGCCGCTCACCCGCCTCTGTTCTGGCCCAGGATCGTGTGCCAGCTGCAGAGGATGCTGTCCATCGCCGTGGAGGTGGACAGGACCCCCACCTGCAGCTCCAATAAGATTGCCGAGATGATGTTTGGGTTTGTGCTGGACATTCCCGAGAGGAGTCAGAGGTGAGTCTTAGTGCTGTCTTCCTTTTTCATTCCTGGAACATCATTTTGAAATGAAATTCCAAACAGTAGTGGGGGGTGGGGTAGTTCCTGTTTCTATAACCTGTAAAAGACAGGTTTTTTTGTTGGTTTGTTTTTAAATATATTTCATTAGTTTTTTTTACAGAGAGGAAGGGAGAGAGTAACATCGATCAGCTGCCTCCTGCACACCCCCTACTGGGGATGTGCCTGAACCAAGGTACATGCCCTTGACTGGAACTGAACCTGGGACCCTTCAGTCCACAGGCCAATGCTCTATCCACTGAACCAAACCGGCTAGGGCAGTGGCCGTCAAATGCATTAGTCCACAGAGCCAAATATCAACAGGACGACGATTGAAATTTCTTTTGAGAGCCAAATTTTTTAAACTTCTTCTAATGCCACTTCTTCAAAATAGACTCGCCGAGGCCGTGGTATTTTATGGAAAAGCCACACTCAAGGAGCCAAAGAGCCGCGTGTGGCTCGCCTTGTGAGCCGAAGTTTGCCGACCACGGGGTTAGGGCAAGAAGACAGTTTTCAATGAATTCTTTTTTTTTTTTTTTTAATATATTTTATTGATTTTTTACAGAGAGGGAGAGAGATAGAGAGCTAGAAACGTCGATGAGAAACATCGACCAGCTGCCTCTTGTACGCCCTCTACCGGGGATGTGCCCGCAACCAATGTACATGCCCTTGACCGGAATCGAACCTGGGACCCTTCAGTCTGCAGACCGACGCTCTACCACTGAGCCAAACCAGCTTCGGCTCAATGAATTCTTATTATTTGCAACTGAGTCATAATTTTTTTGGAAAAGTCGGGATACCTTAAATGGAGCGTAAACTTTCCTACTTTACCCATTAACTAATGATCTTACTCTTTCAAGGTTCACCTGCTAAGCACAACCTTCTCCCCTGACCCTCAGCCAGAGAGCCTGGCGTACCTGTCCATGGGCGGCCTGAGAGGCGGAGGAAGCAGCATGTCCAGTGTTAGAGATGATCAGAATGGGCAGGGCTGGGCCAGCGGAATGAGCCGAGGCAGAAAGACTAAAGCATTCCACTGGGAGGGGATACAGAAACAGAGTTTTTGGTTAGAATTAAGGATTCTTTCTTTGAACCAGCAATTTCAGAATCCAGAGAAAGATAAGTAAACCGGAATGAATATGAATTCGTGAACACTTGCTGGTACGGGGAGTAACTGGAGAGCAGTGTACATGTGACCCTCGGAGAAATTATCTCCCTCAGCTCTCTGCTCTTCACCCAACCCCGATGCTCCCAGATGCAGCCAAGCGTGTTCTTCCTCCGCTCTGGTTCCTCCATGGATGAAACTGTCCTACCAGACATTAGCCATTAGGGTGTAATGCAAACACAGGCGTCTGTTGGGTCCCTATTGTGCGCCAGTCATGGTCACGTTCTCATATTGTCATGAGACTAAAAAAGGAGAAAAATACTAAATGTGGAATAACTAGTCCAGGGTTACCCAGCTGAACAGATTCAGAACCGGAATTGAAGCCCAGGCCTTCTAAGTCCCAGGCTCATTGTCCAAAGGAGGCCGTCTGGGAGAGGTCAGGGAGAAGCTGTGCTTAGATGCTGTGTTGCTTTACCGCTTCATTTGGGTCCAATTCACTCCAGTCATTCATTTAAGCCCCGATTCTGCTGAGAGGGGAGAAGTCTGAGGACCACATAACTATCCACAAATTTAGATTCAATATAGACAAAAATCATTAAAGTAAAACGTGGCTCTACTTTCAAACTCTCAGAAGGGGCAAATTGGCACTCACCAAGTTATACTAAAAAATCCTTTATCTTAAGGTTCCTTGCTGAGAACAGTATCTAGCACACTGTGAACATCCAGAAATACTATTCTTAACATTAATTCTCTTAGTCACAGTATGAAGTAATTCTTAATGTCCTATTCAGTCTTCTCCAATACCAAGGTTCTCCCACTTCCCGTGGTTGTTCATGAACAAATCTGTGTCTGCCCGTCCCCAGGCCTGGTGAGTGCAGGCCTCCAGTGGGTTCTGTGTCTGGTGAGTGCAGGCCTCCATCATGTAGTGTGTAGGTTCTTTCTTAGCGGCCTGTTTCAGGGCAAATGAGAGCATCCAGGGGGAATGGTGGATCGTTCCTGGAAATGAGAGCCGGTGGTGAGCTCCCTCTTCACCTTTTCCACGCAGAGAGATGTTCTTCACCACCATGGAGAGCCACCTTCTGCGCTGCAAAGTGCTGGAGATCATCTTCCTGCACAGCTGCGAGACGCCCACCCGCCTGCCCCTGTCCCTGGCCCAGGCCCTGTACTTCCTGAACCACTCCAGGTCGCTGCTCAAGTGCCAGGTACTACCTCCCTCCTCGGGTCAGGCCAGGACACCTCCCCACCCGAGCATCACGTCCCAGTGACAGGAAGCTGCGTGAGCTTTTGCCGGGGGAGTGGCCATTAGCACGTGCTCTTGTCTCCACAGTCGGACAAAACCCAGTGGCAGATGTGGGATGAGCTGGTGGAGCACCTGCAGTTCCTGTTATCCAGCTACCAGCACGTTCTCAGAGGTAAGATGGCGTGAGTCTCACGAGGACAGTATGACGCGGTAATGTTACTGGGGATTCCAGTCAGTCAGCCTTGCTCCTTGGTTGTGCCTGTGAGGAGCAGGGGGTGACAGAGCTGGAATCACTGCTGAGAAACAAGAACCCGCCTGTTTTCGTGATAGCACGTACACAACACATGGGTCCTCACCAGGATTAGGAGTGAGCAAGAGTCATCAGACAGGGGAGGTGCTCAGTAAGTTCCTGACTCGCTCTGACAACTGACCCAGCCCATCCCTGCCATGTCTTTGCTGACTGACCACAGACATTACAGACATCCGTCAGTATGGGGCACAGCACGCATCAGCGGGAGGTAAAAGCGCACATCCTACAAAAGGGGGGAGGCATCCTGAGGCCTGGCAGACGGCTCTGCTCATCCCAGGCAAAGCGGAGAAAGAGCTGCTTCAAACGAGAATGATTTGTTAGCAAGGATTAGTGGGGCCTGGGAAAAGCAATGTGATTATTAGTGACAAAAGGAAAGACAGCGGCATTCCTCTTGAGGGGATGCCCGAGGAATGTCATATTCTTGCCAGAAGTCTATGACCTGGTCACAGGAAGACAAACCCATTTTGCGGGATTTCACAGAACAACTAGCCTGTGCTCCTCAAAAGTGCCACTTTCTTCAAAACAAAGGACCGAGAAATGGCTCCATTTTAAAAAGGAACTAAAGAAGCTAGAAAGTACAATCTTGGGGCAATTGATGATATTTAAACAGATTATAGAACTGCATTAATTTTAAATTTCCTATTTTTTATAATTATCCTGGCCTATGAATTTTTTAAAATATATATTTTTTAATACTGATTTTTTACAGAGAGGGAGAGAATAGAGAGTTAGAAACAATGATCAGTTGCTCCTGCACACCCTACTGGGATGTACCCTCAACCAAGGTACATGCCCTTGACTGGAATTGAACCTGGGACCTTCAGTCCGCAGGCCAATGCTCTATCCACTGAGCCAAATCAGTCAGGGCGACTGTAAGTGTTCTTGATCTTAGATCTATACTGAAGTATTGAGGGATAGAAAAAGGGCAGGATCTTATTCTCAAACAATAGAAAAAGTGTGTATATAACATTTATCTGCATGATCCTGTTGAGGTTGATTTTAGCTCAGTAGAGGCTCTTGGGAAGGTAAGGAAGTCCTAGAACTGAGGTGGATGTTATAGAGACAGAAAGAAAAAAAAATCTGGATTTAAGACAGAAGAGCAGAGTTTAAATCCAACCCGAGCACTTACTCTGCGCTGTGCAGCTAACTTGGTCTCTAGCCTGTTTCTCCTCCTGCAGAATGGAGTTGGTAATATTTAAGCTGCTAATGCTGCTTGCAAGTAGGTGTGAGGACTAAGGAGGCATGGCTTAGGCATACCTTGGTCTGCCTGTTTGCCTAACCAGGGGTAAGCCACAAGGGTCTTCTCTCTTTCAAGTTTTATAGATAGATAGATAGATAGATAGATAGATAGATAGATAGATAGGTACTTAGATAGATAGATTTTTTTACAGAGAGGAAGAGAAAGAGGGATAGAGAGTTAGAAACATCAATCAGCTGCCTCTTGCACTCCCCCCCCCGCCACTGGGGATGTGCCCACAACCAAGGTACATGCCCTTGACTGGAATCGAACCTGGGACCTTTCAGTCTGCAGGCTGACGCTCTATCCACTGAGCCAAACCGGTTTCAGCTCTTTCAAGTTCTTGTAACTAAACAGAGTGCAAAGTCAAGGCCACAGCATACACTTGCGTCAGGGAACGGCACCTGTCCTTCTCAGAACAAAGCCCCAAAGGCAAATTCCATGGGTACTTAGCCTCACTGGGCTTTATGTAACTTTCTTTTGGAGATCTAGCAGAAAGTTTAATATTAAAGCAACTTGTTTTTGTTTAAAGTTCACCTTTAAAACATCTTGTTCACTTGTTTTGCTTCCCAGGAAATAGACCTGTGTCATGAGCAATAGTGACGTAACATAGACATGGATTCTGATTTAATTACAGAATATTCTTATGCTTTAACTAAGGGAAAGGAAGGCCTCAGATCAGCATACAGGGGTGGCAAAAGTAGGCTTACTGCTGTAATACAAAAAAAGAACACAATAATTAATAAATAATACAAATACAAACTTCCAGGTCCTCACAAATGTAAGCCTGCTTTTGCCACCCACATTGTAAATGGGCCGTGACGCAATGCTCGCTCCTTTGTCCCTGACATCCTCTCCAGCTTCCATGGAGACCAAGTAGTTTGAAACAGTGTCCTACCCTGAATGGCACTCTGAAATGGTCAGTGTCCTGGTCAGTGAGGGCTCCCTAGTCATCTCTGCCTCTTCACATGATCTGAGGACATTGGGAGCTCAGCCTGTTGTCAGAGGTGGGAAGAAGGGGAAGGTGGCTGAAAAGTCTAACATGGAGAGAGGAAGCAAGACAAGCACATTCACATACATTGGCTTATACCATCCAATGACCTTGGGAAAGCCACTGACCTTTCACAGACGGGACACAAAGACAGAGAAGAAAGCAAAGGCAGAGCCAGGACTACACTCGGGGCTGTTGCCAAAGTCTGCAGGGAAAACACTGGAAGGAATTACTTTTCTGTGAAATCAGAAAGTGAGCGTCTAAGGAACTCCCTGTACATGACTAAGTTACTTTTGTGCAGACCCTGGACCTTGGGGAGAAGTCTATCCGAACCTTCACATTTTACAGACATTCCCAGAGCAGAGCAGCCCCACAGACATGGGCGCTGGGCTGTCCGCTGAGCTCATCGTCCGGCTAAAAGAAACCACCCCAACCCCGTTCTGAGCACAAATGTATTTCCTCATTTGGCCTGTTCGACAATGAGAGGAAGTGGTTCAGTAAACCAGTACCACAGTAAACATACTAAAGATAAGTTCAGTATTCCTTTGCAATTCTTTCATACTTAGGAAAAATCTTCCTGAAGATACTCAAAATTCACTTGAATATTTTCCAAGTGCTTTATATTAATCTTAAATATAGTTTCGTTGTTTAAACCAACAAGGGAAAATTAAAATGAATAGAATTTGTTTAAAGTCCGAAAAACTTGAGGACCAGCGAAAAGAACAATGGACCTTCTGGAAACAGTTACCACAAGCGCCCACTTGGCCTTGACTTGTGTCCCAGTAACTAGTCCACAAGTCTGCCCAGACCCTGCCTACTAAACTGGACTTCAGTGTCCTAAACCACAAAGGAATAAAAGCACTCATTTCAACTGACTTGTTCCCTCTTGCAGAGCACTTACGGAGTTCGGTGATCGATCGGAAAGACTTAATCATCAAAAGGATTAAGCCCAAGCCCCAGCAAGGCGACGACATCACAGTGGTGGACGTGGAGAAGCAGATCGCGGCCTTCCGCAGCCGCCTGGTGCAGATGCTGGGCGAGCCGCTGGTCCCCCAGCTCCGAGACAAAGTGCACTTGCTGAAGCTGCTGCTCTTCTACGCTGCGGACCTGAACCCCGACGCAGAGCCCTCCCCCCAGCACTGGGGCAGCCGCTGAGGCCCCTCTGCACTGAGCACCGAGAATACCTCTGGAACTGGACCACCTACTACTTGCAAGTTCGGAAAGTCTGGAAAGTAGTAAAAAGTCTTACAGGACCAAACCTATCCTATTTATCTGTAGGTTATTAACTTTCTAACTCTTTAGTAAATAGCTTTTTTAAACTAATCCTATCCTAGCCTATTCTCAAATATGGCTTAAATATACAAGGTGTATATATTTTTTGATAAATTATTTATCTATACTTTTTGAAACAGGTACTATATGCACTTACATGTTTGACATTCCCATTCAGGATATGAAAAAATCCTCTGAGCAAATCCTAGACATCAAATGTTACTCAGGTACTGATGCCTGTTCTGAAGGAGAAAGACACATCCGCTTCTCCCTAACGGAACACAAACATCAATATCAGACCTGTTGTATTGCCTATGAATTTGATTTTGTGGCAAGTCTATTAAGATATAATGTAATTCGGAAAGGATGGAAAGTTAGATATTAAAGAGGATGAGTGTTAAAAAATGTTAAAAGGATACAATAAAAAGGCGATGGTTTTTCAAATACCAAGTTTACTTGCTTACCAGGACTGTGAATAAGCAGAATGCAATAACCACTCTTATTTGAGAAAGTAGTAAAGAATTTTATTATTAAAACAAGTAAGAGATACGAGCTTAACAGAAGACACAATAAATTAATTGTTCTCATCCTTTGAGACGCCAGCTCCCCATGCAGACACGACCCCTCCAAAGCGCGCACAGCAGTGCTCCGAGCCAGCGCTCAGGACAGGGACGGAGCACGGGCAGTGAGGAGTGAACAGATGCTCCCCCTGGTTCCTGTCCCCGGAAGCTCTGTGGCTCAGTGGGGGCCTGGTTGCGTACAGAACCTTTTTTCATCCTTCCATGAGGCTCTTAGAAAAAGTGGCAGGTCCCGGTGACACCTTTTCACGTGAATGCCTGGACTAGAAGCTCCATCTAGTTACCACCATCTTTATTCTTAAAAACTTTAACATCCATTAATCTGTACCAAAGCAGTAGGCTGAATTTTCTCCCTTAGAAACTTTCCTACCAAATTGGAGTTAACTTAATCTCACCTTAAAGTGCAGCAGAGGATATGCAGACTGGTGTCTGCTGGCAGGTAAAGAGAAGCCCTGCCCAGCAGAACTGCGGGAGGCAGCCCAGGAGGAGCTGGAGCGAGGGCTCCGTCTCCCGCAGCGCGGTCCCTGCCGGGTGGCTCTTCTTCGCGCCCAGATCTCGTAGGCCCACACCACGCACGGAGCCCACGGCTCCAGCCGTCAAGAGGGCCAGAGGCTAGTCAGTGAGCACCCCTACTCCCCGACTTGCCCATGCCCTCGCTGACCCTGGTCTTTAAAAGGAATCAAGAAGTCTGGCTTTGGGAACAACGTAAGCATTATCTACCTCGTAAGCAATGGTAAGTTCTTATCTAGGCTGAATAATGCAAAAATAGGTGCTCGGGCCCCTACACATCACCGCTGAGAGCACTTAGTCTACCTTTAAATTAAAGAACGCACAGTGGCTTCTTCCACACAAGGACAGGCTTTGCACTAATGTTTCTCAAAAACCAATTAAGTCTCCAGTTCTAGCCTCAGGTTAAGGTTTAAAAAAAAACAAAAAACCAAACCATTCCTATGTCAGAGCCAGGGTGATAAGGAAGTGGGTGCAAGACACTATCAGTCATTGGAAGAGAAAGCTCTAGAAGCCGGTGGGAGTGAGCACATTCAAGTCCCGGGGTTTGAGGTTATGGGTCCGAGGCGGTGGTTTCTTCCCTTCCGTCACCGGGAGGTCCATGTTGGGCGGCTTGAAGGCGGCGGGATCCTCGGCCATCCGGGTGGCCTGCATGCGCATCACTTCCATGGGCGAAGGCCTCGGGGCCCCTCGGTAGGGCTGGGTGGCAAAGCCGCCTGCGAAGGAACCAGAGCAAATGATCTCAAAGCAGGAAGCGGCGGAGCAGTGCCTCCCGCTGCTCGCTCTCCTGAGGGAGCCGGCTTACCGGGATCGGACTTCTGGACGGATCTTGGGCCAAAGAAGCTCCATTTATCGGCCGAGCTCCTGTCTTTATCGCCGCTGCCGGAATCCATGGAGCTGAAGTGTGGGCCGGGTAAGGCTGTGGACGAGCCCGAAGAGAACCAGCCTCTGGCAGAGAAGAGTAAACGGCCTGATGGAGCCGCCGCCTCGCCCTCTAGGTCTCGCGCGCAAAGCCTAGGACTGTCGGCTCCCCCTCCGCCCAGGCCACAGCCTCAGCCCCGCCCGCACCCCCGCTCCAGGCACAGGCCGGCTCACCTGGGCTTCTGCTTAGGGGAGGAGTGCGGGGTGCTGCTGGGCGTGGACTGGGCCGAGGCCGGCTGCTTCTCGTCCCTCGTTACGTCTCCGCTCTGCAGCTTTAGTTTCTGTTCGGATGGTAAGAGAGAGACCTCAGCCAAGTGTGGGCATAAACATCCTGGTCCACACCAACCTCAGACAAAGGGGAAATGTTAACGGAGAGTAATTTTGGATTCTAGAACAGATATTCCTTTGATTTTGTCATTCTAAATAGAAACCCACCTTTTAAAAAAAACGACTAATTCTACAACATTTCTCAATGACTAATTCTAAACATTTCTGCACTAAAAACCACATTAGAGCTTTTAAATTTCCCACCTCATCCAGCCAGTAAGTACAAGAACTCAAGCTGCAGGCCTTCTGTGCCTTCGAAGTATGGCCTTGAACTCTTCCCTGCTGCCTCTGCTGCCGTGGACAACCCGCCACGCCGGCTCTCGAAGCCACGGCTGGGCACGCCACTCCGCCAGCTGCCTGCTCCCTCTGGCCTTCCCCTCCGTGCCAGCCCCTGGCTCCTTCCGCGCTGCACACAAACCTCTAACACAGGCTGCGGGGGAGGAAGATCTACTTCCCAGTCCCTCCAGGTCAGGCTCCCTCCCTGCCTCTGTGCTCCGTGTCTGCTGTGCCAATGCCGAGCCCCAGCCACATCCGACCGCACGGCCCTGCCGGAGTCTCCTCCAACTCCCCGGCTACCCGCCAGCGGGCTCCAGCTGGCCCCTGTCCTGCTGCGGCCAAGACGCAGAACATGGCCAAGGTCAACGCTACCGTTCTGCAGGGGAACCGCTCAATGGAACGCAGACACGGGTCCTGGAAAGTCCTCCGGGTCAGACACACACTCTCCGGAAGCATCTGTTTTGTCCGACAGCTTACACTGGCCAACCAACTCCGATCCCCACAGCAGTGGTGGTTATCCCAGCGTGCAAACATCTGGGGTGCTCAGAACGAAATGCGGCCGTCCACAGGGTCTCCTATCCCTCCCGCAGGCCCCGGACTGCACCCCCTTCCTTCTACGTCCTGGGGGCATGATCCTCCTGTGGGCCCTGCAGGAGCCAGGGGCTCGGACAACTCCGGAACACGGGGAAACTCCAAGACCAGGGCATCGGAGACTGGAGCTCAGGTGCTGGGAGGGGTTACATACATGACCTTGGACGCCAGTCTCTTTATTCACAGAACATGGAGAACAGTGTCTACCTCAAAGGATCAACCCGAAGTGGATGCGAGTGCCTCAACTCACAAAGCACTGCTCAGCACAGAGCTGTGTTCCCTGAACTAAGGTCATCTGAAATTACTCATACAACTAGTTGGTCATCATTAACCTTACCAAAAACTAGCCTTCACTCCAATTTTAGAAGTGAAGAGCAAGAACACCCAATTCTGCATTTGCTTTTAATTGTTAAACGCAGAGCGTCATTCTGTCCAGCGAGTGCCGTGCCTGTTGATGTAGCCAATGCTCCTCCCCTCGGCGTCCATCGCCCTGGGGCAGCAAGTGACCGCCTGGCCTTGCTGGCCCTGACCTGCTCAGCACCCCACATGCGAGAGCACAGCGGCTCCTCTCATCCTCCTGAGCTGATGCCCCCACTGCCAAGGCAGATAAGCAGCGCCTTCGGGGTAAGAGCCGGCTCCCCGCGCCCACAGGCGGGCTCACCCAGCTCTCCCGCCTCCCCTCTTCTCTGCATCACTGCCCGCACGCCCCGCCGGGCTAAGCCGCACCGCAAGCTATGAGTGAGGACGGGTCGCTTGTCGAACGAGCTTACGTGGAGTGCTTCTGCCACTCGGAGGTACTTGGTCTCCTCGGTGGTCAGGCCCTTGTGGGGTGTGTAGCCAGCATCTCTCAGCCCTGCCTGCTGCTCAAAGCGCTGAATGCTCTCCTGGGTCTGTTCTGGGACAGAGGAGATGACAGTCATGCCCACCCGCTCTCCCATCAGACGGGGGCAGAGAGCACAGATACCTGCTCTTCTCCCCAGAAGCACGGCCACACGGCCGCCCGAGGTTTCCCCGGACCAGCAGGAATCCGAACCCCACACACAGGCTGGAGAACCAGGGAGCCTTCCCTCACTCCGCGAGAACAGACCTCCAGGGAAGCTTCCACTTCCTGCTGTTGTACACTGGCCCCCTCTGTGTTAGAAAGGCAGCGGGCCCCCCACAACCATCTCCTTGGGGTCACCGCCCGCATGACCCACAAGGCCTTCACCGGAGGGAAACGGGCCACGTTTTGCCTAGATGGCACCGAGGTACCAATTCAATTCAAACCAGAGAACGTGCCTTGAACTAGTCAAAGTCTGCCGAGCCAGAGTTTCTCCTGTGTCAAAGGGCCCCTCTCGGTGACAGACACATGTGATCTGCTCCTACTGTGAGCAATAAGTCAGTTATGGGAGCATTGGAGATCTGCTTCCTGGCGTGTGTTGGCAGTATGGCTCAAATAAAGTCATGAACTTCTCTAATATATATATATATATATATATATATATAAAAATAAGTTATACCGTGGAATGAATGACAGCTGAATTTTTTACTTTCTCTGGACACAACCTTAAGAGAGCCCACGCACAGGAATGTCGCAGCTGTGGACCAGAAGTCCTTTAGGACTTAGTCATTCCCCTTGGAAGGAACTGTTTTATTTCTATCAGAAACAGAGGCTCAGTGTATAAAGCAGTTTCCCTGCCTGACCAGGTAGTCACCTGAACATGTAAAAGGTGGGAAGGATTTACTGCACCACAGCGCACCGGCCCGTCTTTGGAATCAGCTGTGTTAACCGTGTCAGACAGACAGCGGCCAGAGACGGTCCTGGCAGTGCTGGCGGGAGGAAGGTATGGCCACCGCTGCAGGCAGGTGGAGATGTGCCACCTCGGGGACACCAGCGAGTGGCTGTGACAGGCGCTGTGGGGAGCTGGGCTCGGTGCCTGGGCAGGTGCCTCTCCCAGAGAAGCCGCCCCGCAGGGAGGAGCGGCCCGGGCCTCCTCGCCGCCCCGCCAGAACCTTCTCCGCTCGCAAAGCACAAGCAGCGGCTGCCGATCCAGATGGCGTGTTTCCAGGTGAATGAGAGGACGTCCAAGGCAGTATGGACTTTTGGTTCTCGGGCGAGTTCTTGAGTGACTGCGCAGATAAAGGATGCCTCCCGGGTGAGAAACAAGGACTCCAGACCTCACAGCTGAGCCAACAAGAACCTCTGCGCCCTGTCCCTGGCAGAGGCTGCTGCTGCCAACAGGACTGTGTACCTAACGATTAATTGTTAACTTCCCACAGCAGAACCAAAGTTTAAAAAAAAATGCCAGTCCCATTAGGACCACAAAGCACACATCCTTAAAAATGAAGCTGAGGCAACAAACTTGCCTCAAGGTCCAGAAAGGGGAACACCTTTGAACCACTTAAAAAACAAAAAAGAAAGAAATACAAGGCAGGTGGAACCCTCCTCCACCTGCCAGCCAGACTCCCCACTTCGTTTAGGAGACAGTCCTGACAAGAGCAGCAGGAATACACCTACACCAACGGGTGCCTAGCATTTGGCAAATCTTCACCTCAGTGGAGCTTCCCTGGTGAGCTGGCACCTGTCGGGCACAACCAGGACAGGCCGAGGCCAGTGTGTCTGCAGAACCCGCACGCTCTTCCTCTTCCCACCCTCTTCCACGCTACCCTGAGGGTGCAGAGCGCTTACTTGTGATCAGAGAGTTCATGATGACGCGGGTGGCTTTAGCCTTCACCACAGGGACCTTGTCCACACTGTCAGTGGCCGAGGGCAGGGCCATGGCAGGGGAGGAGACACTGGCCTCTCCTTCCTCCACCTGTGCGAGAGAGGCAAGGAGGCACTGAGCAGAGCAGGCGGTCACACCTCTTTGTCTCCCTTTTGGGGAAGAAGTCACTGAAGCACCTTGAGTCTGATAGGTTAAGAAATCTGTTTTGTCTCCTCCCTAATAGATAAATATCACCCATAGTGGCAAGAGATAAAGACACTTCCCAGCCCATGTCTGTCCAAGAGGCTAATGGGACCCACTGCTGCTCACTGACCAGGACCAGGCCCTGCGCGGGCTCTGGCTTCACTCTTGGCTGCATCCTCAGTGCTGTCAGACCTCAGAGCACCAGGATTCCGAGTGGCCTGGTAAACAGCTTGCTGGACCCACCCGCATAGGCCTGGGGTGGGCCTCAAGAACTCATGTTTCTAACCAATTCCCAAGTGACGTGGATGCTGCTGGTTCCCGAGACCACGACATCAGGATTGTGGCTCTCACAGTTCAAGGAATGGTCTTTAAAAACAAAAAAACAGGCCAGTGTGGTTCAGTGATTGAGCATCAACCTATGAAATCAGGTCATAGGTTCGATTCCTGGTCAGAGCATATCCCCAGGTTGCAGGCTCGATCCCCAATAGCGGATGTGCAGGAGGCAGCCGATCAATGATTCTCCCTTATCACTGATATTTCTCTCTCTCTCCCCCTCCCCCTTCCTTGCTGAAATAAATAATATTTTTTAAAATAAACAAAACTCTATGTAGCTCCTAATCTTTAACGTGAGAGCCAAGAGCTCACCACCTTCTGTCCTCCAACCCGATGCCATGCTCAGGACGAGCAGGGAGGAGGAATCTGGGTTCCTGCTTTGTTCTCCGCTTCCCTAGAGGAACTAAGAAAGCAGAAAGGAGGGGAGAAGCGTGGAAAGCTCTGTCCTGGTTACAAACGGGGACTGTGATTTTCAGCTGTGGCCTCACTGGAGCAGAGCGGTCCTCTGCTTCCTCACGGGGGAGATGCGGACAGTGAGGGAGAAAGAATGCGTGTGCTGAGTCCAGCCGAGCTTCCCTGCAGGAGCAGCTGTCCGGGCTGCAGCTGTCCCAGCGGGGGCACCACAGCAAGCGGGAGGCCCCTCCTCTGCCGGGGCACGCAGCAGCCGTTCCAAATGAACGGGCGTGCCACCTTGGAAGCACTGGCAGAAGCCCTGGAGCCATTGCTCTGGCACTCAGGCAGGCTGCCAGAGTCCTTCGCACCAGGACTGCCAGTCCTTTCTGCACATTCGTTTACTCCTAGCAACTAACTGGGTCAGACATGGGTACATAGCGGACAGGGCACTTCCCAGAGCTGCAGGGAGCCTTGGAGAAAGGAGCTCCCTGTGCTGAGTTAAGGGAAGGGTGAGGAGGCCCATCAGAAAGGCATCCAATTCAGCTACCGAGTCAGTCAGGCTGGGGGCAGGCGCCAGTGTCCCCTGCACACCTACTGTGTCAGACCTTTCACTCTCTTGTTTAACCCCACCTCACCTCCGTGGCAAAAGCATTCCTCTCTCTCAAGTGGAGACACTCACTCAGGCGGGAGGCTCTGTGCCCAAGGTCATTGCTAATATATGGAACATTACGGGGCGATTGGGGCTGGCAGCTGCAGTTTTCACCCACTGATGGCCGAGCGATCGGGGCTGCACTGGGTGCCAGCAGCAGGTCCAAGCGACTGGTGGGACCTGGGAGCGCGTGGGAGTGAAGAATTTTCAGTAACCACCAGAAGCTCGCCCTGCCTTGGTCTGGTGCCTGCTCCACCATCCATGCCCCCTGGTGGTCAGCGCATGTCATAGCAGTTGTTCCACTTTTCCATCTATTTGCATTTTAGCCTTTTATCATATAGGAGGATGCTCACTATGTACTTCCTGTCAGGCCCTGAGCCGTCAGCAGCTCAAAGTTCAGTAAAGGTAGCTGCAGACTAAATGGCCTCATCTGAACTTGGCAGGCCAGGCCCGAGCCAGGAGTGACGGCGGCAGTCCCCACGGCAGGAAGCGCAGGCTTCAGTAACACGCCTGCCACGGAGGGGCTGAGAGAGCAGCCGGTGGGCCGAGGCGTGTAGTGTTGGGAGTGGGAGCAAGGCCTGAGGAAGAGCGTGACAAAAACAAGGATAGCACGAGACCAGGAAAGAGCCAGCTGTTCCCACCCCCATCACTCCGGGACATTTTCTGGCATCTGCTCATGCCAGGGCCTCTGCGTGAAACTCTGGCACCGCTCCTGCCCTGCAGAGCTAACGGGAGGTGGTGAGAACGGAGGGCGTGTGACAGGGCCTGTGGGACAGTGGCGAGGTGACAGTCGGATCAGGAGGAAAGTCCTTGCAGAGATGTCTGAGTTAAGACTTAAAGGACACCACTTGTCGGGCAGGGGGAGGAGGGGGAAGAGGGAGAACAGGATGGGATGGAAACGTTCCAGGCAATGAGTAGTGGAAGCAGAGACTTAGGCGTCAGATACCCTGGGAAGTGCAAGAAACCTTGGCGACTTGCGTGGTCAGATCACGGGGTAGGGGCCCACAGGAGCGGGTCATGCAGAGCCAGACTGTGGAGCTGCCATTTTTAATGCTGTGGCAAATGAGATGATCTGGACAGAGGAGTCGCAGGTAGGAGAAGACATGGCCTTTCTAGTTTGAATTAAAAAGAAAAAAAGGCCCACCGACTCCAGCTGAGGCACAGAGAACACATACAGGGACTGGAGGCGGCCAGACCGTGTGGGTGCCGGAGCCTCGGAGCTGACGGAGCTGGAGGCCGGGCTGCCAGGAGCAGGCGGCAGGGTCAGGTACCTTGGCGAGGTGCTGGTACTTGCGCTCTGGAATCACTGGCTTCCAGGGGATGCTGCCCATGTCCGACGGAGGAGGAGTCATGGGCGTAGGGTCCTCCAGGGCATCATCATAGCTGAATGCCCGGCGGCTCATCCCGATGGGCAGGGACATCTTGCCTAGAGGCCCATTAGGCTCAAGAGCTAAGAACAGAGACACCTGTCAGCGGGTTCAGCAACGGAGCATGCTCACAGCTTAAACCGCTCTGTAGGCAGGACCCGAAACACTCACTCAGGGACACAGCAAGAAAAGCGAATCGTTCGGGAAAGGCATCTGTAGTGCTAACCCTGCCTGTGTGCCCGGCACCTGGACCCTCCTCCGGACCCACTCAGCAGCCCCAATCCCTTACTTAATTTAAACGACCTGAGCAAGGTCACACACTGCCAGGCGCAGGAAGTCATCCAAGTCCAATCCCGTCCGATTTCAAAGCTTGTGTCCTCAGGCCACGGAGCCTGCCCCACAGCACCCCCAACGCTCTCGCTCGACACCGAGGCCATGCCGTTCCGATTCTGGTTTTGCAGACGGAAAGGCCCACAGGTAGAGTGATTTGCTCCAATCCACACAGCAGGCAGCCAGCTGGGGCTCGATTCAAACCCTCTGCCTCCCGGCCTCACACAGAAAACAGCCCGGTTACAGGAAATGCTTCCAACACGCGGCCGGCGCCCCACTCGCTCCGAGTGCTCTGCGTGGTCTAGGCAGCAGCGCCGACGGCAGCACAGAAACTGCTGACAACCGCCCTCCGCTCACCCACCGCTGCCAGCTGCTCCTGCCCTTCACCTGACCTGCCTGGCAGGAGGCCCCGCTGTGACACAGCACCGCCTCCCAGCTCTGCCAGGCCCGGGAGCAAAGGTCACTGTTTCATACAGAACTAATGTCCACAAGCTGCCTTCAGCGTGATATCTTCCTGTGGCTAAAACTATAGTCACTCTCCAAAACATCAGCCTGTGTGGCACTAAGTCCAAACGAGCAGACACATTTAACAGCAAGGGGACCAAGCAGCTACCATTATTATTGCTAATAACAAATAATAATTACCAATAAATCCCTAAAAACAGAAAGAGGATTAGTGGTTGCCAAGGACTGGAGGAGTTGGAGAAAGGGGGGAGGAATGGGTTTGAGGTGAAGATGTTCTGAAATTAGTGGCCACAGTTACACAAAAAACTAAATTATTCATTTTATTTTCTTATTAATTTTTATATTTTCTTTATTAAGGTATCACATATTTGTCCTCAACCCCCATTCCAATCCCCCACCTTCCCCACTCATGCCCCCTAAATTATTCATTTTAAATGGGTGAATTTGATGGTATGTTAATTACCTCAATAAAAATAAGCCAATAGTATTACCAAATGCCCTTCCTTAACAAGTACTTACTCCCTCATCTTACCATATTCTCATCAAACAGAAATTCTTCCCATTTTCCAGCTCAGGAAACTGAGGCACAGATCCTAAGTGACACCCAGCTAGCAGTGTGGGTGGGGCCAGAACACAGACCTCAGCCAGTGTTCACTCTACATGCAATACTCCATGCTCCCCACACGCCAAAGCGTTCACATGATGAGTGCAGCACGATGGTCTGGGATGGTCACAGCAGAACTTACGCTGATCACGAGAGCAATGAAAGACAAACTGAAACGCAAGCTGATGGCGTGGAAACTAGAGCGAGGGATCCAGACTGGGAGACGGGAAAGAGTCCTTTTGCTCCTCTTAATTTGGGAGCGATTTCAAAAACATCGTAAGACTCCTCCCAGCAGCCGTCCCAATAGCCTTCCTAAAAATAATGATAAAGTCAGCTAATACTAAGAAAATTCCTAGAGACCCCACATTTTCTGGGCACTAAATGCGTATTCAACACTAACTTTGACACATCTTCACGTATTTCATTTTTTAAATTTCACCACAGCCCTGAGAGATAGGCAGTATCACCTATACTTCACCGACTACCTAAAATGGACTGATTCAAATTTTGATTTAAAAATCACTGCCCCTCCCACTAACATAGTCCAAGGTGGGACCGATGACTTCGGTAACCCAGAAATGATCGCCCTATGGAGATCCACGACTCATGAAAGAACTGTTGTCTTTCCAGTTAGATTTTGGATTCGTTACCTTATTAACTGGGTAGTTAATTGGTTAACTACCCAGCCAGGTAGTTAATTGGTTAATAAGATAATGTTACTTATCTACCAGGCTGGGTAGTTAATAAGATAATATTTAAGTGATGCCAATCTATTAAATCTAAATACTCTACTGGCGACCCAGAGTAACCATCAATATGTGGTTCCGAAAAAGTGGTTTCTGGCTGAGGACAAAACATGACTTCACCAAAAAGAACTGACTTTACCAAAAAGAATTCGGTTTACCAGGCACTTCTGATGCTCTCGAAGCCATTGAAAGACTGGATCCGGGTACTTTTTCTAGACAGCTTTCAGAGCTGAGTCCCTGCCACCTAATGAAAATAACAAAAAGCATTTTCTTACAGTGAACACCAAAGCATAGCTCAGCGCTGTTCTCTTGACAGGCACACTAGGCACAGTTTTACGGCTTGTTTACAACGCTGGGACACACAGAAATGAGCCAATGGGAGAGCAGCATGCCGAGGCAAAAATCAATAAATAACTAACGTCAAAGATCTCACCACGCCTGTGGCTGATCCTTAACACCTAAGACACGACAGAAACACGACGCCCGGTGAAAAGGTCACCTTACCGCAGTGCAGTGACGTTCAGGCGGCCGGACAGACACTAACGAGGAACATCGTCCAGCTGCTGCGCGTTAGCTAAGTCGCTTGGGCAGGGTCCGTCCATCCCCGAGAGCCTAAGAACAGCAAGCACAGAGCATGGGGCCAGCCGTCAGCCTAATATTTACATGGGTTTGTACACAATTATCTCATGTTTGAACCCTTGCAGGAGTCCCGCAAAGCGGACGTTGTTTATCCCCAATTTAAAGGAGAAGAAAACGAACCATCAGGAGGGAAGTGATGTCCTGGGCCGCAGATGAGTGGCCCATGGGCAGGACAGGCAGTTTCACCCCCAGTTTACCGGGGAGTCCAAACGAAGCCCCGAGAAAGCAGAGTTACTTGCTTTTCAGCTGGCTGCACGCCCCCTCTATTCCCACGGAGCTCAGAGGGCAGACTAAGTCAGTTCTTCGTTAAAGAGCATCGCAGAGCCGGGACCGGTTTGGCTCAATGGATAGAGCATTGGCTTGGGGACTGAAGGGTCCCGGTTCGATTCCGGTCAAGGGCATGTACTTTGGTTGCGGGCATATCTCCAGTAGGGGGTGTGCAAGAGGCAGCTGATCGATGACTCTCTCTCATCGATGTTTCTAACTCTCTATCCCTCTCTCTTCCTCTCTGTACAAAATCAATAAAATATATTTAAAAAAAAAAAAAAAAAAAAAGGAGCATCGCAGAGCCGACCTGCCGCCATCCCCCAGCGTTCCCACCAGATACACCCCTTCCGCTCCGCGTCCCCCACCCCACCCACCCCACCCCGCCCCGCAGGGCGCCGGCCTCCCCGCCCTGGGGCCCAGGACGGCGTCTCCGGGCTGTGATCGCCGGGCCTGACTCACCCCATCCCCCAGCGAGCAGGGGGGAGCAGGGGGCGGCGGAGGGAGGGGGGGCCAGGCCCGGCGGCCGCCGCGGGGCGGTGGAGCCCTCAGAGGCCGGCACCGGCGGGGCGGGGGGTGGGTCCCGGGCCGGTGCGGCCGGGTGGAGCGGAGGCGAGGCCCCGCGCAGAACCGCGTCGGAGAGAAGCCCAGTCCGGAGCCCAGGGCCTGGGGAGGCGGAGGGAAGGACTCGGACCCGGGGCCTCCGGGGAGAGGCCGCGCCCCCCGGCCCGGCGGAGGCTGGAGCCCCGGGAGGGCCCGGCCGGCCCACCTCCATACCTGGGTGCCGCCCGGAGCTGCCGACAGCCCGCGCCCCGGCACTAAACCGGCTCCGAGGACCCTCGTCTCTCCAGAGGTGGTGCTGCAGCCGGGATACAAGCCATGGCGCGGGCGCGGGGGGTCAACCGCGGCCTGAAAGCCTCGGGAACCGACCCGGGAGCCGAAGATGCCGGCAGAGCCGCCGCCTTCGTGATAAAGCCTCTCAAGCCACGCGAGACTTGGACCGGAAGACGCTCGGGGCATGCTGGGAGTTGTAGTCTACGATCGGAAAGGCACCGGGATCCCAGCTGCTCTTCTGAGAAATGAAATGAGCAGGGGACCCTCTCCGAGCAAGAGCTAGATTAGTCAGGGTTAAAACTAAAAAAAGGGGGGCCAACCCCATCCGTCTCCCCTAGATAAGGTGGCCCGAATGTCATTTCCCTTTTAAAACACTAACGAAAGTTATGCCCTCCCAAATGTCACAACTGGAAGGAAGAAATTTGTTTTCCTTGTAGGGTTTACAAACATGATAAAGCAACGTGTTTCTACCCCACATTCCAAGCCTGCCATTGAGGCTCATCTCTGCAGGGTTGTGCTTGGCTGGGGAGTAGGTCTCGTATTTAGATTTCAGCATTCATATACAGATATGCATCACCAGTGATCACAGACAATGGTGCGGTGAAGGCCCGGGGTGGGGAAGGAGCTGGGAGGAAAAGAGTAAAAGGGGAGGGCAGAGATGTGGAATTGGGGGACATCTGTAATACTGACAACAATAAAATAAAATAAAAATTAAATAAAAAGATTTCAGCATTTGACACTTGCCAGGTCTACTGGGCAGGACTGAGAGGCTTTCACTCAGGCAACTTTAAACCTGAGTGTCATTCCCAGGCCACCTCACCTGACTGCATCACACAGTAAAGTCTTTTCTACAGTTTAAAAGTAGCCCTAGCTGGTTTGGCTCAGTGGATAGAGCATCCACCTGCAGATTGAAGGGTCCCAAGTTCGATTCCAGCCAAGGGCGCATGCCCAGCTTTCGGGCTCGATCCCCAGTAGGAGATATACAGGAGGCAGCCGATCAATGATTCTCATCATTGATGTTTCTATCTCTCTCCCTTCCTCTCTGAAATCAATAAAGAAATATATTAAATAAATAAATAAATAAATAAATAAATAAATAAATAAATTGCCAAAACCGGTTTGGCTCAGTGGTAGAGCGTAGGCCTGTGGACTGAAAGGTCCCGGATTCGATTCCGGTCAAGGGCATGTACCTTGGTTGCGGGCACATCCCCGGTAGGGGGCGTGCAGGAGGCAGCTGGTCGATGTTTCTCTCATCAATGTTTCTATCTCTCTATCTCTTTCCCTTCCTCTCTTAAAAAATCAATAAAATATATTTTAAAAATAAATAAATAAATAAACAAACAAACAAATAATAAATAAAATTTAAAAGTAGCTTGTGAATAAATAAATTGCATCCTTGTGTGTGTGGGTGTTAAAAGTGTTACTTTGTTAATTTGGAACTTTTAAAATAGTATATGCCATCATTTTTAAAAAATATATTTTATTGGTTTTTTCCAGAGAGGAAGAGAGAGGGACAGAGAGTCAGAAACATCGATGAGAGAGAATCATCAATCAGCTGCCTCCTACACCCCTCACTGGGGATATGCCTGTCACCAAGGTACATGCCCTTGACAGGAATTGAACCTGGGACCCTTCAGTCCACAGGCTGATGCTTGATCCACTGAGCCACACCGGTCCTGGCAATATGCCATCATTTTTAAGCCTCCGTGGGAGCAAAGCTGACCCCTTGCCCCCCTCCATTAGCAGAACAGAGTGCACACCACGCCCCAGGCAGAAGGGGAGGAAACAGCACTTCTGTGAACCAAAGGCAGGCTCATCCTGTTTCATTCTCATCCCCAAATCAAAGACAGCTGAAGCCTTTCCTGGAAGTTGATGACTCTCTGGCTTAAAACAACTTTATCTCTGATTTTCTCAGCACTGATGTCTGAACTATGGCATGATCAAAGCAGGTAGTAGCCATGTGAGAAAATTGCTGTTTTCCACAAAGAACACACTAACTATAAACTTTTTAAAAATATATATTTTATTGTCCACAGAGAGGAAGGGAGGGAGATAGAGAGTCAAAAACATCAATCAGCTGCCTTCTGCACACCTCCTACTTGGGATGTGCCCGCAACCAAGGTACATGCCCTTGACCGGAATCGAACCAGGGACCCTTCAGTCCGTAGGCTGACGCTCTGTCCACTAAGCCAAACCAATGGCTAACTATAAACTTTTAACCATCACAGTTCTATGGGGTTCTCCCCTTTAAATGGGATTATATTTTTTTAATTGGGGAGCTTATTCATCTAAACCCTGGACTCCCTTCAAAGTTTCCGTGCAAGTAAACCAGTTTTATTTTTTAAATATTTTTTATTGATTTCGGAGAGGAAGGGAGAGGGAGAGAGAAATATCAATGATGAGAATCATTTATTGGCTGCCTCTTGCCCACCCCCCTACTGGGGATCAAGCCCACAACATGAGGTGCTGCACGCCCCCTACTGGGAATCGGACCCCGACCTCCCCTAGTTCAGTGGTCGGCAAACTCATTAGTCCGCAGAGCCAAATATCAACAGTACAAGGATTGACATTTCTTTGGAGAGCCACATTTTTTTAAACTTAAACTATCTAGGTAGGTATATTGTTATTAACTGAATTAGGGTACTCCTTCAATCACACGTGGTGTTTTGTGGAAGAGCCACACTCAAGGGGCCAAAGAGCCGCATGTGCCAACCACGGCCCTAGCCCCTAAGTTGATGCTCTACCACTGAGCCCAGCTGGGCTGGGTTAGCTTTCTAAGTGTCTGGTTGCAGAGTTAGGGAGGGTTCAGTCTGTCGTGACTGAATCCACCGAACCCAGGAAGGGTGCCTTCCGAGCTGCTTAACGTCAGGACGTCGTTCTGGGCTCCTGCGGTGGCTCCCTTATGGCACTAGACGTTCCCTTCCACCCTCTTCTGTGCTTTTCCTTGACTCTGGTTTTAGTTCTTTATTATTATTATTATTTTTAATATATTTTATTGATTTTTTTACAGAGAGGAAGGGAAAGGGATAGTTAGAAACATCATTGAGAGAGAAGCATTGATTGGCTGCCTCCTGCACACCCCCCACTGGGGATGTGCCCGCAACCAAGGTACATGCCCTTGACCAGAACCTGTTAGGGCTCTAAATTAGTTTTGAGCCTGAATTGTCTTTGTGTACTTCCTTGGTCATTTCATACTTCAGTAAACAAGGAGCCTCAAAAACTGACCAGGGCCCTGGCCGATTTGGTTCCGTGGTTGATTCTGGCCAGGAGCACATGCCCAGCTTGCAGGCTTAATCCCTAGTAGGGGGCGTGCAGGAAGCAGCCAATCAACGATTTTCTCTCATCATTGCTGTTTCTAACTCTCCCTCTTCCTTCCTCTCTGAAATCAATAAAGAAATATATATATATATATTTTTTAGCCGAAACCGGTTTAGCTCAGTGGATAGAGCATCGGCCTGCGGACTGAGAGGTCCCAGGTTCAATTCCGGTCAAGGTCATGTACCTTGGTTGAGGGCACATCCCCAGTAGGGTGTGTGCAGGAGGCAGCTGGTCGATGTTCCTCTCTCATCGATTTTTCTAACTCTCTATCCCTCCCTTCTTTTCTGCAAAAAATCAATGAAATAGGGGGGTGGGGGAAAAAAATCAATGAAATATATTTAAAAAAAAAAAAAAAAAGAAATATATTTTTTAAAAAATCGACCAGGATCTCTCTGGCATTCCACTTCATGATGGGAAGGGCCACCTACCTTCCTGTACACCTCTCCCCTCTCTGGCCAGGCCCAGAGCTGGCACACCCATCGGCAGACAGGAACCGGGTCACTAGGAAGGTAGCAAGCGTGGGCATTGGCATTGACCTGGAAGCCCGCCCCCTGTCATCAGCGATGAGCATTCCACCTGGCAGCGCTCAGGGACTGTCCATCTCCATGGCCCAATTGGCAGCTGAAGGAACTAATACTTCCAAGGGGACCTTGGCAAAGGTATCTCCGCCAGGGAGCAGCAGAGGTGAAATTCAAGCCCAAGACTACGTATCTACCCGACAGTTTGGCTGCTGGCTGTCCTTGGCCTCAGCCCCTCCACTTTTTTTTTCTTTTTTTTTAAACATCATTGATGGGCTGCTTTCCTGGCAACTACTTGGTATACTGGACAAAGCTCAACCAACTGAGCCACACCAGCCAGGGCACTCCTCCACTTTTTTTTTTTTTCCCCCTCCACTTTTTAAAATCCCCGGGGCCGTGGTCAGCAAACTGCGGCTCTCGAGCCAAAGGCGGCTCTTTGGCCCCTTGAGTGTGGCTCTTCCACAAAATACCACAGCCTGGGAGAGTCTGTTTTGAAGAAGTGGCGTTAGAAGATTAAGTTTAAAAATTTTGGCTCTCAAAAGAAATTTCAATCGCTGTCCTGTTGACATTTGGCTCTGTTGGCTGATGACTTTGCCGACCACTTCCCTGGGGCAGCAGGTAGCTTTCCAAGGAAGAAGAAAACTGGAAGTAACGTCTCCCTCTAGCGGTGAGGGGGGAGAAAGACTTCATTGCAGAGATTAAGGATGCTGGACCAGAGACTGGATTGTCATATGGTCCTTGCAAACCAACTTACCCTGGCCAGATAGGTCCGTTGGTTAGAGCCGGCACCCAATATGCAAAGTTTCAGGTTTGATCCCCCGACAGGGCACATACAGGAACCAGCCAATGAATGCATACATAAGTGGAACAACAAATCTTCCTCATGTTCTCTCTCTCTCTCTCAAATCAATAAAATAAAAAATTTGTCTAAAAAATAAAGTAAGCCCTCGCCAGTGTGGCTCAGTTGGTTGAGTGTCATCCCATGCACCAAAAGGTTTGGTTCCTGGTCAGGGCATTCACATACCCAGGTTGTGGGTTTTTCCCCCATAGGGAAGCATATAGAAGGCAGCTGATAGACGTTTCTCTCTCACATTGACGTTTCTCTCTCTTTCCCTTCCTTCCTCTCTAAAAATCAATAAAATCATATATTTTTTTTAAAAAGGTAAAAAAAAAAAAAAAAAGAACAAAGAAACCAACTTAATATTACAGATGGTGCAATTAAGGAGCAGAGAACAGGGAATTGGACCAATGTCACACAGCTAGTCTGGGGCAGTTGGTTGACAGAAATTGTGTTCTTGTGTCTTACATTTGTCAGGCTCTCTGCTGGGTGCCTGGGGTTAATTGTGTCCTACTGTAGATGGAAGGGGCCACAGGCTGACCTGACCAGCTCAGGGGAGGCCTGCATAGTGGTCTTGCAAACTCAGAGACAAGAAAGAATAGTCTGAAATTAAACTTTAACTAAACGCAGTTGTGGTGGGTAGTCACCTCCTAGGCCAGTATCTTCCCTGACAAAGTCACCTTTACCTGAACTGAGCCAATCTGTCTTTTTGCATCTGTGATATCATGCCCTTGAAAAGTCTGGGTAACTTCTAACTTCCCTTTTCCTGGAGCCCCTGGGGCACAACCAAATGTGCTGGGCGCCCGGACAGAGACGACAGATTCCTTCATTGTATGTTAACTGTCCATGCACCCACCTAAGTCTGTGTCCATCATTTTACTTTTTGTCCAATCCCAGGGGTCCCCTCCCATGCCCCCCTCCACCCGCTTTGCTTTATCCCACCTCCTTAATCCGTCACCAATGAGTTTCCTGGAACCCACCTATGTCCCTCCTCATGCTGACCTGAGCATGTCAGGTCAGCAAGTGGCCCCTTTTGTCCACATTTCTATTTCCCCCTCTCTTTCTGAAATAAAAATATTAAAAATAAAAAAATAAAAGATGGCATTTGAAAACAACCTGGGTCATTTTTCTCCCTTGGAAATAAGTTCCCAGTGAGCACCTCGGCACTCCTGAAAAAGCCAGTCCATCACCGATCAGACGGGTCCTGGAGCCCTTTTCTCCCTGGGGTCTTGAGGGGAACAGGTGGCTTGGGCTTACAGCACTAGGGTGCGCCCCGGCCTTCCCTCCTGGGGGCCCTGTGTTTTTTTTGTGTGTTTTTTTTAATATATTTTATTGATTTTGTACAGAGAGGAAGGGAGAGAGATAGAGAGTCAGAAACATCGATGAGAGAGAGTCATTGATCAGCTGCCTCTTGCACACCCCCTACTGGGGATGTGCCCGCAACCAAGGTACATGCCCTTGACCAGAATCGAACCCGGGACCCTTCAGACTCCAAGCCGACGCTCTATCCACTGAGCCAAACCGGTCTCGGCTGGGGGCCTGTTTTAAGGGGTAACCGGAGCAGCGGGAGCTAAGCTCTGGGCGCACGGGAGGAGCGCGGTGGATGCTGATGTCCGCGTCCCCGCTCCTCCCAGCACAGCCTCCGCTCCGTCCCGCACGCGGCGGAGGGGGCGGAAGTCCCCGCGCCCCGGCCCGCGTCGCCTCCCAAGTCGCGCGTCCTGTCGCGACAGCAGAGGTGCATTGTGGGGCTTGTGGTGTGCGGCCCGCGGGTGGGTGGGCGCGGCGCGGCGGGGCCATCTTCGGCGCAGCGGCCTGAGCAGCGCCCGCGCCCCGCTCGGCCGATGGCGCCGCGGCCGCTGAGCCCCCTGGCGCTGGCGCTGGGCGGCGCGGCGGCCCTGCTGGGCTCGGCGCTCTTCCTGCTCTGGAGGGCCTACCGGGGGCGGCGCGGGGGCGGCGAGGCCTGGTGGGGCGCGGGGCGCGCCGGCCTCCCCGAGTGGGACGAGTGGGAGGTGAGTGCGGGGCCGCCGCCCGCAGGCCCCGGCGGGCACCGGGCCGCGCAGACCTGTGGGCCGGGGTTTGGGGGGCCCCTGGGCTTTGGGGGGCCCTGGACTTGGGGGGGCCCCGGGCTTGGGGGGGCCCCGCCGCGTGCAGCCCGCGCCGCTCGGCGCCTGCGCAGAGCGCGCGGCCCGGGGATGTCGGGAGGCGCTGCGGGTCCCATCGACCTGGGCCGGGGCTAGCGGGCTTGGCCCGAGGCCACCAGGGGCCGGGGGGAGGGGGTGGGGGTTCGGGATTCCGAGGGTCATGCTCATCCCGGTGCCCCAGGCCGGGCCTGCCCGCCCCTGCGGGTGGGAGCGGGATGGGCGCCGTGGTGCCGGCGGTCTGCCCCCGGGACGGGACAGCCAAGGCCGGAGGGTGAGTCTGCAGCCTGACTGCCCGCAGCCTGAGGATGAGGAGGACGAGGAGGACGAGGAGGACGAGGAGCCGGCGCTGGAGGAGCTGGAGGAGCTGGAGGAGCTGGAGCAGCGCGAGGTGCTGGTGCTGGGGCTGGACGGCGCCGGGAAGAGCACGTTCCTGCGGGTGCTGTCCGGGAAGAGGCCGCTGCAAGGCCATGTCCCCACTTGGGGCTTCAACTCCGTGCGGCTGCCCACCAGGAACTTCCAGGTGGACCTGCTAGAGAGTGAGCAGACCCCCCCTCCCACCACCACACACACACACACACACACACACACACACACACACACACACACACCTCCCCAGCACCTGATGGCACCCAGGCCGGGCCCTCTGCCTCGGGGTGGCTCCAAATGCACACCTAAGCAGATCACACCCCTGTAGGAAAGTCTTCCCGCGGGCCCCGGGCATAGGGTGCAAAAGTGGCCGCCTGACGTGGGGGCCCTTCATGAACAGGCAGCCCCAGCTTGGTCCTCCTGCCTGCGCCTCACGCCAGCCGCAGCCCATTGCCTGACACGGGTGCTAACGGCTAGCTCCCTGTGTGCCAGTCATCGGGCAGGCACGTGGGCGGGGATGCTGCCCGGGAAAGGCGTCCTTAGGTGATCTTATCCTCGTGCGAGCACCATGGAGTTCACTTAGACACCTAGGCCCGTGGTCGGCAAACCGTGGCTCGTGAGCCACATGCGGCTCTTTGGCCCCTTGAGTGTGGCTCTTCCGCAAAACACCACGGCCTGGGCGAGCCTATGTTGAAGAAGTGGCGTTAGAAGATGTTTAAGTTTAAAAAATGTGGCTCTCCAAAGAAATGCCCATCGTTGTGCTGTGGATATTTGGCTCTGTGGACTGATGAGTTTGCCGGCTAGGTGGTACAGACTGCTGCACAAGCCTGGACAGCATGGGACTGTGCCGAGCACTGTAGGCAGTTGTAATGTGTTGTGCTTCGATGTCACCAGGCGATGGGAATTGTCCAGCCCCTTTCGAATCTGATGGGACCACTGCCATACACGTGGTTCCATATTGATCGGAATATGTGGTGCAGGACTACACTTAATAAAATCCTCCCGGCAAGGCCGTGCAGCTGGAAACAGCCAGTACTCTCATTGGGACATGGGGAAACTGAGGCCCAGCACTGTGGCTCTCGTTGCTAAGCACCATGCCCCACGGCTTGTTTCTGAAGGGTACTTGATGTTTTCTTTCTCGCTTCTGTCCTTGGCAAGCACCGTTCGCTCCGGCTGGAAAGCCATCTTCCCTCAAGGCTTACATCAAACATGATGTCCTGGGAAGCCTCCTCTGAGGCCCTTGCAGGTTGGGGGCTCTCCCTCGGGGCACCCCTGCTGCTGCAGTATTCACCCCTGAGACACAGACAGGCCTGACTAGGCTCTGGCCCAGGTCCGGCCCCACGCAGGTGCCGGGAGAGCTTGCTGGGTGCTCAGAGAGGGTCTGAGCTGCCCCTGCCTCGGTGTTAGGCTGTTTGGGGTCTTGGGAGAGCAGTTCAGAGAGGGCAGCAGCCCTTAGCCACCTGTGCTCGGCCGCAGACTTGATGGAGGGGCAGGTAGGCTCTGTCAGCCACAGGACTCAGACCATAAAGCCCGGGGGGGTTTGGTTAAGTGCTAGGTAGCGGCTCAGACTGAGGGCCTGGCTGGGCCCAGTTCCTCTGATCCCAGGCACTTGCCTATTGGTCTGATCTGGCTACATCTTTCCTCCCTGATTGCAGCAAACATTGATATTCCCCTGGAATTGGGTCTTTTCGACAAGCCGTCCCCATCCCCCCCTTTTGTGCCAGGAGCACAGAAAAATCGAGTGGGGTTCTGCCCTTGTCAGGCAGAGAGAGTGCCCGAGCTGTCCTCCACCCTGGGAGGAGGGTTCGGTGTCTTCCTGTTACCCAAGGTCTGGCCGGTGACTGCGGCCTCCACAGGGCCTTTCAGCCTGGACTCAGCCGCAGGTCTCCATTGGCGACCTGGGCCTCTCGCCCCCCCCCCAGAACATGCCCTTTGCGTGGTCTCCTACGACGCCAGGCCTGGAACCCCGCTGAGGAGGGGTCTTTGATTTTCCCTCCCCCCACCGCTTATAGCCATTGAATTAGCTTAGTTCTGTCCGCTTTATCCTTGTCTGCCCGGATTCTGGTCTGTCCACTCCTCCCTCCTCCGCCACCGCCTGCCTATCCAGCCCCGAGTCCTCTCAGTACAGCAGCCTCCTCGCTGGTCTTCCCGCTCTCCGCCTGTGCCCAGGTTAGCCAGTGGTGTCTTTAGATCGGGTCACTCTGAAAACCCATCAGGGCCCCACAGCCCCCCTCTGGCCTTCCAGGCTGTGAGGTTCAGCCCCGGCCAGGCTTGCTGTCCTGGCTTCCCTCTCCCTCCGCTGGTGCCGCAGGCACTGGCCACCTTCTCCCGTGTGTGCTTCCCTCTGCCTGGAATATTCTCTCTGCCTCTTCATGGCTACTTCCTTCTCATCAGCCCAGACTCAGCTCCATGCCACCTCTGTGGGGAGACTTTCCCAGACCTGCAATCCAGAGGCACCCCACAGCCACATTCACTTGTCCCGTTCTATTACCTCCCTTTCTGGAATGCGCTGGCGTTACTGCTGTCTGTCCCGAGTGCAGGGGGGCCCATGAGAGCAGGCCCCTGCTGCCTCCCCAGCTCCCCGATCAGTGCTGGGCACCTGGTGAGCACTCAGTCAGTACTTGTTGAGCGCCTGCTGTGTGCCAGGCATTGTGCTGAGGGCTTTGGGGGTCTGAGCTGAAACAGAGAAACAGCTCTAACTTTCAGAGCTTAGAATCCACAAGGGTCAGAATTACAAGCAGAAACACCAGGCTGCAGGGGGACCAGTGGGGACTGTGCGGAGGGACAGAAGGAAAAGGAAGGCAGCCCACGTTGGGGGCCTATATGGGTGGCCACGTGGTAGGACTGACTATGGCATTTCTGGGGGAAGAAAGCGGGGTGACCAGATTGAACAAAAGAACTGAGTGGAGAAAGGCTGTGCACAAGCAGGGCAGGGAGTCCCGGCTTCCGACCACAGCTGCTTACCCAGGAGGAAGCCAGGAATTGGCAGGAGGCGAGGCAGCCAGGAGAAACCAGGAGAGAGTACCGTTTATTGAGCACCTACTACCCCCCAGCCCTCAGCACAGAGCAGTGCATGTCTGTGTGTGTGTGTGTGTGTGTGTGTGTGTGTGTGTGCGCCTTTGGGGTTGCCGTGAGGTAAGGTTAGCAGGGAGGAGGCTAATGTTTGAAGGGAGCAACTTGTCCAGGAGACCCTGTGCTCAGGCAGAACTAAGCCCGGGTCTGATTGGCTCTGGAGCCTGGTCTTTCCTTGTTCCTGTGGGTGAAGCCGCGGGAAGCTGGATCAGGGTGGGGATGGGCTGTCTGTAGAGCCAGGGCCTAGGGAGGCTCTGAGCTGGCCCCTGGCCTCTCCGCAGTCGGTGGCAGCCAGAACATGCGCTTCTACTGGAGGGAGTTTGTGAACGAGGTGGACGTGCTGGTGTTCATGGTGGACTCGGCGGACCGGCTGCGGCTGCCCTGGGCCCGGCAGGAGCTGCACAGGCTGCTGGACAGGGACCCCGACCTGCCTGTCGTCGTGGTGGCCAACAAGCAGGTGAGGCCCCGGGAGTCTGGCTCAGGTCAGACCTGATCCACACGTGGCCGGGCTGGGTGGGCGCCCTGGGGAGGGACTCAGGCCCAGGCCCATGACCTGTCCCCCACTCTGCCCCTGCTCCTTCCTCACCCCATAACCCTGTCCTTCTGCCTCCCCTTCTGCCTCCCTGTCGTTGGTCATCCTAGAGGAATGAGAAGTCATTATGAAGTATCCACTAGATGCCAGGTGTGGCTTTGAATGTCTTCATATGGTGCTTCTGCTGACCCTCCATGGTGTGAAATGCTGGTTCCATTTTACAGACAGGGCATCTGAGGCTCAGAGAGGTTCTGTTATCAACCCAAGGTGGCTCACAGTAAAAATAGTGAAAGTGGGATATCTGACTCCAAAACCTGCGCCTTTCACTCCGCTGTGTCCTTGTGACTCCTGGCTCTGGTCAAAGAGCTAAAGCCGGGGAGGAAGGGGAGATGGACAGAATGAGCTTAATAACTGGCACCGGTGTGCGTGCTCACAGAGCACCTGGCACCTGACAACCGTGACCTCACATCAGTCCCACAAAACCCCGCACAGGCCCTGCTGCTGTCCCCGAGTGCCCCAAGTTCTAGGTGGTAAGTGGCAACGCCAGGCCTGGACCTCAGCTCGCCCTCAGATAGCCTGTTGTTAACCGCTGCACTCCACTTCCTGGGTGCCAGAGAGGTGAGGTAGGTGCCTTGGGCCCAGCAGCCTCCTGCCTCAAGTGCCATTCTGAGCACCAGGTGACCTGCCACAGTACGGACTCCTGAAGTATTTCCTGTGGCCTGTGCCCACGTCCCTGCGTGCCATGGGACACCTTTCCAACCTGTTTGGGGAGAGGCTTGGGTCTTTGGCCTCAGATTCCCCCTGCCTATTGGGAAATACGTGACATTTATAAACAGGTGACTATACGTCCTGGCCTGCCTGGGACAGTGCCCATTTATGCCTGTTAGTCTAGTATAATTATTGATAGTAACTACTTGAAGTCTCAGAAACACCCTGGTTTGGACAGTGAATACATCATCACCCTACATACAAACTGTAATTTATAGCAAGCTTGGACCTACAGGAGACAACACTGCAGGTCCCAGCTTTCTGTGAATTGCTTCAGGAAGAATCCTTTTCCTCTTAAACCAAGCTGGAAATTATAGCATCCCCTCACCAGCAAGCTCTGCGGTGGTTGACTCTCCGGAAGCGACCACTGTAGGATCTCTCCACTGCTGAGTTAGGACACGGCTGATTCCTGCAGGGTCCTCAGCTTGGGCATCACACCCACCCGAGTGTGAAATGTGGCTCTGCCCGTTCTGTTCCCTTGGCCATGACTTCACCTTCTCTGAGCCAGTGTCCTCATCAGTTGGTTTAAACTGAGAATTGAACAAGACTCGGTACCCATTACAGTGCCTGATGCATAGGAAGTGCCGCTTCTAACCACAGTGGTTGGTGAAGAGGTTAGCACAGGGAAGTCAGGGAAGAGGAAGGGTTTGGACCAAGGGGCCACTCTGGGACCGTGGGCCCCAGGGCTCCCTGCGGTAGCTCAGCTTTGCTCCCGGAGGCGCTGGGTGTTGGGAAACTCGGTGGTGTTTCGCCAGGACCTGAGCGAGGCCATGAGCCTGGTGGAGCTGCAGCAGGAGCTGGGTCTGCAGGCCGTCTACCGCCGGCGGGAGGTCTTCTTCCTGGGGACCAGCATCGCCCCTGTGGGACCCCGATCCGAAGGCCGCGGCACTGTGCACATCTGGAAACTGCTCCTGGAGCTGCTCTCCTAGGCTGGCCCCCGGGGGCTCACCCACCAGCCCTGGGAGCCCACCCACCAGCCCTGGGAGCCCCCGTTCCGCTGCTCCTGCCCCTTCATCGCCGGCCTGGGCCGAGAACCACGCAGGAGCCTTCCTGGTGAGGTGGCCCTGGGGCTGGAGTGGGGTGAGGCGGCGGGTGGGCTCAGTGCTCCCCTCCCTGCAGGGCCTGGTGGCTGAGGAAAGTGCTCACCGTCAGGCTGTTCGGTCCTGGCGACTTGATGCCCTCCTCGCAGACAGGACCTAGGCAGGGCCCAGTGAACCCCGGCTCAGTTCCACGTGGCCCTCCAGCCCCAGCTCTGCCCATCTGGTTTGTGGCCTTGACCGGTCTCTTCCCTCTGGCCCCGGGGCCATCATTTTAAAAGGAAGGCAATTTCTGTGTGTGTGTGTGTGTGTGTGTGTGTGTGTGTGTGTTTGCAAACTGAGCAATGCATTTCCCAGCATCGGAGAAAAGTGCAAGGACAGACCTGGAGATCCTGGTAAGGGTCTGCAACCTTCCCGCTTCCCCAAGCTAAGGCCTAGCCCACCCCCCTCACGACTGCAGAGTAAGTGGTGGTCACCCTAATCAGAAACACCGAATTTCCCCACCACACCCGGAGACAGAAGCTGCTGCTAATGTGTTAACTGTGCCAGCACCAGGTTTCCATAGCGGGGGACCGGAGTGCCATTCCTGAGGAGACTGAAGACTCCACCAGAGCTGGGCCTTGATGTAGAACTGCATTGTGATTATTTATTTATTTAAGGAACAGGCCAAAGATTTAGCCTCTGTCTCTAGGTGCTGTTATCAAAACCCCAGACAACTGCCATGGAAGTCTGGGTCTTTGAGGAAAATGCTAGAATCATTAATGACGTGATAAGCTAGGCAGGTCCAGGAGCCAAAGCTGTAGCTCCCCCTGCCCTTGGACTGTAATGATACCAGGATACTGATCCACATGAACTGTACCTCCATCAATGCCAGGTCCCTTCTGTGCGGATAACAGAAGACTCTGGGAAAGGAAATTTCAATCGTGTAAATCCAGGTAAAGAAATGGGACGTAGGGCCCAGCCAGCAGGGTGGCCTGGGGCACATCGCTCAGCCTTCCCTGGCCCGGGGGTGCCCAGCCACCGCAGCGTTGGATGGAATTCCTGGTGTTCTCTCCAGTTTGTTCCAGGATTCTCTTTCCAGCGACCGGCCAGTCAGGACCATTTTGTCTGCACACTTCTCTCTCATGCAGGCCAGAGGAGCCTTCTGTCTCTCAGGGTCACTGACTAACCAGTGGCCACAACTGGGCTATTTTTTTTTTTTTTTTTTTAAATCAATTCTGTTTGCTTTTCCATTGAGAACAGGTTCCGTGCCTTCCTTCCATTTGTTTACTTTGTGCTCAATCTTCAGCCAGCGAGAGAAGGGGGGGGGGGGGGGGGAGGAGGCAGAGCTGAAGAGGATCTCGCTTCGGGTTAATTTTCCGCATTAAGACGACTTGTCTGCTTTTATTTTAAACAATTAAGGAACGGCTTGGACTGTAGAGTAGCCTTTGAAACTTCTCTGACTTTTCACTTCTGTGTTCTGCAAACCCCACCTGGACCCCAGTGCTTGGAAGTTACCTTTGGAACCAGTGCTGGCGAGGGACCCTTTTCTCCTCCTGAGCTCTGCCTGTGGCCTGTGAGTATCAGGCCCTCCCTTAGTACAGTCTTTAAAGTCCCAGTAGGGAGAGGTGAACTCGAATAGAGTTCAACTACATGTACATGAGGTACTTCTAAAGACCGCTCAGAACCCAAAGATCCAGTGCCATCAGAAGTCACGCTGCTGAGGGGCGCTGGGGGGCCAGCCCGCCACCACCCTGATGCTTACATGGAACACAGACGCTCAGTCTGCCTGTGGTCGAGCCTCAGCAGGCTGTGGCGGACGGCTGTGCTCCTGTGCGGGGCTGGTGCCCGGGCTTGAAGCAGTGCCGCCAGGACCTGACTGAGCAAAGCAGAGCAGCAGGCTTTCTTAGGAGCAGCTAGCTGCCTGGCTTGGTGACCGACTTGGGAGCCAAATAAGTGCTTTGGGGAACCAGGCATTACTTGGAGATTCATCGCAACGAGGCTCCTGAGCTCAACTGGGTGGCACTTCCCACCGCTGCCCTGACTCCAGCTCCTGACCTGTCTACACGTGGGAACAGGTAGGAGGTGTCCGGGCCAACCAGGCCCAGAGCTGGCACGTGGATAGTCCGGCCAAGAGGGCTCTTAGGCTGCCGGGACCACCACGTTGGACTGACTGCCCGTCCCAAGAAGCCTCTCGCACCTCTTGGTGCCCACAGCTGCCCAGCGTAAGCTCGTGCTGATGGGCAGAGTCAGTCCTCACTGCTCCCCCGCCCCACCCTCCGCAGAAGTTCTGGTGAAAATCTAACTGGCCTGTGCCCGAAGCATTGGGTTCTCCATGAGACCTTACCACCTGCCTTCGGGAAACTTTGTTCGTATGTAGTTCAGTAGCAACTGCCAACACCTCGCACCAGCTGCTGACGCGTGCCTGTGGTGTGGTCCTCACGCAGCTGTCTGACCTGGGAGCGGTGGGCCTCATGCTTGCTCTCTGCTCACGTCCTTTCTAGCAGCTCTGAAAAGGGACCCTCCGACTTCTCATCTGCCCCAGGGGACAGGGCTCCGAGGGACAAGGGGAGGTTTGCCATCAAAGATCTGGAAGCAGAGGGCCATGCTGCCTGCCTGTGCCTCGCTCCCAGACCACAGGCCCAGGGCAGACAGCGGGTGGAGTGCTGGCGGTGTGCGAGGTACTCAATAAATGCCAAAAACGTGTGCTTTCACTGGAGTCCTGATTCTGACTGGTGTGTGCTAGTCTCCTCGGCGACAGCTGCAGAGGGTGGTTCCAGAACACCTGCTGCGATCATTTGTCAAGTCCCAGGCCCGGGGCTCTGCAGCACACAGGGTGGGTGGTAAGGAGCACCAGCTTCGGTCTCGGCCTTCTGGGGAGTACCCGAACCTCCTGCTCCTGGCTCTGGCCTGTCAGGCCGGGGTGGAAATGGGAGCAGGGATATCTGAGCCTCTGCCCGGGGACAGGAAGGAGGCCGCTCCCCCCGCACTTACAGGCAGGTTCCTGCACTCTGGTAGGGGTCTAGGGGCGTCAAGCAGATGAAAAGGCAGCTCTGAGTGGTGTGATTGCTGACAGGAAGTCGGGCATGGGGGCTAGAGGATATTCCCACAGCCGGGGGGCAGGGGATAGTGGTAGGGGAGGCCTCCTAAAACTGGCACTGAACTGGTAAAGAAACAAGGTCAGGGGCCAGGCTAGTCTCGGCCTGAGTTTGGGATGCTGTGAAGGACTAGAGTTAGGAGGTCAAATAACGAAGGCCCTCGAGCTCTGCCATAGACTAGCTCCCAAAGGCCGCGGTGCTGTGCCCCGTTGGCCAGTCACTGCCGGGGTCTGTGGCTGAAGGGGGTCAGGGGGCCGCCTTCAGAGCCAAGGGGGAGGAGCAAGCGAAAGCCCAGGCCGAGCCCTTGGGGAGACTTGACTTCAATGCCCCACCCCTGATGCCCATCAAGCCCGCTTCCTTACATGTAAGATGAAGAAAAAACCACACACCTCATGGTTTCATGTGAAATAATCTATGTAAAAACACGGAGCCCTTTTCAAGAGCAGCAAGAAGAGACATTTAGGTGCTTGTAGGAGAAGCCACAGGAACAGGATTTTTCCTGTTATTCACGGCCGCAGACGGACAATACCAGTGCCCACCCACACCCTGCCTGTGACCCCGCTGTGGAGCGGTCACCCCCTCATGCCGCCCAAACCAGGCAGGCCTGTCCCCGAGAACAGGGTTTGGCCGGTCACACACCCCTTCTTGCCTTAGGCCCCAGTTCCAGCTTCTTGTGTCCAGGAGGAGGCGTCAGCCTGGGGCAGGCACAAGCCAGTCACTCCATCTCCATCGCATCCTTCGGCAAAGAATGAACGAAGGCTTCCCACTCGGCTGGGTAAAAGCGCTTATAGACGTTGATCTTATTCCGGATCTGCTTCGGGGTGTCTTGGTAGTAATTCTTCTCATCCCGGGCCATAGCCTACGAAGGGAGAAGGGCCGCTTGAGGGAGGGACAGGCAGAGGTTCAACCCTAGCTCCATGGAGGGGCTGCCACTTCCTGGCCCGGAGGCTCAGCTTCCTCACCTCAAAAGCCACGGTGTACGTGGGGAAGTGGAGGCAGAAGCCACAGGGCCAGCTGAGCAGCCCATGCTCCACCCACAGCCAACCCCACGAGGCATTGGGGGGGCGCGGGGGGAAGGGAAGTCAGTGTAGACCGATCTTCCCATTTTTTTTTTTTTTAAATATGCTTTTATTGTTGTTTTTTAAAAAAATATATTTTATTGATTTTGTACAGAGAGGAAGGGGGAGAGAGAGTCAGAAACATCGATGAGAGAGAATCATCGATCAGCTGCCTCTTGCACACCCCCTACTGGGGATATGCCCGCAACCAAGGTACATGCCCCTTGACTGGAATCGAACCCGGGACCCTTCAGTCCGCAGGCCGACGCTCTATCCACTGAGCCACACCGGTCCCAGCCGATCTTTCCATTTTTAATAGCAAGTAGTTCAAGTTCTTTGTAAGTAAAAACCTCCCAAAACTATAACAGCAAGTAGTTCAAGTTCTTTGTAAGCACCATGCAAGCGCGCCAACCTGTGTGGGCCAGCCCCCCAGGCTACCTCAGCTCTCAGCAGTGCCAGGAGGACCCACCTCCAGCCTCTTCCCTGTTTCCACGCAGGAAAAGGCCCCAAGCAGCAGAGATCACAAACAGTCCGCATCGCCCTCCCGACGGGCCCAGGCGGTGCCTCCTGCGGGGCGGAGCGCTCACCTTGTAGTCCTCCCCGTGGCTCTGCACCATGTAGCGGACGTAGTCTATGAGGTCCCGGGACAGCGTGTTTCCCTTCTTCTCCGGGAGGCTGGCCTCTGCCTCGAGGTCTGGGGAGAATCCGGGAGACGGAATGAGGTGCTGCTCCCTGCGCGAGGGGAGCTGCCAGCCACCCCTCTGCCCAATCCCAAACCGCAAGAGCTGCTCCCCAGCCACGTGACGGGCTTGGCCTCCCTCCCCATATGCGGCTGGAACCTCCCTCTTCAGCCCCTTGGGGCCCAGGCTTCTGCCTGTGACACAATCACTGATCAGTGGCAACTCCCTAAAGGCAAGTCGTAGCTCCGGGCCTCAGGTGGGTAAAAGGCAGGCAGCAAGCTTACAGCTCCACTGAGTGCCAGGTCCTGGGACAGAGGTGGAGGCCCATGGGCCGGGGCTCCCTGCCAGCGGCACAACAGCCCCTTTTCTTAACGAGCTATATAGCAGGTCCAGCAAATGAGAACTAGGGTCCAGGCTGGGCCCAGGCACTCTGTCCACTGGGGGGAAAACGCCATGCTGCGGAGCCAATAATGGCTTTGCTTGTAACACAGCTAGGCAAACGCTCCCTATTTCTCATCTCTGAGGGAGGAAAACATAAATAGCTCACTGAAATGAGGTGGTCAGGTCTTATCCAGATTTAAGTGCTCAAACTGCTTATAGTAAAAAATTTTACTATAATCACACAATTTTACACATGCAATCCAAAGTGAGATATATTGGATAGTACCTCAAGCAATTCTGTATCAAATGTCTGGCCATTCAAATCCTACATTCAAAGCTATTAAAAACCTCAGACAGGTGAGCCCTGGCCAGTGTGGCTCAGTGTTTGAAGGTTCGATTCCTGGTCAAGAGCATGTCTCAGGGTTGTGGGGTTCGCTCCTGGCCCCAGTCGGTGTGCATGCAGGAAGCCATCAGTCAGTATGTCTCTCTCACATTGATGTTTCCCTCTCTCTTCTCCCTCTCCCCCTGCCCCTCTTAATTGAAAAAATATCTTCAGGTGAGGATTAACAAAAAATCCCAAAAAACCTCAGACAAGTAATAGGAAGGGTGGGTAGAGAATTCCAGAGGATTCTGTCTTCCCTGCAAAATTTGCTGTGTTTTAATATTCAGTTTCTGTGGCCTTTATGAACATGAAATTGATTGGTCATTGGGAAGATTAAATAAGATGGTGAAATCTCTAAAAATCTGTTCATCCTTAAATTCAGGAGAAGCTGCACTATGTGCCTGAGACCTAAAGGGATTCTCTTCTGACTCTCAGGCACCGGCTCATCCTCCCTGAACATTTCTGCCCTCACTTCACACACGAGTTTGGCCAGCAGACCACACGTCCCAGCGGGAGAGACAGCCCTAACTGTGTGAGCCCCGGGCCAGCTCCCTTCTTCCCTCTGACCCTGCTTTCTCCTCCTGCCCTTTCCAGCCCTGACCAGGCTGGATGGTAACCCAGAGGAATGAGGCCAGCACCCACCGCTCAGCACATAGGGCTTCCGGATGAGCTCCTGACGTCTCTCGCCTACGTCCACCTCCATGGCCTTGACCTGCAGAGCACAGAGCCAGGGAGAGCAGTAGATGAAGGAAGGTCCTGGATGAGAGAAACTTCCAGAGGCTCTTGCCCACCCCAATGCCACGGCATGGCCCGGAAGAATCCCTGCCCAAGGTTAGGCAGGAATAGACAAAAAAGAGAACCAATGCCCTGCAGATTTCCTGATCCTCCCGAGACCCAAGCAAGCAATTCATCTTTCTGCGCCTGTGAAATGGGCACAGGAACCCTGTCTGCCTCGCTTTGTGGGATGACGGTCCAGTGGAATGTCGCAGTGACAGGGAGATGTCAGATCTCTCTGGCGAGGAGCCACCGACAGTGCGTGGCTTCAGCACCAGTTTCCTCTGGCATGAAGGGGTACAAAGAAACCAGCCAAAGGCGTCGGGACCAATTCAATCAGTAAACCTACTTACTAGGTTAACTACTTATTGCATTTTGTTAGGGGAAAGAGATAAATATATAATACACTACCAAGTGCTATAAATTAAAGCAGGGCAGACGTCAGTGAGTGGGGGGGGGGGGGGTGCTATTTTTTTAAAGGGCTGGCCCAGAAAACCCTTACTTGGGAGAAATGGGTCCTAGGAGATGCCTCAGACCAAGGACAGTTTTGGATGTCTTGGGGGAGGATGTAAGGAAAGTAGGGGCAGAAAAAGATAAATTCTGGAGAAGGCCATTGAGATGCCGAAGGACACAAGTTAATTTCAGAAGATAAACAGTAAGTGGCGAAGCTCCAACCCAGGCCCGGTGTGTGCTGGGGAGCGGGGGAGAGGCAGGGGGGAAAGGACCCTCGGCCACCGGGGAAGGCGGCCGAGTCGGCTGCGGGGGTGGCAAACCGGGAAGGACGCGGGGGAGGCGCGGGCGGGCGTTCGGAACCCGGCTCGCTGCGGCGGGGCGTGGCTTCGGGCAGTACCTTCCTCTTGCGGAGGGGCACCGCCTTGTTGGGGTCCATGGCCAGCCCCATCTCGGCCAGGTTCTGCCGCACGGACTTGGCGTGGTCCCAGGCATGGCGGATGTGGGCGCTGCGTGGGGAGAGGGGGAGCGTGGAACTGTCACCGCGCCGGCCGCGCCCGTCGCGCCCGCGGCCTCCCGAACCCCCGGCCACTCACCACTCGATCCGCGGGGCGGCCTTCCGCCGAGCGGTCCGGTTCAGACGCTTCCGGTTAACGCTGTAACCGAACTTCTGCCTCCGGGTCTTCCCCTTGGCCTTGGGCATCGCGCCGACCACCGCTCAGGCGATTCAGACTCGGCGCCTCTCGCTCCCAGAACCTCGTGCAGCGGTGCGGGGGCTCCTTCCGGAGTCTGCGCGCAGGCTTTCTGGGAAATGTAGTCCTCCCCGGAGCTGTACGGCGCTCTTACTACAACTCCCAGAATGCAACGAGACGTTGCGCCTGCGTACAATGCTCAGCAAATTCCTCCCCCCGCCTCTTTCATGACCAGGAGGCGGGGCTTAAGGTCCAGTTTTCTCTTCGCGCCGTTGCCTGGGACACCGCGTCTCCTGGCCACGTGACTCCCGAGGCATCCTTGGAACCTGCGCAGCGCCCACCTAGCACCTTTGCAGCTAATTCTCCAGTCTGCACCGTTCTTTCCTCGGTGCCACAAGGCTGGCTCCTCCCTCCCGGCAGGCCGTGCTTGACCTCGTATGACCCCCTCTCTCTGGGCCCCATCCCTTGCCCAGGTACAGAGTAAAGGGGAGCCGGACCCAGCTGGTGGCCAGTCGTTAAGGCCAGCCAGGCCTGGCCAAGCTGTAGGTAGGAGGAAAGACACGCTCTGCATGGTTATGGCAGCTGCAGTGCCTGCTTAGGCTCAGGAACGCCAAGGGGCAGTCTGGTCCCTCCTCCTCACCGCTGTCTGATTCCTGCAAGGCCCTCCGTGACAGCGACGTCACCCGGCCCAGGTTTGCGCACAAGCACCATTGCAGGCAGGCGCAGAGGGTAAACTGAGGATCGACGTCATTCCCTGGGCAGGGACCCTGTGCGCAAGCCCCCTCTCCGGAGGGGGTGCTCCAGGCCCGTTGCCCAGCGCCTGGCACACGGTGGGCTCTGAACCTTTCTCGAATGAAGAGCCGCACCTGTTAGCGTGTGCGTCACCGGCGGAGAAGGCTCCGGGGACCCAGGGCCGCTCCGGCTCGGCCCGGTGCGCGCGTCCCGGCGCTGAGTCAGAGCCGCAGGCGCAGCCGGGAGAGGAGGGGGCGCGGGCTGCAGAGCGGAGGGGGACCGCGGGGAGCGGAGGGTGCGGGAGGGGAGGGGGGCGCGGGAGGGGGCCCTGAGCCGCTGACGTGCGCCGGGGTCCGTGTGACCGGCTGCGGCGGCGGCGGCGCGCAGCGGCTCTGGGTCCCCGGCGAGGACGCGCCCGCACCTCCCCGCACCTCCCCGCGCCCCGCGCCCCGCGGAGCGGCCGCCGGCGCGGAGTCCAGTCGCGTCCTCTCCAGCTCCTGCCGCTCCCGGAGCCGCCATGGCCCCGGCCCTCCGGCTGCGCGGCAGCCGCATCCTCTGGCTCGCCTGCGCCCTGCACCTGGCCCCCGCGGCGGCCGCAGGTAAGGCGTCCGGGGCCGTGCGGGAGCCTGGGCTGCGCGCACCCCCACCCCGTGCTGCAGAGGGACCCCGCCGGCTGGGTGCCGGAAGCCCTCTCCTCTCCCCTCCCCAGAAGACGTCTCGCCACTTGAGGGGGACCCCCTCGCCCCCCGCTTTTTGCTGCCACGCATCTGGGCCCTGCGCTGCCCTCGGAACGGTTTGCGGTAACCGCGAATCCCACCCGATGCTGGGACCTGGCAGCCGATGGGGGTGGGGGGCGGTGCGGGGGGCCCGGGTATGTGCGGGGTCAGGCATCACGTAACAGCCCCCGGGGGACCAGCCAGGCTGCCCGCGGAGCAGCAGTCTCTGCTGTAAAACGTCTCATCCGGAGAGCCCTGCGCCCTATCTGTGTTGGATTGCGGGGAGGGATGCGATTTCAAAGCCCAGCCTCCCATTTCCTCTCTGGAATATTTCCAAAATGGACCCCGGAGTAGGTTCCGCGGGGCCCACCCCATGTCCCTGGTCCCTCCCCTACCATCTACTCCCCTTCCTTTCCCCCTCCCCTGGCCCCCGCCACCTCCTCACCCCCCGCCCCGCTTGCTGGAAAGTCTGCACCACATTTTCGAATTCATTTTTGCAGAAAAAAAAAGGTTTGTCCAGGCTGGAGAGCTGTGGGGGAACAGTTGGGATTTGGACGGTTATGGGAGGGGATGTTAAATATTACCTAACAATTTCATTCACACCCCTCCCCCCCAACACACACACAATTTTAAAGAATGGGAGAGAGGAAGGCAATTCCGTGCAACACAAGCCACAGGTAAAACCAGAACGTGGACCTCAGCGTTGGAATAAGAGAATTCCGCACGTGGCCAGGATCACCTGCCTCCCCTAGAGATGCAGATAACAATGGCCTCCTGTCCAGATCAATGTGGCCTAAATGACAAAAAAAAAAAAAGTGAATTATTTGCAAGTCCTGTGTGGTTCCCAGACTGGCCTACTGTACCCACAATATGGTCCCAATAGCTGGGAGTGGGGTGGGGGAAACCCACGGGGACAAATAGAGGCTCGGATGCCCGTCCACCGGCCTGGGGTCTGGGTTGGCCCACATGGTGGGGTCCTACACCAGGGGAGGAGTCAGAAGTCTGTGCCCTGGACCGTCAAAGAGTTACCCAGACTTCACAGGTGCCCAGAGTGCACTGCGAAAGGCTGATGTAGCCATATTCTAGAATGTTCAGGGCTCCACACACTTTTGCCAGAGAAAGGTGTATGCTCCTAGGGCATGCTGGTGGGTGGGTGTTGCTTTGTGCCTTCTGCCGTGGCCCTGCCAGCTCTCGGTCTCTCAGGACCCGCTGGTGCCCGCTAAGCCAGGCCCTTAGGGCTCTGTGACTGGGGCGCTCAAACCGGCAGAGATAGAACTCGATGGATGGGTACCAGGACCTGAGCTTGGTTCCTCCAGGCAAGCCTTCGTGGTCCCTTCCCGCCTGGGTGTCCTGGAGGCTTCCCAGAGCCCCCAGGCAGAGGGACGGCATCGCCGGAGCCGAGAAACACCTGCTTTAAGAAACGCTCCGTGTCGGGCCTCAGACGGAAGGGTCAAGGACGTATCTCCATGGCAGGCTCCATCCCTGGCGCTGGCCAGGGCGTGAGAGTGTGCAGGAGGCAACCCATGGATGTGTCTCTCTCACAGGATGTTTCTCTCTCTCTGACTCTCCCCTTCCCTTCCACTCTCTCTCAAAAAAAAAAAAAAAAAAAAAAAAAGAAAAAAAAAAGGAAGAAAAAAAAGAAAAGGAAAGAAAAATGTTCTCTGGTGAGGGTTAACAGCAGCAACAAAACGCGTAAGAAAATGTGCCCTTGGAGGCATTTTGTGTCTGCACAGGTAGGGGTCTCCCAGGAGCAGTTCCAGGGTCCGCCACAATGTCTGCTGTAGGCACAGCCCCTCCCTCCCGTCCCTCCTCCTCCTGGCTGGGCCCGCCCTCCCATTCCATTGCCCTGGCAACGGATCTGCGGCTGGGCGCTGACATACCAGTGACGCACGCTGTCCCTGCAGATGCTGGATGGCCATTCACAGGCAGCCAGCCCAACGTCCCTGCCGCCCGCCAGCCCTGCCCCCCCCCCCCCATGCTCCTTGCCTGGGGGTGGGCAGGAGCCAGAGGGTAAAGGAGGGGCTGGTCTCTTGCCCGGGCACCCCTTGTGCGCAGGCCAGCCAGAGGGAGGGAGACAGATCTCAGCCGGAGTGGGGTGCTCCCAGGGTGCTCAGGGTCCCTCCATGGAAAACACGCCCCTAACCTTCTGGGGGCAGCTTCTGTCACAGCATCTGGAAACCCCTCTCAGGGACACGGGCTGGGGGGGCATTCTGTTTGCTGTGCACCAGTCCAAGAGAACGGGCAGCGGTGGGCACTCCTCAGCAGCGGCTGCCAGGGTTTCTCCGGCGGCCGGCAGTCCCCTCTCATGGCTGAGATGCAAGGCCAGGAGGGCCAGGCCCGTGCCATGTGCACGCTCTGGAAGGCAAGTCTGGGGCACTGGGAAGAGCATGTGATGTGGAGTCCGCCAGGCCCCAGTTTGAGTCCCAGCTTGACAACGAGCTAGCCATAGGACTCTCGGGCGAGTCAGGTGAGCTGCCTGGGCCTCAGTTTCTCCCCAGGTCAAGTAGAGTAACAGAAGCCAGCCCAGAGGGTGGCCGTGCTGTTCCTGCCACGTCCCCTTCTCCCCCGCTTGCTTCCCCAAACGCAGTTTGTGTTTCTGGGCTCCTAGGCCTGTACGAGCTGCGCCTCGTCTCGGACGGCCCGGTCACCACGGGGGCGGAGGTGAACGTCACAGCCAGCCTGGAGGCCAAGGACAACGGCAGCCTGGTCCTGCCCGCCGGCGCCCGTGCCTTCCGCTTCCACTGGGTGCACAGCCCGCTGCTGCTCACGGGGAAGACGGACGAGGCTTTCCGGTCCTCCATCCGCGCCGTGGGCTCCGTGCCTGGGGACTTCCCCGTCTCCGTGTGGGTCACCGCCGCCGACTGCCACGCGTGCAAGCCCGTGGCGCGGAGCTTGGTCGTCCTCTCCTTCACAGGTGGGGCCTCCTGTCGGCTCATCTGCCTGCAGACGCGGGTGCAGGGGGGCGTCCGGCCTGGCGGTAACGACAGAGACGCAGACTAGACCCCTGGCTCCTCGGTGGTCAGTTAACAAAGGCCCCGCCCGGCCCTCATGGCTCCGGGGCTGAGTGTCGACCTGTGAACCAGGAGGTCACGGTTCCATCCCAGTCGGGGCACAGGCCCCGGTTTCGGGCTCAATCCCAGGGCGGGAGGCAGCCAGTCGATGATTCTCTCTCATCATTGAGGTTTCTCTCTCTCCCTCTGTCTTTGAAATCCATAAAAAAATGTTAAAAACAAAACAGAAACAAAGGATCAGAAGAGAGTAATGCCCACCGCTGGCAGGGCCGTGCTCCTGGGGCCGGAGTGAACGCAGCCCCGTGGAGAGCAGCGGGTCAGCATGTAAACGTTATTCTACATCCGGCCCACTCATTTCCGTTCTCTCTCCTCCACCGCCCGCCCTCCCCCAGAAGGCCTCTGCTCTCCTGGAATTCACAACCTCTTCAATAACCTGCCTCCAGGAAATAGCCCTCCGTGTGGGCGATGCTGTATGCACAGGGGTGTTCATGGCAGTGGTGTTCATAAGAGTAGAAGATAGAGAAAGCCAAGAATTCAGCCATGAGGGGGATGGTTCAGTATACTGACATTTTTTAAAAATATATTTTTACTGATTTTTCACAGAGAGGAATGGAGAGGGATAGACAGAAACATGGATGAGAGAGAAACATCGATCAGCCGCCTCCTGACCGGCATTGAACCCGGGACCCTTTGGTCCGCAGTCTGACGCTCTATCCACTGAGCCAAACCAGTCAGAGCAATATACTGACATATTTTGTGTAATGAACAATAATGACCTTTACATTGATTGAGTTTGGAATGTCCTGGGAGGACACTCATGCTTGTAAAATTTTATTTATTTATTTATTTATAAAGATATTTTTTATTGATTTCAGAGAGGAAGAAAGAGAGAGAGAGAGAGAGAGAGAGAGAGAGAGAGAAACATCAATGATGAGAGAGAATCATGGGTCGGCTGCCTCCTACATGCCCCCACTGGGGGCCGACCCCGCAATCCGGGCATGTGCCTTTGACTGGAATCAAACCTGGGACCCTTCAGTCCCCAGGCCGACACTTTATCCACTGAGCCAAACCGTCAAGGGCCTTGTAAAATTTTAAAAAGCAAAACAGCCGAGCTGGTGTGGCTCAAGGGTTGAACATCGACCTCTGAACCAGGAGGTCATGGTTCAGTTTTCAGTCAGGGCACATGCTGGGGTTGTGGGTTCTATCCCCAGGAGGGGGAGTGCAGGAGGCAGCTGATCAATGATTCTTTCTCATCATTGATATTTCTATCCCTCTCTCCCTCTCCTCTCCTCCTGAAATCAATAAAAATATGTTTTTAAAAAAGCAAAACAAAATTTTATAATCAGTTTGATCTGCTGTGTTTAATATAGATATACACTTGCGCACTCAAAATGTGTGTGAGTGATAAGAATTTTCATTCTCCTTTTCAGCATTTTCCAAATGAGCACCATTGAGCACACCTTACTCTTTGGCTTTATGCTGGAGAAAAAAAAAAAAATCAGCTCTTCCATTGTTTTCAGAGGACACAGCACAGACGTCCCACCAGAACTGCTCATTCTTTTTTTCTCTTTAAAAAAAATTTTTTTTATTGATTTTTTTACAGAGAGGAAGAGAGAGGGATAGAGAGCTAGAAACATCGATCAGCTACCTCCTGCACACTCCCTACTGGAGATGTGCCCGCAACTATCCACTGAGCCAAACCGGTTTCATTCTTTAAGGCCCATCTGATACTGTGAAGAACTTCCCAGAAGCCACTTCCTTCTCATTCTGGGCATCTTTTGTGCCAGAAAGCCCAGGGCCCTGTAGAAAGGGGTGTGGGCAGAAGCTCTGCCCGTCTCCCCGGCTGTGGGTCTCCACGCTGTCCACACAGCGGGCACCATGACTGGGGGGACGTGCGCCTCTGTGTGCAGTGACTGGCAGGTCCCCTCTCGCACCCCAGCTCTGACAGCTGGAAGGTCAGGTGTGTGGGGGGGAGGCGGCCGCTCGCCTAGCGGCCCTGGGGTCACTCCTGGCTCCGCCCTCCTGACCCCTCCGTAGACTCACCCTCCCTTGGTGGCCTTCTCTCCCAGAGTCCATCGTGGGGAAACTCGTCATCGCCCAGAACGAATCCCTGCCCTGGCCCAGCAGCTACCGCTTCAAGATGGTCTTTAAAGCGTCCTTCCTCCTCCATGACCCCAGCGACTTCTTCAGGAACGCCTCCTTCCTCTACAACTGGGACTTCGGAGACCGGTATGTCCGTGTCCCCTGGGCGCCCGGCCCTGGCCCCCGCGCTGGCCCCGCGGTCCCCACAGGGGCCTGTCCCATCCGCCTCCACCCACTCCCTCCCGTGCACCGCACTCTTCCCTTGAGCCCTGCTCGGTGGCAAGCTTGGGTGCGTGGGGACCCGTGGGGAGTCTCCGGGGACCTCGTAGAGGGGGTCACTGGTGCCCCAAACAGCCCTGTGAGGAAGGCCGAGGTCGGCAGGGTTTTTCTCCATGTGGCTTCGGAGGGGCCTGTGCCGGCCTCCTTTCCCCCTCCTCCTCCTCTGCAAACAAGCCAGGCTGCAGGGGCGGGTGGGGAGGGAGCCCAGGCAGCCCATGGGCGCCCCGAGTTCATGCAAAAAGGGGTGCTCAGTGGACGCCCCTCGCCCACTGGAGTTCCCCCGAGCCCCTAGCCCCCGAGTCCACGTGCTGAGCCTGTGATCCCCTGGGGCGAGGAGGAGGGTGGGGAGGGCTCCTGAGGGCTGATGTCCTGGGCGAGCCTGGCCCACATCTGTCCGCGAGGGACGCTGAGGTTTGGAAGGCGATCGCCGAGGCGACAGGCCTGCCGATGAGGCATGTCACGTGACTTCTGTCCCCTGCCTCCCCGCTGTCACCTCGCAGCACCCAGATGGTGACGGAAGACCCCACCGTCTATTATAAACGCTCCATCATGGGCACCTTCACCGTGAAGCTCAAAGTGGTGGCCACGTGGGAGCAGGCGGCGCCGGCAGCCGGGAAGGGCATCGTGCAGAAGACGGGGCACTTCTCGGACTCGATGAAGCTGCAGGGTGGGTCCTGGGAGGGTGGGGGTGGGGTGCAGGTTCCGTGCTTCTCGTGCCCCCCGGCCGCCTTGGCCTCTGGCCCCGGGCACAAGGCACGGGGCAGAAACACCGAAACCCTGGCTTTGGCAAGAGGGCGCTCACGCAGCCGGGCCTGGGAGCCCTGGGACCTCTGTCCTTGGGCACCAGGTCTCACGGGGCCTCTGCCTTTCAGAACACCTTCGGGACATCCAGGTCGTGGGGCCCAGTCAAATTGAAGCCTTCCAGGAGGTGACAATGACCTTGAAATTCCTGGGGAGGTGAGTGAGCCCCAGAGTGCACTCTGTGACCTGTAGCCTCGCCGCTCTCCCCCCACAGATCCCGGGGGGGGGGCAAGTCTGGGGGCTCTGGGAAGGCTGGTGCTAACCGGCCCCTCGGCTGTGCCCCAGGAGAGCCGTGGGCACCGCTCCATTCTCAGGGTGCAGGGGAGAGGGCACTGCAGGTGGGCATCAGGGCAAAGCCGATGAGCGAGAGTCCCCTTCATGGATGGCCCTCCGTATGTGTCTCGGGCCTGCTTTCCAGCCCCCGGAAGCCAGCCATCCTGGGGAGGATGGGGCCCAGCTCACAGGGAGAGGCCGGGAGTGTTTGCCCCAGGAGGGTGGGCAGAGCTGCCAGAGGGCGGCAGCCGGGCTTCAGCCCTCCAAGGGGAAGACCAGTTCCCGCCCCCACGGGACAGGCTGGAGGGAGAATGAGCGGAGTGGCGGAGAAGGACACACAATGGGGGTGGCTGGTGAGGCCTCAGGAGGCTGCGGGGCAGGGCAGGCACCTGGAGAATGGGCTGGGAAGCCAGGGCCTTGGCAGTCTGGTTCTCAAATGTGTGCGTTACCCGAGCCTGGGATTGTGCGAGATGGGACCCCTCTCCCGGCATTCCTTAGACCTGCGCCCTCGCGCTCGGAGCCCATTCTCAACCCACCACAAGCCCACCTCCCCTTCCGATCCTCCTCAGAGGCCACCTGCTCCGGGAGGCTCGCCCAGCACGCCACACGCCTCACTGGGCATTCCCTCGGCCTCCCCCATGGCCCGGCGGGCGGGCTGTTTGCCTCCTCGCGGCCTGGCATCCCCTGGGGCCCCCACCGCTATCCTCGGCTGCCCCCCAGTCCGGAAGGGGTCCTGCCTGGAAAGGACACGGCATTCAGGGCGCCTGGCCCTTCCTGGGCGTGGTCTGTGCCCACACGCTCCTCGCCGAGCCTTTTCTGAGCCGCGGCCCGCACTTCCCCGCAGCCCCCCGCTGAACGTGTGCTGGAGGGTCCAGTTGGAGTGCTTCCCGCTGATGGAAGAGGACTGTCGCCGGGAGTCGGTGACCGGCACAGTCTACAACATGACCGTCATCCTCATGGACCCCGGGGACTACTGCATCAACATCCGGGGCCAGAACGCCGTCAGCATCACCTATGTGTACCACAGGGTCCAGGTGTGGTCCCCCTGTAAGTGACACCTCCCTGCTGCTCCTGCCATCAACAGCCCACCCCTCCAACCCTAGAACCACCGAGAACCCTAACGATCACCCAATACCATTGACCGCCTGCCCGTACCCCCCCCCACCCCCCCCCCGCCACCAACCTGCACCAGTGCCACCACCAGCCAGCTCTAGCACCATCCATTCTAGGTGGTGCTTCCCTCTGGCCTGTCCCCGGGTGGTGGGGGTGGGGGTGGGGCCAGGTCTTCCCCAGGAGAGTCCTTGGAGGGCTGGGCCTTGGCTGCTGACCTCTGTGGGGCAATGCCACCCTTGACCCCACCGCTAACAGCAACAACAACCAGCTCAGCGCCACCGGCCCAGCTGGCCGGCACCGTGACCACATGCACTGCCGACACCTCCCAGCTCTGTACCTGCTGCTCTCATCTGCACTGCCATTAACACCCCTCTTGCCAGGCCCACGCCACTTGGACCAATGCCATCACCGCCATGGCACCCCAGCGTCTCCGCTTTCTAGCTGCCACCACCATTGTCACCAACGACCCTTCCACGTTACCACATGTGCCACACGTGTCCCCAACATGAACACGCCCACACGAAATGAGCCACCATGATCCCCATCTCCTATTTATCCCCATCTCCCCAGCACGTGACCTCTGTCATGATACTGTTGCCACGTGCAACTTGGTTTTTGTGAAATTCTAGATTTTTCCTTTTGAAGTTGCCTAGTTGGGATGCATATACCTAAGAACAAGGCTCCGGTGGGGTTAATATTCTCTCTTCTGTGGCCTTGTGAGAGTTAGCATTCAATACCTCACCCTTTCTCATTCCTAGTCTTCCAGCCGGCTAGCTTTGCTTTCCCTTATCTCTATGCCATACTGACCTCCATGATGATGGGATTTATCATCTTCATGATCCTGAAGAATACTGGTCAACAGAAGGACGTGGTGGAGGTGGGTGCTAAGGAGGGTGGGAGGTTGGACATCTAGGTCCTGAGAGGAGGAGGATGGAGAGGTTGTATGGAGAGATGTGGGGGAAGGCCAGAGGTCTTGCAAGGGTCTGGATCCAGGGCAAGACCCTGGGGCTGGGGGAGATGTACCCAAGAGGCATGCATAGACCAGGCAAAATTCTTAATTTGGCTTCTTCCCATCTGACTTACCTCTTGCTTGGCAGCTGTGCCCAGGGGCTAGTAAGGGAGAGGGGCACTGAAAGAGGGAACCCCAGGAAGCAGAAAAGCCCAGGGCACAGTGGCGAGCTGTGCAGTGCCAGAAAGGTTTTTGTACATGCTGCCACTAGGCTGCTGAGCTCGTAAGGCCACCTAATGAGGCTCCTGGTGGGTGGGTGATTGACCCACGGGGTTTTGTTCATCATAGGTGTCTGACTTTGACTTTCCCCCCATGTCTGACAAGAACCCAGAGGCCCCCGTGTCTGACAAGGACCCGGAGCCCAAGAACCCGGAGCCCCCCGTGTCTGACAAGAACCCGGAGCCCCTTACTGAGGCCAAGTGCTGCCCAATGTGCTGTGTGCCCTTCCTGCTGGAGACCCCGTCTGAGTACCTGGAAGTCGCCCGAGAGAACCATGAGCTGCTGCCACCCCTCTCTAAGTCTGTCAAAACTTTCACAGTGTGAGCACTCCCCACCCAGCCTCCGCTTTAACTAACTGCCAACTCCACGCTTTCTGCAGGTGGTGCCTGCCACCCAGCAGGAGGGGTTCATGTGTGCGGAGCCCTCTGCCCTGGCCATCCGTCCATCTGTACAGTCCAGCTGCTGCCACAAGCCCCCTCAGTCACACTCCCCACCCATCTGTCCATCTGTCCAACCCAGCCACTGCTGTAAGCACCTCTCAAGTCCTCCCCACCCCTCACCTTTGAAGAGACTGGGTACCTTCTCTCTCCGGGTGTGCTTGCCTGACCCTACTGATCCTCCCATGTTGGCATGTCTGCTGGCCACGTGTGGTTTGAGCTTTCCTCCCCCAGGTACTTAGGAGGAAGGTCACAAATGATTAGGGATACATCCCAAAAGGTCATGCATAGAGACAAGCACACATACACACACACACACACACACACACACACACACACACACACGTGCCACACAGATATCTCGGACCATCTTTGTATTGTTCAACCGGTTGCTGGGATGTACCCTGAATTAGAACGAAGATGAAACCTGACCCCCACTTGGCCCCAATAGCTCCTGAGCCTGTCCGTCCCTTTGTGAATTGTGTCTGCAGCTACCCGGCTCCATTCTAAGGACCCCTGCTCCTTGCCTGCTTCCCGGGGGCTGGGAAGGGGTGGGGCTAATACTTGGTGCGTAGGAAGTGCTTCATAAAAGCACCTTCTTTCACGGAGGCCCTGTTCCCGTCCACCAAGGAGAAGGCCTTGAAGCAAAAGCGAAGTGGAGCGGGCGGGGATGTGGGAGGGAGGGGAAGCCCCCAGAGGAGCCTTGAGAAGGAAGAGGCAGGACTGGACACAGCCCAGGCCTCTCCCCTGCAAACCAGTGGCCGGGGCAGGCAGAGAAGAGGGAGGGAGCAGGTTATGGTGCAGAGGAGAAGCACGAGGCCCCAGCCCACCGTGCAGGGGTGCCGGGAGCCACGTGGGCCTGTCTGGTGCGGGGAGGGCAGGGCGTGGGGGCCGCACTCTGTGGCTGTGATTGTTGGCTCTCAGACTTTGCACAGAAACACACCGTGCAGCTGGTCCTCATGAAACACCGCCATTGTTGCTGAATAAAGCTCGTGTGCTCTGACTATAACCACGCACATGCTGGGAGGCCGAGGTGCTTTCTTTTCCACGCAAGGCGTCTGAGTGGTTCTTGGCCCAGGCCGTATGTCCTGGCGTGTTCTCTGACGTGGTCTGGATGGAGCTGCTGTCTGGGGCCTCAGGACCCAGTCAGTGATGCTCAAACTGCTGATCAGGCCACATCCTGATGAGGGTCTGATGAGGGTCGGAGGAGGAGGGCTGTCAAGGCGCCCTCTGGTGACCAGTGTGCAGCTGAGCCTTTGACCTTGATGACCTTAACACACACACCTCCCCCACCCCCTTCCAGCGCATCCCTGTGACTCTGGCTTCCTCGGGCTGAGCTCTGGCGATTTCCCGTGCCAGATGCTCTTCCCTACAGGCCCTCTCTCACCTTCTTCACTTTTTAAAAAAAATATATTTTATTGAGTTTTAACTGAGAGGAAGAGAGAGGGACAGAGAGCTAGAAACATCGATGAGAGAGAATTATCGATCAGCTGCCTCTTGCACACCCCCACTGGGGATGTGCCCGCAACCAAGGTTCCTGCCCTTGACTGGAATCGAACCCGGGACCTTTCAGTCCTCAGGCTGACGCTCTATCCACTGAGCCAAACCGGTTTCGGCACGTTCTTCACTTCTGTTCCCATGCCCCCGCCTCGGCGAGGCTGACCCAGCCCTCCTGCCTCCCGTATCTTACACCCCCCACCCTTAAAAGCGCGGGTCACCTTCTAACGTCCTATTACTTTCACTCACTCACTTATTTCACCTGCCTCCTTCGGTGAAAGAAAGACTCCAAGAGCAAGGGCCTTCGCCTACGGCACTGCCTAGTCCTAGTTTCAGCACCGAGAACAGCGGCCGGCAAACCCATCCGTCCACAGGGCCGACTATCAACAGGACAACGATGGACATTTCTTCGGAGAGCCACATTTTTTAAACTTAATCTTCTTCTAACATAGACTCGCCCAGGCCGTGGTGTTTTGTGGAAGAGCCACACTCAAGGGGCCAAAGGGCCGCCTGTGGCTCGCGGGCCCCAGTTTGCTGACCACAGACCTAGAACCATGCCTGGCACAAAGTAGGTGCTGGTGAAATACCACCAAGGAAAGGAGGGTGGAAAAGCCCCCTCTCCCCCCAAGAGAAACTCATGTCCTCCCAACGTCTAGAACTGAAGAGAAGAAAGGGCACGTTCTGAGGAAAGGACCCCGTCTCCCCAGATTGTCCAGAAGGAAGCCCTGGTTTGGATCTTCTCTCCTGCGCCCTGGAGAGAGGGACCATTGTGTGTGTGTGTATGTGTGTGTGTGTGTGTGTGTGTGTGTGTGAGGGGGGGGGCAGGGGAGGGGGAGGGGAGTGTCCTTCCGGCCTGGAGGACTTGGGACTGCCCCAAGCATGGCGGCATTTGAGAAACTGGCTCTGCTGCCTGTCCATCCTCAGAGTGCAAGCCACGGGGCTGGTTTCTGAGGGGGACGCCGTGTTCTGTCCTGAGAAAGGGGGTGTCGGAAGGGGTGGGGGAGGCAGCTGGAGTGGGGAGGGGGTGCCAGGCCTGGAGAGGCCAATCAGGGGCCGGGACCTGCTTGGCCAGAGAGCTGTGGAGGAGCTGGGGCCGCCAGGCAGGGTCTGGGCCGCCATCGGCTCTTAACCCGGAGTGCCCCACACCCAAGGGGTCCGTGGAGAGCATTCGAGAACGTCCATGGGAGAAATCACATCTTGACTGTCACAAGCCTCTAATAGCATCGTGCATTTCCTTTCGCCGTGAATACAGGCAAAGATCGGCGGCGGTGGGAGCAGTCGCCACGACGAGGCCGTTGGGAGAAGGCACACACACACTTGTGTGTCGCAGCCTCATTGCCGGGGACCTCACAGGAGCACCTGGGCGGTGGTGTCCTCAGCTGCTGTTTTCCTGCGGAGGGCCTCATTTCTCTAAGCAGATGCCTTATAGTCACTGCTTTCATATCCGTATTTCAGTAAAATTGGTTTACTTTGTAATCCTATTACTTTACATGCTTTCAAAACATTATTCTGAGGGCTTGATTGGGCTAGAGGGGGGCTTATGGCGCCTGGGGACCCTGCTTTCTTCCAGCCATCGGGAAGGACACATCTGGGGGTCCTAAGGCTGCTTCTTCCCCCCACCCCCACCCCCTCACCCCCAATCTGATCCAGGAGCCCAGGTCTAGCCCCAACAGGCTGCCTGCCAGCAGTGCCTGAAGTAAGTGCCTGCAGTGCCCAGTGTGAACAGCAGGTGGCAGCCCTGCCTGGCCATGCTTCCTGCAGTCTCTTACCAGAGGTAGCAGGTGGGCGCGACAGGGATGGCAAGCATGTCGGGAACATTTCGGTCATAAGAGTCATGTGACGAGTCTGTATTTTGGAGATTGTGGTCAGCAAACGGGAATGTGGGCTTTGTTTTTTCATTTTCTTTCAAATGCCCCAATGTGCTTCCAGGATTAGACACCAGGGGGCGCCATAAACTCTTCTGAGAGGAAACCGGCTGCAGAGCAAAAACTGGAAGGCCAGGCCTCCCCTTCCAGAATCAGTGGCTCCCACTTGGGCTGTAGTTTCTGACCAGTCACTACAGTGACCCTGAGGGGTCACTCCCAGGTCCCCAAGGAGCATGTGACCGGGCCCCAGGCCACTCCAAGCCTGACCCCAGAGGCGGCTGGTGCGGGATGGGGCTGTGGCAGGCGCCGCCTCTTCTCTCAAACAGGAACCGCAGCCTCTGGCCCCCAACAGAGGTCAGATCAGCTCTCTCTCCTGCTCACCACCCTCAGCGCCTCCGCCTGACCCTTCGCACCTCGGCTCCCCCACATGCATCCCCACCGTCTGTGCATAGTATTCACCCTGGGCCGGGACCCTCAGGGCGCACCCTTCCTTCCTCCCTCCCTCCCTCCCTCCCTTCCTTCCTTCCTTCCTTCCTTCCTTCCTTCCTTCCTTCCTTCCTTCCTCCCTCCCTCCCTCCCTTCCTCCCTTCTTTCCTCCCTTCCTCCCTCCCTCCCTTCCTCCCTTCTTTCCTTCCTTCCTTCCTTCCTTCCTTCCTCCCTCCCTCCCTCCCTCCCTCCCTCCCTCCCTTCCTCCCTTCTTTCCTCCCTTCCTCCCTCCCTCCCTCCCTCCCCTTCCTTCCTTCCTTCCTTCCTTCCTTCCTTCCTTCCTCCCTCCCTCCCTCCCTCCCTTCTTTCCTCCCTTCCTTCCTCCCTCCCTCCCTTCCTCCCTCCCTCCCTCCCCTTCCTTCCTTCCTTCCTTCCTCCCTCCCTTCCTTCCTTCCTTCCTTCCTTCCTTCCTTCCTTCCTTCCTTCCTTCCTTCCTTCCCTCAGCAAACGTCACGGTGCCACGTGCTGGGAGGTGCAGCCACGAACAAAGCCAGGCCTGCCTCTTGGGCTTCCCACCCTGTGGACGACCAACCAACGCGGATCCAAGAGCCACGGACATGCCACCACCCGCCAGGGCCGCCCGTGCCGCTCTGGCGCCTCTCCTTCCCGCTCTGCCCCGGCAACTCGGCCTGGTGCCGAGAGGCTGGGAGTCCCGGCTCGGACCCGGCCCAGCCATGAGCGTTCCGGAGGCGAGTGTGGCTTTTCTGGCAGAAAACGAGGCTCCCCCAGGCTCGGGCTTGCCATGGAGATGCTCTCGGATTCCGAGCTCCAGGGGCCGAAAACGGCAGCCAGTGCCCCGCAGGTGCCTGATGAGGCCGTGTCCCTCCCCCAGGTGTAAGCGTTCTGGGGAAAGGCCGGTGCCATGGCCCACGTGCTCTCAGATTCCACTGTGGACACCGTGGGCGACCGGGCTGTTTTCAGATTCATCCCCTCGGCGGAGCCCCTGGCCTGCTGGGAATGGCTCCTTGGCGAGCCGCCCCGCTCAGCGGCCTCTCCTGCCCGCGCCCCAGGCCGCAGGGCAGAGGGAGGAGGCGCCCAGGATTGCACCGCCCGCTGCAGCTCCCACCTGGCGCTGCGGCTCCCACCTGGCGCTGCTCTCCCGGCTGCTGCTCCTCGGCCTTCAGAGGGCCCCCTGTCCTGGGCCCGACAGGGCAGAAGCTGAGCTGCAGGGGCTGCTCTGGCCTCCAGGGGGCAGTTAGGCCCCAAGGATGGCGAGCCAATGGGCCTGGAAGCAGGGCTGAGAGCAGCTCTAGCCCTGTCTCCCCCTTTCTTCCCTCCCTGCCCAAGACCTGAACAGCCGAACCCAGTCCCGAAGGGCAGGGCCCAGCCCCGAGAGCCTAGGAAGCCCTGACCGGTGCAGCCTGGCCCCGAGGGAATAGCCCAGCCAGGAATTCAGAGCCGAATCCAGACCCAAAGGGTGCACGCTAGTTCCGAAGAGCCGAGACCTAAGACCCCGCCTCGTCCCCGAGAGCCAAGCCCTCCCCTCGTGAGTCCTCCCCACAGCCCTCCCTCCGGGAGAGCCAGGCAGGGCCGCTGGCTCAGAGCCTTCAAGCCCGGTGACCGGGACATCTCACGTCCCTGGTGGTGACCGAGGAACCACGGAGAGAAGGGCCGGGGGTGTGTGCCCACTGGGCCCCGTGCAGCCACTGACCTCTCTGAGCCTCGGTTTCCTGGGACGAGGCCTTGGAAGTGGCTGGGAGTTAGGTGTGTGTGTGGGGGGGTGTCCCCAGGGACCCTGGCCCCACCTTGGGGTTCCTGGAGGACAGGGGCCAGGTCTGAGGTCTTGTTCCCCGGATGTGCAGTGACCACACCCCAAATACAGGCAGCCATGCCCGTGGGGGTCCGGGGGTGAGGGAGGATGGCATCCGTGGGCGGCAGAGGAGGGAGCCTGGAGGGAGGGTGTGGGGCCGTGGGGGAAGTGGGGAGGGTGTGAGGCAGTGGAGGGTGTGGGGTTGGGGAGGGTGTGGGGCCGTGGGGGACGTGGGGAGGGCGTGGGGCAGTGGAGGGTGTGGGGTTGGGGAGGGTGTGGGTCTTCTTTCTGAAAATGAGTTGCTCTGAGTGTGGCAGCAGCCAGCGTCATCCTGGATGAGGGACCCGGGCTTAGGGGTCGCAGACGCCCTTGTCTGAAGGGACCAGGCTGGGATGCTGTGGAGGATGGGGGGGCCACCTGTGTGCCTCCTGGTGCCTCTGGGCAGGACGGAGCTGTGTTCTGGAGGCCACACCCAGGACCTCTGCCTCCGCTGGGCGCCCTGCAGGCCGGGAGGTGCCCCCCCCTGCGTGTCGCCCTGGGGCTGGGTGACCTTCAGCAGGCGGCTCTGTGATTGTCCTCGCAGCCAGGCCCGCAGCTCCAACTTTAAAAATAGTTGCAAAAAGCCCATTGCTTATTCAATGAGCTCTTTTGTTAAAAAAAAAAAAAAATACCCGCAGCTTTGGTTTGTTTAGTTCATAAAAGGCTGACAGATTACAAAAGAGGCGGCTCATTAAAGAAAAATGAGGTGCTGGGAAGAGGGGGGGGCTTGGGTGGAGAGGGAGGGGGCCGGAGGTGTGGGGGCTGGAGGAGCCAGGCCCCTCTGAAACCTGGGCCATCAGCCCCGCTCTGGAAGCCTCAATCTCATCTGTCTGTTGGGGTAATAATAATAATAATTAATAATGACACAGGGACCCCCACCTCCCTGCACCAAACCCCTCCCCCTCTGCCCCCCCCAGCCCAATTCTGGAAGGAAGTGACCCCCTCAGGCCTCGCCCCCTCTCACACACCCCTCCTCCTCCCTGCTCAGCCCTCTGCCAGCTGCTCTTCCCAAGGTCATCAGGGTGGTCAGGCACTTCCTGTGAGCTTTCCGCTCTCACCTCGCTGGGCTGGGCGGGGCGGCAGCCTTCTCCTGGGCAACAGCCCATCCTCCCTGAGACCTGCAGACCCAGCTCTCCGGAGCCTGGGTCCCTCCCCCCTCCCCACGACAGAGCCCCCCTCCCCCCAACGCTGGGCGGAGCAGACGTAACCTGGGCCTGGACACACCTGAGCGCCTAACCAGGCACCATCTATAGACTCTGCATTGAACCACCCACCAGCACCTGCCAAACACCCCAGTGGTCAGCACACTGCGGCTCACGAGCCACAGGCGGCTCTTTGGCCCCTTGAGTGTGGCTCTTCCACAAAATGCCACGGCCTGGGCGAGTCCATGTTGAAGAGGTGGCGTGAGAAGAAGTTTACGTTTAAAACATGTGGCTCTCCAGAGACATTTCAGTCGTTGTCCTGTTGTTGCTAGTTGGCTCTGGTGACTCATGAGTTTGCCGACCCGTGCCCTAAGCCCTTGCCCCTAAGTACCTGAGTGACTATGTCCCTTATATGGACTATATATTAGCCACCAATCAGCGTGTGCCGAGTACCCTAAGCCCCCCCCTTCTCATCCCCCCCTACAAAGGCGTATCCCCCTCCGCACGGGCTGGCTGCCCTCTCCCTGCGGGACAGCCCGGAGGCCCTTCTCCGCTAAGGAAGCCTGAGTCCTGGTGTCCGGCCTCGGCCTGACCTTCCACTGACGCCCTCCATGGACGTGGCTGGTTGCTTGCCCAGACTCTGTCCCTTCCGTCTGCATTAGGCTGTGGTCCGGTTTCCTCTGCCACGTCCCCAGCGCCCTGTGCCGAGGCTGGGGTGGGGGTGGGAGTGGGGGTGGGGGCTGATGAGAAGAAACGCCCGCAAAGTCCCCTTAAGAGGGAGGCAGAAGGCTCCTCCTGATCCCCGCAGCCGCCACCCTAATCAAAGGGCATTGATGACAGCGGCTTCCCGCCTGGTGTCCCGCTGCCCCGTTCTCCCCAGCGCTGCCAGAGGGACCCTTCCGGGCATGGACACGGGACCCTGTCACTGACCTGCTCAAGCACCTGCTGTCCTCGCCACGGCATCCCTCTCCCTCCCTGCCCAGCCCTCCTCCTCCCTCCAAGCCCCAGCCCCACACTGTCCCACAGAAAAGAACTCCAGCCACGCATGGCATTTAAACTTCTCTGATGTTCTCATTTAAAAAGAAACAAAGCAGGCCAGATTATTTTAATGATATTTTTTAAAAAATATACTTCTTTATTTGATTTCAGAGAGGAAGGGAGAGGGGAGAGATAGAAACATCCATGATGAGAGAGAATCATTGACTGGCTGCCTCCTGCACGCCCCACACTGGTTACCGAGCCCACAATTCAGGCAAGTGCCCTCGGCAGGAATCGAACCTGGGACCTTTCAGTCCGCAGGCTGACGCTCTATCCACTGAGCCACACAGCTAGGGCTTCTAATAATTTCTTTAAAGCAGCATCACCAAAATATCACCGTCCAACGGGTGAGCAATAGAAATGTAACCCATGGGATGCTGCGCCTTCGTTTTCTCCTGCCTCGCCTGCGCCATCTGGCGTGGTAGCTCCTGTCGCGGGCGTAGTTTACCTTAGATTTCATGGAATGTGCCGTTGGAAAAACAGACGCACATTACCCCCCTCGTTCCAGCTACGACCAAGAGTCTTCCAAGGACTGAATTAAAGGTCGGCTTCTTGATGTGACCGGAAAGGACGTACATCTGAGACTCCGTTCCTCGGTGGCACCGACCGTATTTCAACTGCGTGGCGGCCCCGCGTGGCTGAGGGCTGCCACCACGGAGGGCTGCCACCCAGCGGACTGACAGCTGCCCGAGAAGATGGAATGGTGGCCACACCCAGGACCTCTGCCCGCGGAGGCTGTGGGCTTTGGAGTGCTGAGCGCCTGCGTCCTGAGTCCTGGTCCTTTTCAGCCATTGAAACTGAAAAGCCACACGTGGCCAGTGATTCCTCTGGGGAAGCTGCTGTCATCCCCAGGCCTCTCGCCTCCCGGCCTTGGCCTTGGCCTTGCCTGACCCCCTGGTCTTCCCCTGGCCTCTCTGCCCCTCCTCTGTGGTCCTCCTTACCCTCTTCTGTTCTCCATCCCGATAGTGACATTAAAAATACACGTATTTTTATTGATTTCAGAGAGGAAGGGGGAGGGAATCATTGATCGGCTGCCTCCTGCACACCCCTTATGGAGCCCACTACCCAGGCACGTGCCCTGACCGGGAATCGAACCGTGACCTCCTGGCTCATAGATCGACGCTCCACCACTGAGCCACGCCGGTCAGGCCCAATACTGACATTTTAATCACAATTAATTGTGTTAGTTTTCTTCCCAGGGGCAGGGTGAGCTCCAGGTGGGCACCCGCCATATCTATCTTGCTCTTCACTCTATGCCCAGTGTCCTGGGACTGGTACATGGTGAGCGTTCCATAACACTTATGAATGAATGTGAATGAATGAGTGAATGAACACTCAAGAATGAATGAAGTGTCACAGGGCCTGGAACGCCACTATTAGATTGTCGTTTGCCTTGTGGTTCAGCTTTGTCTTTTTTCTCTTCTCAGACCTGTGTCCCCTTGGAGGGCGAGGGGGGCCTCCGACAGGCTGCCCAGCACACGCACGCCTGGACCCTCCCGCCGAAGCCCGGGGTTGGGGTTCTAGAAAGACCAGGGGATGGACTTCTGGGAGAAGGGCCAGGAGAGCCCCCGGGCAGGGCTGGGAGGGCACGGTCTGGCCCACGCACAGCCCAGGCTGAGACCGGCCAGGGTCCAGGCGGCGGGAGGGCTGTCTGCCCAGCTGCCGCCCGGTGGGACGCTCTGGCGGCAGCGGCCTGGGCAGGGCTGGGCAGGGGCAGGGCCCTCTGGGCAGGACGGCGCCGGAAGCAGACCCGGTCACGGCCTCGGGCGGCTGCCTTGTCTCAGTTAAAGACACCCGAGGCTGCCAGGGAGCCGGAAAGAGCCGCCTGCATGGCGAGTCCCTGAGCCGGAGTGTGACGCCTGGCGGAGGGCGGCGGCCCGGGGCAGACGGAGGTTCAGCCAAAGCCGCCGTGGCCGCAGAGGGTCCCGGGAGCGTGTGAGGCTGGCGTCCCCCCCCCCCCAGCCCTGGGCAGGGGCCAAGGCCAATGCCGTGGAGATGGAACAGGATGAGGTGACTGTGGCCGCTGGCGGGCAGAGGGGATAGAGAAACTGGAGAAGCCCGAGCTGTGGTTCTGGCTGGGTTGCCCACACTCACCCGACTGCTCATACACCTGGGCGGGCACCACACCGGGCGGGCACCACACCGGGTGGGCACCACACCGGACGGGCACCACACCGGGCGGGCACCACACCGAGAGGGCACCACACCTGATGGGCACCACAGCGGGCGGGCACCACAGCGGGCGGGCACCACACCGGACGGGCACCACACCGGGCGGGCACCACACCGGGCGGGCACCACACCGGGTGGGCACCACACCGAGAGGGCACCACACCGGGCGGGCACCACACCGGGCGGGCACCACACCGGGCGGGCACCACACCGGGCGGGCACCACACTGGGCGGGCACCACACCGGGCGGGCACCACACCGGGCGGGCACCACACTGGGCGGGCACCACACCGGGCGGGCACCACACCGGGCGGGCACCACACCGGGTGGGCACCACACTGGGTGGGCGTGCGCCCAGCCAGCCGGCCGCAGACACACTGACACACACAGCGACAGGCTTCCCCTCTCCCCTGCCCCCAGGCGTACGCCCACACCTCCTGTTCCTAGAGGTGCTATGCCCTAGAAATCCCTTCCATTCACGGACTGCTGGGTGTGCAGCCAGCTGGCATCCCTGCCCTGGCGCTCTCCGCAGACCTGCCAGGAACGCCGCTGTGGGTTTATTTCGGGCGGAGAGGCAGCGAGGGGAGGAGCCGCAGACGTCTGGATGCTGCAGCCACTGGAGCCTCCGAGCCCGAGCCCCGGAAGCCAGGGCCTGGCTCCCTCCGGGGTGGCGGCCGGAGCCCGCCCTGGCAGCAGGGGAGCGGTGGTCTGCCCTTGTGGCCCAGCACCCAGCACCGCGCAGGGCCAGAGGGCAGGAAGTGCAGTCTGCCCACAAGCAGGTGTCAGGACAGGATTCTATGAAGGGGCTGCTGGGCGGAGGGTCTGTGCAGACAGGCTTAGTTAGGGACTCCAGAGGACTCATCCTGGCGACGGAGGACCCTGAGCTGTCCTGTCAGGGGAGGAGAGGACACGGAGACACAGGGGAAGGGGCCGTGTGACGACGGAGGAGAGACTGGAGTGATGCGGCCGTGAGCCAAGGAAACCACGGCGTAGACTCACTGAGCGGGTCATACTCCTAGGGGGGTGGGCAGAGACGCGGGGGGCTTAGACGCAGGGGGCAGAGACTTGGGGGGCAGAGTCCAGGAGGCTCCCCGTGCCCAGCTCCCAGCCGCCCCTCCATGGAGCCTCTCCTTGGGCAGCACGCACCTCTCCTGGCAGTGACACAGGGTCTGCTCCTCCAGAAAGTCCCCTGAGCCGTGGTGTCGAGTCTTCATCAGACTCCATCACAGACACGGTCCATTGTTCACATGGCTGACCCTAGCCCCTCCGGAGGTCAGGACCTGACCCAAAGCCCCCCCCCCCCCCCATTCACATGGTTAGACTTCCTGGCAGGCCCCAGGGCCCCAGGTAAACAAAGTCACCATTATCAGACGGGATATCCTGAGGGCTTAGAGGGTGCTTCCCAGGGGCTGGCTGATTCTTTAGTAGACACCCATAAACGGACCGTGGACAAGACACTCAACCTCTTGGGACCTCAGTGTTCACACCTGCAAAATGGGTAGGTGGGCGTGCGCCTTCCTTCCCGCGTGGCCGGGAGGATTGAGGGAGATGGCGTCTGTGCGCACAGCTGGTCCTCAGGAAGAGGAGGCTGCGTGGGCTCAGTCGGACGCCTGCCTCGCACGTGATCCATGCCCCCCTCCCACCGTGGCTCCAAGATCTAAGGGCTTGTTCAGGGTGCAGGTTCCTAAGGGAGCTGACAGCCGGCTGCAGAGCAGAGCCGAGCTCATTAGGTGCGACCTTTCTGATGAATTATGAAGAGCAGGAGCCACATGCTGAGCAGGGGAGGGAGGGCGGGAGGAGGCAGATGGAAGGAGAGGGATCTGGTTCGGTACCAGGAGAGCTGGACCCCCTGCAGCACGGCCAAGCAGGCTCAGGGCTGAGAGGCGCAGAGCCCCGGGGCAGGGGGCCCACCGAGAAGAAGGCGACGGACCAGGTAGCAACGGTGCCTTATGGGCGACGCTGCTGTGCCACTCGCTGGCGTGAGAAGGAGCGCCCTGAGGGTTCCTGCAGCCGGGGGAGGCCGGGCCTGCAGGCGGGCGGTGCTCTGTGGGCAGCCTCCCTGCAGAGGACGCTCAGGAGGCAGAGGGGCCGGGCTGAGGTCCTTGGACCTCCCACTCCCCTGCCCTTCATTCATCTTCCTGTCTCTCAATAAATTTAAAAAAAATATATTTTATTAATTTTCTTATAAAGAGGAAGGGAGAGAGATAGAGAGCCAGAAACATCGATGAGAGAGAAACATCGTCCAGCTGCCTCCTGCACACCCCCTACCGGGGATGAGCCCGCAACCAATGTACATGCCCTTGGCCGGAATCGAACCTGGGACCTATCAGTCCGCAGACCGATGCTCTACCGCTGAGCCAAACCGGTTTTGGCTATTTTATTGATTTTTTTACAGAGAGGAAGAGAGAGAGGGATAGAGAGCTAGAAACATCAATGAGAGAGAATCATCGACCAGCTGCCTCTTGTACACCCCCTACTGGGGATGTGCCCGCAACCAAGGTACATGCCCTTGACCGGAATCGAACCTGGGACCTTTCAGTCCACAGGCCAATGCTCCATCCACTGAGCCACACCGGTTTCGGCATGTCTCTCAATAAATTTTATTGATATTTTACAGAGAGGAAGGGAGAGGAAGAGCGAGTTAGAACCATCCATCAGCTGCCTCCCACACACCTCCCATTGGGGATGTGTCCGCAGCAAAGGCAAACGCCCTTGAGCGAAATCAAACCCAGGACCCTGAGTTTGCAGGTCGATGCTCTATCCACTGAGCCAAACTGGGCAGGGCTGGACCCCACTTTTCCAAACACCACATGTGTCTGTCCATAAGTCCCTTTGGCAGCTCTGCGATGTACCCAGAATCTACTTGTCTCTTCCCATTCCACAGCTCCCAGCGGGCTGTCACCCCCACGCGGTCCCGGCATCACTGCCGTCAGCCCTGGGCTGTCTCCTCGCCATCCAGCCTCAGCCTGTGTAAACCACGTTGATTAAAACCTACGTTGCTTGGGCTTCACCCCTGCCCCAAACCCCCCATGTCTCCTGATCTGGCTCCGAGTCCCCGACCTGCTCCCTCTGGGCTCCCTGTCCTGCAGAAAGGGGGCCTCAGTGGGCAGCAGGGGGTCAGGGTGTGTGTGTGTGTGTGTGTGTGGGTCACCCGGGCCCTTCAGTGCTGGGACACCCGCCCTGTATACAGGTATCAGAGTGGGCACCCGGGCCCCATGAGGGGAGAAGGTACACCTGGGCCTTCACCTCTCTCTCTAACCTCCACCAGGTGGAAAACACCCCATGCCTGGCCAGGATCTGCCCCCGGGAAGGATGCTGGCTGGCCCTTTGCTTCCTAACGGCAGCTGGAATCCTGGAGAAAACGCTCTAAATAATGTACGCATCGGTGTGCACGCACGCACGCACGCACGCACGCACGCACAGCCCTCAGCTCCACATTCCTGATGTGATTGGAGTCATTGAATCATGGAGCCCACAGGACCGCCCCTGAGACAGGCGGCGGCTGCTGTCTGTGCCCAGGTGTGCGGGTTCCCCTCCATTCCCTTCAGGAGCCGCGGAAGTACCGTCAACACCACCTAACCACCTGGAACGCTTCCCGCAGGCGGACAGGGAATGCCTGCCCAGCTGGGGGACACCGCTCTCCCATCTGGTCCACGGGGGCTCGGAGCCACCGGCCCTGGGATGAAGCTGGAAGGGTTGGCACCCAGCCCCTCACTCCAGGGGAGCTCGGGGCGGGACCACAGGCAACTCCGCCACCCTCAGCGCCAGGCCTCACCGCGGCGCCATCGCGGGCATGGGCCAACCCTGCCGTGAGCTCCGGCCTTGCCCGAGCCAGGCCCGTGGCCAACTGCTCTGTGCTCTCTGGCCGCCTCAAGCCCAGCAAGGCCCTAGCGGCATGGGGGTGGAGGGTGGGGGTGTAGGGTGGCCTCTGTCTTACAGATGAGGGGACCCAGGTTCAAAGAGGCCACACCAAGTGCTCCGAGCCACTGAACGCTGGAACCGAAGAGCTGGCCCTGAGCCTGGGGGCTCTCTCTGACCCCCACTGGCCCTCCTCTCCAGGCTGGGGTGGAAACACGTGAGCTCTCCTCACCTCTCACATCTCTCCCCTCCACATTTCCCACAACAATGCCCAGCCTGCGCCCCGAGGGCCACCTGCCCGTGTTCCAGGCCTGTCCACGCTTATCCAGGCTCTCAGGCTCTACCCAGGGATCCGCTTCCAAAAATACACCTCGCTCCGGCGTGTGGCTGAAGGGCAGGGCAGCTGGGAATTGGCGGGGGCGGAGAGACAGGGGTGGGTGGAGGGGGAGGGGGAGACACTGAGAGAGAGTCAGCTGGTAGCTCCCCGGATGGAAAATTTCCCCCAAACTCCTCCAGAGGTGGCGGGGAGCCACTCCGGACCCAGCACCGGGGCACGGGGTGGTGAATGATCATCTCTCTGGCGGCTGCTACCTGCAGGCCGGGCCGGACACCGCTCTGCTGGGGCGGCCTCTGTCCTGGCTGGTGTGGTGGAGCTGGAGCCTCAGGGTACATTCCTGCCTGCCTGGCGGTGGGCAGGGACCCCATCTCATCAAGCTCCTCGTGTCCTACAGCACCCTGCGGCCTCCGGGGCGGCGGGGGTGGGGTGGGGGGGTCCCGGGTCCTCGCAGCCTGGCTGGTCCGCCCAGAGAGCCTGCTTCCTTGCCCACACGGCCGCCAGGCGGCCACCCCGTGCCCCGAGGGGCGCAGGCCTGTCGGTGTGGAAACTCGAAGTTGCCCTTTTTTTTTTTTTTTTTTTAAACTTCTGCTGACAGCCTGAGAACGCTGTGATGTATACGATTAATATGAGAAGCAACATCATTATTCCGTTAATATATTATTCATCTCGCCAGTGATCTCCTCCCGCACGCACGGAGCCCCGGGTTTTAATAGAGCTGCATTGTGCACCGAGCTCGGCGCATTAAACATGCATGAGATGCAATCGCACTCCATCCGCTCCCCCGGCAGAGACAACAATGCCGGGGCGGGTGGAGCAGCGGGCTCTCATTAAGGAATAGTCACCGGGGCCAGGGGAGCCCGCTCTGTCCTCCCCCTCCCCCACTCCCGTTACCCCCAGGGCCAGCACCTGCAGCTCAGCCATCTCCCTGCTTACTCAGCAGACCTGCAGGAGGGGGTCGGAGCACCTCCACTCCAGCGCAGGGGCCCACCCCCAAGTTCCCACTGCCCCGGCCCCGCCCCCACCCAGGCTCAGGACATTGGGGGTCACCCCACCGGGCGTTGGTCCCTCCGTCCTCGGGGCCCACAGCGCTGTGTGCAGTGCGGGCTGCAGCTGCCCCATGAGGAGGTGGACTCCCCGCCCCCCAGGGCTGCCCGGCTGCCCAGAGGATAAGGGATGACGCTGCTCTAGCATCACCAGGTCCCGTGTTCTAAGCCCCGTTCTCCCTCCGGAGCCCTGCAGCCCTCTCTGACCAGCCCTTTCCAGGGGGGGACACAGAGACACGTCACCCACAGCCGCCTACAGGCTGTGGGTGTGTGGACAGCCAGGGCCTCCGGGGAGGGCTCTGCCCTTTTCTCGGAGTCAGGCTGCAGGCCACGGGCAGAGGGAACAGCACGGGCTGCGGTAACGAGGTGGGCAGGGGCCGGCCGGGGAACTGACTGCCCGTGTGCCGTGAAGCAGGTAGCAGACTCACCAACACAACCTGGGTGCCCGGGCAGATCTGGGGGTGGGGGGGTCGTCTCTGGGGGGCTTAGGTCACGTCAGGGCTCCTGTGCGATCCAGCCTCCTCGGAGCCGTGAGGAGGTGAGGAGTGGGGAGGGCTCAGGGGCTGCCTTCCCGCCGCCCATGTGCACCCACTGCCGGGTCCTGGGCAGGTCTCCGACCTCCCTGCACCCAGGAAACGAGCAGCTGCTCTGGGTGGCCTCGGGGGCTGAACCTCCTGATCCAGAGCCTCCCGGGCTCCCCGTTGCTGCCTCTGCGGGGGGAGGGCCCCCCCAGGAGAGCTGGTCCCGGGAGCTCTGCCTGGAGCGCTCAGTGAGTGGCAGGACGGACCCCTCCGCCCTGGCAGCCCTAAGCTGGTCGGAGGCTGTGCTGTTCCTCCCCCTCCGCCTCCTCCCTGCCTCTCCCCCTCTGCCCACTGCTCCCTGCGCCCGCCCCGTCACCCCCTCGCCACCTGTTAATGAGTCCCAGGGAGATGCCGTGCGCCAGCGTCGCCTTCCCGCCTTCCCGTTGGCAGGCGAGAGGCCCTGGGAGCCCCGGGCACGCCTGGCTCTGCGGAGTGCGGCCCTGGCTCACGGTTTCCATGGCAATGGCACTCGCTACCAGCCTTGGCTTGTTACCAGGGCCGATGACAGCCATGACAGCCGGGCACACCGAGTCCAGCTGCGCCCGCAGCCGGAGGGGCCGGGGTGCCGAGGGGGCGGCTCCCTGCCTCCCTGTCCTCGGGGGTCCCGCCTGGGGCGCTGCGCCCAGGAGGCCCGCCCCGTTGCTTGGACAACTGGGTGTTGTCAGCAGGAATGTTAGGGTGCAGGAGGAGCCGGGATGGGGCCGAGGACCGAGGGCAGGCCAGGCCTGGGCCCCCGTGGGCAGGGCTGTGTCCCCTCGGGGCCTCTCTGCAGGAGGACAGACATTCCCGGGAGCAGATGCTGCTTGGCATGGAGGGAGCACCTCCTCCTGGCGAGCTTGTGAGCACTCTCCCACCTGAGGTTGTGATCACTCTTCCATCGGCCGGCACGGGCTCTACTATGTGGCCTGCCTGACCCTGCTGGCTTCCAGAAGGGAGAAGAGAAGGCTCCCTGCTGATCTGGCCCGGCCCCGTGTCCCCCAGACCCTCCTCAGAAGGGCCCCCAAGCTCGTAGTGTCCTCAGGCCCCGCTGCTGCCCACAGGCCCCCCGCAAACATCTCTGAAGGGCCAAGGCGGGCGGTGGGCGGACACAGGCGCCTCCTGCCCCCGTGCCTCGCTGGGGCGGTGCTCACACGCCACTGACATTTCCCCTGGAGCTTTCACAGGTTCCAGCCCGAGGGAAGCAGAGCGTGAATGAATCACTGCTGTTTCCCTCCCTCCCTCCCTCCCTCCCGCAGAACAGACACCCGGCAGCTGTCCTGTCGTCCCTCTCGGCCTTGCAGGAATTGTCGTCTGTTTGTGGTGGCAGGGAGGGGGGGAGGGATATCCATGGGACACGGGGGGATCTCTCTGCTCCGTGTAGGGTTGGCATCTGCCTCTCCGGGCCAGCGTCCTAACCACCCCCCAGGCAGGTGTGCGCGCGGCCTCGGCCTCCCGGCAGCCGCCTAAAGCCGTGGCCGGCAAACTCATCAGTCAGCAGAGCCAAGTACCAACAGCACAGCGATTGAAATTCCTTTGGAAGCCAAATGTTTTAAACTTAAACTTCTTCTAACGCCACTCCTTCAACATAGACTCGCCCAGGCCGTGGTGTTTTGTGGAAGAGCCACACTCAAGGGGCCAAAGAGCCGCATGTGGCTCGCGAGCTGAAGTTTGCCGACCATGGGCCTCAAGGAACCAGGTGCTGCACCAGGATGGCCCCGGGGACAATGCTGACCAGGGGGGGTGGGAGATGGGATGCAGCTGGAAGATACCTTCTCCACCTACTCTCCCGGGGACGATGCTGACCAGGGGGGGTGGGAGATGGGATGCAGCTGGGAGATACCTTCTCCACCGCTCCTCCTCCTGAAACACCGCTCCCAGTTACTCCACACACCCTGCTGGAGCGCCCCGCGGCCCGGTGCCCTGGGACACTCACCTCTGCAGGTGAGGCAGCGGCCAGCCGGGGAGCACGTCTGTTCCTGTAGGTCTCCCCCATCCTCACTCTCACCCCCCTGGGGTGGCACAGCTAGGCATTAGCCCTCGAGTCTTATCTTGGGGTCTGTTTTCTAGAAAACCCGACGGAGACAGACTCAGCTACAGCGCACACCGTCCTGTGTCCTAGGGAGGGCGGGGCTTTCTCCTGAGGCGGGACAGCAGGCAGCAGCTGAGCTTGGGGGCGGGAACTGCTTATTCAAACCCATTCACCTGTGGGTGGGCAGGGGGCCTGCCCCCACAGGCACGTGGCAGGATCTGCGGAGACCCTGCTTCCCGTTATTTGGGGTATGAACCAGCGTTGGAGTGACTGGATCACGAGGCCGCTCTATTTTTAATTTTTTGAAGATGTCATCCATGTCTCCCAGGCAGGGCCTCTTAGGTGTCTGCAGGAGAGCCAGGGTCACGCCGGGGACAGTCAGCAGCGTGGCGTGGAGGTGGGAGGCCGGGCCGCCGTCTGCCCTGCTCCGGGCGTGGCCGGGGAGCTGACGCCTGGATCTCATGAAGGGAGAGGAGAAAGGAGCTGCGACGGGGAGGCCGCAGGACGCAGAGGCTCCTCCTGAGAAACCTCACTCTGCACCGCTCGGTCTGACGCTGGTTCACAGCTATTACCCTCCGCCCGGCAGGACAGGAGAGGACTGATCCCTCGTCCCAGCGGGGCTTAGGGCGGGAGCCAATGAGTCAACGCCCATGACGGCACCGCAGTCCGTGACGCACGGGCGGCATCCCGGGACACGCCCGTCACACCGTCCGACTCCAAATGCCGCGATGGCCCCGGGAAGGGGCTGGCCGCTGTGCTGCCCGAGCGGAGACACTGTCCCTCGGCCCGAGGCCGGTTGAGGAGCCGGGAGAATGAGCATGATGGGCGAGCCTGGTCCGGGGCCACCCTGCTGGGCTGGGAGGAGAGAGGCAGGGCCCAGTCCTCGGGGAAGGCGGGTGGAAGGCAGGGTGGGAAGGGACACGGGAGGGGAAGGCGTGATGGGGATGTAAAAGCAGGACTGAGCTCAGGGGCCTACAACGCCCCGAGGCTGCCGGCCACGGTGGGGTGCATGAGAAAGAGCACTGTGCGTGGAGCAGTGCGCACCTCTAAGAGGAGAGGGTCCGTGGTTCTCTTCAGGCGTGAGAGTGGGCCTGTCACACCCTGCATAACCCTGAGAAGCTCAGAATGATGCCTGAATCCACCACAGTCCGTGTCCGTGTCCCCCTCCCCCCCCTTCCCCCTGCAGGCCTCAGAGCTGCTGAGCCACAGTTCTGGAGGCTACAAGTCCAAGGTCAGGTGTGGGCCACGCCACGCCCCCCCTGCAGGCCGTAGGGCAGGACCGGCTGCAGGCCTCTCTCAGGGCTTCTGATAGGCCTCACTCCAGTCTCCACATGGCATTGTGTGTGTGTGCATGTGTGTGTATGCATGTGTGTGTGCCTGTGTGTGTGTGTGTGTGTGCCTGTGTGTGAGTGTGCCTGTGTCTGAGGTTCCCTTTTCATAGGAATGCTGGCTCCTATTGGATTGGGGTCCCGGCCACTCCATTATGCTCATTTTACCTAAATTCTTCTGCAATGACCCTGTCTCCAGGTCAGGACTGGCCATAGGAGGTTCAACATATGGATGTGGGGGGAGGAGACACAATTTGATCCATGACACCCCGAAGACAGAATCCAAGAAGCAAGCGAGGTGGCCTCAAAGCAAAGTTAGGGTGTCATCCCCAGAGGAGGGCAGAATGACAGCCGTTGTCCTCGGGGCCTAGAGGGGGGTCCCCAGGCGCCGGGCCGCCACGTAAATGAACCTCTAGCTTCCTCCCGAATCCCTCCCTCAGGCTGAGAGGACCTCCCTCAGACAGAGGACCACACTCCAGGTGCCCGCCCCGCACTCACCGGCAGGAGTGAGCGGGGCACCCTCAGCTGCTCTGCTGGGTGCTGGGCTGAGCAACGAGCAGACACACCCTCTCTGCCCTCGGGGGCCGCCACCTGTCTCCCCCTCCCCGTGTCTTTCTCGATCTCAGGAACGGAAACGGGAGGGAGTTAATCAGACACACTGGCTCGGGGACCTCATTCGGTTTGAGCAGTAATTAAAATAAAAGCTGTTTGGAAATATGATTATAGATTGGCCCATCAAAGCAAATTAAGTCTTGGAAGAGTAATGGCCTAATTAGCTCCCAGATTCTGTCATTTAAAAATCCAAACGCCCTGTTGTCCCGGAGCAGGAAATGCCGGGGCCCAGCTGTGACAGGTGCGGGTCAGGTGACTGCGGGTCTGAGAGGGGAGGGGCTGCAGGTGCAGACCATTCATCCAGGCTAACCCAGCCGACCTCGAATCCTTAGTTATCCATGTGCTTCACGGGGCCCTTTTTGGTGGCTTTTGTGCATAAACCACCCACTCGGGGCTCCTGGGCTCCAGACCTTGGTGGGGCCCACCCCTCACTCACACCCTTCCTGTCCCAAGCCCAAAACTCAACCCCAAACATCTGCTCCCTATTTCCTCAAGACTAAGCCTGTCTTTGCGACAGTCTCCCCAACCCCGACTCTGCTCACCTCCAGTTTCCCCACTGGCCTGGGAGATAGGGTGGGTGAGGTTCTGGAAAGTTCTGGAATGTGCAGGGATGCCTCAGGTCCTGTCCCTGTCTACTGTTTCCCCCTTTAGAAACAGTACGCAGGTCTCCCCGCAGGGACCTGCCCTGCACTGTGGGCCCAGGTGCCTTGTGCCGGCTAACCCCACCCCTGGCCCAGGAACAGACACGTGATCCAGGTCTGGCCAATCGGAATACTTGATTCCCCGGCCTAAGTGATTGGCGAACCAAGCCGGCCAATGGGAAACAGAGGGGCCACGTGGGCTTTTCTACAGAGTTGCTCAGTGGCATTGCCCTCTTGCTGCTGGAGGGTGAGCCTCCCTCAGGCTGTCCAGCCCCAGGACAGCGGAGCCCTGCCTGGGCTGGGAGTGAGACTTCCTGGACCTTCAGTCTCTGCACCAGCCCTTCCATTTTCCACGCGGGCCAGGTTGAGCCGGAGTGCTGGGCCTTGCCGATGCCCTAATCCTGCAAGTTTCCCAGATTCCTACCAGAGCCCCCTGTCTCCAGTCTTCACTCCCCAGGAGAGTGACCAGTGGGACCTCATCCCTACAGATCCCCTCAAAAGCAGATAGGGCCCTAGCCGGGTAGAGCATCAGCAGGGTCCTTGGTTCAATTCTGGTCAAGGGCACATGGCGGATTGTGGGCTCGGTCCCCAGTGTGGGGAGGGCATGCAGGAGGCAGCTGGTCAATGATCCTCTCTTATCATTAATGCTTCTCTCTCTTTCCCTCTCCCTTTCTCTCTGAAATCAATATATATATATATATATATATATATATATATATATATATATATATATATATATATATTTTTTTTTTTTTTTTTTTAAAGCAGCCGAAACCGCTTTGGCTAGGTGGATGGAGCGTCAGCCTGCGGACTGAAAGGTCCCGGGTTAGATTTTGGTCAAGGGCATGTACCTTGGTTGCAGGCACATCCCCAGTAGGGGTGTGCAGGAGGCAGCTGATCGATGTTTCTAACTCTCTATCCCTTTCCCTTCCTCTCTGTAAAAAAATCAATAAAATATATGCATATATAAATAAAAGCAGATTTTATTCACTGCACCCCCTGAGAAGTGGATGCTAACATGGTGGTAGAATTTTATTAGGAGAAACACCCGTGGGGGAAGTGGAGAGGGAGTCAGGAAGGACTGGGGCCATAAGCCCGTGATGCAAGGTGCGGGCCTCCCCCCCCCCCCGCCCCCCAAGAGAGAGGCTGGGTGAGGAGGTTGGTGGGGTGTCCTGGACGCCATGGAACCCGAGGGAGACTGGCGAGGCTGTAGGGAGGCCTGGAGCCTGATGCAGGACTAACAGACACGTCCTGAAGACAGTCAGACTGGGCACGGGTGGGTCCTGCCACATACATACACGGTGTGTGTGCGAACATGATCTCCTGTCAGCTCAGGCCAACCCAACCAGACACCAGTGGCTCTGCACCCATTTTACAGCTAGGGACACGGACCACAGAGAGGTCAAGCAACTGGCCCAAGGTCACACAGCTGGCACGAGGTGGAGCCAAGACCGGGACCTCTGCTCTCACCTTCACGGCACTGCCAGGAGCCTCAGCCCTGAGGCTGCCACCGTGACCCTATGTCCCTGGAGACCTTCCGTTCCCTCCCAGGCCTCAGTTGCCTCACGGGAAATGAGGGTGTTGGAGTCCAGCAGGTTCCTAAGCAAGATGTGTCCCGGAAGCAGACGGAGGACGGTAGATCCCCCCAGCCTCATCCCATGAGCCGCACAGGAGCGTGCATTGCAGGCATGTCCCCTGGGTGACATACCCGGGCAGCGTTTTGAGAACCCCCCGCCAGGAGAACCCTCGGATCCCCCCCAGTTACACCAACTCCCTCCCCGGTGACAGCGGGCGCCAGAAGGCTGGATGGATCCCTGCTCGTGGCTGGTGCGCTCCGCGGAGCTGCGGGGAGATGGGCTGGCGGCCGGGCTGCAAATGAAAAGCAGACACGTTCTAAATTACGAGCTGCACACAAAGCCCGGGAAGCCGGCTCTCCATTCAGACCCAGAGAGCTCGGTGCCGTCGCCTTGGCAACACAGTGTGCGCCAAGAACCCGGCCTTCCGTGGGGCTCCTGGTCCCTGACCGGCGGGCGTCCCGGCACTGACCCGGGAGAGGTGGTGGGGGGCGGGGAAGGCTCCACAGCCCCCGGAGAAGGCAGATTGGAGGCACAAAGCAGTCCACGGGGGATGGAGGGACACGGGGAGAGAGGAGCCGTCAGACCTGGCGAGGAACCCAGGTGCCCACTGGGAGTCACATTCTCGGGGGAGAGGGAGGTCCTACTGCAGCTCCCACGCTGGCAGGCGCCCCACCCCGTCACTGTCTGCGTGGGTGGCCGGGCGGGTTCCCAGCCGTGAGATAACGGTGCAGGCGTGCTGGGTGCAGGAGGGAGATGGAGAGGCAGCTTGGGGTAAAACAGTGTCACTCCAGGTGCTGCTGACAGCGCTGTGGGAGGAGGCGGTCCCTTGGTCCCTGCTCGGCCACCTGCACCCGGGCCGGGGCCGGGACACCTTCCCGCAGGGGGGCCGGCTGCCCCCTGTGCCTGGCGCCTTCCGGTTCCCGCCCAGCGGGTGCTCCTTTGTTCCGTCCCGTGCGTGGGGCACGCCCCAGCTTTCTGCATCTCTGCCCCCGCCAGGGGTCGGAGTTCCTCCGCTCAGCAGGACGTGGGGACTGGCCTTCCTCTGGCCAGAAACGGCGGGGCCTCCTGGGCAGAGTGAGTGTCCTGCTTAGAGGCGTCGTGAAGCTGGAGGCGCAGGGTCCTCGGGCTGCTGGCGTTCCGAAGGCGGAGGGAACATTCAGAATCTGGGAAAAGTAATTTTGGGCTGTGAAATGTGATCAACATTACCAAGTCGTAATCGATAGACGTCTAATGAAACATCTACCGAACGTCACGCTGGGGCTGCGAGGCAGCAGGGACGGGTCCGACTCCCGTGTGGTTGGCTGTAAATGGTATTGAACGAGGGGCGGGGGGAGCAGGGCGGGGGGGGGGGGGCGGGCTCTGTATGGGTCCCCTGGGGGAGCCGGGGGGGGGGGGAGGGGAGGGAGGAATGTGTCCTTTCACGGCTGTGGAGGCCAGGCGGCCAAAGTCGAGGTGTGGGCAGGGCTGCACCCCCTCCAGAGGCTCTGGGAAGACCCCTCCGGCCTCTCCCAGCTGCTGGTGGAGGCCGGCCACCCTCCGTACTTCCCCCCCCCCCCCCCCCCGGGCTGGTGGCGGCATCGCCCCATCCCCGCCTCTCCCTCCCCATGTCCTCCTCCCTGGGTGCACCGTCCACGTTCTCTCCTCTTCCCCGAAGGACACAGCCATGGACTGTGGGGCCCCTCTCACCCAGTGTGACACCCACTTGCTGACACCTGCAAAGGCCCTATTTCCGAATGAGGTCACAGGCGGAGGTTCGGGTGGGCGTGAATTTCAGGGTGCTTATTGGACACCCCACAGGTAACGGTCTGGGACCAGGGGGGCCTTGGGTGGTCTTAAGGGGAGGGGCTGTGCCTTGAACCTCCAAGGAGTGGGTGAAGGAATGGCCCACTGGATCCCAGCTGGCTGACTTTGGCCCTGGCTGCCGGGAGCGGCGGGGGGAGATGGGGAGAGGACGAAGCAGGGAGGTGACCTGAGCGGTGTGCAGGAAGGGATGGACAGTGGGGACAGAGTGACGAAGGGCTGATATGAATAACAATAGGACAGTAGTCAGCGCTTTGTGAGGATCTCCTGTGGGCCGGGCACAGCTCTGCGCTGAGTTCTCCCACAGCCGTCGGAGGAAGGTCAAGGACACCGGCTCAGAGAAATGAACTTGCGCAAGGTTACACACTGAGTGGCCAGATGATGATGATCTCTGAATTCATAACAATCTGGCCATTCAGTGTATATTCTATATAATAAAAGACTAATGTGCAATTTGTCCCCTCAGGAGTTTAACTGCTCGCTATGACTGTATACACACACACACACACACACACACACACACACACACACATATATATACACACTGAGTGGCCAGATTATTATGCGTTCAGAGATCATCATCATCTGGCCACTCAGTGTATAGTAAGTGGGAGAGTTGGGATTTGAAGCCAGAATCCCTGCAGTCTGTACCCATCCTCACAACCCAAAGCTGACTTTACATGGGTGATCCGAAGGGAGCAGGTAGGAAGGGGGTGTGGGGAAGGAGGGCACCACCCCTTCCTGAGATGGGGAGTGGTGGGAGGAGCGAGTTTGGGGGTACCCAGGGGGTCACATTGGAAACGTGGAGGAGGAGGGCCTGTGGGGTAGGCCAGGCGAGGTCGGTGGGCAGGCCCGGGAGAGGAAGGAGGAGTCAGACAGTGTGCAGGGAGCCTGCGGGCCAGGATCTGAGTAAGCAGAGCCACAGCCCATCCCTCCGCCCACCTGCCGCTCTCTCTCTCCCTGGGCTCCGCGTCCTCGCCCCCTTTCTGCTTTATTAAAACTCCCTTGACAACGTGCCGCCCTCTGCGCGTGGACTGGGCACACGCGGTGCCTATTTCGGGACGCGGTGCCTCATTGCCACGCCGCTCCCTCTCCCACAGGTTCTATTCGCCCCGGCTGCCGGGCCCGGGGTCTGAATGGCTGGTCTGTGCGCTAAATTCGTCCCCAGAAATGCCAAGCATCGCCCGCCAGGAGCGTTCCGTCCTTTGTTCCCAGCTCCCCTTCTTATGCACAAAAGCGGCGCTGGAACCTCTCTCTCTCTCTCCCCCCATCTCTCTCTCTCTCTTTCCTGAGTGAGCGGAGAGCTGGGCCCTGCCTCACACCCCAGGCCTCCGCCTGTGCCACTGGCCCCTGAAAGGATTGCTTAAAGTCCCATAAAGGGAAAGGGCGTGGGGGGGGGGGTTCTCAAACCCTAAATGAGCAGTGAAGCCAAGTCACTCACCTCCTAGGTGGAGCATCACACACCTGCCCACGTCCCGCAAGAAAGCGAAACAAATAAGAAAGAAGCTTCAGGGATTAAAACAGACTTGGATCACCTATTTAAAAATTTTTCTTCTATCTGGTTATGTTATCAGTTTGATATAAAGTATGGCCCATTTATTTATGTTCATAATCACTCTTTTATATATATTTTTTAATTGATTTTTTTACAGAGAGGAAGGGAGAGGGATAGAGGGTTAGAAACATCAATGAGAAGGAAACATCGATCAGCTGCCTCCTGCACACCCCCCACTGAGGATGTGTCCACAACCAAGGTACATGCCCTTGACTGGAATCGAACCTGGGACCCTTCAGTCCACAGGCTGATGCTCTATCCATTGAGCCAAACCGGTCAGGGCCATAATCATTCTTAAGCCTTCCCCTCCCAATCTTGTTGAGTTAATTTTTTGACACAGAAGTGAACATGATACAAAAAGGTACAGCCGGAGAAGCCCTCCCTCTCCCCCCATCTACCCTGCGGGCGGCCCATTAACTCTGGGCTTAGCCTCCAGTGTTCCCGTTCGCAAAAGCCAGCGGGGATAGATGTTCGTGTGGTTATATTCTTTCTTACACAGAAAACAGCCCCGCCGTAATGCCTTCTCATGCCTCGCTTTTTTCACTTAACAATACATCCTGGAAAAAGCACTCGGCGTTAGTGCATAGAGAGCCCCATTTCTGAGAACAGCCGCAGCCTCCGCCCCGCGCCGCCCTCCGTGTGGAAGTGTTTACGGCCGGTGGTGCCGCCATAACTCAGCGGTGCCGGGCAGCGGTGTTTCAGGCTCGATTCCTGGAAATGGGATTGCTGGGCGGGGGAACACGCACGGGTTTTGTGGGCTCCGATCACATTTCCCTCCCGGGGAAGGAGGCTCCGTTTTGTCCTCCCACCAGCAATGCATGAAAATGCCTCACACACACACACACACACACACACACACATATATAAATATATATATTTTGCAGGGATGCAGGGGGGGACCCTAACAGACAGGTCCATACAGAGCCTCGTTGTGTGATGCCCGGATGGTGTTCCTCCAGCGGCAGGGACATCCATCAGCGGCAGGACGGCAAGTGGACGGAGGGACGTGCGTTTGTCTGCGAGATGTTTTCTGCTTTAGTCAGAAAGGGCCGAGGTGGGGGTGGGGGCTCCAGGAAAGATGGCAGTCGAGCCTGTTCTTTGGAGACATGTTCCGGGAATGCCTCCCCCACTCACCTGGCTGCTGTCCCCTCTGAGAGGGCGGGGGTGGGACAGAGAGACCACAGCCTCCCTCAGGAGGGTGGCCGGAAGGCGCCTCTGAGAGTGAGCGAGTTGTGGGGTGTCAAAATACTTCACATCACTCAGCCAGTGTGGCTCGGTGACTGAGTGTCAACCCGTGAACCAGGAAGTCATGGTTCTATTCCCAGACAGGGCAAATGCCTGGGTTGTGTGTTCAATCCCCAGTAGGGGGTGTGCAGGAGGCAGCCAATCAATGATTCTCTCTCATCATTGATGTTTCTATCTCCCTCTCCCTCTCCCTCCCTCTTCCTCTCTCTCTAAAATCAATAAAAGCATATTAAAAAATAGTTCACATCGTCATGACTTGGGCTTTGGCCTCTGGGTGGGCATGGCCATGTGCCAGAACAGGGGCCCGGTGCCTGCCAAGCCAGGGATGACCCCCTATAACTGAGGGACCAAGATAAGGTTTGGGAGTCCCAGGGGAGTTGCTGGGGTGGCCAGGACAGCAGAGAGACACTGAGAGAGCTTGGAGCAGAGACCATCTACCATGACCTATCCCAGGACATTGACTATCTGTGGAGCACACAGACTACTTCAGTTACCTGTATCAGTTACCTACCGCTGCATAACAAATTGCCCCCAAACTTACGAGCTCAAATAAGTGTTATCTCACCCGGTTTCTGAGAGCCAGGACTCTGGGAGTGGCATAGCTGGGCGGTTTAGCTCAGGGTCTCTTGTAAGGATGCAGTCAAGATGTTGGTGGGTGTGATGACCCACGTCCGCGTGGTTTAGGGTTTGGGCTCTGGAGAAGGGGCTGCACGCAAATGACAGAGGTGAGACAAGAAATAGTAATTTGGAAATTGGGGGGCCAGGTGGGAGCCAAGAGGAAGGACTCTGCTTGGGCTTAGGCCTTGCCATCCTTTTACTCAATTTGGGATCCACCCGTAGGCCTTAGGCAGGCAATCTCCAGTAACAGACTAGTGTATCCGTAAGGATTTACATGACCATCAGGTGGGGCAGTTGCTTCAGCTGCCATTGTCTCCACTAAACAGAGGGTGCCTCGCTCTGACCTTTGCCTGGGCTCCAGGGTCACCAGCCTTCAGGCTCCTTGTCCACACCGCTCTGTAGTGAAGACCATAAGCGGTTTCCCTCAGGTGGGTCTGCTGGGCTGGGACTCATGACCTCATCTCAGAAGTCGCCCACCATCATTTTTGCCTTACGCTGGGGACTCGAAGTGAGTCACAAAGTCCAGCCCACGCCCAAGCAGAGGAGTAGCAGGCTCCATTTTTTTTTTTTTTTTTTTAAAGGGAATGTCAAACCATGTATGGACATATTTTAACCCACTACATCTGCAACGCACCCCCCAGAGCGTGGTGGCTTACAACAAAGGACATTTCTTTATTCCATTACCTGGGCTGGACTCAAATGGAAGGATCGTCAGCTGGTCTCCTGGGTGGCCGCCTGAGGCCACAAAGAGCCAGCATGCCCTGGGCCCCGGCCACCTTGGCTTTCAGAGCCCCTTGAGTGAGTGACGGGGAGAAAGCCGGGCCCTCCAGGCACTGATGGATGGGGGTGCCATGTGGGTGGGGAGCTGTGGGCACTACCTTGACCCGCCTTTCTGGGCATGGCTGCTGGAAGCCAAGATCAACAGTAATCAAGATCAAGATCAAGAGTTTGTCAGAAGGCTGACCTGGGCTCCTTTGATAGTCACAGGGTGGATTTGCATTGTATTATCTACTGCTGACTCAATGGCCAAAAGCCGTGGTCAGCAAACTGTGGCTCGTGAGCCACGTGAAGCTCTTTGGTCCCTTGAGTGTGGCTCTTCCACAAAATCCCCTGGCCTGGGCGAGGCTATTTTGAAGAAGCGGCATTAGAAGAAGTTTGAGTTTTAAAAATGTGGCTCTCCGAAGAAATGTCAATCATTGTACTGTTGATATTTGGCTCTGTGGGCTAATGAGTTTGCCGACCGCTGGCCTAAAACAAATTCTCCCCTAACCTGATCATCTTACTGTTTACTAAGCAATCACCTCTGATATGTCTGTTTGCGTTCCTAGAAGTCAATTGTGCATATAGTAAATAAAAGCTGACCGGACCCAGGAGGCTCAGTGGAACTTGACAGCTACCGTTAGGTTTTCCCTGGCCTCCCCTCATCATTTCAGAATTATTCTTTCTTGTCTTGTGTTCTCATTTGCGCATCAGCTCCGTCTGCAAGCCTTTGAACCCGGAAGCCACGCTGCCCGTGGCTTTCCCCACGTGGCCCAGGACCCGCCCTCATTTTCTAGATGTGGGATGTTTCCTGGACCCGACAGGAAGATACTGCCATTGGGATGTAAGGGGGAGCCCATCCCGCGTACCAGCAGCTTTTCATTTCTGAGCGTCCCTGAGCGTTACTCTTCTAACAAAAATAACGGCCCGTCCCCAACTTCTGAACAAAGAGCCATAAGAGTGACAGATGTGGGCGCTCGGCACACCGGGTGTCACTTTGGATTTACTGCCCCCTGACTCTTCCCGCGGAGCCGCCCTGAATGCACACCTCGGGCTCCATCCATCACGCCGCCTGTCTCTCCTGCAGCATCTGATCCCCACGCCTCTCAGCTCGGCTTCTCCAGAGCGTCCGCGGGACTGACTGTCCTGCGGGATGTGTTCGAGACACGGCGCGGGCTGTAAAACCGGAGCCTGGACTGGGAAGCCTGAAAAGCTGCCTGACGCACGATAAATGTAGTTCCTGGGGTTCATCCCGGGTCATCCGACAGCAGGAAGAGAGGGGGTTTGTGGGGGGGTCCCCTTTGAACTCAGGCTGGGAGGCTTGTCCCTTCAAGGCTTTTTAAAAAAATATATATTTTTATTGATTTTGTACAGAGAGGAAGGGAGAGAGATAGAGAGCCAGAAACATCGATGAGAGAGAGTCATCGATCAGCTGCCTCTTGCACACCCCCTACTGGGATGTGCCCGCAACCAAGGTACATGCCCTTGACCGGAATCGAACTCGGTCCCGTCAGTCCCCAAGCGGATGCTCTATCCATTGAGCCAAACCGGTTTTCGGCATCCCTTCGACGTTTTAACCTCGGTGACGTGGGCAATGCCGTCTCTCGCAAAACCAGCCCCTGGACACTGCCGTCTGGGGGTTCCCCCCGGAGCCCCGCCCGGGCTGGGAGGGAGCCTGGGAGGCTCCGGGGCACCTGCCTCCCGCTGCGGGAAAGGAGGCTCCTCAGCCTGGGAGTTCCTCCCAGAAGCCACAACCGCGATGAAGGGGGCACATGACTGCCAGTGTCGTTACCAGCAAGACACTCGGGGAACATCTATTTCACAAGGGTGAGTCACTGGAATGGCTTCGTTTGGTTTGAACTTAGAATAGCGCCGGATTATTCAGCGCGGGAGGGGGCGGGAGGGGGTGCGGGCTGCCAGGCCGCACAGCCTGCGGGCGGCACAGGCAGAGGAGCAAGCGGGACAGCTGTCTGGGGGCGGCCCGGGGTCGCTCCATCGCGGGACGCCTGGATTGCTCCTGCGCTTGGTAAAACCCCAGGACGTGTGTGACGCGGAGGCACGATGTGCATCAGGACACGCCTGTTTCCTTCGGGTCCGGGGCCGAGCGTTTCAGAGGGAAGAGGGAGGTGGTCCTGCCTCTGAGAACCCCCCCCCCCCCACACACACACCTGCTGCCTCTGCAACCCAACTGCACCCCCAACCCCCACCGCCCCAGCCCCACTCCACCCTGCCCTCCCTTCCTCTCTAACCCGTGTCAGCGGTGTGTCCACGCCGCTCAGGGCCGCTCCCGAAGCTCAGGGCCTCCCTGTCCAAACCCAACAGCCGGCTCTGGGCCTCAGCCTCACCCGCTGCCTCCGCGGCCAGCGCCTCCTGGGAAAACTCTTCCCTCGGCTTCCTGGACCCACGTCTCCTGCTCACCGCCCGCCTCCAAGGCTGGCTTCCCTCTCCACCAGCCCCTCCCTCCCTCAGGTCCTAGCTGGGTGCCAGGCTGGGACCTGGGCTCTCCCTCTGACCCCCCCCCCCTCCCTGTGAGCCTGGAGAGCACCCACCCGCTCCCCCGTGGGCCCTGAATGCGTCCCTGCGGGCCAGGCCCCCTCTGGAGCCGCAGACTCACATTCCATTTCCTGTTGACTGCTTCACTCTCATGCCTACTTAGACATCTGAAAAGTACAGCCCCACAAACCAACTCCCAGCACCCACCCCCACCTCCTCCCTAAGGACCTCTGACTTAGTAATAGCAGCGCCCGTTTCCCTGGTGTCCCGCTTCCCCTCAGGTTCCCCCTAATCCACTGGCAAGTCCCACGGGCTTCCCCTTTGGGACATATGCGGTCCAACATCCTGTCCCACCCCCAGTGCTCTCTCCCCTCCTTCCCCCCCAGTGCTCTCTCCCCCCCTCCCCCCCAGTGCTCTCTCTCCCCCCCTCCCCCCCAGTGCTCTCTCCCCTCCCTCCCCCCCAGTGCTCTCTCCCCCACCCCCTCCACCCCCAGTGCTCTCCCCACCCCCTCCACCCCAGTGCGCTCTCCCCACCCCCTCCACCCCCAGTGCTCTCTCTCCCCACCCCCTCCACCCCAGTGCTCTCTCCCCCCCCTCCCCCCCCAGTGCTCTCTCCCCCCCCCCAGTGCTCTCTCTCCCACCCCCTCCCCCCCAGTGTTCTCTCCCCCCCCCTCCCCCCCAGTGCTGTCTCCCCCCTCCCCCCCAGTGCTCTCTCACCCCCTCCCCCCCAGTGCTCTCTCTCCCACCCCCTCCCCCCAGTGTTCTCTCCCCCCTCCCCCCCAGTGCTCTCTCCCACCCCCTCCCCCCCAGTGCTCTCTCCCCCCTCCCCCCCAGTGCTCTCTCCCCCACCCCCTCCACCCCCAGTGCTCTCCCCACCCCCTCCACCCCAGTGCTCTCTCCCCACCCCTCCCACCCCCAGTGCTCTCTCCCCCCCTCCCCCCCCAGTGCTCTCTCCCCCCCCCCAGTGCTCTCTCTCCCACCCCCTCCCCCCAGTGTTCTCTCCCCCCCCTCCCCCCCAGTGCTCTCTCCCCCCCCTCCCCCCCAGTGCTCTCTCCCCCCCTCCCCCCCAGTGCTCTCTCTCCCACCCCCTCCCCCCCAGTGTTCTCTCCCCCCCTCCCCCCCAGTGCTCTCTCCCCCCCCCTCCCCCCAGTGCTCTCTCCCCCCCTCCCCCCCAGTGCTCTCTCCCCCACCCCCTCCACCCCCAGTGCTCTCCCCACCCCCTCCACCCCAGTGCTCTCTCCCCACCCCCTCCACCCCCAGTGCTCTCTCTCCCCACCCCCTCCACCCCAGTGCTCTCTCCCCCCCCCCTCTACCCCCAGTGCTCTCTCCCCCCCCTTCCCCCCAGTGCTCTCTCCCCACCCCCTCCACCCCCAGTGCTCTCCCCACCCCCTCCACCCCCAGTGCTCTCCCCACCCCCTCCACCCCAGGTAGAGCAGCTGCTGAGCTGGGCCTCAGGGGCCCAAAGCTGCCCTTGACCCACACGGACGGCTGCCAGTTGGTCTGTTTTCTCCGAATGACAGATGTTTTCAGCCTGATCCCCACACCGCGGGCAGCTTTATCCCCGTCACGCTGGGGACGTGCTGTGTGACTCGCCCCCTCCTTCCACCTCCGAGCCTTCCGGATGCGCCCAGAAGCTGATCGTTTGCCGAGGGTGGAAGGTGGGTCGTCTGGGTGCAGCTTATGGAGGGGTCCAGAAGACAGAATGACAGCTCTTCCGCTTTGGATTAGGGAAGATGTGCAACTCCTGCCTTTCCAGCCGCCCCCTGCAGGCGAGAGCCAGCTGGCTGTGCGCATTGAGGAGGACTAAGAGCAGAACCACCCCGGGGAGTACCCTCAGAATATACCCACAGGAACCTTCTAAATCACCCGCAAAATAGGCCGCAGAGGGAGGGAGTGGGGAGAGGACAGACTGCCGAGAGGAAGGACCGATTTCCGCTGGAATCACACCTCCTTGCTGCGGTGTCTCCAGGTGCGCCGGGCCCAGGTGCAGGCCGGCCACTGGGCTCCCGGCTCCGCACCCAGATCGCTCAGACACGACAGATACCCGCTCCCCTCCCGCCGCAGCTGGCAGGCCCTGACTGCGTGTTGGCAGCTGGGAGGGGCTGTGGCAGGTCATCCGGGCGTTGGTTTTGGGGAGAAGTGTTCCCTTCCCAGCACCCCTGGGCGATGGACAGGGACACAGGACAGCGCCCTCTTAACGCACCCGTGCCACCGCCAGGCTCCCGGGACCCGTGGCCACCCAGATAACAGAAAGACAGATCACTCCCCCAAAACCACCACCCCGGAGAGCAAACTTCTCTCTTTGCTGAAAAACAGTTTTCCAAGTGTCTCCTGTCCGTCTGGAGCTGGCTGCAGCCCTGGCCGGCTTCCTCTCATCCTGACGCCGGCGATGGATGCTTCCGAGGCCTCCGCGCTGGGGACGCCATTGACCATCCCCAGCACAGAGGCCGCGGAGGGCCTGGAGGGAGCGAGTGTGTGTGTGTCTGTGTGTGTGAGAGAGAGAGATATGTGATGGGCTCGTTTTGCCACGTTTTAATTACAAGACTGGGTGGCATTACAAATTAGCGTTCAATTAGGCGCAAGCCATCAGCTGCTGAACGCATTACACGCCTGGTTCCGCCAGCCCCGCCCACGTGACCAGCACCGCTGTCACAGCAAGCAGAGGTCCCGTTTTCAGGTCAGCTTAACCCTCACACCCCCTTCAAGCTCCCACATGTGGCCACGCAGTGGTTAGATGAAGAGAGAACAGCCTGGTCATGGACGGGAGTGTGGACATGGGGCCAAACCTCCAGCGTCCTGCAGAGTCCACAGCAGATCTGGGATGCTTGCTGCTGACAGGCCCATAAAGGGCAGAAATGGGGGGTCGACAGGGCAAAACTCAGTTCCCTCCTGTAGAAAAGAGGGCGACCAGAGAGGCTCAGATCAGGTCTCTGCAGATCCGCCCTCCCCCATCCCCAGCCGCAGCAGTTTTGAGTGAGGTGCACTGGTTGGCCAAAGATTCCAGCTGGAAAGGAAAGGAAAGGGGTCCCCAGGGTCCCGCTCTCCTTCCGTCACCGCGCACGGCAGCCGCTGTCTTGCCATCAGCCTGGTGATGGGACCATCTCCGGCCTGTGAGGCCCAGAGATAACAGAGCCGCTTCTCTCCACCAGAATCCAGCCCCGGCTGGTCCGCATCTCCGCAGCCACCGCCTCCCAGGCCCGCCCGAGCGCCTGGATCAGAACCCGGAGACACACCCGTCCTGTGGTCTAAACTTTCCCCAGGCTCCTGGGTGAGGCCGAGGAGCCACTCTCCACCGGCCTCCATCTGGCCCTCCCACCTCCGAGGCCAAGGTGGCAGGCGTTTCCTGGGAGTCGCTGAGAGCAGGGGTGTGGGTGGGAAGCTGGTGTAGCTGTCCAGGCAGGAAGCAGTGAGGCTGCGGAGGGCCCCTCTGCCTGCGCCCTGCCTCCCAGCATCCCGCACCTAAATCATTGCTGCCAGGGAAAGCCACAGACGGCCCCCAAGTTCCAGCGGCTGTCCGGACAGCGTTACATTGTGGAGGGGTGTCTGCAGCAGCTGCAGGGTGACTGGCCCATGCCTCATCCTTGCCACGACCTCCTGACCTTCAACACCCTGGTCTCAGGGCCGTCCTCCCTCTTCCGGCTTCATTGTGCTGTGGACGGAAGGGGCGCATGCTCACCTGGCAGCTCAGGGGAGGCTGCATGGCAGTCTTGTGAACTCAAGAGACCTAAAGGAACCACAAAGGATGGTCTGAAATTAAACTTTCACTAAACGCAGTTGTGGTGGGTAGTCACCTCCTAGGCCGGTATCTTCCCTGACAAGCTCACCTTTACCTTAACTGAGCCTGTCTTTTTGCATCTGTGATAACACGCCTGTGAAACCTCAGGGTAACTTGAACTTCCCTCCTTTCCGGACCCCTCACGGCACAACCAAATACGCCGGGCGCCAGGACAGACCCCGCAAATTCCTTCCTGGTCACCGTGACCATGTTAGTTGGTGACTGTGAACATCCTGCACCCACCTCAGTAGAAGAAGTGTGTGTCTATATTTTTCACTTTTTACCCAATCCCAGAAGTTCCCCCTCCCCTCCCCGCTTTGCTTTCTCTGATCTATCACCAATGGATTTCCTGTAACTCACCTACATCTCTGCCTTTGATTGCAATCATAAAAATAGGTGAGAAACGGCCCTTCTCCAGAGCGCTACCCCAATCCGCTGAGATTCCGCTTCCCGGCAACTGTCGACAGTTAGGCTCAAACTCACAAAGATTGTTTCCAGGTTTGGATGTTTTTACGTTAACAGGGACGTAGAGGGAAGGGCCCTGGACTTGAGTGAGGACATCTGGCTTCTGACCCTCAATGACCAGCCCTGGGATGATGGAAAGGTGCTGAGCAGCCATAACCTCGTCTGTCCAATGAGGACCATCATGCTGTCCTCGCCGGGCTCAGGCAGGGCGCCAATGACCTTGTGCTGATGGAACGGTTGGTAAAACACCCAGGATACACCTTCTATCCACTCGTTCACACGCGCCTTTGGCAAACATTCAGTGAGTGAAGCTGCCCACGGGCTCCGAGCGGTGAGGTCATGACATCCTCCCTCTCCAAGTAACATCACCTGTGGGGCCCTGACCGGTGTGGCTCAGTGGATAGAGCATCGGCCTGCAGACTGAAGGTCCCAGGTTCGATTCCGGTCAAGGGCATGTACCTTGCTTGTAGGCACATCCCCAGGAGAGGGTGTGCAGGAGGCAGCTAATCGATGTTTCTGTCTATCTCTTTCCCTTCCTCTCTGTGAAAAAATCAATAAAAAGATATATTTGGAAAGTTATCTGTGAGCCATCTGGGAAGACAGGCCAGAAAGATGGGCTGTAAACCTCACGGCCCACTGAGACTTTACGGGGACTGAGTGGAAGGTGGTATTTTATTATTTTATTTTTTCCAAACTTCAGCGTACCATATTTTACTATCATTTAGATGTTTCCCCAAAGAAAAAGATTTATAGCATAAAAACTCGGGCATCAGAATGACTCCCACGGCTGTTTTCCACTTTGTTCACGTTTGGTTTCCGGGCGTTCAGTGTGCCACACAGTCGCTGCCATGGCTGTGTTCCCATGTCCGAGGTGCGCCGTGACGCACAGCCACTTCTCGCTGCGTCTGACACTTCCGTTTCCACAGCATCCACAGCCAACGCTGCAATGTG